>JAPPVO010000032.1:167016868-168216868 GCA_030407325.1 Camellia japonica
AGCGCAAGTGTAAACTGCACAACACAGTGCGACGCGCAAAACAGCGCGGTGATAAATACGCAAAACAGTGCGATGCGTAACACATAGCGCGAGTGTAAACTGCACAAAACAGTGCGATGCGCAAAATAGCGCCAGTGTAAACTGCACAAAACAGTGCGATGCGCAAAACAGCGCGAGTGCTAAACTGCACAAAACAATGCAATGCGCGCATCAAGTGATAAACTCCACAAAACAGTGCGATGGCAAAATAGCACGAGTGTAAACTGCACAAAACAGTGCGATGCGCAAAATAGCACGTGTCTAAACTGCACAAAACAGTGCGATGCGCAAAATTGCGCGAGTGATAAACAGCACAAAACAGTGCGATGCGGAACATAGCATGAGTGATAAACTGCACAAAACAGTGCGAAGCGCAACATAGCGCGAGTGTAAACTGCACAAAACAGAGCGACGCGCAAAATAGCGCGAGTGATAAACTGCACAGAACAGTGCGATGCGCAAAATCGCGTGAGTGTAAGCTGCACACAACAGTACGATGCGCAAAATAGCACGAGTGATAAACTGCACAAAACAGTGCGATGCGCAAAATAGCGCGAGTGTAAAGTGCACAAAACAATGCGATGCGCAAAATAGCGCCAATGATAAACTGCACAAAAAAGTGCGATGCGCAAAATAGCGCGAGTGATAAACTGCACAGAACAGTGCGATGCGCAAAATAGCGTGAGTGTAAACTGCACACAATAGTACGATGCGCAAAATAGCACGAGTGATAAACTGCACAAAACAGTGCGATGCGCAAAATAGCGCGAGTGTAAAGTGCACAAAACAATGCGATGCGCAAAATAGCGCCAGTGATAAACTGTACAAAAAAGTGCGATGCGCAAAATAGCGCGAGTGTAAACTGTACAAAACAGTGCGATGCGCAAAATAGCCCGAGTGTAAACTGCACAAAACAGTGCGATGCGCAAGAAAGCGCGAGTGATAAATTGCACAAAACAGTGCGATGCGCAACATAGTGCGAGTGATAAACTGCACAAAACAGTGCGATGCGCAACAGAGCGCGAGTGTAAACTGCACAAAACAATGCGATGCGATAAACAGCGCGAGTGATAAACTGCACAAAACAGCGCGAGTGATAAACTGCACAAAACAGTGCGATGCGCGCATCAAGTGATAAACTGCACAAAACAGTGCGATGCGCAAAATAGCGCGAGTGTAAACTGCATAAAAGAGTGCGATGCGCAAAAGAGCGCGAGTGATAAACTGCACAAAATAGTGCGATGCGCAAAACAGCGCTAGTGATAAACTGCACAAAATAGTTCGATGCGCCCATCAGGTGATAAACTGCACAAAACAGTGCGATGGCAAAATAGCGCGAGTGTAAACTGCACAACACAGTGTGATGCGCAAAATAGCGCGAGTGATAAACTGCACAAAACAATGCGATGCGCGCATCAAGTGATAAACTCCACAAAACAGTGCGATGGCAAAATAGCACGGGTGTAAACTGCACAAAACAGTGTGATGCGCAAAATAGCACGAGTGTAAACTGCACAAAAGAGTGCGATGCGCAAAAGAGCGCGAGTCATAAACTGCACAAAATAGTGCGATGCGCAAAATAATGCGAGTAATAAACTGGACAAAACAATGCGATGCGCAACAGAGCGCGAGTGTAAACTGCACAAAACATTGCGATGCGATAAACAGCGCGAGTGATAAACTGCACAAAACAGTGCGATGAGCGCATCAAGTGAAAAACTGCACAAAACAGTGCGTTGCGTAAAATAGCGCGAGTGATAAACTGCACAAAATAATGCGATGCGCAAAACAGCGCGAGTGATAAACTGCACAAAATAGTGCGATGCGCAAAACAGCGCGAGTGATAAACTGCACAAAACAGTTCGATGCGCCCATCAAGTGATAAACTGCACAAAACAGTGCGATGGCAAAATAGCACGATTGTAAACTGCACAAAAGAGTGCGTTGCGCAAAAGGGCGCGAGTGATAAACTGCGTAAAACAGTGCGATGCACAAAACAACGCGAGTGACAAACGGCACAAAACAGTGCGATGCACGCATCAAGTGATAAACTGCACAAAACAGTGCGATGGCAAAGTAGCACGAGTGTAAACTGCACAAAACTGTGCGATGCGCAACATAGCACGAGTGATAAACTGCACAAAACAGTGCGATGCGCAAAATAGCGTGAGTGTAAACTGCACACAACAGTACGGTGCGCAAAATAGCACGAGTGATAAACTGCACAAAACAGTGCGATGCGCAAAATAACGCGAGTGTAAAGTGCACAAAACAATGCGATGCGCAAAATAGCGCCAGTGATAAACTGCACAGAAAAGTGCGATGCGCAAAATAGCGCGAGGTGTAAACTGTACAAAACAGTATGATACGCAAAATAGCCCGAGTGTAAACTGCACAAAACAATGCGATGCGCAAGAAAGCGCGAGTGATAAATCGCACAAAACAGTGCGATGCGCAACATAGTGCGAGTGAGAAACTGCACAAAACAATGCGATGCGCAACAGAGCGCGAGTGTAAACTGCAAAAACAATGCGATGCGATAAACAGCGCGAGTGATATACTGCACAGAACAGTGGCATGCGCAAAACAGAGCGAGTGATAAACTGCACAAAACAGTGCGATGCGCGCATCAAGTGATAAACTGCACAAAACAGTGCGATGCGCAAAATAGCGCGAGTGTAAACTGCACAAAAGAGTGCGATGCGCAAAAGAGCGCGAGTGATAAACTGCACAAAATAGTGCAATGCGCAAAACAGCGCGAGCGATAAACTGCACAAAATAGTTCGATGCGCCCATCAAGTGATAAACTGCACAAAACAGTGCGATGGCAAAATTGCGCGAGTGCAAACTGCACAACACAGTGCGATGCGCAAAATGGCGCGAGTGATAAACTGCACAAAACAGTGCGATGCGCAAAACAGCGCGAGTGATAAACTGCACAAAACAATGCGATGCGCGCATCAAGTGATAAACTCCACAAAACAGTGCGATGGCAAAATAGCACGAGTGTAAACTGCACAAAACAGTGTGATGCGCAAAATAGCACGAGTGTGAACTGCACAAAAGAGTGCGATGCGCAAAAGAGCGCGAGTCATAAACTGCAGAAAATAGTGCGATGCGCAAAATAGTGCGAGTGATAAACTGCACAAAACAGTGTGATGCGCAACAGAGCGCGAGTGTAAACTGCACAAAACAATGCGATGCGATAAACAGCGCGAGTGATAAACTGCACAAAACGGTGCGATATGCAAAACAGCGCGAGTGATAAACTGCACAAAATAGTGCGATGCGCGCATCAAGTGTAAAACTGCACAAAACAGTGCGATGCGCAAATAGCGCGAGTGTAAACTGCACAAAAGAGTGCGATGCGCAAAAAAGCGCAAGTGATAAACTGCACAAAATAGTGCGATGCGCAAAACAGCGCGAGTGATAAACTACACAAAACAGTTCGATGCGCCCATCAAGTGATAAACTGCACAAAACAGTGCGATGGCAAAATAGCGCGAGTGTAAACTGCACAACACAGTGCGATGCGCAAAATAGCGCGAGTGATAAACTGCCCAAAACAGTGCAATGCGCAAAACAGCGCGAGTGATAAACTGCAGAAAACAATGCGATGCGCGCATCAAGTGATAAACTCCACAAAACAGTGCGATGGCAAAATAGCACGAGTGTAAACTGCACAAAACAGTGCGATGCGCAAAATAGCGCGAGTGTAAACCGCACAAAAGACTGCGATGCGCAAAAGAGCGCGAGTGATAAACTGCACAAAACAGTGCGATGCGCAAAACAGCGCGAGTGATAAGCTACAAAAAACAGTGCGATGCGCAAAGTAGCGCGAGTGTAAACTGCACAACACAGTGCGATGCGCAAAATAGCACGAGTGTATACTGCACAAAACAATGCAATGCGCAAAACAGCACGAGTGATAAGCTGCAGAAAACAGTGCGATGCGCAACATAGCGCGAGTGATAAACTGCACAAAATAGCGCGATGCGCAAAATAGCGCGAGTGATAAACTGCACAAAACAGTGCGATGCCCAAAATAGCGAGTGTAAACTGCACAAAACAGTGCGATGCCGAAAATAGCGCGAGTGTATACTACACAAAACAATGCAATGCGCAAAATAGCGCGAGTGATAAGCTGTAGAAAACAGTGCGATGCGCAACATAGCGCGAGTAATAAACTGCAAAAAACAGTGCGATGCGCAACATAGCGCTAGTGTAAACTGCACAAAACAGTGCGATGTGCAAAATAGCATGAGTGATAAACTACACGAAACAGTGTGATGCCCAAAATAGCGAGTGTAAACTGCACAAAACAGTGCGATGCGCAAAATTGCGCAAGTGATAAACTGCACAAAACAGTGCGATGCGCAAGAAAGGGCGAGTGATAAACTGCACAAAACAGTGCGATGCACAACACAGCGCGAGTGTAAACTGCACAAAATAGTGGGATGCGCAACACAGCGCCAGTGATAAACTGCACAAAATAGAGGGATGCGCAACACAGCGTGAGTGATAAACTGCACAAAACAGTGCGATGCGCAAAACAGCGCGAGGAATAACTTGCACAAAATAGTGCGATGCGCACATCGAGTGATAAATTGCACAAAACAGTGCGATGCGCAAAATACGGTGAGTGTAAACTGCACAACACAGTGCGATGCACAAAATGGCGCGAGTGTAAACTGCACAAGACAGTGCGATGTGCAAAATAGCGCGAGTGATAAACTGCACAACACTGTGCGATGCGCAAAATACCGCGAGTGTAAACTGCACAAGACAGTGCGATGCGCAAAATAGCGCGAGTGATAAACTGCACAACACAGTGCGATGCGCAAAATAGCGCGAGTGTAAACTGCACAAAACAGTGCGATGCGCAAGAAAGTGCGAGTGATAAACTGCACAAAACAGTGCAATGCGCAACATAGTGCGATTGATAAACTGCACAAAACAATGCGATGCGCAACAGAGCGCGAGTGTAAACTGCACAAAACAATGCGATGCGCAAAACAGCGCGAGTGATAAACTGCACAAAACGGTGCAATGCGCGCATCAAGTGATAAACTACACAAAATAGTGCGAAGCGCAAAATAGCGCGAGTGTAAACTGCACAAAATAGTGCGATGCGCAAAATAGCACGGGTGTAAACTGCACAAAAGAGTGCGTTGCGCAAAAGTGTGCGAGTGATATACTGCACAAAACAGTGCGATGCGCAAATCAGCGCGAGTGATAAAGTGCACAAAATAGGGCGATGCGCGCATCAAGTGATAAACTGCACAAAACAGTGCGATGGCAAAATAACGCAAGTGTAAACTGCACAGAACAGTGCGATGCGCAAAATAGCGCGAGTGTAAACTGCACAAAACAGTGCGATGCGCAAACTAGCGCGAGTGATAAACTGCACAAAACAGTGCGATGCGCAAAATAACGTGAGTGATAAACTGCAAAAAACAGTGTGATGCCCAAAATAGCGCGAGTGTAAACTGCAGAAAACAGTGCGATCCGCAAAATTGCGCGAGTGATAAACTGCACAAACCAGTGCGATGCACAAGAAAGTGCGAGTGATAAACTGCACAAGACAATGCGATACGCAACACAGCGCGAGTGTATACTTCACAAAATAGTGCGATGCGCAACACAACGTGAGTGATAAACTGCACAAAATCGTGCGATGCGCGCATCAAGTGATAAACTGCACAAAACAGTGCGAAGCGCAATAGTGCGCCAGTGTAAACTGCACAAAACAGTGCGATGCACAAAATAGCTCGAGTGTAAACTGCACAAAAGAGTGCGTTGCGCAAAAGAGCGCGAGTGATAAACTGCACAAAACAGTGCGATGCGCAAAACAGCGCGAGTGATAAACTGCACAAAACAGTGCGATGCGCGCAATAAGTGATAAACTGCACAAAATAGTGCAATGGCAAAACAGCGCGAGTGTAAACTGCACAAAACAGTGCGATGCGCAAAATAACGCGAGTGAAAATGCACAAGACAGTGCGATGCGCAAAATAGCGCGAGTGATAAACTGCACAAAACAGTGCGATGCGCAAAATAGCGCGAGTGATAAACTGCACAAAACAGTGCGACGCGCAACGTAGCACGAGTGTAAACTGCACAAAACAGTACGATGCACAAAATAGCCCGTGTGTAAACTGCACAAAACAGTGCGATGCGCAAAATAGCGCGAGTGATAAACTGCACAAAACAGTGCCATGCCCAAAATAGCGCGATTGTAAATTGCAGAAAACAGTGCGATGCGCAAAATAGCGCGAGTGATAAGCTGCACAAAACAGTGGGATGCGCAAGAACACGCGAGTGTTAAACTACACAAAACAGTGCGATGCGCAACACAGCGCGAGTGTAAACTGCACAAAACAGTGCGATGCGCAACACAGCGCGAGTGATAAACTGCACAAAACAGTGGGATGCGCAACACAGCGCGAGTGATAAACTGCAAAAAATAGTGCGATGCGCAAAAACAGCGCGAGGAATAAACTGCACAAAACGGTGCGATGCGCGCGTCGAGTGATAAACTGCACAAAACAGTGCGATGCGCAAAATAGGGCCAGTGTAAACTGCACAAAACAGTGCGATGCGCAAAATAGCGCGAGTGTAAACTGCACAAGACAGTGCGATGCGCAAAATACCGCGACTGATAAACTGCACAACACAGTGCGATGCGCAAAATAGCGCGAGTGTAAACTGCACAAGACAGTGCGATGCGCAAAATAACGCGAGTGATAAACTGCACAACACAGTGCGACGCGCAAAATAGCGCGAGTGTAAACTGCACAAAATAGTGCGATGCGCAAAATAGCGCGAGTGTAAACCGCACAAAAGAGTGCGATGCGCAAAAGAGCGCGAGTGATAAACTGCACAAAACAGTGCGATGCGCAAAACAGCGCGAGTGATAAGCTGCACAAAACAGTGCGATGCGCACATCAAGTGATAAACTGCACAAAACAGTGCGATACGCAAAATAGCGCGAGTGTGAACTGCACAAAACACTGCAATGCGCAAAACAGCGCAAGTGATAAACTGCACAAAATAGTGCGATGGCATTGTCGAGCCTGGTTTGGTATGTGCTCATACTTTTCACGTCGAAGCACAGTTCTGCATGTGTACGCGCCTATTCCTTGATGAACTTGGTTTGAGGGTGGTGGCACCTTTTCTGTGTTAGTCGCGTTTCGTTTGTGTACATGCCTTTCCTTGGCAAGATTTGGTTTGGCCTGCGTGCCTTATCCATTGTATCTATTCCATTCCAGTGCATATCGCATTGTAGCTTGCATGCATTCACTGCATCACCCCCTCCATCCATGGCTTGCACCTTTCCTTGTTGAGCTTGGTTTGGTATGTGCTTATACTTTTCACGTTAAAGCACAGTTCTGCATGTGTACGCATCTATTCCTTGATGAACTTGGTTTGAGGGTGGCGGCACCTTTTCTGTGTTAGACGCGTTTCGTTTGTGTACATGCCTTTCCTAGGCAAGATTTGGTTTGGCCCGCGTGCCATATCCACTGTATATATTGCATTGTAGTGTAATTTTTGCATCCGGCATTAGGATCATTGTCCTTTCGTTAGCGGGTTGTTTCCCCACTTATGTCATTCCACCCAATACTTGTTCTTGTGTTCGTCTACATCACTCATAGTTCTGCATGTGTACGCGCTTTGAGGGTTGCGGCACCTTTTCTATGGTAGACGGACTTGTTACCTCCATCAATCTATTTGACATTTGTGTGGTTTTAAACCGCTAATGATTGGATCATGATTCAATTGCATTGCATTTTGTTTGCATTGTTTCAATTGCATTGTATTTCATTAGCAGTATACATAGTTTTGTATATATTGCATATCATTTTGCATATCATTTTGCATGTGCTAAAATATTGTACTGTTAAGTTTGCTTTCTTTCAGGCACGATATTGTTGTATGGTTCATTTGAGGCTGGTGGCAACCAGACGAACCGCACAGGTATTGTATCCTTCGCGTGAGACGTATGAGAATTGCATAATTCTCTTACATCCTTTATGCTTGTAGTGTAGTTTGGTGTATGCTAGCTTAAAACTGTTGCATTGTATGTGCTTCATTACAGCATTCTTTGCATGATCATAAGTTATGCCCGGCTTTGTGCATTGTCTTGCATTTTGCCCCTGCCTTCGGGCGCAATATCTTGTTGTCTTGCATGTTTGTCTAAGTCTTCAGCCTTGTCAAAAATGGGTCGTCTCTGGGCTTTGACAATCACTCTCGTCATTGTTATGACTTTCGAGTTCTGTCAAAGAGGGGCAACTGTAGACACCCCATTTTTGACCGTCCTCAAGACTTGGACGTCACCGCTTGAACACTCGGTGATCATCCATGTTTGTGTTCGTCTTGAGTTCCCGGAGGTCTCGGCTACGCGCCTTGCCTCAGGATCTCTCGACTCGACTGTTTCGTGTCTGGTTTTGCACCAAACACTTGTGTTTTGCCTTTGGAGGGCAGGAATGGCTTGTGGGCCATCCCCACACTCCACCGGCCTGGCGTGAGGCCACCGGCTGTGTTTGTTGCCACTGGCCAAATGTTTGGGCGGCCGGCACTATAGATGGCCGGCCGACCGGCTATCTTTCTTTGGTCAATTGCATTTTTGGCCGGCCGACTACTGTGCATCTGCTTTTGCAGATATTTTTGTGCAGCTGGCATACACTGTCACCCCCTCCATACACTATGGAGGGATTGCCCTCTTGTTAGCTTCCTTGGAAGCTTTACAAGACATTGTCTATAAAAGAGGGCTCTTCTCTCTTGTTTCAGGGTTAGACATTTTAGACAACATTTTCAGAGCTTGAGTTTTAGGGTTAGGGTTTTACATATATCCTTTATCTCTATATCTCTCTCTTTTATGTGTTTAGTGTGTGTTTAGTTCCATTTTGTGCACAAACACCCACCATCACACCTTTTCTTAGGAGCTGAGGTCCTTGAGGGTTGTTTTGAAGTTTTTGGAGCTGGTTTTGAGCTTGGAAAGGCAGTTGACCACCATTTGTGAAGGAGGTCTTCAAGGGTAACAAACTTGCTCTTTTTACCCCATTTTTGCAAAGCTTTTTAGCCTATCTTGCATCTGTTTTTGAGCTTAGCATATAACATAGAAAAGTCTTGTTTTTATCTGCTCTAAATAGTTTGTTAAGGGTGTTTTAAGCTTTGGGGTTGTTTGACCCCTCTTAAGGCTTGTTTGGCCTTTGTTTTGTGCCATTTTGGTTGAGCTCCGGGACCATTGTGTTTGGGCCTCCACACCACTGAAATCTTGAGGGATTTCAGAGGTGAGGATGGTGCCTTGAGGTCCTAAGAAGGAGAGGGCCACCCCCTGTCCTTGTTGTCCTTGAAAAGGGCCATTTTTGCCTCTTAAAGGAGCATCTAGTTTAGGCTCATGTTGACCATGCCTTGACTGATATTTATGCTTATTTTGCCATGAAATAGCATTGTGTTGAGTTGGTTTGGACACACCTTGCATGCTTTGCATACATGTCTTGTAATGCCATTATTTAGCCCTAACATGTCTTATGCTTTGGGCCCTTGTTCTAGCATGTTTTTGGCTAAGCTTTGTGAAGCTTCCATGCTTGTTTTGGTATGCTTGAAGTCTGTTTTGGGTTGCTTTGGTCGACCATGGCATGCTTTGTATAGCTACCTTACATTTTGGCTTGTTAGCCTTGAGTTTTGGACCATGTTGCATGCTATGCTTATCTTGTTCAATTGATTTGGTATCATCTTTGACATGATTTTCAGAGCTTACCTTGCATGCTAATTGTCCATGCTTACCTCCTTTTAAATGTGCTTAGAAGTTGTCCCTTTATGCTTAGGAATTGGCCCATTCGCATGCATGTTTGTATGTGTAATTGTCCCTCATTTCCATAGCATTGGCCACTGTTTTGGACCCAGTTTAGGGCTGCCCAATTAGTGTAAGTCCCTCCCTTAGCATGTGTTGCATGCTTACCTTGTGTGTTGTCGCATGCTTGGTCCCATTTGTATGATGTTGCATGCCTTGCATACTTGTATGTTTAGATTGCATCTTGCATACTTGTAGCACTACAGGAAATATGGGTTTAGGTGGCGTTTTTTTAACGGCATTTTTTAAAACGTCACTATTTCTACTATTTAACGGCGGTTTATAAACGTCTTGTTTTTCTTTAATTGAACGGTGCCGTTTTATGAATAGGAGGCGTTTATTTTCGCCTTCAAATGCGTGTTGTCTCACGCGCTTCCTTTTCCAATCTGAGAATCTCAACTCCCAAATTGAACCGATGCACTCGCAAATAATCTGTCTCTCTCTCTCTCTCTCTCTCTCTCTCTCTCTCTCTCTCCGCTGTCTAAACCCTGATTATCACAGAGATTCAGTTGCTTATCAATGGAATCCTCAGAAATCGAAGTTCTCTCTCGAATCGAAGTGATTCATCAGAGCGATTTCGAAGTTCATCTCAGCGATTCAGATCTCGAAATCGAAGTTCATATCTCGAAATTTTAAAATTCTGAGTTCATATCACTTCGATTTCGATTCAGATCGTGATTCAGATCTCAGCAATTCAGATCGGTCTCAATGGTTCATATCTCAAAATCGAAATCAAAGTTCGATTCAGATCGTGATTCAGATATCAGCGATTCAGATCGGTCTCAGCGATTCATATCTTGAAATCGAAATCGAAGGTCATCTCAGCGATTCAGATCGGTGATTCAGCTTGGTGATTCAGAGGTTCAGATCGATCTCAGTGATTCAGATCGGTGATTCATCAGAGCGATTTCGAAGTTCTCTCTCGAAATTGAAATCAAAGTTCATCTCAGCGATTTAGATCAGTGAGCTCCACACACTCTCTCTCTCTCTTAAGGTGAAATCAATCCTGTGTTATTCTATGAATGGTTTTGATATTTGATTTGAAATGATCCTGTCATATCCCTCATTTATCAACCTATATGTATTGACCCATTCTCATTTATCAACCTATATGTATTGACCCTTTCTCATTTATCAACCTATATGTATTGACCCTTTTACTTTGTTGTCTATAATAATTTCCTGGCCTTCTTGCACTTTTGTGCAATTTTTACTGGTGGTATTGCTGTTACGTTCCCAATCCTGTCTTGGTCATAATTGATGTCCAGCCTAAGGAGATAGGAATTCCAACTAAAGCTTACTATGCTGTTGAAGAGGTTAAAGAGGTAAAATAACCATCTAGTTTTTCATTTCAATCATAATTTTTAATCATTCAGTGATTTACGTGGTAATTGCTAATGCATGACTGACTTAACTGAGATGCTTTAATGGTTAAAGCTTGTCATTCCCAGCAGAATGTCTCCAAATCTGCTTGGAAGTTTGTCTGACAGTTGGATATGTTTGCAGAATGCTACTCAGAAAAGCCAGAAGGTATTTGTGCATGTGCCTTCAGAAATTGCCGCTCATGATGTTCAGAAATTGCTGTTCTGTTGTTTGATTCTCCTCTTGAGCTCCTTCTGTTCCTCACTGTCACGCGAGATCGCCGATCTTCAAGGTATGTTTCGTTTCTCTGCTTTCTTTTTGATCATACAAATTGCATATATATATATGTGTGTGTGTGTGTGTGTGTGTGTGTGTATGATGTATATGATTGTGTTTATGAAGTTTAATTTGATTGTTGATTGTTTGTTATTTGAGCTTCAAATCTGTGATTCTGTCTGTTTAGTTACTGAAAAAACAGTTTGCTGGAATAATTTTCTAGAATAAATAACTTTAATTATTCGTTTTTGATCTGTTCTGTTTCTCTGTGATTATTTTGATCGATTCAATTCCTTATTTTGTTTGTTTGTTAGTTTTTTTATTTCATTTTTTTTTTAAAGAAATGCTTGATTTTGTCTTTTTAAGGTTAATATTAATCTCTATGTTTGTGTGTGTGTGTTGCGTTGACCTGTATGGCTTTATCATGAATATTTGTCTTGTTTAACTTTTTTGGGATCTAAATTGGTCTTAAAACAAATTACTGTGTAGATTTTGGGTTCTAATCTAAGGCTGTTTTACTTTTTAAGGCATTCAATTATAACAATGAAGGCTGCCAAGGGAAAGGGGGCACCAATCAGGGTCCCAAAGGAGGCGTTGAAGCCAGTTGACGACAGGTTTGCTAAGTTTGTGTAACATTTTGGTGGTTGTAGTTGCATCTTTGTGGGTTTTTTTTGTTTTTTTGTTTTGTTTTTGGTGTTTACATTAATGTGAATGACTCTGTTTAATGTTATGATCTTGACCAGAAGTTTCAAGGTCGAGTCAAATGAGTTCTATAGGCATCTAATCGTTATATTTAATGGTGGATATAGTGGTAACAGGAATATTATAATGACAGATCATATATATCTCCTCTTTTCAGAAAGGTCGGGAAGAGAAAGGCTGCCACTAAGGCAGATAAGGGTGGCAAAAGTCAAGCCAAGAAGGGAAAGTTGGCTAAGAAAGACCCGAACAAGCCTAAGAGGCCTCCCAGTGCCTTCTTTGTATTTCTGTTTGTATTGATCTTGTTGCTGTACCCATTAGAAATTATTTCTGGGGTTTGCTTGATATCAAAGAAAGATAGCCTTTGAATTATGAGTGATGATATAAAACTTTAATATGTGACAAGGTTTAAAAAAAAAAATTAACACCAAACATCACATAAAATCCATCACAATTCCAGAGCTCTTTTTTTAAGAGCTCTTTTATGTGCAAGCAATTGTCTTAAAACTTGTGGCAGATTAAATGAAAATTTACTTTCTTGCAGCAATATGTGTAGATTTTTGGAATTTTCAAAATTACAATAGTTGGAATCTACATGCATTTATAATTTATGATTCCACCAAATAGAGCTTGGGAAATGGCCCCACCATAGGCATTCAATAAAATTGAGGGCATATAAGCTTAGGCATTTACTGGTTTATGGTTCACAAGCCAAACATTCTCCGTTTCTAGAAATGTTTTGAAAAGGACTTCCTAACCTCATCTTCACATATCTCCTTGTTCCTTTCTATCCTAAGAAATTGAGCATCTCTAAGGCTGAACCTGAAGAAAGTTATTGGAAGACCAGCGTGTAATTGGACTTAACTTATACTTTCAACGTCTAGACCATTTTCTGGTTTTATTAGCAGTTTTAATTGTTTAGAAAGCTCGAAAGACGCATATGCCTTGTACTTTCTGATAGAAGTTTGGAGGGGCACTTGGCAGTTGAAGAAGTATGTGGGTATCTTATTGGGCTTAGAACTCATTTTAGCTGTTGTAAGAACCTAGATGTAATTTCTTCTGTCTCGTACACGCACTTGAGTTACCTTTGATATGAGTCAGGAACACACATCACACAGTAGATGTTGACACTAGAAAGTTTAGCACTTCTTTATTTGTTTATGTATGTTATGGTGGAAAAGCTCATTTAAGACATGATTAAACAACCATATAAAAGAAATGTTATGTCGATAAAATTGTTTACAATAGAGGTAAGAATTGCTGGAAAATGATAGGTGGACAATAAAAATGGAAAATTCTTTATAAGCTATGTTTGAAGGGCAATTGTGATCTGTTAATAATTTTTCCAGATATTGATCCATTGATAGAATTCATTTATTTTTTATTTTGTTTCGAGGACAGAGAACCTCTATGTATTTCACTACTTTCTTCTTATTCTCATCTGTAGTAGTATTCATCCGATTATTAAATTGCAATTAAAAGACTACGTTTTATGTCTCTTATTTTATTAATAATATACTTACGCCCATGTGTCACGCATGCTTTTTTTCTTCGTATTTCACGTAAATTGAATTTGTGTTATTGGCAGCTCAGGACACTACTAAAAATCTCTTTCTAGTGTAGGTGTTAGTTTACCATGATCTACTAGGAATGATGCAACACCCACATCATGCCAAGGTCAATTCCATTGTTGCCACTCTTGCTTAACAATCTCATGTTGTTCATATGCTATATGTCCTACTAAAACAAAAACTGCTTTATCTTTTGCAGGTAACCCCCAAATTCTGCAAGCAGTATGGGCAAGTTGGAGATGTCATTAACAAGGCTCTTTCAGAGTACAAGGAAGAAGTAACAATGGTTCATTCCCAGGCCCTGCCCACAGCCCATATAAAATTAATGTCGCCGATGTTGATGGTTTTTTAAATGAGCTGCAAAAGTTGGTTTTGGACAAGGCCGCATCAGCAGCTGCTACAGCGGCTGAGAAGATTGAGAATGTCGAATCACCTGATGTAGGGAAATTATTCTGAACTGAGAAAATTAAATTATATTCGACATGGCCTAGGGAAATCATTCTGAACTGAGAAACACCAGCTATACTTCAAATAATTTGGGAAATGGCTTCCATTTGATGGCCCATTCACCATGATTACTTTCCTTCTATTACTTAATTTTTTTTAATCAATAATCCCAGAAGATGAAATCAAATAACGCTTTAGGACCCAATGATATTTCTATTGAAACTTGGAAGTGCTTGGGTAAAAGGGGGATTGCTTAGTTGACTAGGTTGTTTAGCAAAATGAGCTCTTTTTTTTTTTGCTAAGGTGTGGATATAGATATGATATTTTCACTCAACTTCTTTGTTTTTGTTTTTTTGTTTTCAGATTTATGTTACTGGGTCAAGCTTTGTCTTGTCTGCAGGTCTATGTGGTCTATATGGGAAGCAGAGATGGTCATGACCCAGATGAGATTTTGATGCAGAACCACCAATTCCTCACTGATTTTCATAGTGGAAGGTCCACCCAATGTTCCTTTTTTCTCCTTCTGTTCTTTTTTTTCAACTGTACACCACCGTGTTTTCACACTTTTTTTATTTATTTTTATTTTTTATGGTTTGATGTTATTGTTGTGTTCCTCTTCTTGTTCTTATTGAGGATTGTTTGGTTGTGCTGATTGAATCATTCAATTGGTGACACAGTGTTGAACAAGCCAGGGCATCTCATGTCTACAGTTACAGACATGGTTTCAGAGGCTTTGCAGCCAAGTTGACAGAGGATCAAGTTCTGAAATTGCCAGTATGTCAATACAATAGTAGTATTTACTATTATCTTTACCATTTCTCATCATAATTGATTGATTTATATCCATGGCCCTGAAAAATCAATGTCATGGTTTTAAAAATTGAAACACAGAGATGCCTGGAGTGGTGTCGGTGTTTCCAAACAACCGTAGGAGGCTTCACACGACTCATTCATGGGATTTCATGGGTCTTTTGGGAGAAGAAACCATGGAAATCCCTGGGTATTCAACCAAGAACCAAGTTAATGTCGTTATCGGCTTCATTGATACCGGTTAGTTGTCTTTCCCTTTCTATCGAGAACAATTGGTTTCATTGATTAGTATCACTGTATGTGTATGCACAAATTAGACAATGTTCATTTATTAGTTCATTATGGAGACATGACCTCTGGGCTCTTCCTAGGATTAGGAGTAGAAAACAAACTGACTCTCTGTGCTCATTGAATACAACACTTGCTCATTCTTTAATGAGTACCCATTATCATTTTCTTTGATGCCCTGTTTGTTTGAAGTCACAAGTATGTGAGCTAACAATGCCCTTCCTCACTCTTCATTATGATTTTGAACTAAAATGAGACTTTTCATTATGATTTTAGAAATTATAGGTTCATTTTGTTGAATCAAAAAACACTCATCATTCCAGTCCACTTTTCTTTTTAATCCTCTCTTTGTCACTGTTTTTGCTAACAAAGGCATGCCGGTCTCTCTTGCCACTATTAAGATTGTAGTAGAGTTCTTTTTCACACACACAACTCTCAAATTGTTGTGAAACATATTGAATTGCAACATATCTCTCTCACACTCTATGAAATTGCAATTAATTTTAAGCACTGCTTAAAGCAAGAATTTGGCCTGAATCCCCAAGTTTCAGTGATGCTCACATGCCTCCATCGGCTATTTATTCAGGTATGTATTTTGTTTCCTGACTTTTATTGCGTTTTTGATATTTGTTGATGTCTTTTATTTTCTTGAATGGTTGCTTTTGAGAATTTCATATCAATAAATATTGCAGATTTTGGTATTTTTTCCATGCTATATACCATCTTGAGTTTTAATTTAATGTTATCATTCTTTGAAATGTCCTAATTTAGAAAATATTAAAATTGCAAAGCTCTTGTTGAAGTTGAGAGATTGCTAACATTGTCTAAGAATAGGGAGATACATGATGTAGAGAATGCAAACTAGAAAGTGAAAGTTTGGAATTTGTAAAGGTTTTAGTGCCTATGGGCCTCATCCGATCAAAATTTTGGTCAATTTGGGTCTCATTTTATGTCCTTTACAAGTTATTTGATGCTAGTTTGGTTTTACTTATGTGTTATCCGGCTTTAGGGTATGTATTAACAAATTTTAATTTTTTTTTGTATTATACTTCTTGTATTATTAAACTTATTTTTAATTTTTGAGTCTTTTTAGATGTTTAATTCAATGCTTTTTGTTATCATCTTGTCAATGTTATAGGTTTTGTTGGTGAGCTGCATCCTGATGAGAACAGTGATAACAAGAAGCATGTGCTTTACACACAAAAAAACATTATTGTAAAATACAAGGATCAGGTCCTTTGCTTATGAATCATTTGATTTTTTGGTTGAGAATTGTAAATTCAATTTTTGGATATGTTATTTTGTGAGTAATGTTAAAACATCATTTGTGGATATGTTATTTTGTTGGTAATGATGATTGGATATTAAATTGAATGGGAAAGTGAATTAATGCTACATTTACTATTTGAATGGAAGTTATTATTTCATATTAGTGCTATTCAATTTTATTAAAGGTATTTTTTAGTTCAATCACATAAAATTAGCACAATTTTTATAAAAAAAAATTAAAAAAAAGAGGATATCACGGCATTTTGAGAAATGCCACCTAAACTCTAAAGCTAATGGTCAGTTTTTTAAAAAAGATATGACGACGTTTTGAAAACGTCGCTAAATCATAGTGATGTCGTAATGCTGTTAGGGTAGGACATTTGGCGGCGTTTTTAAAAACTCCGCCTATACTAAATATAGCGACGCTTTTAAAGCGTCATAAAGCTATGGCGACGGCCGCATCTTCGACGTTTGGTACTAAACGCCACAAAAACAATTAGTGGCATTTTTTTATAGATATAGCGGCGTTTTTTAAATGCCACTAAAAGCCTAATTTCTAGCCGTGTAGGTTGCATTGCTTCATGCCTTACATGCTTCTTTAGGTTGTACGCCTAACATGCATTGCTTGCTTGCATGGTTCATTTTGCATACTAGTCGACATGCTTAGGATTGCATTGCATTGGCATGCATGTTTTGCCTCTTGAGTTGCTTGTGATAGAGGTCGACCCCCTTTATTTGCTTATGTGCATTGCATTCCATATCAAAATGCACACTTGATTCATTGGGCCATCATGCATGGAAATGCGCGATTTGTGGTCCGAGAATCAAGGCCCATCCTCCTTTGAGTCATTCACATGATAAGGGGTGTGGTTGGTGCATACATAGCTTGAAATGCATTGCCATGCCAAGTTTTGCCCTCTGTTGCTGTCAACACAGATTCTGCAGGAAGATTTGGCCGGCCGGCCATCTGCAGTGCCGACCGGCCATCCATTGTTGGCCGATGGATTCATTTGTGGCCGGTGACCACTCTCCATGGCCGGTGGCCATTCTTCTCAGCCGGTGGTGTTCCACAGTATTCAGAGGAGCAACCCTGAGACTTTCGTAGTCTTCAGAAGAGGATAACAGCTAAAACAGAGGCATCTTGTGCATGGCATTGGATTTCCGAGCAAACCCGAACACGCATGCATTGGACCCTCTTCCCGAGGCCATTTACTACTTTCCTTAGCTTAATTGATTTGTTAATTAATTAGGTGGTCTGTAATTATTTAATTAGCTTGTAGGTTAATTAATTGTATTATTCTTTTGGTCCCTCCGAGCGAGGGAAAATTTGTAATAAGTGTGGGTGAGTGTGTGCATGTCTTCCAACGCCACTTCTTTCTCCCTTTTACTTACCTGCTTTCGGTGGTTAGTTTAGGGCATGTTTACTTTATCATACCTTATGCTATGCATGCGTGCATCATTCATCAGTATTGCATGCACCGGGCTCGGCGCATCATACTAACTGCATAAGTATTTCAAATCTAACTTGAATACATGCTACTTGTGCATTTTCACATGTCATTTATAGACTAGCCGAGCCTACTCTAGTGATATCCCGTATGCGTTGCATTAGGCATTTAAACATGGACTTGGATCATGCATGATTGCTAACATGTTCTTGTTTTGGCGTGGAGTACTAGGTGAGCTCTTTATGCTTTAGCATCCCACATGAGTGTGAATGTTAACATGATAGCATGATTACCATGAGGCTAGATGCTTATGTGATATAACTGCCTGAATGCCTGTGGGTGAAGGTTGGATTGTTTGAGTTGGAACAACTCATTGAAATCCGTGTTTTTAGCCTACTTGCGAGTAGCAAATTTCAAAGCGTTTTCCAAACAAACGGATATGCAATGTTTTGTTCCAAATTATGCGATCTAGTCTATACTTGTTTCCTATGCGCATAACATAGTAATTCTAGGCTAATAACCGGAATAAGAACACATAACATTTTCAAAACAAGATATCACGGTTAGTAGAGGCCGATCTTTGATCGGGCGAGAGGGGGTGCTCATAGCTGACCTTCCCCAATCGTACCCAAGTTCCCGAGCCGAGGCAACTTTGGTGATGATGGACACGTGGCCTTTGGCACCGAGTCAGGGTTTCCTAAATTCTCCCATAAAAAATATTTAGGTGGCGACTCTGTATCTGGCAAAGCAGTCCATGTTTGGCACTTCTTTACAAAAATCTGTTTTCAAAAATGATTTGCCGGATTTGGACTCTTTGGTTCAGATTAAGAACCGTGACAAATCGAGTCCGAACTGTAGCAGTGAGGCCCCCCCCAAGGGCGCGTCTACAGTTTCTGGCGACTCTACTGGGGAATTTAGAGAGCTTGACTCGAACTCATGATATCTTGTTTTGATTTCGCTTATGTGTTTCTTTGCATTACATGTGCATCGGTGCGCCTAGGACACCGTGTTGGCCATCTGCTATTCCTAAGCGCTTCGCCAGAGGCATGACTTTGTCAAAGCATGCCATAAGGCTGGCCGGTTGCGGGCTCTGCCAGTATGGGAACACAAACCCTAGTTTCACCGGGGCGCCCTTTGACCATTCGACCTAGTGCATAGTCGGAATCCGTAGTGACCATTCCAAGCTAGGACAGGTTGCTTACCCGATCATAGGTTGTTTGAAACTGCTGCGTGTGTAGTGAAACCCTAGCTCCTGACAAAATAGGACAGGGAAACCCTACCCCAACATAGGGGTGTTTTGGCTCTCATTTTCTTGCTATGTGCTTTTAGAGTGTATCTCTGTAGGAGCGCACATAGCACGAGTGTAAACTGCACAAAAGAGTGCGAGGCGCAAAAGAGCGCGAGTGATAAACTCCACAAAACAGTGCAATGCGCAAAACAACGCGAGTGATAAGCTGCACAAAACAGTGCGATGCGTGCATCAAGTGATAAACTGCACAAAACAGTGCGATGCGCAAAATAGCGCGAGTGTAAACTGCACAAAACAGTGCGATGCGCAAAATAACGCGAGTGTAAACTGAACAAAACGGTGCGATGCGCAAAATAGCACGAGTGATAAACTGCACAAAACGGTGCGATGCGTAAAATAGCGCGAGTGATAAACTGCACAAAACAGTGTGATGCGCAACATAGCGCGAGTGTAAACTGCACAAGACAGTACGATGCGCAAAATAGCGCGAGTGTAAACAGCACAAAACAGTGCGATGCGCGCATCAAGTGATAAACTGCACAAAACTGCGCGATGCGCAAAATAGCGAGAGTGTAAACCGCGCAAAACAGTGTGATGCGCAAGAAAGCGAGTGATAAACTACACAAAATAGTGCGATGCGCAACATAGTGCGATTGTAAACTTCACAAGATACTGCGATGCGTAAAATAGCGTGAGTGATAAACTGCACAACACAGTGTGATGCGCAACATAGCGCGAGTGATAAACTGCACAAAACAGTGCGATGCGCAACATAGCCCGAGTGTAAACTGCACAAAACAGTGCGATACGCAGAATAGCCCGTGTGTAAACTGCACAAAACAGTGTATTGCACAAAATAGCGCGAGGGATAAACTGCACAAAACAGTGCAATGCCCAAAATAGCGCAAGTGTAAACTGCACAAAACAGTGGGATGCGCAAAATAGCGCAAGTGTAAACTGCACAAAACAGTGGGATGCGCAAAATAGCGCGAGTGATAAACTGCACAAAACAGTGCGATGCCCAAGAAAGCGCGAGTGATAAACTGCACAAAACAGTGCGATGCACAACACAGCGCGAGTGTAAACTGCACAAAACAGTGCGATGCGCAACACCGCAAGTGATAAACTGCACAAAACGGTGGGATCCGCAACACAGCGCGAGTGACAAATTGCACAAAATAGTGCGATGCGCAACATAGCGCGAGTGTAAACTGCACAAAACAGTGCGATGCGCAAAATAGCCCGAGTGTAAACTGCACAAAACAATGCGATGCACAAAATAGCGCGAGTAATAAACTGCACAAAACAGTGCGATGCCCCAAATAGCGCGAATGTAAACTGCACAAAACAGTGCGATGCGCAAAATAGCACGAGTGTAAACTGCACAAAACGGTGCGATGCGCAAAATAGCCCGAGTGATAAACTGCACAAAACAGTGCGATTCGCAATAAAGCGCGAGTGATAAACAACACAAAACAGTGCGATGCGCAACACAGCGCGAGTGTAAACTGCACAAAACAGTCCGATGCGCAACACAGCGCGAGTGATAAACTGCACAAAACGGTGGGATGCGCAACACAGCGCGAGTGATAAACTGCACAAAACTGTGCGATGCGCAAAATAGCACGAGTGTAAACAGCATAAAACAGTGCGATGCCCAAAATAGCGCGAGTGTAAACCACACAAAAGAGTGCCAGGCGCAAAAGGGCGCGAGTGATAAACTACACAAAACAGTGCAATGCGCAAAGCAGCGCAAGTGATAAGCTGCACAAAACAGTGCGATGCGCGCATCAAGTGATAAACTGCACAAAACAGTGCGATGCGCAAAATAGCGCGCGTGTAAACTGCACAAAACGGTGCGATGCGCAAAATAACGCGAGTGTAAACTGCACAAAATAGTGCGATGCACAAAATAGCACGAGTGTTACTCCACAAAACAGTGCAATGCGCAAAATAGCACGAGTGATAAACTGCACAAAACAGTGCGATGCGCAACATAGCGCGAGTGTAAACTGCACAAGACAGTACGATGCGCAAAATAGCGCGAGTGTAAACTGCAAAAAACAGTGCGATGCGCAAGAAAGCCAGTGATAAACTGCAGAAAACAGTGTGATGCACAACATAGTGCGAGTGTAAACAGCACAAGACAGTGCGATGCGCAAAATAGTGCGACTGATAAACTGCACAACACAGTGCGATGCGCAACATAGCGTGAGTGATAAACTGCACAAAACAGCGCGATGCGCAACATATCGTGAGTGTAAACTGCACAAAATAGTGCGATACGTAAAATAGCCCGTGTGTAAACTGCACAAAACAGTGTGCTGCACAAAATAGCGTGAGGGATAAACTGCACAAAACAGTGCAATGCCCAAAATAGTGCGAGTGTAAACTGCACAAAACAGTGCGATCCGCAAAATAGCGCGAGTGTAAACTGCACAAAACAGTGGGATGCGCAAAATAGCGCGAGTCATAAACTGCACAAAACAGTGCGATGCCCAAGAAAGCGCGAGTGATAAACAGCACCAAACAGTGCAATGCGCAACACGGCGCGAGTGTAAACTGCACAAAATAGTGCGATGCGCAACACAGCACGAGTGATAAACTGCACAAAACGGTGGGATGCGCAACACAGCGCGAGTGACAAAGCGCATAAAATAGTGCGATGCGCAAAATAGCGCGAGTGTAAACTGCACAAAACTGTGCGATGCGCAAAATAGCACGACTGTAAACCACACAAAAGAGTGCGAGGTGCAAAAGTGCGCGAGTGATAAACTACACAAAACAGTGCGATGTACAAAACAGCGCGAGTGATAAGCTGCACAAAATAGTGCGATGCACGCATCAAGTGATAAATTGCACGAAACAATGTGATACGCAAAATAGCACGAGTGTCAACTGCACAACACAGTGCGATGCGCAAAATAATATGAGTGTAAACAGCACAAAACAGTGCGATGCGCAAAATAGCGCGAGTGTGAACTCCACAAAACAGTGCGATGCGCAAAATAGTGCGAGTGATAAACTGCACAAAATCGTGCGAAGCGCAACATAGCGCGACTGGTAAACTGCACAAAACAGTGCGATGTGCAACATAGCGCGAGTGTAAACTGCACAAGACAGTACGATGCGCAAAACAGCGCGAGTGTAAACTGCACAAAACAGTGCGATGCGCGCATCAAGTGAGAAACTGCACAAAACTGTGCGATGCGTAAAATAGCGCGAGTGTAAACTGCACAAAACAGTGCGATGCGCAAGAAAGCACGAGTGATAAACTGCACATCACAGTGCGATGCACAAAACAGTGCGATGCGCAAAACAGCGCGAGTGTAAACTGCACAAAACAGTGTTATGCGCAACATAGTGCGAGTGTAAACTGCACAAGACAGTGCGATCCGCAAAATAGCGCGAGTGATAAGCTGCACAACACAGTGCGACGCGCAACACAGCGCGAGTGATAAAGTGCACAAAACAGTGCGATGCGCCACATAGCGCGAGTGTAAACTGCACAAAACAGTGCGATGCGCAAGAAAACGAGTGATAAACTGCATAAAATAGTGCGATGCGCAACATAGTGCGAGTGTAAACTGCACAAGACAGTGCGATGCGCAAAATAGCGCGACTGATAAACTGCACGACACAGTGCGATGCGCAACATAGCGTGAGTGATAAACTGCACAAAATAGTGCGATGTGCAACATAGCGCGAGTGTAAACTGCACAAAACAGTGCGATACGCAAGAAAGCGTTAGTGATAAACTGCACAAAACAGTGCGATGCACAACCCAGTGCGAGTGTAAACTACACAAAACAGTGGGATGCGCAACACAGCGCGAGTGATAAACTGCACAAAACAGTGCGATGCGTAAAACAGCGCGAGGAATAACTTGCACAAAACAGTGCGATGCGCGCATCGAGTGATAAACTGCACAAAACAGTGCGATGCGCAAAATAGGGTGAGTGTAAACTGCACAAACCAGTGCGATGCGCAAAATAGCGCGCGTGTAAACTGCACAAGACAGTGCGATGCGTAAAATAGCGCCAGTGATAAACAGCACAACACTGTGCGATGC
The DNA here is from genome assembly GCA_030407325.1 of Camellia japonica. Classification (NCBI taxonomy): domain Eukaryota; kingdom Viridiplantae; phylum Streptophyta; class Magnoliopsida; order Ericales; family Theaceae; genus Camellia; species Camellia japonica. Next base: position 167,040,255 of record JAPPVO010000032.1, read on the forward strand.
GCAAAATAGCGTGAGTGTAAACTGCACAAGACAGTGCGATGCGCAAAATTGCGCAAGTGATAAACTGCACAACACGGTGCGACGCGCAAAATAGCGCGAGTGTAAACTGCACAACACAGTGCGATGCGCAAAATAGCGCGAGTTTAAACTGCACAAATAGTGCGATGCGCAAGAAAGCGAGAGTGATAAACTGCACAAAACAGTGCGATGCGCAACATAGTGCGAGTGATAAACTGCACAAAATAGTGCGATGCGCAATAGTGCGCGAGTGTAAACTGCACAAAACAATGCGATGCGCAAAACAGCGCGTGTGATAAACTGCACAAAACAGTGCGATGCGCAAAACAGCGCGAGTGATAAACTGCACAAAACAGTGCGACCCGCGCATCAAGTGATAAACTGCACAAAACAGTGCGAAGCACAAAATAGCGCAAGTGTAAACTACGCAAAACAGTGTGATGCGCAAAATAGCACGAGTGCAAACTGCACAAAAGAGCGCGATGCCCAAAAGAGCGCGAGTGATACACTGCACAAAACAGTGCGATGCGCAAAACAGCGCGAGTGATAAGCTGCACAAAATAGAGCGATGCGCGCATCAAGTGATAAACTGCACAAAACAGTGCGATGGTAAAATAGCGCGAGTGTAAACTGCACAAAACAGTGCGATGGGCAACAGAGCGCGAGTGATAAACTGCACAAAACAGTGCGATACGCAACACAGCGCGAGTGTAAACTGCAAAAAACAGTGCGATGCGAAAAACAGCGCGAGTGATAAACTGCACAAAACAGTGTGTGATGCGCGCATCAAGTGATAAACTGCACAAAACAGTGCGATGGGAAAATAGCGCGAGTGTAAAACTGCACAAAACAGTGCGATGCGCAAAATAAGCGCGAGTGCAAACTGCACAAGCAGTGCGATACGCAAAATAGGGTGAGTGATAACTGCACAAAACAGTGCCATGCGCAAAATAGCGCGGGTGATAAACTGCACAAAACAGTGCGATGCGCAACATAACGCGTGTGTAAACTGCACAAAACTGTGCGATGCGCAAAATAGCGCAGGTGATAAACTGCACAAAACGGTGCGATGCCCAAAATAGCGCGAATGTAAACTGCCCAAAACAGTGCTATGCGCAAAATAGCGCGAGTGTAAACTGCACAAAACAGTGTGATGCGCAAAATAGCGCGAGTGATAAACTGTACAAAACAATGCGATGCGCAAGAAAGCGCGAGTGATAAACTTCACAAAACTGTGCGATGCACAACACAGCGCAAGTGTAAAGTCCACAAAACAGTGCGATGCACAACACAGCACGAGTGATAAACTGCACAAAACAGTGCGATGCGCAAAACAACACGAGGAATAAACTGCACAAAACAGTGCGTTGCGCGCATTGAGTGATAAACTGCACAAAACTGTGTGATGTGGAAATAGGGCCAGTGTAAACTGCACCGAACAGTGCGATCCGCAAAATACCGCGAGTGTAAGCTACGCAAGACTGTGCGATGCGCAAAATAGCGCTACTGATAAACTGCACAACACAGTGCGATGCGCAAAATAGCGCGAGTGTAAACTACACAAGACAGTGCGATGCGCAAAATAGCACGAGTGATAAACTGCACAACACAGTGCGATGCGCAAAATAGCGCGAGTGTAAATTGCACAAAATAGTGCGATGCGCAAAAGAGCGCGAGCGTAAACCGCACAAAAGAGTGCGATGTGCAAAAGACCGCGAGTGATAAACTACACAAAACAGTGCGATGCGCAAAATAGAGCGAGTGTAAACAGCACAAAACAGTGCAATGCACAAAATAGCGCGAGTGTAAACTGCACAAAACAATGCGATGCGCAAAATAGCGCGAGTGATAAACTGCCCAAAATAGTGCGATGCGCAAAATAGCGCGAGTGACAAACTGCACGAAACAGTGCGATGCGCAACACAGCGCGAGTGATAAACTACACAAAACGGTGGGATGCGCAACACAGCGCGAGTGACAAACTGCACAGAACAGTGCGATGCGCAAAATAGCGCGAGTGTAAACTGCACAAAACAGTGTGATGCGCAAAATAACGCGAGTGTAAACCGCACAAAACAGTACGAGGCGCAAATGAGCACGAGTGATAAACTGCACAAAATAGTGCGATACCCAAAATAGCGCGAGTGATAAACTGCACAAAACAGTGCGATGCGCAAAACAGCGCGAGTGATAAACTGCACAAAACAGTGTGATGCGCAAAACAGCGCGAGTGATAAACTGCACAAAACAGTGCGAAGCCCAAAATAGCGCGAGTGTAAACTGCGCAAAACAGTGTGATGCGCAAAATAGCACGAGTGTAAACTGCACAAAAGAGTGCGATGCGAAAAAGAGTGCGAGTGATACACTGCACAAAATAGTGCGATGCGCAAAACAGCGCGAGTGATAAACTGCACAAAACAGTGCGATGCGCACATCAAGTGATAAACTGCACAAAACAGTGCGATGGCAAAATAGCGGGAGTGTAAATTGCACAAAACAGTGTGATGCGCAACAGAGCGCGAGTGATAAACTGCACAAAACAGTGCGATGCGCAACACAGCGCGAGTGTATACTTCACAAAACAGTGCGATGCGCAAAATAGGGCGAGTGTAAACTGCACAAAACAGTGCGATGCACAAAATAGCGCGAGTAATAAACTGCACAAAACAGTGCGATGCGCGCATCAAGTGATAAACTGCACAAAACAGTGCAATGGCAAAATAGCGCGAGTGTAAACTGCACAAAACAGTGCGATGCGGAAAATAGCGCGAGTGTAAACTGCACAAAACAGTGCGATGCGCAAAATAGGGCGAGTGATAAACTGCACAAAACAGTGCCATGTGCAAAATAGCGCGAGTGATAAACTGCAAAACAAAACAGTGCGATGCACAACATAACGCGTGTGTAAACTGCACAAAACTGTGCGATGCGCAAAAGAGCCCTAGTGTAAACTGCACAAAACTGTACGATGTGCAAAATAGCGCAAGTGATAAACTGCACAAAACGGTGCGATGCCCAAAATAGCGCAAGTGTAAACTGCACAAAACAGTGCGATGCACAAAATAGCGCGAGTGTAAACTGCACAAAACAGCGCGATGCGCAAAATAGCGGTAGTGATAAACTGTACAAAACAGTGTGATGCGCAAGGAAGCACGAGTGATAAACTACACAAAACTGTGCGATGCGCAACACAGCGTGAGTGTAAACTCCACAAAACAATGCGATGCGCAACACAGCACGAGTGATAAACTGCACAAAACAATGCGATGCGCAAAACAACGCGAGGTGTAAACTGCACAAAACAGTGTGATACGCGCATTGAGTGATAAACTGCACAAAACAGTGTGATGCGCAAAATAGGCCAGTGTAAACTGCACCGAACAGTGCGATCCGCAAAAATAGCACGAGTGTAAACTACACAAGACTGTGCGATGCGCAAAATAGCGCTAGTGATAAACTGCACAACACAGTGCGATGCGCAAAATAGCGCGAGTGTAAACTGCACAAGACAGTGCGATGCGCAAAATAGCGCGAGTGATAAACTGCACAACATAGTGCGATGCGCAAAATGGCGCGAGTGTAAATTGCACAAAACAGTGCGATACGCAAAACAGCGCGAGTGTAAACTGCACAAAACAGTGCAATGAGCGCATCAAGTGATAAACTGCACAAAACAATGCGATGCGCAAAATAGCACGAGTGTAAACTGCACAAAACAGTGCGATGCGCGCAACAAGTGATAAACTTCACAAAACAGTGCGATGGCAAAATAGCGCAAGTGTAAACTGCACAAAACATTGCGATGCGCAATACAGCACAAGTGTAAACTGCACAAAACAAAACGATGTGCAACATAGCGCGAGTGATAAACTGCAGAAAACAGTACGACGCGCAACATAGCGTGATTGTAAACTGCACAAAACAGTGCGATGCGCAAAAGAGCGCGAGTGTAAACTGCACAAAACAGTACGAAGCGCAAAACAGTGCGAGTGACAAACTGCACAAAACAGTGCGATGTGCATCAAGTGATAAACTGCACAAAACAGTGCGATGGCAAAATAGCGCGAGTGTAAACTGCACAAAACAGTGCGATGCGCAAAATAGCGTGAGTGTAAATGCACAAAACACTGCGATGCACAAAAGAGCGCGAGTGTAAACTGCACAAAACAGTACGATGCGCAAAACAGCGCGAGTGACAAACTGCACAAAACAGTGCGATGTGCATCAAGTGATAAACTGCACAAAACAGTGCGATGCGCAACATAGCGCGAGTGTAAACTGCACAAAATAGTGCGATGCGCAAAATAGCGCGAGTGTAAACTGCACAAAACACTGTGATGCGCAAAATAGCGCGAGTCATAAACTGCCCAAAACAGTGCGATGCGCAAAATAGCGCGAGTGTAAACTGCACAAAACAATGCGATGCGCAACATAGCGCGAGTGATAAACTACCCAAAACAGTGCGATGCGCAACATAGCGCAAGTGTAAACTACACAAAACAGTGCGATACGCAAAAGAGGGCGAGTGTAAACTGCACAAAACAGTGCGATGCGCAAAACGGTGCGAGTGATAAACTGCACAAAATAGTGCGATGCACGCATCAAGTGATAAACTGCACAAAATAGTGCGATGGCAAAATAGCACGAGTGTCAACTGCACAAAATAGTGCGATGCGCAAAATAGCGCGAGTGTAAACTGCACAAAACAATGCGATGCGCAAAATAGCGCGAGTGATAAACTGCACAAAACAGTGCGACGCGCAGCATAGCGCGACTGATAAACTGCACAAAACAGCGCGATGCGCAACATAGCGCGAGTGTAAACTGCACAAAATAGTGCGATGTGCAAAATAGCCCGAGTGTAAACTGCACAAAACAATGCGATGCACAAAATAGCGCGAGTGAGAAACTGCACAAAACAGTGCGATGCCCAAAATAGCGTGAGTGTAAACTGCACAAAACAGTGCGACGCGCAAAATAGCGCGAGCGTAAACTACACAAAACAGTGCGATGCGCAAAATCGCGCGAGTGATAAACTGCACAAAACAGTGCGATTCGCAAGAAAGCGCGAGTGATAAACTGCACAAAACAGTGCGATGCGCAACACAGCGCGAGTGTAAACTGCACAAAACAGTCCGATGCGCAAAATAGCGCGAGTGTAAACTGCACAAAACAGTGGCATGCGCAAAATAGCGCGAGTGATAAACTGCACAAAACAGTGCGATGCGCAACATAACGCATGTGTAAACTGCACAAAACCATGCGTTGCGCAAAATGGCCCTAGTGTAAACTGCACAAAACAGTGCGATACGCAAAATAGCGCAAGTGATAAACGGCACAAACGGTGCGATGCCAAAATAGTGCAAGTGTAAAACTGCACAAAACAGTGCGATGCGCAAAATAGGGCAAGTGAAAACTGCACAAAACAGTGCGATGCGCAAGAAAGTGCGAGTGATAAACTGCACAAAACAGTGTGATGCGCAACACAGCGCGAGTGTAAACTGTACAAAACAGTGCGATGCGCAACACAACACGAGTGATAAATTGCACAAAACGGTGCGATGCGCAAAACAGCGCGAGGAATAAACTGCACAAAATAGTGCGATGCGCGCTTCGAGTGATAAACTGCACAAAACAGTGTGATGCGCAAAATAGGGCCAGTGTAAACTGCACCGAACAGTGCGATGCGTAAAATAGCACGAGTATAAACTGCACAAGACAGTGCGATGCGCAAAATAGCGTTAGTAATAAACTGCACAACACAGTGCGATGCGCAAAATAGCGCGAGTGTAAACTGCACAAGACAGTGCGATGCGCAAAATAGCGCGAGTGATAAACTACACAACACAGTGCGATGCGCAAATAGCGCGAGTGTAAACTGCACAAAACGGTGCGATGTACAAAATAGCACGAGTGTAAACCACACAAAAGAGTGCGATGCGCAAAACCGTGCGAGTGATAAACTGCACAAACTGTGCGATGGCAAATAGCGCAAGTGTAAACTACACAAAACATTGCGATGCGCAATACAGCACAAGTGTAAACTGCACAAAAGAATGCGATGCGCAACATAGCGCGAGTGATAAACTGCAGAAAACAGTGCGATGCGCAACATAGCGCGAGTGTAAACTGCAAAAAACAGTGCAATGCGCAAAAGAGCTCGAGTGTAAACTGCACAAAACAGTACGATGCGCAAAACAGCGCGAGTGATAAACTGCACAAAACAGTGCGATGCGCATCAAATGATAAACTGCACAAAACAGTGCGATGGTAAAATATTGCGAGTGTAAACTGTACGAAACAGTGCGATGTGCAAAATAGCGCGAGTGTAAACTGCACAAAACAATGCGATGCGCAAAATAGCGCGAATGATAAACTGCACAAAACAATGCAATGCGCAAAATAGCGCGAGTGTAAACTGCACAAAACAATGCGATGCGCAACATAGCGCGAGTGATAAACTACCCAAAACAGTGTGATGCGCAACATAGCGCGAGTGTAAACGGCACAAAACAGTGCAATGCACAAAAGGGTGCGAGTGTAAACTGCACAAAACAGTGCGATGCGCAAAACAACTTGAGTGATAAACTGCACAAAACAGTGCGATGGCCAAAAGCACGAGTGTAAACAGGCACAAAAACAGTGCGATGGGCAAAATAAGCGCGGTGTAAACTGCACAAAACAATGCGATGCGCAAAATAGCGCGAGTTATAAACTGCACAAAACAGTGCGATGCGCAACATGGCGCGAGTGATAAACTGCACAAAACAGTGCAATGCCAAAATAACGCGAGTGTAAACTGCACAAAACAGTGCGATGCGCAAATAGCGCGAGTGTTGACTCCACAAAACAGTGCGATGTGCAAAATTAGCGCGAGTGATAACTGCAAAAAAACCAGCGCGATGCGCAACACAGCGCGAGTGATAACTGCACAAAACATGCGATGGCAACATAGCGCGAGTGTAAACTGCACAAGACAGTATGATGCGCAAATAGCGCGAGTGTAAAACTGCACAACAGTGCGATGCGCGCATCAAGTGTAAACTGCACAAAACTGTGCGATCGCAAAATAGCGCGAGTGTAAACTGCACAAAACAGTGCGATGCGCAAGGAAGCACGAGTGATAAACTACACAAAACAGTGCGATGCGCAACATAGCGCGAGTGTAAACTGCACAAGACAGTGCGATGCGCAAAATAGCGCGAGTGATAAACTGCACAACACAGTGCGATGCGCAACATAGCGCGAGTGATAAACTGCAAAAAACAGTGCGATGCGCAACATAGTGCGAGTGTAAACTGCACAAAACAGTGCAATGCACAAAATAGCCCGTGTGTAAACTACACAAAACAGCGGGATGCACAAAATAGCGCGAGTGATATACTGTACAAAACAGTGCGATGCCCAAAATAGCGCTAGTGTAAACTGCAAAAAACAGTGCGATGCGCAAAATAGCGCGAGTGTACACTGCACAAAACGGTGCGATGCGCAAAAGAGCGCGTGTGATAAACTGCACAAACAGTGCGATGCGCAACACAGCGCGAGTGTAAACTGCAACAAACAGTGCGATGCGCAACCACAGCCCGAGTGATAAACTGCACAAAACAGTGCGATGCGCAACACAGCACGAGTGATAAACTGGACAAAACGGTGGGATACGCAAAACAGCGCGAGGAATAAACTGCACAAAATAGTGCGATGCGCGCATCGAGTGATAAACTGCACAAAACAGTGTGATGCGCAAAATAGGGCCAGTGTAAACTGCACCGAACAGTGCGATGCGCAAAATAGCGCGAGTGTAAACTGCACAAGACACTGCAATGCGCAAAATAGCGCGACTGATAAACTGCACAACACAGCGCGATGCGCAAAATAGCGCTAGTGTAAACTGCACAAGACAGTGCGATGCGCAAAATAGCGTGAGTGTAAACTGCACAAAACAGTGCGATGTGCAAAATAGCGCGAGTGTAAACCGCACAAAAGAGTACGATGCGCAAAACAGCGCGAGTGATAAACTGCACAAAATAGTGCGATGGCAAAATAGCGCAAGTGTAAAATGCACAAAACATTGCGATGCGCAATACAGGGCAAGTGTAAACTGCCCAAAACAATGCGATGCGCATCATAGCGCGAGTGATAAAATGCAGAAACAGTGCGCTGCGCAACGTAGCGCGAGTGTAAACTGCACAAAACAGTGTAATGTGCAAAAGAGCTCGAGTGTAAACTGCACAAAATAGTACCATGTGCAAAACAGCGCGAGTGATAAACTGCAGAAAACAGTGCGACGGCAAAATATTGCGAGTGTAAACTGTACAAAACAGTGCGATGTGCAAAATAGCGCGAGTGTAAACTGCACAAAACAATGCGATGCGCAAAATAGTGCGAATGATAAACTGCACAAAACAATGCGATGCGCAAAATAGCGCGAGTGTAAATTGCACAAAACAATGCGATGCACAACATTGCGCGAGTGATAAACTACCCAAAAGAGTGCGATGCGCAACATAGTGCGAGTGTAAACTGCACAAAACAGTGCGATGCGCAAACGAGTGCGAGTGTAAACTGCACAAAACAGTGCGATGCGCAAAACAGGCGAGTGATAAACTGCACAAAACAGTGCGATGCATGCATCAAGTGATAACTGCACAAAACAATGCGATGGCAAAATAGCACGAGTGTAAACTGCAAAAAACAGTTGGCATGCGCAAAATAGCGCGAGTGTAAACTGCACAAAACTATGCGATGCGCAAAATAGCGCGAGTGATAAACTGCACAAAACAGTGCGATGCGCAACATAGCGCGAGTGATAAACAGCACAAAACAGTGTGATGCGCAAAATAACGCGAGTGTAAACTGCACAAAACAGTGCGATGCGCAAAATAGCGCGAGTGATAAACTGCACAAAACAACGCGATGCGCAACACAACGCGAGGGATAAACTGCACAAAACAATGCGATGCGCAACATAGCGCGAGTGTAAACTGCACAAGATAGTACGATGCGCAAAATAGCACGAGTGTAAACGGCACAAAACAGTGCAATGCGAGCATCAAGTGATAAACTGCACAAAACTGTGCGATGCGCAAAATAGCGCGAGTGTAAACTGCACAAAACAGTGCGATGCGCAAGAAAGCACGAGAGATAAACTGCACAAAACAGTGTGATGCACAACATAGCGTGAGTGTAAACTGCACAAGACAGTGCGATGCGCAATATAGCGCGAGTGATAAACTGCACAACACAGTGCGATGCGCAACATAGCGCGAGTGATAAACTGCACAAAACAGTGCGATGCGCAACATAGCGCGAGTGTAAACTACACAAAACAGTGCGATGCACAAAATAACGCGAGTGATAAACTGTACAAAACAGTGCGATGCCCAAAATAACGCGAGTGTAAACTGCACAAAACAGTGCGATGCGCAAAAGAGTTCGAGTGTAAACTGCAAAAAACAGTGCGATGCGCAAAATAGCGCGAGTGATAAACTACACAAAAGAGTGCGATGCGCAACACAGCGCGAGTGTAAACTGCACAAAACAATGCGATGTGCAACACAGCACGAGTGATAAACTACACAAAACAGTGCGATGCGCAAAGTAGCCCGAGGAATAAACTGCACAAAATTGTGCGCTGCGCGCATCGAGTGATAAATTGCACAAAACAGTGTGATGCGCAAAATAGGGCCAGTGTAAACTGCACCGAACAGTGCGATGCGCAAAATAGCAAGAGTGTAAACTGCACAAGACAGTGCGATGCGCAAAATAGCGCGACTGATAAACTGCACAACACAGTGCGATGCGCAAAGTAGCGCCAGTGCAAACTGCACAAGACAGTGCGATGTGCAAAATAGCGCGAGTGATAAACTGCACAACACAGTGCGATGCGCAAAATAGCGCGAGTGTAAACTGCACAAAATAGTGCGATGTGCAAAATAGCGCGATTGTAAACCGCACAAAAGAGTGCGATGCGCAAAATAGCGCGACTGATAAACTGTACAAAACAGTGCGATGGCAAAATAGCGCTAGTGTAAACTGCACAAAACATTGCGATGCGCAATACAGGGCAAGTGCAAACTGCACAAAACAATGCGATGCGCAACACAGCGCGAGTGATAAACTGCAGAAAACAGTGCAATGCGCAAAAGAGCTCAAGTGTAAACTGCACAAAACAGTACGATGCGCAAAACAGCGCGAGTGATAAACTGCACAAAACAGTGCGATGCGCATACAGTGACAAACTGCACAAAACAGTGCGATGGCAAAATATTGCGAGTGTAAACTGTACAAAACAGTGCTCTGTGCAAAATAGCGCGAGTGTAAACTGCACAAAACAATGCGATGCGCAAAATAGCGCAAATGATAAACTGCACAAAACAGTGCGATGCGCAAAATAGCGCGAGTGTAAACTGCACAAAACAATGCGATGCGCAACATAGCGCGAGTGATAAACTACCCAAAACAGTGCAATGCGCAACATAGCGCGAGTGTAAACTGCACAAAACAATGCGATGCGCAACATAGCGCGAGTGATAAACTACCCAAAACAGTGCAATGCGCAACATAGCGCGAGTGTAAACTGCACAAAACAGTGCGATGCGCAAACGAGTGCGAGTGTAAACTGCACAAAACAGTGCGATGCGCAAAACAACGTGAGTGATAAACTGCACAAAACAGTGCGATGCACGCATCAAGTATTAAACTGCACAAAACAATGCGATGGCAAAATAGCACGAGTGTAAACTGCACAAAACAGTGCGATGCGCAAAATAGCGCGAGTGTAAACTACACAAAACAATGCGATGCGCGAAATAGCGCGAGTGATAAACTGCACAAAACAGTGCGATGCGCAACATAGCGCGAGTGACAAACTGCAAAAAACAGCGCGATGCGCAAAATAACGCGAGTGTAAACTGCAAAAAACAGTGCGATGCGCAAAATAGCGCGAGTGATAAACTGCACAAAACAGCGCGATGCGCAACACAGCGCGAGTGATAAACTGCACAAAACAATGCGATGCGCAACATAGCGCGAGTGTAAACTGCCCAAGACAGTACGATGCGCAAAATAGCGCGAGTGTAAACTGCACAAAACAGTGCGATGTGCAAATAGCGCGAGTGTAAACTCCACAAAACAGTGCGATGCGCAAGAAAGCACGAGTGATAAACTGCACAAAACAGTGCGATGTGCAACATAGCGCGAGTGTAAACTGCACAAAATAGTGCGATGCACAAAATAGCCGTGTGTAAACTGGGCAAAACAGCGGGATGCACAAAATTGTGCGAGTCATAAACTGTACAAAATAGCGCGATGCCGAAAATAGCGCGAGTGTAAACTGCACAAAACAGTGCAAAGCGCAAAAGAGCGCGAGTGTAAACTACACAAAACAGTGCGATGCGCAACACAGCGTGAGTGTAAACTGCACAAAACAGTGCGATGCGCAACACAGCACGAGTGATAAACTGCACAAAACAGTGCGAGGCGCAAAATAGCACGAGGAATAAACTGCACAAAATAGTGCGATGCGCGCATCGAGTGATAAACTGCACAAAACAGTGTGATGCGCAAAATAGGGCTAGTGTAAACTGCACCGAATAGTGCGATGCGCAAAATAGCGCGAGTGTAAACTGCACAAGACAGTGCGAATGCGCAAAATAGCGCGACTGATAAACTGCACAACACAGTGCGATGTGCAAAATAACGCCAGTGTAAACTGCACAAGACAGTGCGATGCGCAAAATAGCGCCAGTGATAAACTGCACAACACAGTGCGATGCGCAAAATAGCGCGAGTGTAAACTGCACAAAAGAGTGCGATGCGCAAAACAGCGCGATTGATAAACTACACAAAACAGTGCGATGGCAAAATAGCGCTAGTGTAAACTGCACAAAACATTGTGATGCGCAACATAGCGCGATTGATAAACTGTAGAAAACAGTGCGATGCGCAACATAGCGCGAGTGTAAACTGCACAAAACAGTGCAATGCGCAAAAGAGCTAGAGTGTAAACTGCACAAAACAGTATGTTGCGCAAAACAACGCGAGTGATATACTGCACAAAACAGTGCGATGCACATCAAGTGATCTACTGCACAAAACAGCGCGATGGCAAAATATTGCGAGTGTAAACTGTACAAAACAGTGCGATGTGCAAAATAGCGCGAGTGTAAACTGCACAAAACAATGCGATGCGCAAAATAGCGCGAGTGTTACTCCACAAAACAATGCGATGAGCAAAATAGCGCGAGTGATAAACTGCACAAAACAGCGCGATGCGCAACACAGCTCGAGTGTAAACTGCACATAACAATGCGATGCGCAACATAGCGCGAGTGATAAACTGCACAAAACAGTGCGATGCGCAACATAGCGCGAGTGTAAACTGCACAAAACAGTGCGATGCGCAAAAGAGCGCGAGTGTAAACTGCACAAAACAGTGCGATGCGCAAAACAGCGCGAGTGATAAACTGCACAAAACAGTGCGATGCGCGCATCAAGTGATAAACTGCACAAAACAGTGCGATGGCAAAATAGCACGAGTGTAAACTGCACAAAACAGTGCGATGCGCAAAATAGCGCGAGTGTAAACTGCACAAAACAATGCGATGCGCAAAATAGTGCGAGTGATAAACTACACAAAACAATGCGATGCGCAACATAGCGCGAGTGATAAACTGCACAAAACAGTGCGATGCGCAAAATAGCGCGAGTGTAAGCTGCACAAAACAGTGCGATGCGCAAAATAGCGCGAGTGATAAACTGCACAAAACAGTGCGATGCGCAACACAGCGCGAGTGTAAACTGCACAAAATAGTGCGATGCGTAACACAGCGCGACTGATAAGCTGCACAAAACGGTGGGACGCGCAACACAGCGCGAGTGATATACTGCACAAAACAGTGCGATGCGCAAAATAGCGCGAGTGTAAACTGCTCAAAATAGTGTGATGCGCAAAATAGCGCGAGTGTAAACCGCACAAAAGAGTGCGAGGCGGAAAAGAGCTCGAGTGATAAACTGCACAAAATAGTGCGATGCGCAAAACAACGCGAGTGATAAGCTGCACAAAACAGTATGATGCGCGCATCAAGTGATAAACTGCACAAAACAGTGCGATGCGCAAAATAGCACGAGTGTAAACTGCACAACACAGTGCGATGCGCAAAATAACGCGAGTGTAAACTGCACAAAACAGTGCGATGCGCAAAATAGCGCGACTGTAAACTCCACAAAACAGTGCGATGCGCAAAATAGCGCGAGTGATAAACTCCACAAAACAGTGCGATGCGCAAAATAGCGCGGGTGATAAACTGCACAAAACAGTGCGATGCGCAACATAGCGCGAGTGATAAACTGCACAAAACAGCGTGATGCGCAATATAGCGCGAGTGTAAACTGTACGAAACAGTGCGATGCGCAAAATAGGGCGAGTGTAAACTGCACAAAACAGTGCGATGCGCAAAATAGCGCGAGTGATAAACTGCACAAAACAGTGCGATGCGCGCATCAAGTGATAAACTGCACAAAACAGTGCGATGCGCAAAATAACGCGAGTGTAAACTGCACAACACAGAGTGATGCGCAAGAAAGCACGAGTGATAAACTGCACAAAACAATGCGATGCGCAACATAGCGCGAGTGTAAACTTCACAAGACAGTGTGATGCGCAAAATAGCGCGAGTGATAAACTGCGCAACGTAGTGCGATGCGCAAAATAGCATGAGTGTAAACCGCACAAAGCAGTGCGATGCGTGCATCAAGTGATAAGCTGCACAAAACTGTGCGACGCGCAAAATAGCGCGAGTGTAAACTTCACAAGACAGTGCGATGCGCAAAATAGCGCGAGTGATAAACTGCACAACACAGTGCGATGCGCAACAGAGCGCGACTGTAAACTGCATAAAACAGTGCGATGTGCAACAAAGCGCGAGTGTAAACTGCCCAAAACAGTGCAATGTGCAACACAGCGGGAGTGATAAACTGCACAAAATAGTGCGATGCGCAACACAGCGCGAGTGATAAACTGCACAAAACAGTGCGATGCGCAAAACGGCGCGAGGAATAAACTGCACAAAACAGTGCGATGCCCGCATCGAGTGATAAACTGCACAAAACAGTGCGATGCGCAAAATAGTGCGAGTGTAAATTGCACAAAATAGTGCGATGCGCAGAATAGCGCGAGTGTAAACTGCACAAGACAGTGCGATGCGCAAAATAGCGCGAGTGATAAACTGCACAACACAGTGCGATGCGCAAAATAACGCAAGTGTAAACTGCACAAGACAGTGCGATGCGCAAAATAGCGCGAGTGATCAACTGCACAACATAGTGCAATGCGCAAAATAGCGCGAGTATAAACTGCACAACCCAGTGCGATGCGCAAAATAGCGCGAGTGTAAACCGCACAAAAGAGTGCGATGCGCAAAAGAGCACGAGTGATAAACTGCACAAAACAGTGCGATGCGCAAAACAGCGCGAGTGATAAGCTGCACAAAACAGTGCGATGCGCGCATCAAGTGATAAACTGCACAAAACAGTGCGATGCGCAAAATAGCGCGAGTGTAAACTGCACAAAACAGTGCGATGCGCAAAATAACGTGAGTGTAAGGTGGTGGTGGCAGAAGACGGTGGTGGAAAATGGTGGCGGGTGGTGGCTAGTGTTGGGTGGTAAATAAAAAAACTCAAAACTTAAAACGGAAACACATTTGTTGAATTTATATTTTTTGGCCAAATTTATAAACTGAGACCACTGATTTATAAATCAAAAATTTACCAAACAAGCTTTTATTTGAGTTTTTTAAATTTGTGTAAATATAAACTGAAAACTGAAAACGTAAGTGTTACCAACCTGATCAATTATTTGTTATGAAATCTGTTTTGTTAAGATGAGAAAGTGTTAAAAGGTGTTTGGATGATTTTTTTTTTTATTTTTCTTTTTTTTTTTTTATCTAAGTATTAATATTTAAGTTTGTTTAGGATTTCAATGCACTTTTCAATATGTTCTCCAACTTTCAATGTTTCATTTAGAGTTTTTTTTTTTTTCATCTTCTTCCTGTTCGTTACCATTGAGGCAAAAAAAAAAAAAAGAAGAAGCTATGGTTGACTTTCAAATCTATATCTCTCTTTGCTTCTTCCAACCTGAATTGATTAGAGATTAT
Organism: Camellia japonica; assembly: GCA_030407325.1. Lineage (NCBI taxonomy): Eukaryota > Viridiplantae > Streptophyta > Magnoliopsida > Ericales > Theaceae > Camellia > Camellia japonica. The sequence continues at coordinate 167,055,425 of JAPPVO010000032.1, forward strand.
ACTTTATGTTTCTACCTTATAGTGGAAATGGAGATAAGATTACGTACATCCTACCCTCTCTAGTCTCCACTTTAGATGGAGCTTTGTGCACTAGGTCACCCATTTTTCATATGCTTCTTTTTCTTGTGTCGGATCCTTGATTTTGATCTCTATCCTAAGACCTTGTTGATTCTAGAATCCTAATTTTGACGAAGCCGAGTGAATCTGCAAGAAGTTGTATCTTAAAGCATTGTGATTACTGTTAGAATGTGTCAGAATATTTTCTATTTTATTCTTATGTATATTCAGTATCTTTATTTGTTATAATGGTTTGGTCCCTTATTTATGCCTTAGGGCACTCCTATAATTATGCTTATGATTTAATATAAAAGGCAATGAGATACCACTCATACCTCAACCTTTTTCTCTTATCAAAACACACATGGTATCAGAGCCACTCTAAAACCCTAGAAACCACAACCCTACAGCCACCATCACACCACCACTGCACCACCACACCAGCCGCAGCCCCCCTAGGACTCAGACAGTCCTAGTCGCAGCCTCCTAGGGCTTCGACAACACCCTAAGGCTCGTTGGAGCGTCCCTTTTCCCCAGCCCAGGGGTGTTTTCCTCCCTCCTCAGGCCACTGATAGCCTCTAATGAGCCTTGGTTTAGTCGGGTGGCTCTCTTGGGTCTGGGTATGCATTGAAGTCCTTAATCTGTAACCGTTGGGGCTTAGTCTCTCTCTTCATGTAATTCTCTTCTCTCTGTTTTCTATCTCTAAATATATATATAAATGTTCTCTTAAATTCTTTTTGTTCTGTTTGTTATGTTCTCTCATCTTCCGGGGTTGTGATTCGATAGTGTTTGCTTGTGAGGGTTCCTTAGTAGAGTATCCATGGTGGAATTGATTAGTGGGTCTACTACTTCGCAGCCTGCTACTCAGGGCACGAGTTCTATTTTGATTACTACTCTGAGTCCTGTTTTGGCTACTACTAAGACTGATTCCCTCAACCCTGGCCCTCTCTCTTTAATGGTAAGAACTATCTAGCGTGGTTGTAAAGTTTGACTATTTTTTTGAAGAGCGAAGGGAAGATGGGATATGTTAATGGGCGCGTTCAGGCCCCCAGTCCCACATATGTAGGTTATGATCAGTGGGAGATTACCAATTCTCTTATCATTGGTGAGGGATACTTGTCTATGGACACAGAACAGGATATTTGGGAGGCTGTGGCCACTACGTATTCCCGCAAAGGCAATTTTTCACAGACTTTTGAGTTGCGACACTCCATTGACCGGTCTGTCCAGGGTAGATGACTATCCTCCAGTATTTTACTTTCCTTAGCAATGGGTGGAAATGACTTGATCATCTTCAGGACTACAAGCTTGTTTATTCCACTGATTCTGCTAGTTACCAGAAATTTGTTGAACAAGTATGAGTCTTCAAGTTTTTAGAAGGTCTGAATGTCGAGTTTGATCCTGTTTGAAGTCATGTGCTTGGTATGGATGTGCTTCCTTCTCTTCAAGAAGCATTTGCTTATGTACAGAATGAGGAGAGTCGTTGTTCTGCTATACTTCCGTCTGCCTCTTCTGATCAATTTGGCCTGGTTTCTGCACCCTCTAGAGATGGGGATTGATGGTTCCCATCCGCCTTCTAAGAAGGATACCCTTTTCTGTGACCATTGTCGTCGCCCTCGCCACACCCGTGAGACTTGTTGGAAGTTGCATGGGCCACCATCTGGGGGTCGTGGAGACTGTTCTGGTTCTCGAGGGGTCACTGAGGTCAGTCTAGAGGCCGAGGGCCCAATGCCCGAGCCCATCATTTGATACAGTTGAGCCATAGTCCCCAGCTCCGGTTGTTTCATCTGCTGCTATCTCTGGGTTTTCTACTTCTAAGTTAGAGGTTGTCCTTCGTCACTTGCTCGACCGTCGGGCATCTAGTTCATCTTCAGGTAACTTTGCCCATTCAAGTGACTTAGCTTCTTCTACAAGTGCTTTCCTATCTCATTAAACCTTGCCTTGGATTATCGATTTTGGTGCTTCAGACCATATGTCTGGGTCTTCTGATTTGTTCTTCGCATATACCCTTTCTTCAGGACAGGATAAAGTTCGAATTGCTGATGGTACCATTTCTTCTATGTCTAGGAAAGGTTTAATTCATGCCATTGATTCCCTTCATTTGTCTTCTGTACTACATTTTCCAATTTTAGTGTTAATCTTTTATCTTTGAGTCGTATTATTCGGGACTTGAATTGTAGTGTGACCTTTTTTCCTGTTCATTGTCTGTTTCAGGACCTTATCATGAGGAAATGATTGGCAGTGGTAGAAACAAGAATGGTCTCTATATCTGGATTAAGCAGACAAGCTGGCTCATTCATCCATTCAATTACCATCTACCAAGGAAGACCTATGGCTGTGGCATCCTGTCTTGGGCATCCATCTTTTTTGTTACTTAAACACCTTTTTCCTTCAGTTTTTTTGAAAAATAATGTTTCTGAGTTTCACTATGAGTTGTGTCAACTTGGAAAACAACACAGAGCTTCTTTTGCTCATTCTATTAATAAAAGTTTAGTTCATTTTTCATTGATTCATTCTAATATATAGGTTCTCTCTCGTTTTGTGTCTTTAAAGGGTCAAAGATGGTTTGTCACCTTTATTGATGATTGTTCTAGGACCACTTGGGTGTATCTTATGAAAGACAAATATGAGGTTTTTTCTGTATTTCAAAATTTTCATAAAATGATTTGCACTCAGTTTGGGGCAGTTGCCAACTATTTTGCCACTCAGGGTATTATCCACCAAACTTCTTATACCAATACCCCTCAACAGAATGGTGTTGCAGAGCGTAAAAATTGCCATCTTCTTGATATTGCTCATTGTTTGTCCTTTGAAATGCGTGTTCCTAGATCATATTGGGGGGAAGCTGTTCTCACTACAGCCTTCCTCATCAATCGTCTTCCTACCCAAGTTCTCCACAAACAAACTCCTCTTCAAGTTTTGTTAGGGTCCCAATCTTCTGGTTTCTCCATTCCTCCCAAAACCTTTGGGTGTGTGTGCTTTGTTCATAACCATTCTCCTACTTGTGGTAGGTTGGATCTAGGTCTCTTCGGTGTGTCTTCCTAGGTTACTCCGCACACAAAAAGGCTACAAGTGTTATCATCCACCCTCTCAGAAATGGTTTGTCTCTATGGATGTGTCTTTCTTTGAGCCTTAGTCCTACTTCATGTCCTCACCGGTGTCCCAGTCATCTCTTTAGGGGGCGTCTTGGTGTGAAGCGATTCCTGTATCACTACCATCAGTGATTGAATAGGTTGAGAATGTTAATGGTGACCCAACTATTAAGAATGTTGAGTTTGAATCCGCAGTGAAAGACGACAAAGTTTATGTCAAGGACAAAGATAGAAAAAAGGTTACTTGGGTACAAGAGACCAATTCGGATTCTCCACTGCTATCTTCTTCTTCTGATGAGTGTCCAGAATCCTCTTCTTCTGATGAAACTCCAGGAAACTCTATTCTTCCTGAATTTTCTGATCTAGATGTTCCCATTGCTAAAAGGAAGGGAGTTAAGTCTTGTACTCAACATCCTATTTCTTATTTTGTCTCCTACACTAATCTGTCTTCTTCCTGTAAAGCTTTTCTATCTAAAGTTTCTTCTGTGAGTCTTCCTTCTAATTTTCAGGATACTTTTTCTACTCCTAAGTGGAAGCATGCCATGATGGAGAGATGAGAGCCCTTGCTAAAAATGGCACTTGGGAATTGGCTGAGTGATGCGGAATATAAGAAGCTCAAAGAAGAGTAAATTTAAAGAAGCCGTGATATTTGAAAATTGGAATGGTTTCAAAGAGAAATCGATAGGAGCCATACATAATCATGTTTCTAATATTATTATAGTTTTATTTTATGATTATTTTTATGTTTCTATGATTTTTAGGCGAGGGGTATTTTGGTAATTTTATATTTGCCTACATGGGCTGTAGGGCTTGTTATTTTTAGAGAATATCAAGATTAGGGAATGATTAGGCTATCATCCCCTATTTATATTAATGAAGATTAATAATTACAAGGGAGCCCTAAGGCATAGAATAATTACAATCGAATAATAACCCAACTAATAATATACTATTCTAACACTCCCCACCAAGCTGGTGCGAAGATATCTCTTTTTCTTAGCTTGCCGAGGATGTCATGCAATGGCTTACTCCCAACTCCCTTGGTGAGGATGTCAGCGAGTTATTCACCAGACTGCACAAATGGAATACATATTGTGCCCCTAGTGAGTTTCTCCTTAATGAAGTGGCGATCAATCTCAACATGCTTTGTCCTGTCATATTGAATTGGATTGTGAGCTATGTTGATGGCGGCCTTATTATCACAGTATAACCAAATGGAGTCCATCTGATCAATACCTACATTACTCAACAATAAATTGATCCATACGAGCTCACAACCCCTTGTGCCATAGCTCTAAACTCAGCTTCTGCACTTGACCTGTCAATTACATTCTGTTTCTTACTCCTCCAAGTAACTAGGTTGCCTCCAACAAAGGTGCAATACCATGAAGTTGATCTCCTATCAGTTACTGATCCAGTCCAGTCAGCATCTGTATAAGTTTCCACACGAAGATGATCATGCTTTGAGAAATAAAGACCCTTACCGGGAACAAACTTCAAGTACCTCAAAATTCTTATGACAACTTCGAAGTGAATCTGATGAGGAGCATGTATAAACTGCTAACCACATTGACAACAACAACAATATTAGGACGGGAGTGAGATAGGTAGATAAGTTTACCCACTAATCGTTGATAGCTCCCCCTATGAATAGCTGCTCCTCCTTCATCATCCCCCAGTTTCTGATTGGGTTCCAGTGGAGTGTCACAGGCCTTGAAGCCAAACATCCCAGTTTCCTTCAATAGGTCAAGCACATACTTCCTCCGTGAGATAGATATCCCATCCTTGGAGCGAGCAACTTCGATTCCCAGAAAATACTTCAAGCTCTCCAAGTCTGTAATTTCAAACTCACTTGCTAAATATTTTTTCAATAGAGGTATTTCCTCACTATCATCACCTGTTAGAACTATGTCATACACATAAACAATGAGCACTGTAGTCTTACCATGTGATGAATGTTTCACAAGCAAGGTGTGATCTACCAGACTCTGTTTGAAGCCATATTTAAGCATAGCCTGAGTGAATCTCTCAAACCAAGCCCTTGGAGACTATTTGAGACCATATAATGACTTCTTAAGCTTGCATACTGTAACGCCCCCAAAATAATATCATAAATACATCCACAACATATATAAATGATAGCATAAATCAGAGTCTTAGTCCTTTCATTACATAAAGTTAATGAATACAAAGAGTTTAACGTAAATAAATGCACTATTGGCTTACACCTTTCCAAGCCTTGACTTGGTTATAACAAAATGAGCTTCGCTCAATACAATTTTAGCCCTAGGCTTTACAAAATAAAGCAAAATAAGAAGCCCTTGCTTCTCAAAAGTCCCTCCAATGCTATTTCCTTGGTGGAGGCATGCTCTCGTTACCTGCAAATGTTATTCCCAAATAGGGTGAGCCACAGCCTAGTAGAAATCATCTAACACAGTATATGAAATTTAGCAAAGGTATAAGTACATTATGTATATACAACGTTAGTGATAAAGACATCCACATTTTATGTGGTCATGAGATACCAAACTCAATCCTTAAGCCATTTCCCTTCAATTCATTTCGTTTCATAAGCCAATCTCATCATTTCTCAACAACCCAAATGAGACCACAACTCATTAATTCTATAACCACATCATCAACATATAAGCACTTCAAACTTTTCTTTCATGGATATTTCATCCTCGGGCAGCCGTCAAACATGACCCATGTAAACGTAGGCTATACAAGTACTACAATTGCCATTTTACGGATATTTCGTCCGCGGGCTAGGCACCCATGTATAATTTTAGGAATTTCATCGAGGACACTCCGGCCAACTTAATTATAATGGAGTCCATCCCTTTTCTCTTCCCAAACAATCATTTATACATATGCAATGTATTTAAACACAAAATGAAACAATAGAGTACATCTCCTTTCCACTTCCAAATAACCATACATGTACAATGTATATAAATATAGTCATATTCAATGACAAGCACAAGAGATTAGTTTCAATTAACCTAATCCGCATGCAATTTCTACAACAATCATAGCTATCCTCCACCGATAGCCCAATACAGTTATTTCTAAACAGATATACAATCTCATAACAGATAGTTTATTCAAAACTACCGAAGAATGAAATGACACATAACCAATCTCACCATTCATATCGATACCCTTCCAATCTCACATTTTTAAATGCCAACTTTAATTATTTATTCAAAATAATATTTTGATCTAATTAGGGCAAATCCCCACTTTTTCCCAAATATTAACCAAGTGCCAAAATCATCAAATTAGACATAATACAACATCATTTTCCAACCCCATAATTATTTATTTTATATTCAACAATAATCCCCCTTTTCATATTATACCCAAACCTATGTTTGTTTACAACACACTCAATCACATCATTGCTACACAAGATACAAATAACTAAGCTAAATATTATAAAAAGGTGTAGAAAAGATCCTTACCTCAAAGGAAGAAGATGAGTCAAACAAGAGAGAAACTCCAAGAACGCCGAAACTCACTTCTATTTGGATTAAAATGTAGATCTTGAGATGCTCTATCTTTTTCTCAAAGGCACAAGGGTGAGGAGATTGACGGATCTAGATGAAATCTAAGAGAGAATGTGAGTTTTAGAGAGAGAAACTCAAGATTAGGGTTTTTGGAACGTTTTAGAGAGAGAGAGAGAGAAGTGAAAAAGCGATTCAAAAAATCTTCATGGACCGCTATACACGCAGTTCGCTCGAGCATGGAAAGTGATGCTCGAGCGTAGAATACGCACTTCCAGAATATCTGCAGACGAAGGGCCCTGCTCGAGCGTGAGACTGGACGCTCAAGTGTCCGAGGCACACTCCCAATATTTGCAGACCTGCAAAAATACTGAGACTTGACAAATCCAACTCGAGCGCAAGAATGGCCGCTCGAGCGGAGGAGCAAAATTGTGAAGCCTGCTCGAGCGGAAGAGCCAAAATCTAGGCAATAAAGGCTTGGAAAAACAAGCAACCAACCTGTTTCAAACTCACAACCACAATCCAAAAGCCAATTCTAAAGGGGTACAAGGGGAACAAGAGGTAAACGACAATATGAAAGCATCAAACCAGAGTCCGGGATACCACAAGAGTCGCTTCAAAATCGGAATCGCTATACATACTTTGCCTTATGTCTGATGATCCTCAAAACCAGGAGGAATCTCCATATATATCTCTTCTTCGAGGTCACCATGGAGAAAGGCATTCTTTACATCAAACTGATGAAGTGGTCAATCTAGATTAGCTACTAGAGAGAGAAAAACTCTAACTGAATTCATCTTAGCCATGGGTGCAAAGGTCTCCTGATAGTCGTCAACGCTATATGTCTGAGTGAACCCTTTTGCCACAATTCTAACCATGTAACACTCAATAGAATCATCCGCTTTGTGTTTTCACAGTATACACCCATTTGCATCCCACAAGTCGTTTGCCCTAAGGTAGCTCAGTCAATTCCCAAGTGCCATTCTTCCTAAGTGCTTTCATTTCCTCAATCATGGCAAGTTTCCACTCAGAGGTAGCAAGAGCATCCTGAAAATGGTTAGGAATGCTAACAGAGGAAATATTTGACACAAACGCTTTATATGAGGACGACAAATAAGAGTAGGACACAAAATTGGAGATATGATGTTGAGTACAAGATCTCACACCCTTTCTCTTGGTAATAGGAACATCAAGATCACTGGAATCAAGAGATTCAAAGTTACCTGGACTCTCATCAGAAGCAAGAGATGGTTATGGAGGAGCAGAAGTAGTCTCTTGTATCCAGTTAACTTTCTATCTGTCTTTGTCTCTAACATACACTTGCCCTTCTCTATCTTTGGTGACATTGGGTTCTGTAGTCCCAGTAGGAGGTGGTGGTGCAAGAACAACTGGTTCCACAATAGGAATCATAGGAATCACTTCACACCAAGGCTCCCCCAGAAGAGAGGATTGTGACATCGGAGAGGACAAGAAATAGGACTGGGACTCAAAGAAAGTGACATCCATGGACACAAACCACTTACGAGAAGGAGGGTGGTAACACTTATACCCTTTTTGAGTAGGAGAGTAACCAAGGAAAACACATTTGAAGGAGCAAGGGCATTTGGACATCATTGTCGGAATTCACTCGCTTCTTGGTAGTCTTGTTGTGTATAACAATCTTGGCCTCCTTGTGGTTGATGAGAAACAGGTTGGCTTCCTATTATGTATTGTACTTTTTGCATTTAATGTTTATATTTGTGCACACTTATTATCACTCTTGACATATCTATATATAATTAAGAGAGAAAAATCACACTGATGCTTTTGTTAATTAAATGATGGTCAATCATGAAACATAAGTGAAGCCAATCATGTAATAACCCACACCTTGTCTTGGTCATGCTCACATGCATCTACATGATTTTTGTCTTGTTAAGCTCGCATTTACAGACCTTGATTAGTTTTGTCTAAGTGTTGCTTGCATGCTTTGTTCCTTGCTTGGTGTGTGTTCAGCCGAGGTCATCTTAAGCCTAGGTCTCACCCTTGAACCTGTTATACCTAGGACCATCTTGGAACCACTTTGGTTGACTTCCACCTTCACCTTGGCATATTAGCCGAGATGTCATCATCTAGGCCGAGGTGTGCATCACCTAGGCCGAGGTGTGTATCATCTAGGCCGAGATGTTACCATCTAGGCATCCAACATCCTTGATCCTTGCACCTGGTGATCTTGTTCCTGGACTGGTATGACCTAGACCGAGGTGTGGCACATCTAGGCTGAGGTGTGCCACAGCTAGGCCAAGTGTTATCCTTCCTGGCCGAGATCAGTGAGAACTTACTTGTCGAAACCTATGTCCTAATCCGAGATCATTGCCTTGTTAGAGTGCCCATGCCACCTTACTTGTTGGACACCCTTTGTCATGCTCTTGTCTTGTCATTCAGTCACCTTTTTGAAGAGACCCAACCGGACGTTGCCACGTGTCCTAGCTGAGGGCTAAGTCAGTATGCTAGCTGAGAACCCATATCATTTTGTGTCATACCTTTTGCATTGTAGAGAGAGAAGCTCTAGGAAGAAGAAGAGATGTTTAGAGTGAGAGAGCAAGATTCCAAGCTTGATCTTTAGAGTTTGAACCGTTAGATCCATGTTTTGAAGTTAGATTCTTGATTTACTCTTGTTGTTCTTTATGTTTAATTGATCACATTGCATGATCTAGCATGATACATGGGCCATGCATTGATTTAAAGTTTTGTTTTAGAAAGAGAAAATGATATTCTTGTGTTCTTGAAGAAAAACCACGTTTTGATCCGAAAGTTTGTATCAAGATCCATGTTTTTGTGTTTGTTTTCATGGAATCTTCAAGTATGGGTACCTAGGTCCATGTTTTTGAACTCATATCATGAAATCTCAGATTTTGAATAAAGAAGTTATGATTTTGGCATTCATGTCCTTCATGTTCACGTTCTTCATGTTCTTCAAGAGGAAACCCAGATTTCCAGACTTCATTTGCCTAAGTGTGGTCACCGAGACCCACTCTTGCCTAGATCTCACACCTAGGCCAAGCATCGTATCTCACCTTGGCCTACCTTGCATGATCACTTGCACTTTAGTCTATCTGCATGTGCACCTAAGCCGAAGAGACCATACCTCGGCCAAGAGGTGTGGGACCTCGACCAAGAGGTGTGGGACCTCGGCCAAGACCTGGTTGGTACCCAACATGTTTTCCCTAAATGAAAAATAGTGATTTAACTCCCAGCATGTTTTACTTTGTCTTGACTTGGTTTGAGAAAGAAATGCCGGGATCATTTGCACTCACATAAAGCTTGTTCTAGGGATGCATTTCTTAACCATCTTTGAGCATCTCTTCTTGTCTTCTTGAAATGCGTTCAATGGGATTTATTATGTACTTGTAGTCCTTGGATGCTTGCTCTAATCCCCACACCCGAAGAGCTATGTGAGTGGTATTTTTAATAAAGCTATGTTCTAACGTTTTGATAAAAGCTTTGCTTGTTTCGTTTTGGAAAAGTGTTTGTTCAAGTATGAATGATTATTCCTAGTTTTGTATCAAGTACTATCTTGTTTTGATGACATTCTTGGAAAGTCCTTAGTGCTAGGGGACTATAATGCAACTAGTACCCTTGTTTGAGATATCTCCCTTGCCACCGACGGCCTTGTGCGGGTGGGTTTGTCTAATCGATTCGGGGTCGATTATTCCCTTGTTTTGTCAGGAATGTCATCCCTTGTATTAGATTGATGCTAGTAAGCATCCCTTGAAGCTTTGAAAGACTTGATAGATGAACTGGGTTCATCACTTGATTTTGTACAAGATATGCTATGTATTGTTTTGATAAAGATCTCGAATATCATTCATTCAAACCTTTATTAATTATATCATTCACTGAGTATCCAAGCTCACCCTCTCTTTATATATATGTAGGTGACGAGCAAGAAGGCGGTGATGCCTAAGATGTTATTGGCAAGTTGTTTTGGACTCATGTTTTGCTAGCATCTTAAAGATTATGTTTCTTAGTTGTAATTCATGTCTTTTGTACATTTCGGCTTGAGAAGCCTTTTGATCAAGATGTAATATGTACTTTACGTTGTTTTGTATTCGAGTTGTAAAACCATGTTAAGATGTATGTCATTTCATTTGATCTATACACAGCTCTGTGGACTAATTAGATTCAAATTTATTGCTTCTGCACATGTAAGCCCCATATGTATACTCTGATTTTGTGTGACCTTGCAAGTTGGCCTTTGGTAATCTTGGATTACTGGCCATCATGGCACCATTATACTAGGGGCGGAATGGGATCGTGACAGATTGGTATTAGAGCACCGATTCCTTATAGTACGTTATTCACACACCTTGAGTCTTAAAGAGCATAGGATTTCCCCTAGATGATATTAGGATTGCATCATATTGCTTGCTACTTGGTATGATGTGCATCATCTCAGCATGATTATATGCTACTTGCATGCATGACTATTTTTTCATTTGTTTTAAAGTCGCACTTTGCATACTTCTAGCATCATGAGAAGGGGTAGACCTCCAGTTGGCCGAGATCAATCCGAGGACAGGTTAGACAGATTAGAAAGGTTAGTTGAAGGTTTGGCCCGTGAGTTGAGGCAAACAAGGCAACAGAACCCAGCTACATCTACTCAGGTCGAGCAGACAAACGGCTAAAATGCAGTTCTGCCTCCGCCTCCACCTCCTCCAGTACCACAAGTGCCCCCACGGCCAGCCTTGTATGGGGACGGCATGATAACTTTGATTAAATAATTCAATAAAATGAATCCGCCGAGATTCCAAGGGGGTATAGAGCCGTTGAAAGCCGAAGCATGGGTTTTAGAAATGGAGAAGTTGTTCGAGATTTTTCCTAGCACCGACGCTCAGAAGGTGTCATTGGCAGCATTCACATTGGATGACGACGCTCGTAGATGGTGAATGATGGTCCGAGAAAGTAATCCGGGTTTGACTGGGGCCAGATTTTTGGAACTATTTTATGACAAGCATTTTCCCCTTAGTGTCCGAGATCGCAAGACCACGAAATTCCAGACTTTGACGTAGGGTAACAAAACAGTGGCTGAATACAACCATGCTTTCACCGAGTTGGCTAGGTATGCACCTCACATGGTCAACAGCGAATACAGGAAAGCTAGGAAGTTTGAGAGTGGACTTCGTGGACCCATACAAGATCGGGTTAATATGCTCAGCATGCCGACTTACGCCGAAGTATTGGACAAAGCCATCTTGGCAGAAGCTAACTTAAATAATACTAGAGTTCAGGAGAGAGCCAGAGGAAGAGGCAGAATTATGACAATTGCCGAGCACCATTTGGTACCAAGAAGAAGGTGAACATGGGCAGTTCCAGCAACTCGAATCAGGAAGGTGATACTAAGCCGACATGTTCAAGTTGTGGGAAGCCACATTTCGAGGTCTGTCGTTGGGCATCTGGAGCTTGTTTTGAATGTGGTGAGATAGGTCATCGTGTAAAAGACTGTCCGAAGGCAAAGGCTAATGATGGTAAGAAAAATGGGAGTACTTCGGGCTCTGCACAGAAAAGCAACGTCGGGAAGGCACAGATGAGACAGGGCAGAGCCTTTGCATTAGTGCCAGGAGACACCCAGAGTGCCGAGACAGTAGTGTCAGGTACCCTTCCAATTTGCTCTCAAGATGCACATATATTGATTGATTCGGGTTCTACACATTCATTTGTATCTGCTAAGTTTGCCGAGAAGTTAAATAGAGAACTAGAACCCCTTGGTTATGTGTTATCTGTGTCTACTCCATCTGGGAAAACTATGATTGTTGCATCCATTTATAGGGCGTGTGTTGTTGATTGAGAATGTTGAAATGTTAGTTGATTTGATGCCATTGAACATGACTCATTTTGATGTTATTTTAGGAATGGATTGGTTAGTAGCAAATCATGCATCCATTAATTGTGTTTCCAAAAGTGTCACGTTGAAACCCCCAAACCAAGTTGAGGTTACGTTTCAGGGTAAAGAAGTAGTATCCCCACCTTACTTGATTTCGTCCATGAAGGCTTATAAGTTGATCCAAAAAGGGTGTCAAGGTAATTTGTGTAGCGTACTGAGTAATCTGAATGAAAATGTTGAATTGGCCGATATCCCAGTTGTTAATGAATTCCCCGACGTTTTCCTAAATATTTGCCTGGCCACTTAGTCAATAGGGAAATAGAATTTACTGTTGACGTTATATTGGGAACCCAGCCTATCTCCAAAGCACCTTATGGATGGCCCCAGCCGAGCTCAAAGAGTTGAAAGTGCAATTACAAGAGTTGTTGAATAAGGGTTTTATTAGGCCAAGCACTTCACCATGGGGAGCGCCAATTTTATTTGTTAAGAAAAAGGATGGTGCACTTCGTCTTTGTGTTGATTACCGAGAACTGAACAAGGTAACCATTAAGAATAAGTATCCATTGCTGAGGATCGATGATTTGTTTGATCAGTTACAGGGAGCATGAGCCTTTTCTAAAATTGATCTCAGGTCGGGCTACCATCAGCTCAAGGTTAAAGCCGAGGATGTCGAGAAGTCTGCTTTTCGGACAAGATATGGCCACTACGAATTTTTGGTAATGCCTTTTGGAGTGACTAATGCTCCTGCAGCATTCATGGATTTGATGAACAGAGTCTTTAAGACATACCTAGATGAGTATGTGGTTGTTTTCATGGACGATATATTGATCTATTCCAAGAGTGAAATAGAGCATAAGGACCATTTGAGACTTTCCTTACAGATTTTGAGAGATAGGAAGTTGCACGCCAAGCTTAGCAAGTGTGAGTTTTGGCTTTCCAGCATTTCATTTTTGGGTCATGTGATTAATGAAGAGGGTATCTCTGTTAATCGAAGTAAGATTGAAGCCATTGTGAATTGGCCGATGCCGACTAACGTGTCCGAGGTTCGTAGTTTTCTGGGTTTGGCAGGTTATTATAGAAAGTTCGTGAAGGACTTCTCAAAGATTGTAGTACCATTGACACAACTAACTCAGAAGGGAGTGGCGTATGAATGGAACGAGGATAGAGAATCAGCCTTCCAGGAGCTAAAGACGAGGTTAGTCATAGCACCAGTTCTTGTACTACCGTCAGGTAATGAGGAATTTCAGATTTATAGTGATGCTTCACATAAGGGTTTGGGTTGTGTATTAATGCAAGGGGGTAAGGTTATAGCATATGCATCTCTCCAGTTGAAGCCCCATGAAAAGAACTATCCTACCCATGATTTGGAACTAGCAGCCGTAGTTTTTGCTTTAAAAATTTGGCATCACTACTTATATGGAGCTTCTTGCCAAGTTTCACAGATCACAAGAGCCTAAGGTACTTGTTCACTCAGAAGGAATTGAATATGAGGCAGAGAAGATGGCTTGAGTTATTGAAAGACTATGACATGCAGATTTAGTATCATCTAGGTAAAGCAAACTCAGTGGCCAACGCGTTGAGCAGGAAGTTAATTGGGAATTTGGCATGTTTGGCAATGATTTCAGTGGAGCCGACTATTATTGAGGAAGTAAAGACAAGACAGATGGAGGATGAATTCTTCAAAAAGGTAGTTGATGAGATTATCACGAAGCGAGACCGGGATACACCATTGAAAATCAGGTACTTAAGTTTGAGGGAAGATTGTGCATGGCCGACGTCCCAGAGTTGAAAAGGAAGATTTTGCAGGAAGCCCACAGTTCCAGATTGGCTGTTCATCCAGGAAACACCAAAATGTACCAGGATGTGAAGCAAACTTTTTGGTGGCCAAATATGAAGAGAGAAAGAGCCAAGTTCGTATCCCAACGTTTGTATTGCCAACAAGTGAAAGCAGAACATCAAAGGCCAGCAGGACTTCTTCAACCTTTCTCAATTCCTGAGTGGAAATCGGAACACATCTCCATGGATTTTGTGGTTGGTTTGCCGAGGACATAAAAAGGTATGGATTCGATTTGGGTTATCGTTGATAGATTAACAAAATCAGCACACTTCTTACCTGTTAAAACTACCTTTAATGCCGATCGACTTGCTCTGTTGTATATGAACAAGATTGTTAAACTTCATGGAGTGCCGACGCCTATTGTGTCAGACTGAGATCCGAAGTTCGTTTCTAGATTCTGGCAGAGCCTACAAAGAGCTTTGGGAACCGAGTTGAGGTTTATCACAGCTTTTCATCCTCAAACCGATGGGCAAATAGAAAGAATGATTCAGACACTTGAAGATATGCTCAAATTATGTGTATTGGACTTCAAGGGAAGTTGGGAATTGCATTTGCCATTGGTCGAATTTGCTTACAACAACAGTTTTCAGGCTACCATTGGCATGGCGCCGTATGAAGCCTTGTATGGAAAGAAGTGCAGATCGCCAACATGTTGGACTGAAGTGGGCGATAGAACTTTGATTGGTCCCGAGTTAATCCAAATGACAACCGAGAAGATTAAGCTTATCCGGCAAAGAATCAAAACTGCTCAGAGTCGACAAAAGAGTTATGCCGACCAGAGAAGAATAAAACTAGAGTTTGAAGTTAGGGATCATGTATTCCTAAAGATTTCGCCGATGAAAGGAGTTTCAAGATTTGGGAAGAAAGATAAGTTAGCACCCCGTTATATTGGACCATTTGAAATTCTTGAGGGAGTTAACCCCGTTGCTTACAGACTTGCTTCGTCGCCAAAACTAAGTCAAGTCCACAATGTGTTTCATATTTTGATGTTGAGGAAGTATATTCGGGATCCACTGCATGTGATTGATCATTTTGGGATTGTGATTACCAAAGATTTAGGTTATGAGGAGAAGCCAATACGGATTCTTGATAGGAAAGTGAAACAGTTGAGGAACAAGTCAATACCGATGGTGAAGGTTGAATGGAAAGAGCATTATGGCAAGGATGCTACACGGGAAATGGAAGAAGAAATGAAAATCCGACATC
This sequence comes from Camellia japonica, assembly GCA_030407325.1. Classification (NCBI taxonomy): domain Eukaryota; kingdom Viridiplantae; phylum Streptophyta; class Magnoliopsida; order Ericales; family Theaceae; genus Camellia; species Camellia japonica. The sequence goes on from JAPPVO010000032.1 coordinate 167,070,989, forward strand.
CGGAGTTGTTTTTGGGGCAAGGTAACTCAAGTTTCGGGACGAAACTCCTTTAAAGGGGGTAGGATGTAACAACCCACACCTTGTCTTGGTCATGCTCACATGCATCTACATGATTTTTGTCTTGTTAAGCTCGTATTTACAGACCTTGATTTGTTTTGTCCAAGTGTTGCTTGCACGATTTGTTCCTTGCTTGGTGTGTGTTCAGCCGAGGTCATCTTAAGCCTAGGTCTCACCCTTGAACCTCTTATACCTAGGACCATCTTGGAACCACTTTGGTTGGCTTCCACCTTCACCTTGGCATATTAGCCGAGATGTCATCATCTAGGCCGAGGTGTGCATCACCTAGGCCGAGGTGTGTATCATCTAGGCCGAGATGTTACCATCTAGGCATCCAACATCCTTGATCCTTGCACCTGGTGATCTTGTTCCTGGACTGGTATGACCTAGACCGAGGTGTGGCACATCTAGGCTGAGGTGTGCCACAGCTAGGCCAAGTGTTATCCATCCTGGCCGAGATCAGTGAGAACTTACTTGCCGAAACCTATGTCCTAATCCGAGATCATTGCCTTGTTAGAGTGCCCATGCCACCTTACTTGTTGGACACCCTTTGTCATGCTCTTGTCTTGTCATTCAGTCACCTTTTTGAAGAGACCCAACCGGACGTTGCCATGTGTCCTAGCTGAGGGCTAAGTCAGTATGCTAGCTGAGAACCCATATCATTTTGTGTCATACCTTTTGCATTGTAGAGAGAGAAGCTCTACGAAGAAGAAGAGAAGTTTAGAGTGAGAGAGCAAGATTCCAAGCTTGATCTTTAGAGTTTGAATTGTTAGATCCATGTTTTGAAGTTAGATTCTTGATTTACTCTTGTTGTTCTTTATGTTTATTTGATCACATTGCGTGATCTGGCATGATACATGGGCCATGCATTGATTTAAAGTTTGGTTTTAGAAAGAGAAAATGATATTCTTGTGTTCTTGAAGAAAAACCACGTTTTGATCCGAAAGTTTGTATCAAGATCCATGTTTTTTGTGTTTGTTTTCATGGAATCTTCAAGTATGGGTACCGAGGTCCATGTTTTTGAACTCATATCATGAAATCTCAGATTTTGAATAAAGAAGTTACGATTTTGGCATTCATGTCCTTCATGTTCACGTTCTTCATGTTCTTCAAGAGGAAACCCAGATTTCCAGACTTCATTTGCCTAAGTGTGGTCACCGAGACCCACTCTCGCCTAGATTTCACACCTAGGCCAAGCATCGTATCTCACCTTGGCCTACCTTGCATGATAACTTGCACTTTAGTCTATCTGCATGTACACCTAAGCCGAAGAGACCATACCTTGGCCAAGAGGTGTGGGACCTCGACCAAGAGGTGTGGGACCTCGGCCAAGACCTGGTTGGTACCCAGCATGTTTTCCCTAAATGAAAAATAGTGATTTAACTCCCAGCATGTTTTACTTTGTCTTGACTCAGTTTTGGAAAGAAGTGCCGGGATCATTTGCACTCACATAAAGCTTGTTCTAGGGATGCATTTCATATCCATCTTTGAGCATCTCTTCTTGTCTTCTTGAAATGCGTTCAATGGGATTTATTATGTACTTGTAGCCTTGGATGCTTGCTCTAATCCCCACACCTGAAGAGCTATGTGAGTGGTATTTTTAATAAAGCTATGTTCTAACGTTTTGATAAAAGCTTTGCTTGTTTCGTTTTGGAAAGTGTTTGTTCAAGTATGAATGATTATTCCTAGTTTTGTATCAAGTACTATCTTGTTTTGATGACATTCTGGAAAGTCCTTAGTGCTAGGGGACTATAATGCAACTAGTACCCTTGTTTGAGATATCTCCCTTGCCACCGACGGCCTTGTGCGGGTGGGTTTGTCTAATCGATTCGGGGTCGATTATTCCCTTGTTTTGTCAGGAATGTCATCCCTTGTATTAGATTGATGCTAGTAAGCATCCTTGAAGCTTGAAAGACTTGATAGATGAACTGGGTTATCCCTTGATTTTGTACAAGATATGCTATGTATTGTTTTGATAAAGATCTCGAATATCATTCATTCAAACCTTTATTAATTATATCATTCACTGAGTATCTAAGCTCACCCTCTCCTTATATATATGTAGGTGATGAGCAAGAAGGCGGTGATGCCTAAGATGTTATTTTGCAAGTTGTTTTGGACTCATGTTTTGCTAGCAGCTTGAAGATTATGCTTCGTGGTTGTAATTCATGTCTTTTGTACATTTCGGCTTGAGAAGCCTTTTGATCAAGATGTAATATGTACTTTACGTTGTTTTGTATTCGAGTTGTAAAACCATGTTAAGATGTATGTCGTTTCATTTGATCTATACACTGCTCTTGTGGACTAATTAGATTCAAATTTATGCTTCCGCACATGTAAGCCCCATATGTATACTCTGATTTTGTGTGACCTTGCAAGTTGGCTTTGGTAATCTTGGATTACTGGCCATCATGGCACCATTCTACTAGGGGCGGAATGGAGTCGTGACAGATTGGGCTTTGCTACTACAGTTCGGACTCAAATGTCACGGTTTTGAATCTAATCCCGCAAAGTGCAATGCGAGACCGATAATCACCAAAGAGTCCAAATCCGGCAAATCGTTTTGGAAAACTGATTTTTAAGAAAGAAGTGCCAAACATGGATTGCTTTGCCAGATACAGAGTCACCACCTAAATATTTTATTTTTCGGAAATTTAGGAAACCCTGACTCGTGCCTAAGGCCACGTGTCCGTCATCATCAAAGTTGCTCGGCTCGGGAACTTGGGTACGATTGGGGAAGGTCATCTATGAGCACCCCCGTTCGCCCAATCAAAGATCGGCCTGTACTAAGCATGATATCTTATTTTTGAAAACATATGCATTCTTATTCCGGTTAATTAGCTAGAATTACTATGTGATGCGCACAACACACAAGTATAGACTAGATCGCCTAATTTGGATCAAAACATTGCATATTCATTTGTTTGGAAATGGTTTGAAGTTTGCTACTCGCAAGTAGGCTAAAATGCGAATTTCAATGAATTGTCACAATTCAAGTAATCCAACCTTCGCCCACAAGCATTCAGGCAGTTATATCATATAAGCAATTAGCCCCATGGCAAGCATGCTGTCATGTTAACACCCACACTCATGCAAGATGCTACAGCATAGACACTTACAGTGTACTCCGAGCCAAAACAAGAAACTAGTTAGAAATCATGTATGATCCTAGTTCATATTAAAATGGCTAATGCAACACATGCAAAATGCAACTAAAATAGGCTCGGCTAATCTAAAATGGCATGTGAGATGCGACAGCTCGATACATGTATTCAAGTAAGAATTGAAATACAATGCAGTTAGTATGATGCGCCGAGCTCGGTGCATGCAATACAGATGAATGAAAACATGCATAGCATAAGGATGCTAAATGAAATATGCCCTAAAACTAACCATCGTAAGCAGTTAAGTAAAAGGGAGAAAGACGTGGAGGTTGGAAGACATTCATCACACACACGCACGCTTATTACACAATTCGCCCTCTCGGTGGAGGGACCGAAAGAATAATACAAATCAACTAACTAACAAGCTAATTAATTAATTACAAAACCACTTAACTAATTAAACAAATTAATTAAGCTATGAAAACAGTAAATCAACCTCAGGAAGAGGGACGAATGCATGCTCGGACGGCTTCGCTCGGAAATCCATCGCCATGCTACATGTTGCCTCTGTCTGCACTGCTCTGCACCTCTGAAAACTGTGCCAACTTCTATGACACTTCTAAACCACCTTGTGGACATGCTGAGAGGCCATTAGCCAAGAGATGAGGCCATCGGCCATGGGATGAAGGTCGCCGACCAGAAATGTGGCTCTCGGCCAAATATAGTTAGCCGGCCGGCATTGAAGATGGTCGACCGGCCATCCCTTCCTGTTGACTGCTTCTTTTGCCTTGTAGAACCTCTTCAAGAACAAGGCTCCAGCAACTTTTCTGAGTTTAAACCCACCCAAGAACTCTGAAATTAACTCCCTAGTGCCTCAGCAACAAGAGGAAGGTGTATTGCTAGGTTTTTGTGTGTTAAACTAAGACAATACTACACTTTTGAAGCACAAAAATGGAGAAACAAGGCAAGATAGATACAAGGCTATATCTATCTTTCAAAGGTGATTTTTCTGAACCTCTGAGAAGGGAGGAGGAGCTCCCCTCTTATAGGAATTCAATTCCAAGGCTTCTTGGAGAAGCTAAGCAAAGGTGTAAATCCCTCCATACTATGGAGGATGTGAATTGTGCATACTAGCTATGACAGCTGGCATAAAATATCTGCCAAAAGCAAATGAACAGGGTTCAGCTAGAAAATATGGCCGATCGACCAACACAAGGGCCGACCGACCAAAAAGAGTGCCGATCGGCCAACACTTTTGGCCGATGGCAAGAAAACAAGGCCGATGGCTTTAAGCCTTGGCTGATAGGTTGAGGGGATGGCCAACAAGCCACCCTCTTCCCTCAGAAGCAACGACACAAGTGTTTGGTCCACAACCAAGCACAAAACAAACAAGTTGAGAGATCTTGAGGCAAGGTGCGTGGCCGAGACCTCCGGGAACTCAAAACGAACACAGGCATGGATGATCATTGAGTGTTCAAGCGATGACATCCAAGTCTTAGGGATGGTCAAAAATGGGGTGCCTACACAATCATACAAGAAATTGTAAATTCTGAAAGAAGCCCACATAATCTGACTAGGGTTGGCCAACATGATATGATACTTCCCAGTGGGTTTGTTGAAACTTATGATTTATGTGCATAGGTTTAGGCCACCTCGTTAAGATTTGTAAAAGAGATTCTATATTTGAATTTTTATGTTTGTTACATGATCTGGCAATGATCTAAAAAGCAAATGGATTCAGATAAATTAAGTAAATATATAAGGAACAAATGGACCGTAGACAAAAACGGTTCCAATAAGGCATGATCAATTGTGATTATGCAATCAGTCTCCTTAATAAAGAGTAAACAACTCTGTAAGATGTTCATTAAGCTAATATCAATTGATATATCTTATGGTTTGTATAAATGTTTAAATCCTGAAATTAGACTAAAAAATTAATTACGCTGGTGGTATGGCCATTGTAACTGCAGTTTTTTGTTGTCTTGGTGCTCTTGCAATAACCAGTTCTCTACATCATATTGACAAGGACCTCCTTGGGTGGTGGTTATGTGAGCGATAGGTTAAATCTGGAGGTCTAAATGGGTGTCCTGAGAAGCTTCCAGATGTAGGTTATTCTTCTTTGAACTGAAGATTTTTCTTTGAATATTCTTGTAATTTTTATTACTAAAGCTTCTACTATGTGACTGTAGGTATGCTACTCATGGTGGGTCCTTTCTAGCTTGATCATGATTGACAGAGTACAATGGATTCACAAAGAAAAGCTTGTTAAATTTATCTTGGACTGTCAGGTTACTTGTGAATCTAATGTTCCCCCTCTAGTCTGAAAAATTCCACAATGATGACCAGTTAATTTCTTCTCGTGTCACAAGTCCACATCATGTGTAGTTTTACCCTAGATAATATGTTGAAAAATGCAGGATAAGGAGAAGGGAGGCATTTCAGATAGGCCAAATGATGTTGTTGATGTCTTTCATACATATTTTGGAGTCGCTGGTATGTAACATTTGGGTTTCTTTCTTTTGAATTTTTTTCCATTTTAATATTATATGTTTTGGGGGGTAGGGGGAGGGGGGAGGGTATTCTTGTTCTCTTAAGTTTATGGCACATGATGGAATTTTGATGTATTTATTGTAGATATTAATGTCCAAAGTTTTAAAAGGCGTTATTGAGGCTCACCTTGAGATGAAATGATGTAGAATGCTATAGAGAAAGAGAAGAAGAGGGCCACAACCCTAACACGAAAAACTATAACCTTATACTCAACATCAATCCTAGAATTGAATAATACAATGCAAACTCTAGTATTTATAAGTCAAAGAAAACCTAATCAAAATAGGAAATTGCATCCTATTATTATTTGGAAACTTAATTCTAATAAAATAAGAAACTAAATATTGCTAATAACTTAAGTAATTATAATTAAATATAAATATTAAAACATAAAATGACAAAATAAATAAAATCTCCAAGCCAACTTAAAGCACGCACATTCTGCATCATTCTCTCCGACTGAGAAAAAGAATTTGGCCTCAAGTTCGTTTTGAAATATTGAACTCATCCATACTTGGGATATGCTAATTGCTTGATCTTTGTTTTAGTCTAACATTCCATGTGATTAGGTTGTTAACAAGATCCACCAAACATGAATTGAATATATATAGGAAATCTTCAATAAAATCAATTCCTTCAAACTTGAACAAGTAATGAATTGGTGGTGTATAAATGGGATACGGCAAGTTTAGTGCAACTTGAGGTTCAATAAGCCCTTCTTTTGGTATAGGCATTGTCTGCGTGAAAGTGGCTTCTTGGATTTCCGAATTTCCTTACAAAAGAATTTCACTTTCTAGACATTGGAATGGCTTGATCAACAATTTCCACATGAACTTCACAAGCACTTTGAGGAATGCCTGAATTATCTCCTAAAACATGGCCAACAATTTATTCAAGATTGCTTGTATTCGACGCTTCTGCTCTGTCATTTGGTTATTCTGTTCTATCATTTGCTTATAACATTTAATATAATTCGAAATTAGTCATCATGATGTTGAAGACAAAACAAAGGGAATAAATAAGGAAGAGAATTGTTAAGTGCTAGTGGGTGTATTTGAAGAACAGTGGCTGGACTTGACCGGTTGCGAGTGAAACAGGTTTGGTTATTGGTATTTTAGGTTTGAGCCTAGTTTAAGTTGGTAGGTTATTGGGCTGGGTAATGGTTTAAAGCTAGGTTTGTGTTTAACTATGGGCTAAAGTATTGGGCTGGGTCTTTTTTAGCCTTTTTTTTTGGGGTTGGGTTGAGTCTGGACTGGTTGGGCCTGATAAAGTTGTATGTGATTGGCTTAAATAAATAAGTAGGGTTGTGTTGAACTGGGTGTGTGGACTGATTGGCTAAATGAATTGGCCAGTTTGGGTGTTTGGGGAATTTGGCTGATTGTTTTGTTGGGTTTGGGCTTGTGTGTGGGTAACAGTTTGGATTTGTGGGCTTTTTGGCTGCTGGCATTGTAATAACCCGACCCTCGCACATGCTTTTTGTTCTATTCCTAGCCCTCGATTGGTACGCTTAAATGTTTATTGAAAAAGTCCATGGAAAAGTTTGATGAAGCAAGTGAAATTCATGTTTAGAGATGCCTATCTGTTCCTTAAGAAAACTATCTGTTTCCACTGAAGCATTAAATTAGAAATTGGAAGCCTTAACAGCTGAATTACTTGAAATTGATAAGATATTCGTGATCAGCATAATTTTTAGATAATTTTAAGCATGTTTGTGAAATTTTAATTTTGGAATGATTAAACGATTAATTTTCGTCTTATTAGCTCTAATAGATATATATATATGTTGTTCATGAGCTTAAGGCCATAAAAACTTAGTTCAAAATCCATTGGGAGAAAAGAAGAAAGGTTAGAGACAAGGAAGAATTGAGAGAGATTAAGGTCTAAGGTAAGTTTGATTCCATGGTTTAATTCTCTTTTTACTTTCAAGATTGAAATACCGTGATGTTGCATGATCTTGTATTGTTATGAAGTTTTGGGAGTGCAAAAGATGAATATGGATAGAGTGGTCTCATTTCTTGTCTAATTTGAACCATCTATCTTCTTTATTCTCAAGGTTGTGATTCTTCTTATGAGCATAAGTTTGTTTATCTATGTTTTGTGTGCATGTGAAGATAGGAAACTCAAGAAATGGAAGTATGTGAAGTTAGGAGCCACAAAAATAACTTTATAATGTTGAACTTTTAATTTGTCCTAATTAATTGATTGATGATTAAGGGTTTAATTCACTTCAAATTATGATGTTATACAATTAATTTGTGTGCTTATGAATCAAGATGTACCATGTAAAAGGTTCAATTTAGGCCCTCTAAAACACCCCAAGAAAACCACATTGTGTAGCAAAAATTCGGACTGAATTGCAGAATCGCCGCACGTGCGGGAGTCATGGCCGCACGTGCGGGAGCCAATCGCCGCACGTGCGGGGGTTGTGGCCGCACGTGCGGGAGAAGAGGAAAAATGGAGCTTCTGTTCTGCTTAAAAAGCACGTGCGGGCCGCACGTGCGGGATTAGCCGCCGCACGTGCGGGAGTCCTAGCCGCACGTGCGGCACATGTGGGAAAAGACGGGTTGCTCCGTTTTACGTGTAGAACCCTCTAATAATGTCGGAATATGTATTTGATGTCTTTTGATATGTATTAATTCATTCGAAATAAAGCGAAACGAAGTGAAACGAAATGTAATTTGATATGTAATGGAGATGAACTAAAGTGTAAGTTTTCAATGTGTGCAGGGCACACTACGAGTGGAACAGGCACGTCATCCCAACACTGTGAGTAGTAGTACTTCTGTAAATGATATGCAATTGTGTCAATATACCATGGCATGTAAAGCAATTGTCTAAATGTCTCAAACATGTAATGTATAATGCTAATGTTTCACGTATGTTTAAATTGTTAATGTTAAAGTATGTAAACTAAAAGAATGTGCAAGGGCTTTATGCCATAATCTCAAGGGCCGTAGTGCCATCATGCTATCAAGGGCTTTATGCCACCTTTTCAAGGGCCTCGAGCCATTATCAAGGGCTTTATGCCATAATCTCAAGGCCGTAGTGCCATCATGCTATCAAGGGCTTTATGCCATATTTTCAAGGGCCATAGTGCCACTTCAAAGGTTTAAAACCTCCAAGTTTATGTACAAGATTAAGCCTGAAGTTGTTATGTGTATGTCACAGAACCAGACTAAAGTGTTGCTACATTATCTAATTAAGTTAAGTAATGTTTCATTTATGCACTACTATTCATTGAGCCTGGCTCACTCTCAATTTTGTCTGTTCTGTAGGTCACCCACCAGGTGGTCACTCCTAGCTCAGGACACCGCTTCTTTTGCTCAACCTTACGTATCCAGGCACTATACCAAGCCACTCATTTTGGTGAACTGTAAAGATATTAGTTACTTGTTTAGTGCCACCTAAGGTTGTTGTGTATAACTCTCATGTTGTTTTGTATACGCCCAATCATAGGGCTGGGACTGTAAATGCATGTGCATAAACTAATGTTCAAGGCTTTAGTTTTACTTATGTCTGTTGATGATGAATATTACGATGCATGAGATCCTGGCATGGTAGAAGTCGCTCAATGGTGGTTGTTATATCTATATATATGTTATGTTATGCTTCCGATAAGGCCCCATAAGCTTATTCACCAGGTTTTATGCCTATGTACGAGTAGGTCATGCCCAAACTTCTAGGAGCAGGTTTGGGGCGTGACAAGTGGTATCAGAGCACGAGTTGCTATCTCACATACGGATCCATTGAGCTGTAGGGTGTCTAGAAAAGATTTAGGTACCATGCATGACATCCTAAAGTGTAAGACTCGTTGATGGCAACAGTAAGAGCACTCTGATAATGCTAACAACATTGAACTATATCTATTGTATATAATTGACTATTGTGTAGATCATGGTGAGAACAAGGACAGAGGAGCAGGAAGATGCTACTGCTGCACGGCTGGATAGGATGGAGAGAATGATTATGGAACTGGCGGAGACCATACGGCAACAACAGCAACAGCCACCACCGCAGCAACAACCACAAGAACAACTGCCACCTCCACCGGTAGTACCGGAGTTCCATGTTGAAGACCGAACTATCACTCTCACTAAGGAGTTTAAAAAGATGAAACCACCATCTTTCAAAGGGGGAATAGAACCAATGAAAGCTGAGGCCTGGGTGTTGGGCATAGAGAAATTATTTGAAGTTTTCCCTTGCACCGAAGCTCAAAAAGTGCAATTGGCTGCCTTCACCCTTGAAGATGAAGCACGCAGATGGTGGATGCTTACAAAACACCATCCAGGGCTAACTGGGACAGATTTCTGGAGCTGTTTTATGATAAATACTTTCCTCAAAGCATGCGGGATAAAAAGGTGACTGAATTTGAAACTCTCAGACAAGGGAACAAGACTGTTGCTGAATATGAGGCCCAATTTGCGGAACTAGCCCGGTTTGCACCGCATATGGTGGACACGGACTATAAGAAGGCGCGGAAATTTGAAGGGGGATTACGAGGAGCATTCTGGATCGAGTCAATATGTTAAAGCTGCCTACTTATGTAGATGTGCTGGAGAGGGCTGTTATAGCTGAGGAAACCTTGCTGCACAGAACCGAATTGCCGAGTGGAAAGGAAAAAGGCAAAACAATCAATGGTCAAAGGGAGTGACTACTCCGCCAAACAAGAAACAAAACTCAGGGACTTCAAATATTCTGCTCCTAATCAGGGTACGCTTTCCCACTTGTTCGGAATGTGGGAAAAGACATCGTGGAATATGTCAATGGAAGTCTGGAGCCTGTTTACCAGTGTGGCAAAACGGGTCATTTGATAAAGGACTGTCCCCAAAGGAATCAAACGAAATGGCAACACAGGGCTGCTACTAGTTCAGCGGGGTCTTACACCAACTACTAACAGCAAGGCACCGGTTAAACCTAACCACAATAAAGACACAGCAAGACAAGGTAGAGTGTTTGCATTGGTTCCAGGAGATGTGCAGAATGCAGCAACAGTGGTGTCAGGTACATTTATGGTTCATGGTCATTCTGCTTCTGTCTTATTTGATTCCGGTTCTACTCATTCTTACGTGTCAAACTTGTTTGCACAAAACTTAGATAAACCTGAGGAAAAACTGTCTTATGTGTTGTGTGTGTCTTCACCTTTGGGAGACTCTATGTTTTGTACTTCAGTTTACCTTAATTGTGAACTTGAACTTGGGGATATTCGGGTATATGCCAATCTGTTACCACTCGACATGACCTATTTTGATATCATTCTGGGAATGGATTGGTTGGGCGAGAATGGTGCAACTATCGATTGTTTGACTAAACAGATCAGTTTCCACCCTCCGGGCCAACCAGAGTCTATGGCTCAGGGACAGGAAGTGACTTCTCCACCGTACTTAATTTCTGCGGTAAAGGCGTGTAAATTGATTCAGAAAGGGTGTCAGGGATATTATGCAGTATCTTGGAGGGGCAAGGGTGAATGGGGATATCAACAGAATTTCATGGTTTGTGAATTTCCGGACTTCTTTCCTGAAGAATTACCAGGACAGTTGATGACCGTGAAATTGAGTTTACCATTGATGTCGCACCGGGAACTCAACCCATTTCGAAGACTCCGTACAGAATGTCGCCAGTTGAAATGAAGGAATTAAAATTGCAGTTGCAAGACTTATTAGACAAGGGATTCATCCGTCCAAGTGTATCTCCGTGGGGTGCGCCGGTTTTGTTTGTTAAGAAGAAGGATGGAACACTCCGACTTTGTATTGATTACAGAGAACTGAATAAAGTCACCATTAAGAACAAGTACCCGTTACCAAGGATCGATGACCTATTTGATCAGCTTCAGGGAGCGCAAGTCTTTTTCCAAGATTGATCTCACGGTCTGGGTACCATCAACTAAAAGTTCGAGCTGAGGATGTTGAGAAGACAGCTTTTCGAACCCGGTACGGTCATTATGAGTTCTTGGTTATGCCCTTCGGTGTCACTAACGCGCCAGCAGCTTTTATGGATCTTATAATCGTGTTTTCAAGCCCTATTTGGATACTTTGTGGTGGTCTTTATTGACGATATACTCATCTACTCAAAGGATGCAGAAGCTCATAGACTCACCTTCGTTGATCCTTCAACCCTCCGAGAAAGGAACTGTATGCAAAACTGAAGAAATGTGAATTTTGGCTCCTTGAGGTGGCATTTTTGGGACATATCATTACAAAGGAAGGAGTTTCCGTTGACCCACACAAGATTGAGGCAATCATAAATTGGCCAACTCCTACTAACGTGACTGAGGTGCGTATTTTATGGGGTTAGCGGGCTATTATCGGAGATTTGTTCAAGACTTTTCTAAACTTGTTGTGCTACTTACACAGTTGACGCGAAAGGGAGTTGCCTTCGAATGGTCAGAGGAGCGAGAATCTGCTTTTTAGGAATTGAAAACAAGGTTGACAACAGCACCAGTTTTGGCCTTACCATCCGGTACAGAGGGATTTGTAATTTACAGTGATGCTTCGCACAAAGGGCTAGGATGTGTGCTAATGCAAATGGAAGAGTCATCGCTTATGCTTCTTGGCAGTTGAAACCCACGAGCAGAATTATCCCACGCATGACCTTGAGTTGGCAGCCGTAGTTTTTGCTCTGAAGATATGGAGGCACTATCTGTATGGCACTACTTGCGAAGTATACTGATCATAAGAGTCTTAAGTACCTTTTTACTCAAAAAGAGTTAAATATGCGGCACGACGGTGGTTGGAACTTCTCAAAGACTATGATCTGCAGATTCATTACCATCCTGGTAAAGCTAACACAGTTGCAGATGCGCTCAGTCGGAAGAGTATGGGGACTTTGGCAAATTTACTTATAGGGCAAAAGGAATGGGCAACTGAGTTGGATAAGATGGAAGTAAACCTAGTACTACATGGGCAGGGAGCTTTAATGGCAGCAGTGATGGCCCAACCAACCTTACTTGAGGAAATTAAATTGCACCAATTGGAAGATGAAACTCTACGGAAGATACATGACGAGTTGGAAAGAAAACCAAAATTGGGATTCAGCGTAGTAAATTCCGTGCTTAAATTTCAAAGCCGATTATGTGTTCCCAATGTGTTAGGCCTGAAGCAAAAACTGATGGAGGACGCACACACCTCAAGGTTCTCAATGCATCCAGGGAGTACCAAAATGTACCGAGATTTGAAGCAAAATTTTTGGTGGCCAAGTATGAAGAAGGAGATCGCAGAATTCGTCTCTAAATGTTTGCAATGTCAGCAAGTGAAGGCAGAACATCAGCGACCAGCAGGATTGTTGCAACCCCTTCCCATTCCAGAGTGGAAGTGGGAGCATTTGACCATGGATTTCGTTGTGGGGTTACCCCGGACTCCCCGGGGCATGAATTCTATATGGGTCATTGTAGACCGATTGACTAAGTCCGCCCACTTCCTCCCAGTAAAGACTCAATATAATGCAGATAAACTAGCGGAACTTTATGTGAACGACATTGTGAGGCTTCATGGCATTCCAGTCTCAATTATGTCAGATAGGGATCCTAAGTTTGTTTTGAGATTTTGGCAGAGTTTACAAGAGGCCATGGGTACAGAGTTAAAATTCAGTACGGCGTTCCATCCTCAGACTGATGGTCAATCCGAAAGAACGATACAAACGTTGGAAGACATGCTCCGAATGTGTGTGCTCGATTTTCAAGAAAGTTGGGAAACTCATTTACCGTTAATAGAATTCGCATACAACAACAGCTACCATTCAAGTATCGAAATGGCACCCTATGAAGCTCTGTATGGAAGACCGTGTCGTTCTCCCGTGTGTTGGACCGAAGTTGGAGAGAAATCATTGCTTGGGCCTGAAATGGTTCAGTTAACTACTGAAAAGATCAAAGTTATTCGGGAAAGACTGAAAACCGCTCAAAGTAGACAGAAGAGCTATGCGGACAACCGACGGAGAGACTTAGAATTTAAAGTGGATGATCATGTGTTTGTAAAGGTCACCCCGATGAAAGGCCACCCAAGGTTTGGAAAAAGGGGTAAGCTGACACCCCGTTATGTTGGTCCCTTCCAAATATTGGAAAGGATAGGCCCAGTGGCTTACCGAGTTGCTCTTCCACCCAATATGAGTCAAGTGCATAACGTATTTCATATCTCCATGCTTCGTGGGTATCTTCCGGATCCGTCACACATTATTGATTACCATCAAATCGAGTTGGATGATAAGTTGATTTACGAAGAAAAACCAATTCGCATTTTGGACCGACAAGTGAAACAGTTACGAAACCGAGAAATTCCAATGATAAAGGTTGAGTGGCAAGAACATTACGGAACCAACGCAACATGGGAAAAGGAGGAGGACATGCAACACCAATACCCACACTTATTTCAATCCTAAGGTAAAACAAGTTTGGAGGACCAAACTTCTTTAAGGGGGGGAGAGTGTAATAACCCGACCCTCGCACATGCTTTTTGTTCTATTCCTAGCCCTCGATTGGTACGCTTAAATGTTTATTGAAAAAGTCCATGGAAAAGTTTGATGAAGCAAGTGAAATTCATGTTTAGAGATGCCTATTTGTTCCTTAAGAAAACTATTTGTTTCCACTAAAGCATTAAATTAGAAATTGGAAGCCTTAACAGCTGAATTACTTGAAATTGATAAGATATTCGTGATCAGCATAATTTTTAGATAATTTTAAGCATGTTTGTGAAATTTTAATTTTGGAATGATTAAACGATTAATTTTCGTCTTATTAGCTTATTAGCTCTATAGATATAATATTGTTGTTCATGAGCTTAAGGCCATAAAACTTAGTTCAAAATCCATTGGGAGAAAAGAAGAAAGATTAGAGACAAGGAAGAATTGAGTGAGATTAAGGTCTAAGGTAAGTTTGATATCCATAGTTCAATTCTCTTCTTTAATTTGAAGTTGAAATACCTTGATGCTGCATGATCTTGTATTGTTATGAAGTTTTGGGAGTGCTAGAAGATGAATAATGGATAGAGTGGCCTCATTTCTTATCTAATTCATCTATCTTCTTTAACTTCAAGTTGTGATTATTTTTATGAGCATAAGATTGTTTATCTATGTTTTGTGTGTATGTGAAGATAAGAAACTCAAGAAATGGAAGTATGTGAAGTTAGGAGCCATAAAGATGACTTTATATTGTTGAACTTTCATTTTGTCCTAATTAATTGAGTGAAGAGTAAGGATTTAATTCACTTCAATTTGGACTACATTATGATGTTATACAAGTTCATTGTGTGCTTTTGAATCAAGATATACCATGTAAAAGGTTCAATTTAAGCCCTCTAAAATACCCCAAGAAAACCACATTTTTCAGCAAAAATTCGGACTGAATTGCAGAATCGCCGCACGTGCGGGAGTCATGGCCGCACGTGCGGGAGCCAATCGCCGCACGTGCGGGGGTTGTGGCCGCATGTGCGGGAGAAGAGGAAAAATGGAGCTTCTGTTCTGCTTAAAAAGCACGTGCGGGCCGCACGTGCGGGATTAGCCGCCGCACGTGCGGGAGTCCTAGCCGCACGTGCGGCACATGTGGGAAAAGACGGGTTGCTTTCGTTTTACGTGTAGAACCCTCTAATAATGTCGGAATATGTATTTGATGTCTTTTGATATGTATTAATTCATTCGAAATAAAGCGAAACGAAGTGAAACGAAATGTAATTTGATATGTAATGGAGATGAACTAAAGTGTAAGTTTTCAAATGTGTGCAGGGCACACTACGAGTGGAACAGGCACGTCATCCCAACACTGTGAGTAGTAGTACTTCTGTAAATGATATGCAATTGTGTCAATATACCATGGCATGTAAAGCAATTGTCTAAATGTCTCAAACATGTAATGTATAATGCTAATGTTTCACGTATGTTTAAATTAATGTTAATGTTAAAGTATGTAAACTAAAAGAATGTGCAAGGGCTTTATGCCATAATCTCAAGGGCCGTAGTGCCATCATGCTATCAAGGGCTTTATGCCACCTTTTCAAGGGCCTCGAGCCATTATCAAGGGCTTTATGCCATAATCTCAAGGGCCGTAGTGCCATCATGCTATCAAGGGCTTTATGCCATATTTTCAAGGGCCATAGTGCCACTTCCAAAGGTTTAAAACCTCCAAGTTTATGTACAAGATTAAGCCTGAAGTTGTTATGTGTATGTCACAGAACCAGACTAAAGTGTTGCTACATTATCTAATTAAGTTAAGTAATGTTTCATTTATGCACTACTATTCATTGAGCCTGGCTCACTCTCAATTTTGTCTGTTCTGTAGGTCACCCACCAGGTGGTCATTCCTAGCTCAGGATACCGCTTCTTTTGCTCAACCTTACGTATCCAGGCACTATACCAAGCCACTCATTTTGGTGAACTGTAAAGATATTAGTTACTTGTTTAGTGCCACCTAAGGTTGTTGTGTATAACTCTCATGTTGTTTTGTATACGCCCAATCATAGGGCTGGGACTGTAAATGCATGTGCATATAACTAATGTTCAAGGCTTTAGTTTTACTTATGTCTGTTGATGATGACATATTACGATGCATGAGATCCTGGCATGGTAGAAGTCGCTCAATGGTGGTTGTTATATCTATATATATGTTATGTTATGCTTCCGATAAGGCCCCATAAGCTTATTCACCAGGTTTTATGCCTATGTACGAGTAGGTCATGCCCAAACTTCTAGGGGCAGGTTTGGGGCGTGACAGGCATTGTGCTTAAGTAATAAAGGGTTGGTTGGGTTAAAGTTAGATTTTAATAGTTTGTGTTCGGTTATAGTTAAAATTGGAGCATAAGAGTTAAGAGAGAGAGAATAGATTTGCTGGAATAGGAGACTCAAAACCAAATTAGGTTTCTTACCTTTCTAAACACATTTATTTATAATAATAAGGGAATAAGTACAATGACACTATTACCCTCAAGCACATAACTTAACACTGTCGCTCAAGTTGGTGTATAGATATCCTTCATGTCCAACTTGCATACAATAGGATGAAACACTTTACTCCCTAACCCTTTGGTAAACACATCACCTAACTAATCTTTAGATGTGACAAAAGACAAGCAAATGATGCCATTATCATTTTCTCCTTGATAAAATGTCGATCAATCTCGATGTGCTTAGTCCTATCATGTTGAACTGAATTATGAGCAATGTTATGGGACCATCACTCCACAATCCTAGGTCAGCCAATAAAACTTGAAGCCACATCAACTCACAAATGCCATGTGTCATGGCTCGATACTCTGCTTCTGCATTCGATTTGGCAACAACTGACTGCATCTTACTTCGCCAGGTCACCAAATTCCCTTCTACAAATTTACAATAGCTTGTGGTAGACCTCATATCATCAATAGCTCCGGCCTAATCTGCATCGGTGAAGGACTCTAACCTTAAATGACCATGATTGGAGAACAAGATGCCTTTTCCAGGTGCTGATTTGAGATATCTTAAGATCCGATGAACTGCATCCAAATGCCTGTCCAAGGATCATGCATGTATTGGCTAACAATGCCAACGGTATATGCAATATCTGGCCGGGTATAAGAAAGGTACATCAGCCTTTCCACAAGCCTTTGATACCTCCCCTTGTCCACATGATCTTCATCACTATTACTGAGCCTGTGATTAGCCTCTATAGGAGAATCAGCTGGTCTATATCCCAACATGCCTACTTCCTCAAGTAAGTCCAAGATATACTTCTTTTGAAAAATAAAAATGCCCCTTTTTGATCTAGCAATCTCAATTCCAAGAAAGTACCATAAGAGACTGAAATCTTTGATTTCAAGGTCCTTGGAAAGTTGAGTTTTGACTTTAGACTTTTTCTCTTCATCATTACCTATCACCACAATGTCATCCACATAAACAATAAGTATAGTGATCTTATTTCCACACCATTTGATGAACAAAGTATGATCTGCATGGCTTTGTTTATACCCAAATCTAAGCATCACCTTGAGGAACCTATTGAACCAAGCCCTAGGAAATTGTTTCAACCCATACAAGGTTTTCTTTAACGGACAAACCTTCTCTTTAGTGGCTAGAGAAGAAAAACTTAGAGAAACATCCATATACACTTATTCTTCTAGATCCTCGTGAAGAAATGCATTGTTCACATCCAATTGTTGTAATCGCCATCCCAGATTTGTTGCACAAGAAAGAAGGTCATGGATAGAATTCATCTTGGCCACTGAAGTAAAGGTCCCATGATAGTCAATACCATATGTCTAAGTGAACCCTTTAGCAAACAATCTCGCCTTATATCGCTGAATGATCCCATCAGCTTTCTGCTTAACTGCGAACAACCATTTGCACCCCATAGGTCTTTCCTAGTTGGTAAAGAAACTAACTCCCAAGTGCCATTAATACTCAGTGCTCTCATCTCCTCTGACATAGCTTCTTTCTACTTAGATCATTAAGAGCTTCTTTCCAACCCTGTAGAATAGATATAGAAGAAAAAAAGAAACAAAGGCACGGTACGATGGAGATAATGAATCATATGACACAAAATGAGATATAGGATGTTGAGTACATGTTCTAATAGCTTTCCTAATAGCAATAAGAAGATCTAAGTCATCAACTTTATGAACATCACTAGCAGGGACAAGAGAATTAGTAACCAATGACTCATTACCTGAAACCGGAGACAGAGATAATTGGCATGGCAGCACATCAATGACATGTTCCCTATGTCGCCGAGTGTAGGTCTTGAGATCTGATCTATGTAACCAACTAGACTCCCCCTTAACACAAGGAATCATCTCTCCCTCACTACATGGCTCATCCTCGCTTTTACAACTGGTAGAAGGAAAAACCATAGAGTCTGGGAAACCAATATCTTCTGATACAGAAACCCCCCCTTTCCCCGGCCCCGCGTCCTAAGAAGCACTTAGACTCACAAAAAGTAACATCTATAGAAACATAAACCTTGCGAGAGTGAGGGTCATAGCACCGATAGCCTTTTTGGGTAGAGGAATAACAGAGAAAAATACACCTGAGGGCCTTAAGATCAAGCTTGCTGTGAGTAGGACGAGAGGAATGGACAAAGCAAAACCCAACCGAACACCTTAGGTGAAAAAGAAACATAGTGAACAGAAGTGCGGGGAAAAAGATCAAAAGGCCATTGAAACTGGAGGATACTCGAAGGCATGCGGTTAATAAGTGTAGACACCCTATTTTTGACCGACCTTAAGACTCAGACGTCATCGATTGAGCGCTCAGTGATTATGCATGTTGTGCTTGTTTCGAGTTTCCGGAGCCTTGCCTCCGGGCCTCTGAACTCTTTGTGCTTTGGCTCGGTTTGTGGACCAAGCCTTGTTTCTCTTCCCTAGAGGGAGAGAGTGGTCTGTAGACCACCTCTTTGTGGTCGTAGACCACTTTTCGTGGTCGTAGACTACTTCTCGCTTGGAGACTAGTTTCCGGTTTTCGGAGTCTCCGGCCGCGCGCCTTGCCTCTGGACCGCTTAACGTTCTCCGTTTGGCTTGGTTTTTGAACCGTGCCTTGTTGCCTCTGCCTAGAGGGACATTGTGGTCCGGGAGACCAGTTTTGTGGTCGTAGACCACTTTTGATGCTCGTAGACTAGTTTTCGAGGCTTCCGGCTGCGCGCTTTGCCTCCTGAACTTTCGTCTTGCATCCGTTTTGGTTTGTTTTTGATACAAACCTTGTTTTCCTTGTTTGGAAGGTGGTACAAGGGTGGGAGACCAGTTCTTCCCCTTGGAGACCACTTTTCCTCCTGCCAGCTAGTTTTCTGGTTTGACAACTAGTCTCCATGGTCTTTGGGCCATCTTTTTCGGCCGGCCACCACACCATTGCATTGTTTTCATGCTCTAGACCTTCTCCCACCATGGCCAACCACTTTTTGTCTTGGGAGACCACTTGTGGTGGTCGGCCGACCACTTGCTTTTTATCAACTTTTTGGAGATATTTTCATCCAGCTAGCATAGCTAGAAGGCACTGAAACCATCCTCCTTAGTGTATGTAGGGATGGCTTTGAGGCCAAAGCTTGTCCAACAAGCTTAGCTTTTGGTTCTCTATATAAGAGAACCTCCCCTTCCCTCATCCAGGTTCAAGAAAATCTGGTTTGAGCTATACATATACCCTTGTATCTATATTTCCTTGTTTGTTCTATTTTGTGCTCAAAAGTGTAGTTTTATCAAACTTTTGTACACAAACACACACTCAAACACCATCCTTTTGTTGCTGAGGCTTCTTGGAGTTGGTTTTAGAGTTCTTGGACTGGTTTGAGCTCAAAAAAGTTGCTGGAGTTGTAGCTTTGAAGGTGGTCTTCAAGGGTGAGCTTTTAACCTTTTAAACCCCCATTTTTTCTTAAGCTTTTAGCCCTACTTGCATGCTGTTTTAAGCTTAACTTCCTACTGTAAAAATTTTTTTTTTTCAGTCCTTGTGATGTTTGTTTAAGGTCACTTTTGTGTTGGGGTGGTCTACCTTCTCTTAGGCCTTGTTAGGTCCTGTTTTGAACCATCCTTTTAAGCTATTGGGACCACCTTATTTTGGTCTTCTCACCACTGAAATCCAGAGGATTTTCAGTGGTGGAAATGGTGTTTTAAGGTCCCAAATAGGAGAGGGCCATCACCTCTCCTTGTGTCTTGTATACTTGCTTCATATGCCTCATGTTTGAGCATGTTTATTAAGCTTGTGTTGGCTTGTTCTTAGCATGTATTTAGGGTTATTTCGGCATGTCATTGTAGACACCCCATTTTTGACCGTCCTCAAGACTTGGACGTCACCGTTTGAACACCCGGTGATCGTCCATGTTTGTGTTCGTTTGGAGTTCCCAGAGTCCTCGGCTACGCGCCCTGCCTCAGGATCTCCGAACTCGACCGTTTTGTGTCTGGTTTTGCACCAAACACTTGTGTTTTGCCTTAGAGGGGCAGGGAATGCCTTGTGAGGCATCCCCACACACACAGGAAGTGGCTAGAGGCCACGCTGTTTTTGTTGCCATTGCAATGCATGTTGCCGGTCGGCACTCTTTATTGCCGGTCGGCAGTCATTTTTGTCAAAATGACATTTTGCCCAGCCGACTACTGTTCAGCTACTTTTGGAGATATTTTGAAACAACTGGCTGGCATTTGCTTCCCCTCCATACACGTGTAGGAGGGATGCCCCTCTTGTTAGCTTACATTGTAAGTTTACAAGATTGGCTCCTCTATAAGAGGAGCCCTCCTCTCCTTGCTCAAGGGTTAGAAAAATTAGAGCTTTTTGCTTAGAAAATACAGAGAAGCTCTGGTTTTAGGTTAGGTTCAATACACATCCTATCTCTATTACTCTTGTGTGTGTTTTAGTCCATACTATTGCAACACAAGCACCTAGTGTTCACCTTCCTTGGCTACTGAGGTTCTAAGGGCTTATTTTGCTGTTCTTGCTGGATTGGAGCTCAAGGAGGCCAAAACCACCATTTGTGAAGAGGTCTACAAGGGTAACCACTTTACTCCCTTTTTATCCCTTTCTTGCATCTTATTTCTACCTATCTTAGAGCTGTTTTTGTGTTTAGTGTATAACATAAAAAAGTTCTGTTTTTAGGCCCTCTTGATTGTTTGTTAAGAGTGTTTTGTGGTTTGGGGTGTTTGACCACCCTTAGGCCTTGAAAGGCCCCATTTTTGTGCTATTTTGTGCAAGTTTCGAGACTTTGGTGTTTGGGCCTCTTCACCACTGAAATCTTGGGATTTCAGTGGTGAAGATAGTGCCTTGAAGTCTCAAGAAGGAGGGGGCCACCCCTTCTCCTTGTTGTCCTTGGAAGGGACCATTTTTGGCCTCTAGAGGAAGCCTTTGTGAGAATGTTTGTTGAGCATGCCATGACTGTATTTCATGCTTATATTGCCATAATATAACATGGTTTAAGTTGGTTTGGTATACCATGCATGTCTTGCATACCTTCCTTGTAATGCCTTGTGATTGCCTTAATATGCCTTAGGTTGTGTGCCTTTTTAGCATGTTTTAGGCTTAGATTTGTGAAGCTTTTGTGCTTATTTTGCCATGCTTTAGGTCTGTCTTAGGTTGTTTGAGTCGACCCTAGCATGCATTATATACCTCTTTGCATTTTTGGCTTGTTGGCCTTAAGTATGTAAGTGTATAGCATGCCTCGTTTGCATTATTTCAGTGGTTTGGAACCACTTAACATGAAATTTCAGCCCACTTAACATGTTTGCATACTTGCCTTAGAGGCTTCATTGTTGCTTTGAAAGCTCGTGTTGTATGCTCCATGTTTTGGTCATTATGTATGCCTTTGGATTTGAGCCACTTAGATGCCATCTAAGTGGTCCCTTGGCCTTGTTTTAACATGCTAAAAATCTGTTTTTAGTTGTTTAGTGCATGCCATGTTTGTTATGCTAAGTGTGCTTCAAAGCTTCATTACCTTGCTTCAAGTATTTGGGCCATTTGCATGCCAATGTTTGCTTCATTTGAGTTGGTTTGGCACCACATTTTGACATGATTTTTAGAGCTTATATTGCATGCTAATTGTCCATGATATCCCCTTTCAAGTGTGCTTGAAAGTTGCTTGTTTAATGCTTAAAGTTTGGACCATCACATGTGCATGTGTGCATGTGTGTTTAGCCTTCATTTTTGGGCATTTTGGCCGCTGTTTTAGGCCTATTTAGAGTCGCCTAAATCATGTTTAAGTCCACCTTTTCATTAGTTTGCATTGCCTCATGTTTGCTTTGTATGCTTGCATAAGTGCCTCGCCATGCCATGTTATCCCTAGCTCGCATGCCTAGGTTGCATTGTATCTTGCATGCATGCCTTGTTCCTTGATTTGGTGATAAGAATTGGCCTTGTTTTGTTTGATTGGTTTGCATTTCATTTGACATGAAAGTGCACACTTGATTCTTTAGGCCATCATGCATGGAAATGTGTGATTGGTGGCCCGAGAATCGAGCACATACCCTTTGAGTCGTAAACATGATAGGGGGCATGATTGGTGCATACATTGTTTGAATTGTATTGCCATGCAAGTTTTGCCCTCTGCTGCTGTGAGTTGTAGGTTCTGCAGGCATTGTTTGCCGACCGGCAACACTTTCTGCCGGCAGTAAGTCATCAGCCAATGGATTCATCTTGTGCCGATGACCACAATTTATTGCCGGTGGCTATTCTACTGAGCCGATGGTGATTCCCAGTATCCAGAGAAGCATCATTGAGACTTTGGCAGTCTTCAGAGAGCCAAAGCAGGGAAAACAGAGGCAAACTATGCATGGCAGTGCGATTCCGAGCAAGTCCCGAGCATGCGCTGCATCTGACCCGCTTCCCGAGGGCTTTACTGTTTTAATTAGATTAATTAATTTGTTTAGTTAGTTTAATGAATCTGTAATATTTAATTAGCTTGCGTAGTTAATTAATTTGTATATTCTTTTGGGCCCTCCGAGTGAGAGCGTATTTGTAATAAGTGTGCGTGAGTGAATGTATGTCTTCCAACCCCCGCTTCTTTCTTCCCTTTTATTTACCTGCTTACGATGGTAGATTAGGGCATATTTAAATTAGCATACCTCGTGCAATGCATGCGTGCATCCATGCATTTGTTTACATGCACGGGGCTCGGTACATCACGCTAACTGCATTGTATTTCAATTTCCAAATTGAATACTTGTTACTTGTAGCATTTCACATGCCATTTTAGGGATAGCCGAGCCTACTCTAAACTGCATCTTTGCATGTGTTGCATTAGCCATTAACATAACTAGGACATGCATGTTTGCTAACTAGTTTACTGTTTTGGCACGGAGTACGATGTAAGTATTTTAGCTTTAGCATATCGCATGTGTGTGAATGTTGCCATGACAGTATGCTTACCATGTGGCTAAGTGCTTATATGAGATAAACTGCCTGAATGCCTGTGGGTGGAGGTCGGATTGTTTGAGTTGGAAAAACTCGTTGAAATCCGTGTTTTAGCCTACTTGCGAGTAGCAAATTCTAAAGCGCTTTTCAAAACAAACGGATATGCAATGCTTGTTTCCAAATTAGG
The DNA here is from genome assembly GCA_030407325.1 of Camellia japonica. Lineage (NCBI taxonomy): Eukaryota > Viridiplantae > Streptophyta > Magnoliopsida > Ericales > Theaceae > Camellia > Camellia japonica. The sequence goes on from JAPPVO010000032.1 coordinate 167,094,656, forward strand.
CAATCTAGTCTATACTTGTTTTGCTGTACGCATAACATAGTAATTCTAGGCTAATAACCGGAATAAGAGCACATAACGTTTTCAAAATCGGATATCATGGTTAGTAGAGGCCGGTCTTCGGATCGGGCCAAAGGGGGTGCTCATAGCTGACCTTCCCCGATCGTACCCAAGCTCCCGAGCCAAGACAACTTTGGTGATGACGGACACGTGGCCTTCGGCACCGAGTCAGGTTTCCTAAATTTCCCATTTAAAAAATATTTAGGTGGCGACTCTGTATCTGGCAAAGCAGTCCCTGTTTGGCACTTCTTTTCAAAATCTGTTTTTCTCAAAACGATTTGCCAGAGTTGGACTCTTTGGTTCAGATTAAGAACCGCAACAAACAAAAAAAGGGGAGTCCGAACTGTAACCCGTTGAGGTCCCTCGCGAGTGTGCTACAGTCATGCCACTATTTTAGTTTGGTTTTGTCACCTCATGCATGCCTAATACACTTGTAGTGTAAATCTTGCAAACTAGTCTTGTGTGCTTCATGAAGTAGTATGTCATTCTAGCTTGTTTTGAGTCTATCTCAGCATGTTTTTGGTGGTGTCTTGCCATGTCATACCTCTGTTAAGGTTCGGTTTGGTTGGCCTTTGCATGCTCCATGCACTTGTAGTGCAATTCCGTGAATTAGCCTAATGTGTTTCATACTTTAACATGTCATTCTAGCATGCTTTTGTCCTAACTCTAAGAAGATTTTGTCCATGTTTTAGCATGCTCTAGCTCTGACTTGTGTTGTTTTGGTCATGCATGCCATGCTTGTATAGCTATAATGCATTCTAGCTTGTTAGCTTTGTGTATCAAGTCCACTAGCATGCATTGCTTGGCCTATTTGAATGATTTGGAATCATTTGTTATGTGATTTCTGTCCATGTTTCATGGTTATACACTTGCATCTTTCACTTATTCCATGCTTTGGAGAGTTTGTGTTTTATGCCCTTAATATAAGCCATTTCAGTGTGTTTTCGAGGTTATTGTGCCATGATATAACTCTGATTTTTGTTGGCAAAGACATCCCATGCTTGGTCTTAGTAGGTGTAGTGTAATCCACCTTATTTGCCTTGTATGATCCATGTCTCATGCCCTTCATGCTAGCTTATTTTGGCTTCCTTCCATACATGTTTTAGACTTATTTTGATATGTTCTAGGACTTTTTTTGGTTTCCTTTACCATATGCTTCATGTTTTGCATAGTTGTAGTACAAATGCCTATGCTAGCTTCAAGCTTTGGGTACCATAGCATGCTTCATTTGTTTTGTTTAGATGATTTGGCATCATTTACCATGACATTTCAAAGCATGTAGCATTTCCATACTCCCACTTCATTCACTCTTTAAGTGCCTTTGAGTGTTGTGTATTTGTTGCCTTGCTTATGGCCTAGCATGTATGCTTGCATGCCTAGACCTTTGAGCCTCCATCTCAGCATAATTTGGTCTTTGTTTAGACCTATTTGAGCTCTATCCATGATTGGCTCAATCATTTGTGCCATGTATTGCATGCCCTTTGTGTAGTCCCTTTAATGGCCTTGTGCCTTAAGCTCTCTTGCATGCTTTACTTGTGTTGTTTGAATGATTTGGCATCATTTCACACTTGATTTCAGAGCCTTTAGTGTTGTCACACTTCCATGTTTATCACTTCTTCATCATGCTTGAGAGTTGTGTTCTTAGGCCTACTTGATAGGCCAATGCATTGTGCATGCATGCCTTGATCTTCATGCCTTAGTTTCTTAGCATTATGGCCACTGATATGGGCATGGCTGAGGTTTGTCCACACTTGGTTTAAGTCCATTTAGCATTGTGTATGCTCATGTTGTTCGCATTGTGTATGCCATGTTGTTACATTGCATCGAGTATGCCATGTTGTTGTTTGCATTGTGTATGCCATCTTGTTACTTTGCATTGAGTATGCATGCCATTAGCATTGAGTATGCTATGTTACATTGCATTGTATGTTTGCATGCTTGTCCCTTGCATGTTGTTTGCATGCTTGTTTTATTGCATTGCATGTTCGCATGTTGTTGCTTTCATTTTGTTTGGATTAAGTGTTAATCCGAGCATGAGGAACGAGGGACGTTTCATACTAGAAGTGATAAAACGTGCCTCAATTCTCGGTCGTCGACCCTCTTGATCATACATGATAGAGTTTTAGGCTTTATGTGTTTACTTGTGCATTCATTTTACATTGAATTGTGCAATTTGGCTTCTCGGCCATCATGCATTGAAATACGTGATTGGTGGCCCGAGGGTCGAGAACCACACTCCCTTGAGCTTATGAAATGATAGGGAGGGTGGTTATGCACACATATCTTGCAAATACATTGCCATGCCCTTTCTTGCTTTCTTTTGCAGTAAAGTGGAGTCTGGCAGCAATAACTGGTCGGCTGACCAGTAAACCTAGCTGGCTGACCACTTTCTCTGGTTTTTCAACAAAGAAAGTGGTCGGCAAGTGGTCTCCTTCCTCAACAACTGGTCGGCAGCCCTCCCACAAGTCCCCAAGGTGAGTTTGAAGCTTTGTGGAGCTTGGTACAAGGTTCTGAGAACAACTAAAAACAGAGGCAAGTTAGGGCATCACAACGGATTTCCGAACGAGGCGACCGGGCATGCATGCACTCTTCTCCCTCTGAAGCTCCTGTTTTACTGCTTAACTTAGCTAATTTGCTTAGCTAGTTTAATGCATTTGTTGTACTTTAAATAGTTAATGCATTTAACTATTCAATTTGTTTTGTAATAGCTTAATTAGTTAGCTTGTTAGTTAATTAGTTTTGTGATGTAATAATTAGATTAATTAGCTTAGATTAGCTAGTTAGCTTCTTATTCGGACTCTCCCTCGAGAGGGCCAACTGTTGTAATAAGCGTGCGTGTATGAGATGCATGTCTTCCAACCCCCATTTCTTTCTCCCTTTTACTTAACCGCTTACGATGGTTAGTTTTAGGGCATACTTTGATTAGCATACCTTATGCTCGCATGCGTGCATCATTTATTCGTATTGCATGCACCGGGCTCGGCACATGATACTAATTGCATTGTATTTCAATTCCAATTTGAATGCATGTACCAAGTTGCATTTCGCATGACATCTTAGGATAGCCAAGCCTATCTTAGTAGCATCTTTGCATGTGTTGCATGAGCCATGTTAACATGAACTAGGATCATGCATGATTTCTAACTAGCTCTCTGTTTTGGCTTGGAGTACACTGTAAGTGTTTACGCTTTAGCATACTGCATGAGATGTGTATGCTGCCATGAAAGCATGCTTGCCATGAGGCTAACTGCTTATTTGATATAACTACCTGAATGCCTATGGGTGAAGGTTGGATTGCTTGAATTGGAACAATTCATTGAAATCCACAATTTAGCCTACTTGCGAGTAGCAAACTTCAGATCATTTTCACAAATAGACATGCAATGTTTTGTTCCAACTTAGGCGATCTAGTCTATACTTGTATGCTGTGCGCATCACATAGTAATTCTAGGTTAATAACCGGAATAGGAGCACATGTGTTTTCAAAAACAAAATATCATGCTTAGTAAAGGCTGATCTTTGATTGGGCGAGCAAGGGTGCTCATTGCATGACCTTCCCTTCTCGTACCCAAGTTCCTGAGCCGAGGCAACTTTAGTGATGACGGACACGTGGCCTTAGGCACGAGTCAGGGTTTCCTAAATTTCCCAAAATAAAACATTTAGGTGGCGACTCTGTATCTGGCAAAACAGTCCATGTTTGGCACTTCTTTATAAAAAATAGTTTTCCAAAACGATTTGTCAGATTTGGACTCTTTGGTGATTTATCGGTTTCACATTGCACTTTGTGAGATTAGATTCAGAACCGTGACATTGAGTCCGAACTTGTAGTAGCTAGAGAACAAACTGAATTCGCGCCCTCGTGCATGGAGGTCGAAGAGTTCTCGGGTATGTAAAACGCCCGCGAGGGACGCTCGCTACAGTTCGGACTCGATTTTGTTGCGGTTCTAAATCTCGAACCAAAAGTCCAAAATCCGGCAAATCGTTTTGAGAAAAACTGATTTTTTGAAGAAGTGCCAAACATGGACTGCTTTGCCAGATAACAGAGTCGCCACCTAAATATTTTTTTTAAAATGGGAAAATTTAGGAAACCCTGACTCGTGCCAAAGGCCACGTGTCCGTCATCACCAAGTTGGCTCGGGAACTCGGGTACGATTGGGGAAGGTCACATCGTGAGCACCCCGCTCGCCCGGTCAAAGACCGGCCTCTACTAATTATGATATCTGTTTTTGAAACTTTGTGAGTTCTTATTCCGATTATTAGCCTAGGATTACTATGTGATGCTCGCAGCAAACAAGTATAGACTGGGCCGTCTGAATTGGAACAAAACATTTCATGTTTGTTTGTTTGAAAATTGTGTGATGGTGCTCCCGCAGGTAGGCTAAAATGCGGATTTGCCACCCTGGGTGGCTTAGAAACATGATGTTGCCACTATCTAGTGGGCTTAAAACAAACATTCGATGAATTGTCCCAATTCAAATAACTCAACCTCCACCCAAGGCATTCAAGGCAGTTATATCATTTAAGCATATAGCCTCATGGCAAGCATGCTATCATGGCAACACTACACGCATGCAAGGATGCTAAAGCATAAACTCACCTAGTACTCCAAGCCAAAACAGGAACCGATTAAATCATGCATGGATCCTAAATACAGGAATGCCTAATGCAACACATGCAATAATGCAACTATAGCAGGCTCGGCTATTCTAAACATGGTATATGAAATGCTACAACTAACATGTATTCAATTTGGAATTGAAATACAAATGCAGTTTGTATGATGCGCCGAGCCCGGTGCATGCAAAACAGATGAATGATGCAAAATGCTTTCATACTGTATGCTAATTGAAATAAGCCCTATATCTAACCATCGTAAGCGGTAAATAAAAGGGAAGAAAGACGTGGGGTTGGAAGACATACATCACACACACGCACACTTATTACAGTTATGCCCTCGCGCAGAGGTCCGAATAAATAATAATACAGTCCGAAATAAAAGAATAATACAGTCCAAATAATACAGATTTCTAATTAATTAACAAAAATTAACTAAGAAAGACTGTAAACTGGCATGCAAGCCAGGGGCTGCCTCGCTTCCGCTGAATGATGTATGCCGGGCTGCTCTGGCGCGAAATCCACTGGATGCCCCAATTAGCCTCTGTTTGGCACTTTTCTCGAAATGCGTGCAAACTCTGAAAAGTTTTGATCCTTGATTTTGCTGCAACAGAGAGCAGGAAAATGGCATAGCAATGTATTTCACAAATATATGCATGCCTCGATCCTCGTGCCACCAATCACGCATACCGATGCATGATGGCCGAGGAATCGATTGCACAACTCAATATAGAATGAATGACATGAATGCTACAGCAAAAACCTAACTCCATCATGAGTGATCCGGAGGTCGGTGACTTGGGAATTGAGACCCGTTCCGTCACTCGGAGTACGAAACGTGCCTCGTTTCCGTTACCCGGGCTAACAACTCTATCCCCGAATACGATGCAATATGCATGATATGCATGGAATGCAGCTAATATACAGTCTCTAGCATGCTCAATGCTATGAAAATGAGATGTCTCGAAATGCGTGCACACGGCACGCAAATCGAGAAAATACATGAATGCAATCTAAGATACAACCTGGTATGCACTATGCTGTAAAATGAGATGAAAATGAGATGCCTCGAAAAGCGTGCACGGGACGCAAACCGAGGCGATGATGTGAAATGCAAATCGGATAAAATAGAGGGCCTCGAAATACGTGCCCACGGGCACGCAAACCGAGGCAGAGCATACGCAATGCAAGCGGATAAAACAGAGTGCCTCGAAATGTGTGCACACGGGCACGCAAACCGAGGCGGAGGCATACGCAATGCCAAACGGATATAAACAGAATGTCTCGAAATGCGTGCACACGGGCACGCAAACCGAGGCAGAGACATACGCAATGCCAATCGGATAAAACAGAGTGCCTCGAAATGCGTGCACACGGGCACGCAAACCGAGGCGATGATATGAAATGAAAGTCGGATAAAATCAATGTGTCTCGAAATGCGTGCCCACAGGCGCGCACACCGAGGCGATGCAATAAGTGAAAATCGGATAAAACCGAAATGCCTCGAATACGTGCCCACAGGCACGCACACGAAGCGAGGACGTGAGGAATCGGATAAAACCGAAGTGCCTCGAAATGTGTGCCCACAGGCACGCACACCGAGCGATGATATGAAGGAAATCGGATAAAACCGAAATACCTCGAAATGTGTGCCCACAGGCACGCAAACCGAGGCGATGGTATGAAAATGCAAATCGGATAAAACCGAAGTGCCTCAAAATGCGTGCACACGGGCACGCAAACCGGGCGATGGCATACAAAGCATGAAAATGCAAATTGGGCTTACGCCAACATGAGAGGGTCTCAACCACACTCACATAGGCTGCGTGAGATGATGAATGAAAATGAGTGCCTCGAAATGCGCGCACACGGGCACGCAAACCGAGGCAATGACATACGCAATGCAAATGACATACGGAATGCAAATTGGGCTTACACTAACATGAGTGGACCTCAGCCACACTCACATCAGATGCCGTCAGATAAAACGAGGCTGCCTCGAAATGCGCGCACACGGGCACGCAAACCGAGGCGAGGCTCTAAAGCACCAAAATGACATGCGAATGAGATGTAGCAAATGGCATAAGGAAGATGCAAAATTCAGCAACTAAGATAATGCAAAAACAGCCCCCAAATTATGATAAAATTGCAACCGATGCCCAAAATGCGATGAAATGCACCCGAAATGGCCTACAGCCCTATTAAACATACAGAATATGGACATGGAATGCAAAACAGTGGCAAGGCAGCCCCTAAACTAGCATTTTATTAGCACAAAGCAAGGTCAAATAATGCTCACAAGTATGGAAACAAAAGCTTGCAAAAATACGGTAAAAGAGGGGAATTACAAAGCAAGTGATATGTACAATGCTCAAACCCAAAAAATCAGTTCTACAACATGAAGATGGAACAAAATATGCACAAATGCAAGAGATGGCAGCCTCTAAAACAGTGTGTAGATATACTAAACATAGCATGCAAAATTGGGCCAAAAGAGGGTATAAAGAGAGATACCACAAGCAATGACCAAACAACTTAAGACCCTTAATAAAACTTGAAGAATAGACCAAAATAAGACACTTCACAAGCCTGACGAAGGCCAGAAACAGAAGCTAGAATGGCCTAAACAAACATGCGATTTTACGGTAAATTTGAAGAATTTCAAAGCAAGTACTAAAACCAATTACCAAATGGCTTAAGACCCTTCACAAATCATGATGTATGGACCAAAATAAGACTCATTCAAGGCCTGATGAAGGCCAAAAACAGAATCCAAAATAGTCTAACAAATCATGCAAGATAGGCGTAGAACATGGATTCAAAGCAAGTGTATGATAGAGGAGGAAAACATGGTTGAGCCCTTCTTCAATGTTGAAGAGGGGCTCAAAATGAGCACAATATCAGTAGGTTTCATATTCCAACTCAGATCACAAATAGGCTAATTAACTCATGCAATTTTACGGTAAAATTGAAGAATTTCAAAGGAAGTGCATGCTAGAGCCACCAAACATGATGGAGCCCTTCTTCAATGTTGAAGAGGGGCTCAATATAAGCCCACTAACAGTTTACATCAGTCCCGAAATCAGATCACTCATAAGCCAAATATTCAATGCAAAATAAAGGCATACAAGATGCTATTGAAGCAAGTGCACCATAGAGGGCTCAAACAGGGTTGAGCCCTTAAACAAAGATGAAAATGAGCTCAAAAGAGGACTACTTTCAGTAGGGTCGGAGCTCAACACAATAAGCAAATAGGCTTAAGATTTGAAGCAAAAATGAGCTCAAAAGAGGGTGAAGTGTACTTACCCTTGAAGATCAAGACTTTGGTTGCTCTTTGCTTGATGAAAGTTGCTTCTAAGCTTCTCAAGAACCCCTCCTTGCTGGAATGGAGTTGGTGATGGGATGCTAGGTGTTGATGAACAAATAATGCAAGACTTGAAGAAATTTGGAGCTTTTTTGCTATGGAAATGGAGGAATTGGAAGAGGAGCTCTTCAAAGGATTTCTCTAACCTCTAAACCAGCTAGGAGCTGCTGGTTTTAAGGCCAAAAAGATGGAAAATATCTTGCCTCAAAATATCTAGATATTTTGAGGGCAAAATATCTAGATATTTTGAGGGCAAAAAGAAAAGATTTTGTTCAGCCACGAAGTGGGCATCTGAGACCGCAGTGTTCTTCGGAATGATGAAAAAGAGGTACCTGCCAAAATTGAACAAAAACCGATGCAAACGAAAGCTCGGGGACCAAAACCGCGCGGGGTCCCGAAAATGGGCTGCCGGGCATCGGAAGTGGTGTTCGGCTGCGAAGTGGGTCTCAGAGACCCCAGTGTCCCTTGGAAGGACCAAACAGAGGTGTCTGCCAAAAATGAACAGACATCGATGCAAAATGAATGCTCGGGGCCAAAACGCGCGGTTCGGGATCCCGAAAAAGGGCTGCCGGGCACCGGAAGTGGTGTTCGGCTGCGAAGTGGGTTTTTGAGCCCCCAGTGTCCCTCGGAAGGACCAAACAGAGGTGTCTGCCAAAAATGAACAGACATCGATGCAGAATGAATGCTCGGGGCCAAAACCGCGCGGTTCGGGATCCCGAAAATGGGCTGCCGGGCACCGGAAGTGGTGTTCGGCTGCGAAGTGGGTCTCAGAGACCCCAGTGTCCCTCGGAAGGACCAAACAGAGGTGTCTGCCAAAAATGAACAGACATCGATGAATGAATGATGCTCGGGGCCAAAACCGCGCGGTTCGGGATCCCGAAAATGAGCTGCCGGGCACCGGAAGTGGTGTTCGGCTGCGAAGTGGGTTTCTGAGCCCCAGTGTCCCTTAAATGGGAGTAAATGAGATGCATGCCAAAAACCGGAGAAATCGGAGATGGTTGGGCGGTCCCGAACCGAGGCACACGGCCTAACGGCTCCGAAAACCGGGAACCGGGCTCCGAAATGGGAAAAATGGCCTACGGCCACGAAAAGTAGCGCACGGCCACCGAGAGATGGTCTACAGGACCACTCCCTTCCCTCAGGAAAGAAAACAGAGAAAACCGAGTCTGGTTCGCAAACCGAGACAAGGCACAGAAGAAGGTTCGGAAGTCGGAGGCGGGGCGCACGGCCGCGACTCTGAGACTTCTGAACGAGCACAGTATGCAACATCACCGAGCGCTCAATCGGTGACGTCTGAGTCTTAAGGTCGGTCAAAAATGGGGTGTCTACAGTTGCCCCTCTTTGACAGAACTCGGAAGTCACAAGTGACGGGAGTGAATGTCAAAGCCAGAGACGACCCATTTTTGACAAGGCCGAAGACTGAGACAATCATACAAGATGAACAGATAAATGTGTGCCCGCAGGCGTCCGCAGGCAGGGGGGGGAAAATGCAAAGCGACACGCACAGAGCCAAATGATCATGCAAGTGCAGCAAGCTGTAATGAAGCAGGTATATTGAAAATAGATGCAACAATTTTAAGTAAGAATGCAAAGCAACAACTACATTTCATGCAGTTAGGAATGCGGAGAATCATTCGATTCTCGTCGCGTCTCACACGGAGAAGATACGATACTGCACGATTCGTCTGGTCGCACCAGCCTCAAATGAACCGTACATACAATATCGTGCCTGCAAAATAGAGAAATTCAACAAGAACAATATGCCAACAACTATATTCAATGTGATTCCTAAGATTCCAAAAAGTCTGACACACGCAGTGTCGGCGGGTGAACGCATCGCAATGCAAGAAAAGATAATGCGTGACAACGCATACTCAAGCATAGAGGTATGGTAAACATGCATGACAATGCAAAATATTCATGAGAATGCAAATTACGAGCCAAATAACGCGAAACGAGCGCAAATCGAGTGCCCGTTTGTTGCGAATAAAACAAGAAAGCGCGCATTTCGGCGACGACAACTCGATCGCGGCCCTGTTCACCTCCCGGAGAGGTTATAACATGTTCGAAAAGGATACACCTTGATTTTGATGAATAATGACGAGACACATGTCAGAATTGCAGCTAAAGTTCCAACGGAGCGATTTCGCGCCAGAAAGTGCACTTTTCTTGAACTTTTTCAGGTCCCGGGAACTCCGATTTTCTGAACACACAGTCCAAATTGATGATGAACACACAGCCACACTGATTAGGATTGAACACACGGCCCAAACATAGATTTACTGCACACGCAGCCTAGATTTGAAGTGAACACGCAGCCCACTGATTAAGAGTAGAACACACAGTCCCAAACTCTGATTTACTGAACACACAGCCCAGATTTGAAGTGAACACGCAGCCCACTGATTAAGAGTAGAACACACAGTCCCAAACTATGATTTACTGAACACACAGCCCAGATTTGAAGTGAACACGCAGCCCACTGATTAAGAGTAGAACACACAGTCCCAAACTATGATTTACTGAACACACAGCCAGATTTGAAGTGAACACGCAGCCCACTGATTAAGAGTAGAACACACAGTCCCAAACTCTGATTTACTGAACACACAGCCCAGATTTGAAGTGAACACGCAGCCCACTGATTAAGAGTAGAACACACAGTCCCAAAACATAGATTTACTGAACACACAGCCCAGATTTGAAGTGAACACGCAGCCCACTGATTAAGAGTAGAACACACAGTCCCAAACTCTGATTTACTGAACACACAGCCCAGATTTGAAGTGAACACGCAGCCCACTGATTAAGAGTAGAACACACAGTCCCAAACTCTGATTTACTGAACACACAGCCCAGATTTGAAGTGAACACGCAGCCCACTGATTAAGAGTAGAACACACAGTCCCAAACTCTGATTTACTGAACACACAGCCCAGATTTGAAGTGAACACAGCCCACTGATTAAGAGTAGAACACACAGTCCCAAACTCTGATTTACTGAACACACAGCCCAGATTTGAAGTGAACACGCAGCCCACTGATTAAGAGTAGAACACACAGTCCCAAACTCTGATTTACTGAACACACAGCCCAGATTTGAAGTGAACACGCAGCCCACTGATTAAGAGTAGAACACACAGTCCCAAACTCTGATTTACTGAACACACAGCCCAGATTTGAAGTGAACACGCAGCCCACTGATTAAGAGTAGAACACACAGTCCCAAACTCTGATTTACTGAACACACAGCCCAGATTTGAAGTGAACACGCAGCCCACTGATTAAGAGTAGAACACACAGTCCCAAACTCTGATTTACTGAACACACAGCCCAGATTTGAAGTGAACACGCAGCCCACTGATTAAGAGTAGAACACACAGTCCCAAACTCTGATTTACTGAACACACAGCCCAGATTTGAAGTGAACACGCAGCCCACTGATTAAGAGTAGAACACACAGTCCCAAACTCTGATTTACTGAACACACAGCCCAGATTTGAAGTGAACACGCAGCCCACTGATTAAGAGTAGAACACACAGTCCCAAAGGCTCTGGAATGCTAACAAGTAAAAATATCTGCATGTGGGAGCCACGGCTGCCGCTTGTCTTCCTGATCATACTCACAACTTTCCCTATTCTCCAACGGGGTGACAGACTAGGTTGGTTCAGTATCCAGAATTGAGGTGCATGCATGCTATCTCAACCTATGGGGCTTCCATACGGATTTCAAGCCGAGGGCGCGCCTCTGGGTATTTAAACCAGACTTTAGTCTCGGAAATCCCGAATCTTTGCGTTCTAGGCCACGGCCATTCGAACTCTAATTTCCACCGTCGCAGTTGGTCTCCTAGGAACTCATCGCAAACACGGCCAAGATGCCTCTGGCAGGGGCTGGTATTCAGAGAGAGCATTTCTGATCGCCATTCTGGCTTGAAGTAGACTTGATCTTGAGCTTGAGGTAGAGGCACACTCATACTTCGGAACATTGGCAAGACCTGAAGAGATACACACGGAATACAGTCTCGGAACTTACTGAAGTTGGAGCAAACTCAGATGCCCGACATTTCCTCTTTTGCTTTTGCTTTGCAGTTCGGAACCATTATAGCTTCAGATAGATCCTGATTTTACTGTTCTCATATGACTTGGGTTGAACCCTGCGATTTTATGAAAGAACAAATTTTTTGCACAAATGTGGAGAACGGCACGGCACTCGGAGCACAAAACGATTTTATTTTTGAAATTGAGAGATGAGTTTAAGTTCTCAACTGGGTATTGAGCCTACGACTGAACACAGCGAAACGACTCAATAACGGAAAACAAAAGGTAACAACCTAAACACAAACACAGACACTCGAAACGACTCAAAACAAGAATTGAGACAAACAAAACAACTGACGCGACGCACAGACGTGTTGCAAAGACAAGAGACTTCTTAGTTCACAAGGAGCCAGTTTCTCTGGGTATTATTTCCCACCCTTTCTTATTTGTGACTCTCACATCACTCGGCCCTCAAGCTCGGTTTTTCTCTCAAAACCCTTTTCTCGCTTTTTCTCTCAACGCACATCTCTCTATTCTTCAATCTTCATTTTTTTTATCCCTCCCTGGGTGGTTAGTGGATAGACAAGAAGTTGGGCTCTTGCCCCTGGTATTCTACCAGATTCTTTTTCTTCTGCTCACAACAGTTAGTTTCTCCCACAGAGGAGTCGTGCTACAACTGGGTGTGTAGCAAATCTGCAGCTAACATCGGTTGATGATTGCCCTGCTGGGGAGTTTGGACGTGGTTAGATCTGTCCAGATGAGGAAGTGGAACATCTTGATCCATTCCGGTTTTGCTTCGCACTTGGCTTGATACCTCGTTGCTTGGAGGATGAGAGAGAGCTTTCAGCCCTTCGTTGATGACTTCAGTTGTGCCCTCTTCTGGTAGGTAGAGTGCCCTTGGCGAGTATGTTAACAATGGGGAAAAGACAGGAAGCCTGACTCAAACTATGCCCCTAGTTCATCGTTTTGACCATTTTTGTTTTGGTTTTCTACTAAAACAATTTTGGACCCACATGAGAGTTAGATTAACATGCTTGTTCAATTTTGATCTGAAATCATGCAAGTCAGGCTATGAGCACTGAAAATTTTCCTTTTTTGGGTCCAAGAAAAGGTCCAGTTTTGGAAAATAGAAATAATTTTGAGAGACCAGTCAACCTCAGTAAAAATTCCCAAAAACTGTTTTGCAAACGCGTCACTGCTCAACGAGCGTAGAAACCACTCTCGAGATGCGCGCAACCTCGGACCATAGCAATGGAAAAATTGCCCTTGTCTGAAGGACACTGCATGGCAACGGAAAGTTGCCCCTTGTTTGAATGGCACCACAGCGCATTGAATGGCAACGGAAAGTTGCCCCTTGTTTGGATGACGTCGCAGCACATTGTAGTCAGTCCTCTGAGCGACGAACACGAAGATTCTCGGATACAGAGAAGGCAAAGATGATCAAAAGCATCACATGGACATAGTCGAATTGAATGGTTTTACGGCTGGACTTCAGATGAAGTTGCCTACGTATCCCAAACATGGGAATCAAGCCTTACGTAGTTCGGGGTTAAGGTACACTCGGGTATTAACCTCTCCTTTTTAGGCTCTAACTTTTGCCAAGGCGCCTGTTGCAGGTTTTCGACCTTGCGAGCTTTGTTTTCTTTTCATTTCTTTTCATTCTTTTCTTCTTTTCCTTTTCTTTCTTTTTTTTGTTTTTTTTTTTGTTTTTCTTTTTTTGTTTTTTTTTTTTTTCTTGCTCTAACTTTTGCCTGGGTCGCCCTTACGGGTTTCGGCCCAGCGAGCCTCTCGAAGGGTAAAAGTGTAACAAGTCCATGCCAAATGGTTTTGAGATTGAAGCCCTCTATATCCAGGAGAGTGGCTGCTGTATTAACTTGCAGAAAGATCCACATTTGGCTCTTCGAGCACATCGGATATTTTTTTGCCCCTAGTTCGAGGGGTGCTTCTGTCTAGCTTTGCAAGCTTTTTGATGACTGGCTTTCTTGATCTGACTTTGGTGCCTCTTGTTCGAGGGCTGCTTCAAATCTGGCCACACAGGCCTACATCGTGGTCGACCGTTGAACCTTCTGAATTCAAGTTCAAGGTTTGAAGCAAAGGGGGGAGTCTCGAGGCGGAGAGCGATCCTAAGCTGCACAATCTCAAGAGCGATTCCACACATGTCTTGCAGACCGCGCAAAACATTTTTTTGAAAGTTTTTAAGAAAGCGACAAATCGCTCGCGCTGAAGACAGTGTAGGATCAATCTGGATCAAGCCAGGGTCCTTCTCAGTGCTCACACTAACAAGCATGATTTCATTCATTAAGGGCTTAGCACGCCTCTCTTTCTCTCATTCGATCAAAGTTTTGAAAATCCCGAGGAATTCCTTCCTCTTTGTTTTCACTGCAGTGTTCAAAAAAGGTTTTGAAAAACTCAAGTCATTACAATGACTTCAAGGCACAAGAGAGCAGGTGGAATGCACTGCCATTTCATTCAGAACTTCTGGCACAACTGGCACAAGGCAGAAGCGAGCACAAGAATGTGAAAATCACTGCTGTTTCATTCAAAATCTGTTGGCATAACTGGCTCCCTGGCAAAAACAGACTCAAAACAAAACGAAAAGACAAATGCGAAACAAAATGGTGACGCCCGAGGTAACACCCCCGGAATCACCTGACTTCTATACAACAGGACTGACTCGATACAACAAGACAGACCCAAAACAAAAGAGACTGACTCAAAACAAAAGACAGACTCAAAACAAAACAACAAAACTGACCCGATACCCAAGTCGAAAAGTACAAAAAACTAGCATTCGCAAATGCTCAAAATAGTGCGTGCCATACGCCACATCTGGAGTAAACTAAGTGCCGCCCGTAGGTGGCTCATCCCCTGATCACATACTCGCACTATCCTCCAAGTTCACTGACCCACAGTGACGATAGATTTTGCTGAGCTCGGTGGGAGGACGACCCCGTTGTCAAACAAATCCTGTACTTCGTGGCGAAGACGGAAGCAATTGTTGGTAGCATGGCCAGTTTGCTGATGGTATGCGCAGTACTGGGTAGCATCATGCGTAGCCGGATGATGGTTCGGGAAAGGCCGAGGCTCAAGAGGTTTGAGATGGCCTTGTCCTACAAGGATTTGGAAAGCTTTGGACAAAGGCATGTGGAGGGCATGGAAGACCCTCCGGCCTCGGGGTTGGTACTTTTGGATTTGCGGATTTTTGCTGGATGCACCAACAGAGAGATTGGCAGGGTGCTGGCCTGGTTTGCTGATCTCTTCCTAGTGCAGGATTGTTTCTGATACAACGACCCTTCTCCCAGTTTTCCCTTTGATTTAGACTGCCCCCGACTTGGGTGGCGAAAATGCCGTCCACAGTTTTTGCAAACAACTGTGAGCACTTGCTCTTTGTTCAGTCCCTCGGCTTTCAAAGCCTCAACAGCCAACAGAAGATGCTCATGGGGATCAATGCCTGCCCCTATCTTATTCTTTCCACTCGCCTCCACTTTGCTAAGGGATTGGCCTTCCTCGGATGTAGCTCGCCCCAAGACTGGGGAGCCTTTTGACATGAACTCCCTGGTAGGCGATGTGGTCGATGACGGAGCCAAAACTCCAAAGGCCAGATCTGCCACAGTTCTTTGAAGATCTTCGATCATCCTCATCAGCTCAGAAGTAGTGGGTTCATGGGTTTGGATGATTGGGGTTCAAGTGCATCCATCGTGCTTAAGCCCATGCTTTCCGGGATAAACATCTCGGGCTTGAGTATATGGGTCGGGGGGTATATACTGGGGTTGTAGGTGGGTGGCAGTGTATGGCTGAGGTTGGGACGTGGATGAGGTACTTGGTCCTTGGGGTTTTGAAATGGAGCTATTGTCCGGTTGTCAATGAGATTCTGGATCTCATGACGAAGGGGTATTAGCAATCATTGGTGCCATGGCCACGCTGATGAGATATACACAGTATTTGCTGGGGTTATGTCTGGCAGGGAGTGGGTTTGGCAAAGGTTGAGGATTAAGGGGTTTGAGATTCCCTCTTTCCATCAGGACTTTGAATGCGCTGGTTAGGCTCATATGGAGGGGAGTGAAAGTTCTGCCCTGAACTCGGGCTGGGCTGGCTGGTTGTGAGGCAGATGTCCCAGATGGGCGCTGCGTTCCAAAACTGGTCTCAGCTTGCATGGCAGTTTCCTGATTCAACGCTGCTACCACGGCCACAAATTCTTCCGAACCCTGTGACATCACGGTCTGCTGAGTCCGAACAAAGGTGATGTGACTGGTGACTGACGGATCAGATGAACCGGTGAGCCCTGACTGGCCTTTCTTTGCCTTGCCTCAGCGAAAGAACACTGGTTGCCCTTGAATTGAATTTCTGACCTAACAAAGTCTATCAGCACTAGTCCAATGTACCTGGGGGATAGTGGAGCCTTCTGAAGCTATGGTTCCAGGACTACCTAGCAAAAGAGAAAACGGACAGCATCTCAGCCCAATTTCACCAGAACAGATATGAGTATAGTTGGATGAGTGTGCTCTTTCCTGGATTCTACCCCCAAATTCTGCCTCAAAACTGAATCTGATATCCGCAGATAACTGATTCTCAAATAACTGACTGATGCCCGCAGGCGTGACGCCCGCAGGCTTACTGCTCAAAACTGATGAACTGATGCCCGCAGGCCTGATGTCCGAACTCACAAACTGATGCCGCAGGCCTGATGCCCAAACTCATAACCGATACATGCATTCCCTGTAGAGGCACACTCTAACAAGCACATAACAGATAAGTGAGAGCCAAAACACCCCTATGTTGGGGTAGGTTTCCCTGTCCTATTTTGTCAGGAACTAGGGTTTCACTACGCACGCAGCGGCTTCAAACAACCTATCGGGTAAGCAACCTGTCCTAGTTTGGAATGGTCACTATGGATCCGAATATGCACTAGGTCGAATGGTCAAAAAGGGTGCCCCGGTAAAACCGGGGTTTGTGTTCCCATGCTGTCAGAGCCCAGAGCCGATCAGCCTTACGGACATGACTTGACAAGACAAGCCTCCGGCAAATCGTTCGGGAATGGCATATGGCAAACACGGTGTCCTAGGCGCACCAATGCAAATGCAATGCAAAGAAACACACAAGTGTAGTCAAAACAGATATCATGAGTTCGAGTCAAGTTCTCTAAATCCCCAGCAGAGTCGCCAGAAACTGTAACAACGCCCGCGGGGGACCTCGCTACAGTTCGGACTCGATTTTGTTGCGGTTCTAAATCTCGAACCAAAGAGTCCAAATCCGGCAAATCGTTTTGAGAAAAACTGATTTTTTGAAAGAAGTGCCAAACATGGACTGCTTTGCCAGATAACAGAGTCGCCACCTAAATATTTTTTAAAATGGGAAATTTAGGAAACCCTGACTCGGTGCCAAAGGCCACGTGTCCGTCATCACCAAAGTTGGCTCGGGAACTCGGGTACGATTGGGGAAGGTCACATCGTGAGCACCCCCGCTCGCCCGGTCAAAGACCGGCCTCTACTAACCATGATATCTGTTTTTGAAAACTTTGTGAGTTCTTATTCCGGTTATTAGCCTAGGTTACTATGTGATGCTCGCAGCAAACAAGTATAGACTGCGTCTGAATTGGAACTAAACATTCATGTTTGTTTGTTTGAAAATGTTGATGGTGCTACCCGCAGGTAGGCTAAAATGCGGATTTGCCACCCTCGGTGGGCTTAGAAAACATGAGTTGCCACTATCTAGTGGGCTTAAAACAAACATTCGATGAATTGTCCCAATTCAATAACTCAACCTCCACCCACAGGCATTCAAGGCAGTTATATCATAAGCATAGCCTCATGGCAAGCATGCTATCATGGCAACACTCACACGCATGCAAGGATGCTAAAGCATAAAACTCACCGAGTACTCCAAGCCAAAACGAAGATTAGAAATCATGCATGATCCTAATATACAGGAATGCCTAATGCAACACATGCAAAATGCAACTATAGCAGGCTCGGCTATTCTAAAGATGGCATATGAAATGCTACAACTACATGTATTCAATTTGGAATTGAAATACAAATGCAGTTTGTATGATGCGCCGAGCCCGGTGCATGCAAAACAGATGAATGATGCAAACATGCTGTCATACTGTATGCTAATTGAAATATGCCCTATATCTAACCATCGTAAGCGGGTAAATAAAAGGGAGAAGAAAGACGTGGGGTTGGAAGACATACATCACACACCACACTTATTACATTATGCCCTCGCGCAGAGGGTCCGAATAAAATAATACAGTCCGAAATAAAAGAATAATACAGTCCAAATAATACAGATTTCTAATTAATTAACAAATTAACTAAGAAAGACTGTAAACTGGCATGCAAGCCAGGGGCTGCCTCGCTTCCGCTGATGATGTATGCCGGGCTGCTCTGGCGCGGAAATCCACTGGGATGCCCCAATTAGCCTCTGTTTGCACTTTTCTCGAAATGCGTGCCAAACTTGAAAAGTTGTTGATCCTTGATTTTGCTGCAACAGAGAGCAGGAAAAGGGCATAGCAATGTATTTCACAAATATGTGCATGCCTCGATCCTCGTGCCACCAATCACGCATACCGATGCATGATGGCCGAGGAATCGGATTGCACAACTCACTATAGAATGAATGCACATGAATGCTACAGCAAAAACCTAACTCCATCATGAGTGATCCGGAGTGTCGGTGACTTGGGAATTGAGACCCGTTCCGTCACTCGGAGTACGAAACGTGCCTCGTTTCCCGTACCCGGGCTAACTCTTATCCCGAATACGATGCAATATGCATGATATGCATGGAATGCAGCTAATATACAGTCTAGCATGCTCAATGCTATGAAAATGAGATGTCTCGAAATGCGTGCACACGGGCACGCAAATCGAGAAAATACATGAATGCAATCTAAGATACAACCTGGTATGCACTATGCTGTAAAAATGAGATGAAAATGAGATGCCTCGAAAAGCGTGCACGCGGGCACGCAAACCGAGGCGATGATGTGAAATGCAAATCGGATAAAATAGAGGGCCTCGAAATACGTGCCCACGGGCACGCAAACCGAGGCAGAGGCATACGCAATGCCAAGCGGATAAAACAGAGTGCCTCGAAATGTGTGCACACGGGCACGCAAACCGAGGCGGAGGCATACGCAATGCCAAACGGATAAAACAGAATGTCTCGAAATGCGTGCACACGGGCACGCAAACCGAGGCAGAGACATACGCAATGCCAATCGGATAAAACAGAGTGCCTCGAAATGCGTGCACACGGGCACGCAAACCGAGGCGATGATATGAAATGAAAGTCGGATAAAATCAATGTGTCTCGAAATGCGTGCCCACAGGAGCGCACACCGAGGCATGCAATAAAGTGAAATCGGATAAAACGAAATGCCTCGGAATACGTGCCCACAGGCACGCACACCGAAGCGATGACGTGAGGAATCGGATAAAACCGAAGTGCCTCGAAATGTGTGCCCACAGGCACGCACACCGAAGCGATGATATGAAGTGGAAATCGGATAAAACCGAAATACCTCGAAATGTGTGCCCACAGGCACGCAAACCGAGGCGATGGTATGAAAATGCAAATCGGATAAAACCGAAGTGCCTCAAAATGCGTGCACACGGGCACGCAAACCGAGGCGATGGCATACAAAGCATGAAAATGCAAATTGGGCTTACGCCAACATGAGAGGGTCTCAACCACACTCACATAGGCTGCCGTGAGATGAAAATGAAGTGCCTCGAAATGCGCGCACACGGGACGCAAACGAGGCAATGACATACGCAATGCAAATGACATACGGAATGCAAATTGGGCTTAAACTAACATGAGTGGACCTCAGCCACACTCACATCAGATGCCGTCAGATAAAACGAGGCTGCCTCGAAATGCGCGCACACGGGCACGCAAACCGAGGCGAGGCTCTAAAGCACCAAAATGACATGCGAATGAGATGTAGCAAATGGCATAAGGAAGATGCAAAATTCAGCAACTAAGATAATGCAAAAACAGCCCCCAAATTATGATAAAATTGCAACCGATGCCCAAAATGCGATGAAATGCACCCGAAATGGCCTACAGCCCTATTAAACATACAGAATATGGACATGGAATGCAAAACAGTGGCAAGGCAGCCCCTAAACTAGCATTTTATTAGCACAAAGCAAGGTCAAATAATGCTCACAAGTATGGAAACAAAAGCTTGCAAAATACGGTAAAAGAGGGGAATACAAAGCAAGTGATATGTACAATGCTCAAACCACAAAAATCAGTTCTACAACATGGAATATGGCAAAAATATGCACAAATGCAAGAGATGGAAGCCTCTAAAACAGTGTGTAGATATACTAAACATAGCATGCAAAATTGGGCCAAAAGAGGGGTATAAAGAGAGATACCACAAGCAATGACCAAAACTTAAGGACCCTTAATAAAACTTGAAGAATAGACCAAAATAAGACACTTCACAAGCCTGACGAAGGCCAGAAACAGAAGCTAGAATGGCCTAAACAAACATGCGATTTTACGGTAAATTTGAAGAATTTCAAAGCAAGTACTAAAACCAATTACCAAATGGCTTAAGACCCTTCACAAATCATGATGTATGGACCAAAATAAGACTCATTAAAGGCCTGATGAAGGCCAAAAACAGAATCCAAAATAGTCTAACAAATCATGCAAGATAGGCGTAGAACATGGATTCAAAGCAGTGTATGATAGAGGAGGAAAACATGGTTGAGCCCTTCTTCAATGTTGAAGAGGGCTCAAAATGAGCACAATATCAGTAGGTTTCATATTCCAACTCAGATCACAAATAGGCTAATTAACTCATGCAATTTTACGGTAAAATTGAAGAATTTCAAAGGAAGTGCATGCTAGAGCCACCAAACATGATGGAGCCCTTCTTCAATGTTGAAGAGGGGCTCAATATAAGCCCACTAAAAGTTTACATCAGTCCCGAAATCAATCACTCATAAGCCAAATATTCAATGCAAAATAAAGGCATACAAGATGCTATTGAAGCAAGTGCACCATAGAGGGCTAAAACAGGGTTGAGCCCTTAAACAAAGATGAAAATGAGCTCAAAAGAGGACTACTTTCAGTAGGGGTCGGAGCTCAACACAATAAGCAAATAGGCTTAAGATTTGAAGCAAAAATGAGCTCAAAAGAGGGTGAAGTGTACTTACCCTTGACGATCAAGACTTTGGTTGCTCTTTGCTTGATGAAAGTTGCTTCTAAGCTTCTCAAGAACCCCTCCTTGCTGCTGGAATGGAGTTGGTGATGGTGATGCTAGGTGTTGATGAACAAATAATGCAAGACTTGAAGAAATTTGGAGCTTTTTTGCTATGGAAATGGAGGAATTGGAAGAGGAGCTCTTCAAAGGATTTCTCTAACCTCTAAACCAGCTAGGAGCTGCTGGTTTTAAGGCCAAAAAGATGGAAAATATCTTGCCTCAAAATATCTAGATATTTTGAGGGCAAAATATCTAGATATTTTGAGGGCAAAAAGAAAAGATTTTGTTCAGCCACGAAGTGGGCATCTGAGACCGCAGTGTTCTTCGGAAGCGAAAAGAAATCGAAGGTGGGTACCTGCCAAAATTGAACAAAAAAACCGATGCAAAACGAAAGCTCGGGGACCAAAACCGCGCGGGGTCCCGAAAATGGGCTGCCGGGCATCGGAAGTGGTGTTCGGCTGCGAAGTGGGTCTCAGAGACCCAGTGTCCCTTGGAAGGACCAAACAGAGGTGTCTGCCAAAAATGAACAGACATCGATGCAAAATGAATGCTCGGGGCCAAAACTGCGCGGTTCGGGATCCCGAAAAGGGCTGCCGGGCACCGGAAGTGGTGTTCGGCTGCGAAGTGGGTTTTTGAGCCCCCAGTGTCCCTCGGAAGGACCAAACAGAGGTGTCTGCCAAAAATGAACAGACATCGATGCAGAATGAATGCTCGGGCCAAAACCGCGCGGTTCGGGATCCGAAAATGGGCTGCCGGGACCGGAAGTGGTGTTCGGCTGCGAAGTGGGTCTCAGAGACCCCAGTGTCCCTCGGAAGGACCAAACAGAGGTGTCTGCCAAAAATGAACAGACATCGATGCAGAATGAATGCTCGGGGCCAAAACCGCGCGGTTCGGGATCCCGAAAATGAGCTGCCGGGCACCGGAAGTGGTGTTCGGCTGCGAAGTGGGTTTCTGAGCCCCCAGTGTCCCTTAAATGGGAGTAAATGAGATGCATGCCAAAAACCGGAGAAATCGGAGATGGTTGGGCGGTCCCGAACCGAGGCACACGGCCTAACGGCTCCGAAAACCGGGAACCGGGCTCCGAAATGGGAAAAAATGGCCTACGGCCACGAAAAGTAGCGCACGGCCACCGAGAGATGGTCTACAGGACCACTCCCTTCCCTCAGGAAAGAAAGAAAACAGAGAGAAAACCGAGTCTGGTTCGCAAACCGAGACAAGGCACAGAAGAAGGTTCGGAAGTCTGGAGGCGGGGCGCACGGCCGCGACTCTGAGACTCTGAACGAGCACAGTATGCAACATCACCGAGCGCTCAATCGGTGACGTCTGAGTCTTAAGGTCGGTCAAAAATGGGGTGTCTACAAGGTACATCTACAATAAGATATGTAGCAATAAGGACCACATTACCCCAGTATACTTTTGGAATATACATCATGAACATAAGAGCATAAGCAACCTCAAGAAGATGACAACTCTTGCGTTCGGTAACACCATTCTGTTCATGGGCACCAACACAACTGATTTGATAAAGAATACCATGGGCTTCAAGATATGCCTGAAACACAACATCAATATATTCAGTGCCATTGTCACTCCGGAGAACTTTAATGGGCGTAGCAAATTGAGTAAGCACCATCTTATGAAATGTCTAAAAACAAGAGAAAACTTCATTTTTGGTCCGAAGTAAGTAAACCCAAGTCACACGAGAATAGCAATCAATGAAAAGGACCCTATACAGACATAACACGAGAGGGACCCCATACATCAGAATGAATAATCTTAAAAAGAAAATTAGTTCTTTTATTAATTAGAGGATAAAAAGAACGTTTATGCTTAGCAAACTCACAAGCATCACAACAAAAATTATTCCTATGACAATCCTTTACTAAAGTAGGAAAAAGTTTGTCTAAAACATAAATAGAGGGATGTTCTAAACGCCTATGCCACTGATGTAACAAAGGAAGGACGGAAGAGCCAATTGCTTGAGGAGCCTTGTGAGAAGAGCCAAGAGAGGCAAGGCTAGCATTCAAAAAGTACAGCCCCCATGTGCTTTACCACTACCAATCGTTCTCCTCGTACCTAGTTCCTGAAAAACACAATGAGAAGGATAAAAGGTTGTGGAACAATTTAACGAATTGGTAAGACGACTAACAGAGAGTAAATTAGTAGAGAACTAGAAAACATGAAGAGTAGAAGAAATAGAAATAAAGGAGCGATGAACAGAGCGTATCCTAGACACAGAAGATAAAGACACATCGGCAACTCTTACTTTATCCTTGCCAGAACAAGGAGAGTAAGAGTAGAAAAGATGAAACAAACTTGTCTTGTGGTCAATAGTGCCAGAGTCAATGATCCAAGGATATGAAGGAGAAGAAGAAGCACTCAAGGCACTCGTAAGAATACCTGTGGAAGCAAAGTTGGAAATAGAGGGAGGATCGAAAACAGGGACAAAGGGAGAATCAAGCCGAGCCATCAAAGGCCGGAGAATGTGCAACTTATCATGGGAAAGTGTGGCAGAATCGCCCAGGTTGCTAGCAAAAGACTCAGAGACATTGGCATGAGAACGAATAGCACTACCACGTCCACTAGTACGACTACGAGCACCACTCCGGCCTCAAGGAGAACGACCTTGTAACTTCCAACAATGTTCCCTATCATGCCGGTCTTTTCCACAATAATCACAGATAATCTGACAACAATCAAAACTAGTACCTTTGCCCCCAGACTTGGAGAAATGGCCATCCTTTGGAGCAAAAAAAACAGTTGAGCAGAGCGATCTTGGAGAGACTGATGAATCATAGCACTACGTATGTTCTCTTCCTATTGAACATAAGCATATGCCTCACGCATAGTGGAAAAAAGATCTCGGCCAAGAATTTGAACACAAATATGATCATACTCAATGTTAAGACCAGCAAGAAAATCATAGGCCCTTTCCTTGGACACCATCTACTGAAAGGTTGCAGCATCTTGAGAACAAATTGCCTGGAAGTTCTGATAATAGTTGAGCTCATGCCACAAACTATTCAACTCAATATAGTACTCTGCAAGGGACCTATCCTTTTGATCAAACTCCTATATTTCTTCCGCAACTCATAGGCCTAGGCATCATTACCACGCTGGGAATACATCTGAGCAGCAGCAGTCCATATCTCATGAGCAGTATCCATCAAAACAAAGGAGTGGCTAATACTGGAATGGATAGAGTTAAAGAGCTAAGTCATGTCAAGAGTGTTCTCCTTAAGTCATTTCTCTCGGGTTGGTCCATCCTCCTTGGGTGCCTTGGTGACTCCCTTGATGTGACCAGAAATGCGACGAGCAGTAATAGCCAATTGAAAGGAACGAGACCAAACTAGGTAATTGGTGCCATCCAACTTGACTGCAATAAGCTGAAGAGGGGAATGATCACTGAAAGAGACATGGGAATCGGACTCTTACCTCACTGATTACGGGGGTTTTACCATCATTGACCATGGCTTAAAATAGTACTAGCACACCCAAACAACCAAGACAGCTGCAACCAATGGAATAAACCCGTTAAAAGCAAATTATTTCCCAACAAACACAGCCTAACAGCAGCAAACTAGGGCCAGAAACATACCGGGCTTGTTTGGTTTGTTTTTGGGAGAGTTGTTTTTGAAAAAAATTTTGGAGAGAGAGTTTAGAAATTTTTTTGGTTTGTTTGGTTGTATATTTTGAGAGAGTTGTTTTTTTGGGAGTTTGGGATGATTTGATATTTTGGGAGAATTTGAGTAGATGTGTATAAGAGAAAAAGTGATTGAGAAGGAGAGAAGAGAGAGAAAAAGTGATTGATTGATGTGTAAGAGAGAGAAAGTGATTTTTAAAATTTTTTGAGAAAAACTCAAACCAAACAATTTTTTAGAAATTTTTTTCTAAAACTCATCTCCCAAATGCAAACCAAACATACCCACCAACACTCGAGCAGAAAGCCGAAAAACTCAAAAATGGAGTAGCCGAACAGCATAAGGAAGTCAAAAACAAATAAAAAAAACCATCAAAAAGCATCAACTGAAGCCAAAGGGAGCCAGAAAGCATCTGATCGGCACCTATAGGAGGGGACCTAAGGGTTGAATTGAGCCAAACACTGCCAGAATGAAGCAATCGAAAAAATAGGCAACCCAAAACCAAAAAATTTTGAAATTTTTTCTAGAAGATCTACCC
Organism: Camellia japonica; assembly: GCA_030407325.1. Taxonomy (NCBI): domain Eukaryota; kingdom Viridiplantae; phylum Streptophyta; class Magnoliopsida; order Ericales; family Theaceae; genus Camellia; species Camellia japonica. The sequence continues at coordinate 167,120,140 of JAPPVO010000032.1, forward strand.
TAGTCAATCATAGTGGTAGTTTTTTCTTTTTTTCTTTTTTTTTTTTTTTTTTTACATTATAGGTCAAGAACAAGGAGGGAAAAACAAACGAATATAGGAGGGGAAAAATAAATAAATAAATACAAATATAAGAACAAAAAAAAGTTTTGTGCTCTGACACCAAGTTAAAATTGGATCATAAGAGTTGAGAGAGAGAGAGAAGAGATTTGCTAGAATAAGAGGCTCAAAACCTAATTAGGGTTCTTACCTCTAAACACATATATTTATAATAATAAGAGAATAAGTACAATGACATTATTACCCTCAAGCACATAACTTAACAGTTATAAGATGGGCTGGTTAAGTAGACCTAGCTGAACCAGTTAGTTAGGTTAAACTAATGGGTTGGGTTTCAGATTATTTGGGTGGGTGTGTTTTTCAGGTCAGATTTAAGGGTTAAGTGTAACTTCTTGTGCTAATCATCTTCTACACTTCGATCGATTGATCAATAAGACAACGAAAAACATTGTCGAAGTAGGCCGATGGACATGTGGACTTCGATTTTAGCAATGATGGGATTGTATTGAGTCACTGGAGATGGTGGAGTTGGTAGCCACAATACGGACCCAAAAAAATGAGAGCTTTTAGAAAAGACAGAGATAACGGTGATAAGAGCTTAGGCTCTATTACCAAAATGATGTAGAATGCTATACATAAAGAGAGGAGAGAAGAAGTGGGCCACAACCCTAACACAAACGGTCACAGACTCATACTTAATATCAATAATCCCAATACTAAATAATACAATGCAAATCCTAGTATTTATAAGTCAAAGAAAACCTAATCAAAATGGAAAATCGAAAAATAAATAAGAAACTAAATATTGTCAATATCTTAATTAACTATAAATAAAAATAACTATTAAAACATAAAATTACAAAATAAATAAAATCTTCGAACCAACTTCAAGATCACACATTCCACATCCATGACCCCTCCAACATTGTAGTAACTTTCACTTTTATATGTATGCAATCTTCAAGCCAACTTAAGCGTCTAAATTCTGTTAGAAATGGTTTGGAAGTTCTGGAAAAAATAGAATTTTTCCTAAAGTTTGGTCTAATTTATAGGTGGGACCCATGCGTCGAATTTCGCGGGTCAAAATGGTAACGCGTTTTATGCCACGTTGTGATTCACGTGGTATATTTGGTTGCTCAAAGCCATTATCGGGTGACTGAAAAATTGAAGCCAAAGTCTGCTCCATAGAAATGGAGTTTTGGTGAAAAATCCTTAAAGGTTTGAATAATAGCTTGTCCCACATTAATTTGGTGGGAAGTTTTCAGTGGGTTTATAAGGCATGGGATTAGAACTTGGGATAGGCCCCAAGGGGCACCCAAGTTTGTAGAAAGGAGAGGTTATGGGCAAATTGGGCTAGACCCATTGGACCCAAAAATAACCACATGCGCGCGCGCCGTCCGTCCGGTCGGCCGACCGGGCTGGGCTTGGGCGCGGGTGTGAGGTTGGGTTGGGCTTGTCCGGCCCAATACTAATCTTTTTGGGCCAAAAACATTTGAATTTATTTTATTTATTTAGAAATAAAATCTGTCCATTTTTTATTTCAAATTCTGGTTAGAAATAAAATTCAAATTTTGTAATGCACCTCTTTAGAAATTCTGTCCAAACCGAATCTGTTCCACCCAAAACAGGTCTAACTGTTTGAAATTCAAACCAAACAGTGCCTTACCTATTCAAACAAATTTGTATCTGTTTAATTTAAATTGAACAGGTATTGTACCTGTTTAATTCAAAATGAAAAGCCACCAATCCATCTATAAATAGACTAGCCCTCATTTGATGTTTTCATTCATAATTTTCGTCCAAATAATTCTGTAACTATTCTCTACATATTGCTGCATTATTTTCTTGTGAGATAGAGTATAAGCACTTAGTGTGTTCATTGTATGAATAAATTGCAGTGCTACATTTATTCGTTGATTGATCATTTTATCCTGGGAGATAGACATCCATATTTTGAAAGCACCGTGGAGAGGACGAATCTGTCTTAAGGACACAGTGTCGAACACTGGACTTGATCAGAAAATTTGTTCAAGAAATTAATTCGGTAAGTTGTTAATTTATTTTCTGTTTTATTTATTTAAATCAGATTTTAACTTTGTTTTGTAACAAAATAAAATCTATTTTTATTTATTTAATTTTATTTCTAGTTTGATTTTGTAATCAAACATTCTCTCTTCTTTCCTATTTTTCTTTTGTATTTTGTTTGTTGTTTAGTACACAAACATAATTAATTTATTTAAATACAGTGAAGATTGTCCAACACATTCCACATCCACAGCCTCTCCAACATTTTCTGTGTGATCTTTTTGAAAAAACTTAAAGAGTAATGCTAGAGACCCACGCATTTTACCCACAAATTCACCCACAATGATGTGTAACAAATCAAAAGCCTATCTTGACATATCATTGTGGGTAGAATTGTAGAAGTTTTTTGAGGGTCTCAAACATTTTCCAAAACTTTATTCGACATTCCTAAAAAATTTTAAAATTTTACTATGTATATAAGGGTTATTTAAAATGTCTAATATAATGACCCTCAAAAAATTTAATTTGAGAATATAGTCTATTTTATTGGTGTCAAATCATATTTTAAAAAATTCCTTAAATTTTGCTAGAGAGAAGAATTAGGTTTCTTATGTATATTCCTATAGTTTTTTAATTAGACCACTTATGAAACTTTATGGACCTAAGAACTTTGAATAATATACAAATAATTACGTAGGGCCTATTTGGTGTAGCTTCTTATAAGTTAATAATAAAATAATAGAAGCCAAAAACATTCCACCCCTAGCTTTCCAATAATTAGCTTTTTTTCAACATTTTAAAATTGTTCTTATCTCATAAATTGTAAGCAAAAGTTGGCATCCAACACTACATATTCTTTAGTTTGAAAAAACACCCAATAAATTGCACTAAACATTATCGTAGGCTTATAAAAAGTAGATAATATGTAAATTTAGACTAGTCCTCTATAATTTTTTATTAGGCTACTAATTTATATTTTAATAATTATTTCATCTTTTTAAACTCAGTCCAACCTCCTGTTTGCATTTGTTTGAAATTTTTCTCATGCCTTACTTCTAGCCCCCTCGACGGGGGGTTTTTGGCTTTGCCCCTACTATATCCACATCACGAGGCTAACACAAAGCTCATTGAAGCTTTGATTTTTAAGCGATACTCCCCAAAGGCTTGAGTATCACAGTTTGAGGCGTGCGTCTCAAATGCATCTTATATGCTTTTTTACCCATAAGCATATGGAGTCTGGAATGTTAGGATTAGTCCACCCATGTGATAAAGGTGGGTCCCATATAGTTATTAGGTTGGTTATACATGTATTTGGGTTAGGATAGTAGAGTCCGGAATCTATTGAGAAACCTAATATGTGTAGAATTTGGTTACTTAATTGTATGGAATTAGGATTCTCATGGTTAGACTATTATAAATAGTCATGTGGACCATAAGGGTTCTTTGAGAAATTGAAAGAGTGATGAGTGAAAAAATAGAGATGTAAGGGTGAGAGAAAAAATACCGTAAGGGCACTGAAGTGAGCAATGGCTCAACTACCCTTGAGCATGGGGTTCGGGTAGTGATGTGGGTACTGAGGTTTTTTGCCATCTCACATGTATTCTCTCTCTCTCTCTCTCTCTCTCTCTCTCTATCTCCTGTGGATGTAGGCAATTTAGACCAAACCACGTAAATCTCTGTGTGATTATTTTTTATCTTTGATGTGTGTGTGTGTGTGGGTGTGCTTCCGTTCACATTGGTGGGATGTGCTATAAATCCCAACATGGAGAGCATATCTTGGGCTGTTGTTAAACTTAGTCTCATACATAGTTTAAACATTAAAAATAAAAAATAAACCTTTTTTGTAACTATATTCCATGGGAAAAAATATTGAGTAAATTACTAACCAATAAAAAACACGAAGCTATGTCTCAAGTGAGAAGTTCGGTAACGGAAGCTAAGAGCTTCAATTTCACCTTTCCATGAAGGAAAGCTTCATTCTCTACAGTGAAATATTAGATGACTTGAGGAGAAAAGTAATTACATCTTTATATTTGATTTTTATTTTTTTATTATTTAAAAATATTTTATTTGTTTACTATAAATAAAAAAACACAATTCGAAATGCTTACACCTCAATGCCTTTACGCTTATGCCTCACCTTATGAGGCGAAAAAAATGAATGATACCATGCCATTGTTGATGCAATATCATCATCCAATAATATGTTGCCATGTAATCCACCAAAGTATATGTGGCAATACGTAAATAATTATGAAAAAGGTAGTTATATCTTAAAAGTGTAGTTTACCCTCCATATGTAGTTTTATTGGCTATTGTACCACATGTTGATGATGTGGCATCACTGTGATACTTACGAGGGGTAAAACGCCTCGTGTTACACATTTGCCTTTTAAAACTTTGTTCATGTCTTAATCCAAGATGGCATTCTTCTTGTTCATGTTCCCCTTCTTACGTTTAGGGGGTTCTAGAGCTACTTTGCAATTGAAGATCTTTTTTAGACAGAAAATTAGATCTTAGACTAGGTTGTGCTGTTTTCTATCTTCTATTTTGGGTGAGATTGTGGGTCTTGAATTCATAAATCAATGAATAAATTGCCATCTAAATTTTTAGGGTTTTTTTTTTTTTTTTGTTGTTGGTCATTTCGTTTCCTCAATCGTGCATTTGGTTGAGTGGAATTGAGGGTGCAAATGTGTGTCCTATTCACTCAAGCGTGCATTTGGTTGTGTGGAATTGAGAGTGCAAATGTGTGTCCTATTCACATCCTGCATGATTCTCGTGTTAGGCACATGCTATTAGTAAAAGGATTCCCATTCTTTCAAGAATGAGATACCCTTATATTATGGATATCCAACCCATAAACAGGGGTGTTATTCTAATTCCTACAGGAATCAATATTTAAATGTAGAAGTTAAAAGTTACATATATGTTGAGCCAATAATAGACCTGTAAGTGAAGTTAATTATTCAGATGTATGAATATATAGTAATAAAATTTAAATTTAGTAATACTTTAAATAAATAAATAAAACATACTAAAAAAATTAAGCTATGTTAAAGATTATTTGCTAAAAACTGATGTAAAATAGTTATTTAAGGTTATATGAAAATAATCAATGAATGCAATATTCGTTATAAAAATAAATAAAAAAAATTAAAAAAAACATTGATATTGTATTAAAACTTTAAAATAACTAAAGTAATGTTAGGAAATTAATTATTGAATATGCTCTTGCTTGGTTTTCTAAATATCCATGCAGTTCATTGGCATTCATTCCATAATATTATTATATTGGCACTGACTTCAAATAGCTCATAACCTCATAAGCTATGTTACATACTCCAGTATATGCTTTGGGTGGTATGTGGTTAGGCATCAAATTCATTGACATTGAGCCAATTTGTTGGCTGGCTAGTAGAGCTTATTTTCATTAATCATTGGGTGAATTACACTAATAGTTTCTATAGTTTGGGGTTTGTGTCACTTTGGTCTCTGACTTTTTAATTGTGACACATTTGACTCTGAATTTTGAATCTTATTTCAAATAAGGACAATTGAAAATATAATTAGCTTTTTCAAGGGTAAAAGCGTCAATTTGATAAAATATAAACTAATTTGACAAAATAAATGTCAAACAAATATTTTTGAATTTTTAAAAATTATTTTTACCACTAAAAATAAAATTATGTAAAATTGATAAATCTTTTAGACATTTATTTTTTTTTTTTACCAAATTAATTTTTATTATGTGTTTGGATGATGATCATGTAAAATTAATTAAAAAAATAATCATGTAATTTTTATTAATTTTTATCAATTTTACATAATTTTATTATTGGAGGATAAAAATAAATTTTAAAAAATTTAAAATATTTTTTTGACATTTATTTTTATCAAATTAGTTTATATTTTATTAAATTGACAATTTTTCCCTTGAAATTAAACAATGGTATCTTCAATTGTCCTTATTTGAAATAAGCTTCAAAATTCATGATCAAATGTGTCACAATTGAAAAGTCAGGGATCAAAGTGACACGAGTCCCAAACTATAGGGACTATTTGTGTAATTTGCCCTTAATCATTAAAAACAGTTCTATGTTGGTTTGTAAACATTATTTTATTGTAAATGAAAGAAAAAGGTATTAGGAAATATGAAATTTATTTATGTCCTGGTGTCCTTTGGTATGAGAATTAGATTAATCCAACACTCATGTCACATATTTGCACCCGACGCTCATACCCAAGATCGTGGAATGAACCTTCTCTTTTAAAATAAATTTCTCTGGCTCCTCTAATTTTTGTAGTTAAATTAAATCATGGTTTTGCTCAATTTTTTGAGATGTCATAATTTACTGCACTTTTTCCTGTTTGGTTCATTTTCAGGTCTTTCGCTTCGTGAATATCCAGCATTGAAAGCCATAGATCCTGCTTATGCTTTGCCAGTCGATGTTGTAAATAGGATTTTCTTTGGCAGATAGATGACCCAGTTGGCAAACTATTCAATGTGTTTGGTTTGAGTTTTCTGGATTAAGTTTTTTGAAAACTGAATTTTTGGTTTTCATGTTTTTTTGTTTTTAGTGAATATTTTTAAAATTTTAAACATTTTTTTTTACTTTTTTAGATGCACCTTACCTAGATGTATCTAAAATGTAAAAAATTTGAGAAAAAATATTTTAAAAAATTAATAAATACATAAAAATACAAAAAATGTACTGAATTCTTGTATTTTTTTTGCATTTTTGATATTTAGTGAATTTTTAAAAGATTTTTTTATAATTTTTTTACTTTTTAGGTGTATTTATGTTAGGTGTGTCTAAAAAGTAAAAAAAATGCTTAAAATATTAAAAAAATTCAGTAAAAACAAAAAATTCGAAAAATAAGAAAGTATAATTTTCTGAAAAGTGTTTTTTAAAAAATGAAAACAAACAAGCTGATTTATATCAACAAAAATGCTTGGGACCCCCAAAATAATGTGGACTAATCATGTGTTTATTTATTTTTTTCCCTTTTCGTTCGTGAACCAATCACAGGTGAGTGAGAGTTGTAGTTTTTGAGAGTCTGTAACATTGTTGTTGATAACATTGTTGTTATATAAATATACTGACAACATTATATTTGTGAAATCACACTATCGCTCTCTTTATTATTTGAAGTACTATTGTCCTCCCTTATTTTGAATTTTGAATTTTGAGGTAACAAAATCCTTCCTTCGTTACTGAACTGTTTGTTGACTGATTAGATTTTACTTACGGTACCTAGAAAAAAAATTTGAATGCTCACTTTACCATCATTAATCTCTTTTCAATAAGGATATGTTATTCACACAACCAAACATCCCCATTTTATCATTATCCTTACTCCCAAACACTAATTCTTTTGCTTCACACCAGCATTACAGTCCCTCCATTTTTGCGCCACAACCTTCATCCATTAACTTCATGCACAAATAACACCTCCCTTCCATTACAAATCAACACAAATACATTGATGAGGTGGTTTCAATAATAGATGGGGATCTAATCGTGTGGGTTGAGACCAGGAATAATAGTGACGGAGGCATTATTCATCAAGATTGCATCGATGATAGTAGAGGGGAGCTAGAGCAATGATTGCGGACCAAAGGGTAACAAGGGAATCACGTTAAAGGAAGCCTAGGGCAGTAATTGCGGGGAAGGGTTGATGAAGGGGATGGTAGTGAAGAAGGGCTATCATGATGGAAGGATAAGAAAGGTGGTGGTAGAAGGGAGAGGGGTAAGAGAAATTGTGGTACCCATCGTAGTAGAGGGTAAGGGAGGTGACAGTGGACGGAGTTAGGACTCTATGAATAGTGATGGATGGGGATGGAGTTGGTTGCTACAAATGGAGATGACAAAATCTTCAAGTAGAAACATTAAGATCCCCTTCACATGGATGACAAAATCTCCAACATGGCAAACTTATGTAGGTCATACTAAGTAGATTTATTGTTTAATAAGTCTCATGATAATTAATGACATTTTTTATCATACACTATTAAAAAAAGTTCACTAATTGTTTATTTTCAGCGACAGTTTAAAAATTGTCACAAAAAATATTATTAATTATAAGTTTTAGCGATAGTGTAAAAAAATCGTCACAAAAAAAAAATCACTAATTTTAATTTTCACCGATAGTTTGAAAATTAATCACAAAAAAATGTCACTAATTACAAGTTTTAGTGACAATTTATAAAAACTGTAACAACAAAAAAGTCACTAATTGGCAATTTTTAGCGATTTATGTAAAAAAATTGTCACAAAAAATTATTTTTAGCAATGATTCTATTAACACTTATTTTCAATAGGATTTGATGGAAATTAAATCCAACTATTAAAACTTATTCGTAGTTTACCCTCAAATCATTATCTCCATTTTGTAGGCAAATGGCAAGGTGATGCATATCCACAGTAACCCAAATTTTTTAGGAAATTACACTGATCTCTCATGAGAATTTAAATAAAAAATACAATAAATTTTATAATTTTAATATAATTATATCAGCCTCTTTTACACTAATGTTAAAATAGACTAAGACTAATATAAACGATGTGAAGACAAAATTAAATAAAGTAAATATATATAAATATATATTTCAGTATAAAAGGATATGATAATATTATAATTTTAGATTTTGTTTGGCCAAAGGTGCAAACACTTAATTAACTTGTCCATGAGGACAAGTTTATGTGAAATGGCCAAAATACACTCGCTATATATATATATATATATGATATACACTATGCAAAAATCAAAACCAGTCTTCCGCTCTCTCTCTCTCTCTCCTCCTCATCTCTCTCTTCCCCATTTCTTTAGATTTTGCCTCAAATTGCCGCCGCTTCATTTCCGACAATTCCACTCCAGTTGTTGCCGCCCTGCGACCTCCTTTCTCTCATCCTCTTTTCTCTCCCCCTGTCTCATCCTCTTCACTTCTTTTCATCTATCTTCTCGCCACCGCCATCAACAGCTCCGCCACCTCCAATAGCAATCCACGTCAACTCCACGGCAGCGATGATCAACATAATAGAGAAATGTGATCGAAGATCGAAAAGTGATGAGAAGCGCGATGGCTCCACTGAGAGACTCGCAGTAGAGAAACAAAGGAAGCGACGACAGCGGGCAAGGACGTGACGGCGAGGATGAGGGTTAGGGTTTCGCACTCTCTCTCATATCTTATATATAATCAGATTTTTGAACCTCCGATCTGATAAATAATCCACTGTTTCGCACTCTCAAATGTTTCTCTCTTGTTGTCCGAAACTTTCCACAACCTTTATTGTTTCATTGTTCTCCACTCGTCGGCAAATGTTGGAGTATGTTGTTGCAGTGGTTTGGGTAGTCATGGAGGAACTGTGAGTCTCAAGTTTTTTTTTTTTTTTTTTTATCTTTTTTTAACAGATCTGACTTAGAGAATGCCACAAATATTTTCAATAGACAGACAAAATATTTGAACTGGTAGATATAAATTTCAATAAATAGTCAACAAAAAGTCAAATAGATAAAAAAAAAAAAAAAAAATTCAAGGGATAAAATTGAAAACACCATGTCATTCAAGACTTTTCCCCAAATTATTTTATAAAGTGTGGACCTCTCACCAACAAAAAATATCCACTGGACCTAATGCCTTATACTCTCCTTAAATTGGATTTATGACCAATTTTCTCTTTTTTAATCTATATAATTAATAAATTATTAATAAAAATAAATGAGTTAATATATGTTCTAAGGTTAAAAATATCATTAAAAAAAATAGGAATCCTTTAATGACGGAATGGAAATCGGGAATTGAATTCATTATGGGATCTATTCTATACTTTTTAGAAGACAATATGTCACTACTTGAACTCGAACTAAGATGCTCTAGCACTACTTCCTAAGAGTAGCATGTCTACCAGTTTCACCCCCTCACGTCAATCCCACGAGCCTCTTATCCATTCTCATTCAATCACAGCGAGGGAGCAAGTCAAAATAAAAAAACTCACATTAGGTTTAGGGATAATCAAGCTCGAACTGATGACTTTCACTATGTCAATGTGATACTCTACTCTGGGTTGTATCCGGCCGATTTCCATGACTATGACGTTGGGGCAACTTTATTCCCACTCTAGGGTGGATTTATTTATTTTTCCCATTATAGGGTAAAACGGCATTGGCAATGCCGTTTTCTAGAAAACGGCTTTCCAAAAGCCATGTTCTATAATTAAAATAATAATAAAAATTTAACATAGAAAACCCGCTTTTGAAAAGCGGGTTTTAATTAACTTTTAATTAATTCTTAATTAATTAAAAACGATTTTTGTAAAAACCGTTTTTTACAGTAATTTTTTAAAAATTTATATTTTCAATGTAAATATTGTTTTTACCAAAAATAATTTGAATACAAAAATCGGTTTTAGAAAAAGCCATTTTGTAAAATGGCTTTAGAAAAGTCGTTTTTACAATTTTTAGTTTTATTTTTTTTCGTTTCAGTTGCGTTTTAACCTAGGTTTTTGTTTGCTCTAACAGTAATCACTTCATTTCTATCAGACAACGAACAAGGCAGAGGAAAGAAGAGACCACCGCGAAAAAACGCAAAGAAGACAAAGGCCACCGCGAGACCATCACAAAAATGAAGAAGATGAAGACCAGTAAACATCCTTGCACCTCTTCCTTCTATCCACATTGAGGTTTGTTTTGCATAAATTAGGGTTTTATTTTTTGATTTGGGATTTTCAATTTCCAAAATTTGTGATTTTTGAAATTAGGATTAGGATTTTGATTTTGATTGAGTAAGAGTAGATATGAATTTTGTGATTGTTGATGTAGGGGTGCAATCCTCTCATACTGCATTTTTGTTCTTGTGTTTTTTTTTTTTTTTTGTAATACCAATTTTGTTGCAGTCTCTGCCAAGAATTAGCCATTAGAGTATCTACTTAGACTTTCTTGCTTTATATCTGGTCCTTTTAGCTCACTCTGGTTGTGGTTGTCAAGTGATTTCATAAATAAATAATTCATACTGCTTGCTGCTAGATCGTATCAACTCGATGCTAATGAATCAATAATGGGATCTCCTCTTGTAACTGAGCCATAGACCTGTGCAAGTTTGCATATATCAAATCAGTAATGAATAAAACAAAAAAGTGCACAAAATCACATACACATGTCGACAATGTCACAATACGAATCAACAATATCACGGGGTATATAAACTGCAAAAAGTAACAAACAACATATTCGAAGCGTTGCATCAAATTAATAAGATCAAATAATATAACAAGGATCAATTCTTCCACAGTAACCCCTCATCTCATTAGCATAACCACGTCATCTCCTATGCATGTCTATAAATAGCGCTACCCCAACTGTGATGATTGTTCAAGCCATAACAACAGTAATATATCTTCTATCTAATTCTTCTTTCTTTCTTTTTTTTCTATATACACAATGTCTTCAAGAGGTACAAGAAGTTCACGCTATCAATGACTTGCAAAACTGTGGCTACTACCTCTATTTACTTATGACTATAAGAGCGAAAAGTACTCGAGTCCGAAAGATTATTATGATGGTATTCGGGCTTAATGGGCGTTTAGGGTAATGGAGCAAGTGAGATTGTTTAATGAGCTACGTAACTTAGGGGCACCGGTACCTTATCGTCGTTCATTGACCATGCCTAAACGAAATGTGGGTGACTATGAAAAAGTAGTTAGCTAAATTAGAAAGGAGAACAACATAATATTGATGCGGAGATGTCGACATTTCATGCTTCAACTAGCCACCGAAATGGTAGAAGCAAGCAACAGAGAATTGACTGTGATCGAGCGAAATAATGTCTTAAACAATGAAAAATATCTCTCTGACTACTACATGTCAGATGAGGAATGAGAAATCAAACAGCTTTATCTTTGAACTATGTTTGTATGGTGTGTCGTACCTAGGTTATGGGTGTGTAAGACAAGGTGGTTGTTCAACTAGGTTATTGATGTCTTTCATCTATGTGTTCTTGTTATATGAAGCTTAAGTTTATGAAATGACTACGTTTATAAATACACCTGTCAACTACTATTCAAATTTTTGTTTTCATTGATAACTCGTGGATAAACATTACAAAGCCATTATAATGACTGAAATTGTTTGGTCATACATGCAAACAAGTTCATTCATTATCATCATTATATGACATATCAATGTCAGATTGATATATACCACAAGTAGCATGTTTCATAATCAATTTCAGGGAAGTGTGAAAATATATATATATATATATATATATATATCGAGTGAATGTATGAGACCTCCTTAAGAAGCACTTAGAATTTGATAGTATAGACCCATGTTATGTGTCAATTATGGACGTAAATCAGAAAACCAAAAAGATAAACACTCTATGAAGAATTCATTCTGAAAAATATAGTAGGTCTCAATCTCCATATAGGGCAAAATGACTTCAATGAATTTGTTATTTAAGATATTTCACTTCAATAATGCATGAAAGAAGAAAATCGTTGTTTAATTAGTGTCCTTCAAACAAACAAGAATGGCAAGAAAGCAAAGCTAATTTCCTTTTGTACAACTATTGTTTACTTGGGTCATATGCCATATGATTAAATATAAAAAAAAATACAACACAAGGAATCCCTACTTAATGGTTTGCACTAAAGAGCAAATACAAATCATACCAACCCATGGTTTAGACAAAATACAATTATACAACGATCAATTGGCATTTTCTGTGAAACCGTAAGAAAACTATAAGACAGGCGGCACAAGTATAGAATGCAATTTGTTGAGCACCCAACTAAAAGTATATCAATATATATATATAAACAGTTTGTTTTACATTATAAATTACCCTTCACACCAGAACCAAAAAGCCATAATTTGAAACATATTTATAATCTTTTTGCTAGCTATATATCCTACTATTATGCCATCTAATTCAAACTTAATGGAATATTCGAATATGGTGGAAATTTAAGAAGTCACTCCATTGTGTACTATGTTTTAGTCATTCTAAAAGTGTTGTGGTGGCACTATCATATTATGCATGGCAACAAAATTAAGCAACACAACATTTCTCCTCCTTATCAAGTATTATTACAGGCCAATGTTCAAGGAATACAAGTGAGGGGATGAGGGGGCAATCTACTACTTTTATAATTACACAAGTAAACTACTAGTCAAATTTCTCCTTTTATTGATAACTCGTGGATGAGCATTACAAAGCCATTACAAGATAAATTGTTTGGTCATACATCCAAACAAATTCATTCATTATCATCATCATCTGACATCTCAATGTCAGATTGATACATAGCATCCATGCTCCAAGTTAAGTACTGTTGCGCATCATCCATTAACCCATCTTCGACACGCTCATTCATGGTTTTCTGAAGTTCAGACCTTTGCAAATGTTAGGTCATGCAATTAACTTTGTCGCGAATACGATGCAATGCCCTTGCAACAACTGTGGAGTGTCAATTGGCATTACGCATGGCTAACCATCGACGAAATTTAATATGAACTTCACGACATAGCTCAACGAGAACGCTTGCTCGAGTTATGCGAAATTCCCACTCAGCTCTCATGGTATTAACGGTGGCGTGTGAGTAACACAAATTTGGATTTAATAGGTATTCAAATTCATCTCCATCTACAACCCAATGGCGATCCATTGCTGAATATAGATCAACCACCGTATATGTCATGATGATATCTCTTGGTTTTTCTATAAGCATTTCAGCCTGGTATGATGCGATATTTATACCACACATATGAACAGTAATTGTAATATGCACAACATATCAATGGAGATGGAGATGATTACTCATGTCCTATCAACCCATATGCCGACAATGACTTGTCATAAGCGAGAAGGTTCGCATGGTAGCTATATGTTTAAAATTATTGTGAGAGAGTTATCACGTCAGCCTGTATGATGCGAAAAATCGTGCATCAACTTTATAGGAGTTGTCACTTTGACTTTTACAGACTAGTCAGTTCATATTAGAGGGTTTTCAGCAGGGTTCAAATCCAATACTCAAACTTTTAAAAGTAACTAACCTTTTATCAAAATCTACTAAATTTCAGAGAGTTGGCAAAATTGATCACATGGCCTTCTGTGACTTAAATGTAATTTCTTTTTCCCAAAACAATTTTACCACCTAACAAACTAAGGCAAACTATTCAATATTACATGTCACCGATATTACATGCATTTATATTGGTGCTTACTAATTCATTTAACATTATGTGCATTACTAATATTACATGAACGACAATAATAAGACAAACAAACTAGCGCCAATAGATGTGAGGGAACAATCGTACAAGAACTCACCAAAGTGTTCATAATCCACTAGTCAAACTTTTTCAAACAACCAAGCAATTTAAGATAGTTAAAAAAAAAATAAATAAATAAATAAGTTATTGAAGAGATTTGCCACATTTGCCCATATTAATGTCATCCTTAATCAACATTGCAACACCGTAATTGAAGTCATGTGTGAAGTATCATATTAGTGATTACTGAGTCATTGAATATTACATGAACTCTAATTAATGAGGTGAAGAAACTAGTGTCAAACTGATTTATCAAAAAATAAACTAGTGTTGAACTGATCGAATTCTCCCATGACATTTTCTCTTATCATGACCTCTCTACAAACACAAACTACAATGGTGAATTCCACTTTGTCTAGAGGTATCCATTTCGTTGTGGATGCGGCTATGTTGGACGACCTGTTTTAAGTTGACGTTGTCATTCTGGAATAGAAACCAAAGTTGGAAAATCACCGTTAGGCCAATATTGCTCGTGCGGCATTGCCCTAAACTTATGCGCACAGATACGCCTGTGGACTTCCAACCTATACTCTGGCGCAACCAAAGGAAAAGTGTCCTCGCCCAAGTCTGTTGTGACAGCAAGCATGTGGGAACATGGCAAGTGAAATACTGTGTACTTCCTACACGAACAATGCGGTGGTCGAAGGCTACCTATTTGACGAGCACCACCTCCCATCCTATATTCCTCACCTTGAAATACAGTGCTGTCCTCACCTTATATTCCCTTGTTTCCCTGCGAAAAACATGTACGTACGTGGGTTAATATGAAGGGTATGTTTAAATATACCCTAATATGAATGACCAACCATTATTACATTGATAATTTGTTGCAAAATTGGTGCACATAATGCAAATTACCTATTAATCGGTATCAACATATGGACATTTGCTTTAGCTTGGTGCTCGTTGATCCATCGTTTTGAACATTAATCATGTACAACTTACCCTGATTACTCGCATTTTCAACAATGGTCCTACCTTCGTCAAAATATTTTACGAGCCAATAAAAAGTGATCTCAATAGATGCTGTAATTGGAACACTACGTACAACTTTTAGTACACCATTGAATCCCCCTATATGGTTTGTCGTCAATATGCCCCAACGACCACTATCATGGCACAAAGTCCAATGAATAGGGTTTATCTGACTAAACCAACATTCAGCATTTTTTTTCTAACTTGCAGATATCCTCCATAATCTTGTTAAACTTTCGCACTTGGCGTGTAGAATCAGTTCTCCACACAAGATCCTTCGCTACTGCATTGCCGAATCTTTCATTGAAATTGCTACAGACGTATCGCAAACAGTACCTATGATATCCTCTAGGCTGCACTGCTGGATTGTCCCAAATTCTGGACACGGCATTAAGCAAAGCCCTATGCTGATCAAATATCAATGTCACCCCCTATCGGTCACGACAAACATGTGGCTGCAGTGGCTGCAACAATCTTGCCTTTGTATTTCCCATACAAGTGTGTGCCATCAATGCATATCATTGGACGACAATACTTGAAGCCTTCAATTGCTAGTTTAAATGCCCAAAAAACATAGTTCATGTACATTTCAGTTTCGATAGAGCTACAGTCCAATTTCGAAAACATGTCCCACATGACAACGGTGCCTGGATTGAATGTCTGCAATGCAACCATATATCTAGGCAACCTTCTGTATGACTCGTCCCAGTCCCCAAAAACCATTGCAACTACTTTCGTCCTTGCAAGCCACGCTTTCTTAAATGTGATCATGAACTTGAACTTCTCCTTGATGACCTCAATGATGGTAGCAAGAGGCAATTCCAATGATATCTATAAATAAAAATTATATTTTCATATATTAAAATCATAATTAAGTCATCAAAAAGTAACATAACATGATACTTACCGCAATTTGTCCCTTAATGAAATGAGCAATAAGCTCGAACTTAAGGTTACAATTGTCCCTAGTCATCCTTGGTTACACACATTGATGAGGCCCTTCAAACTTTCTAATTTGAAAGAAATCTTTGTTTTTCAACTTTGCTGCCCGAACCCTCTAATTGCAGCCGTGCTTGCACTCAGACAACCAACTGTTTACTTTTGATTCTACAACCTTGCATTCTCGATTATGCTTCAGGGTATGCAATTGAACAGCGTGCACCAAGCTTTTCTTATCGTTGAAAATCATCCATTTCTCCAATTCACCAGTTTTGGAGTCCTACAATAGCCAACGTTCGACAATTTCGCGACTTGTGATGGAACCATCTTTGTCGAGATGAACATTATGGTAGAAAGGGATATTTGGGTGTAGCTCGTGCATTTAATCGTGCCCTTCGACTTCATCATCAACTGAGTCATTATCTTCACCTTCCATTGCAACATCGAAATCTTCGACAAAATCTTCATCATTGACTCCAGGCTCAACATCAAACGACACTGTATTATCAGAGGATGCATAAATTTGAACAGCCGTCTCTGATGTATGTTGAACATTAAAAAATGGTGGACATTCTTCAGTCTAGTGTGCAGATGAGGTTGTACGAACCATAGGATTATACAATGTCGAAGCACTTGGTCCTTCACTGTAATAACCATCCAGGCTCTGTGATGAATTAAACTGAGTGTAATTCTACAAAGAATTGAATGGAGTGTAATCTTGATGAAACGCCTCTGGAGACTGTGCAAGTGTATTGTCAAGGGATTGCGACTGTGTCAATATTTGAGTGAATGTCCCTCCCACTAGAATTGTTATATGTGTGCCACCAGAATTGCTCTCCTTCTCTACATTAATTTCCAAAAAAAAAAAAATCAGCCCCTAATTTTTGTGAAAGATCTAAGACATTAGTTAAGGTCTCATTATCGTTGATTGGCAACAGCCTATACTTCTTAGACATGGAAGTCTACATTTAAACTTCAATCCCATGTTTTCCCCGTACCTAGCTACCTTGGACACCATCATAGCCTCGAACTCACCCAATGTTATCCCCTGTGCACTTTATACAACCCCTGTGCTTCGGTGTTGTATGACACACCTTTTTCGAGATTTCGCAGAATGTTTCCCCCCTAATAGAACATAATGTTCACAACGTCCATACCTAACCTTCACATTCAAATAATTTATTCAAAATCACAAACAAAGCACATTTGGCAAACTGATTTCCATGCTTGAACTGATAATATTTTAAAGAAGAACTATATGACATTTGACTAATAGGCTATGATGTGATTATAATGCCTGATACAAATTAAGATAAGATATTTCAAGTATGTGTCATATATGGAAGCTAATGTCATCAAATCTCAAAATCACAACATTGTCATTTACATCTTAATCTCACAACGGGAAAAAATAAAATAAAATAAAAACACACTTGAAATGCAAAAATCACATGACAAAATGAGGAGTTTAAAACCTAATCATGTATAAGGATATACTAGAAAAAATATTTCATCACTTTCTATACTGACACGAAACAATAAAGCAAAAAGTAGAAAACTCTATATAATCTTCAACATAAATATTCAAACCTATACATACACCGAAAAAAATGTCCTTGTTTTACACTATGCATTTCCCATATATTTATCATATGCCATTCACAAGCATTCCTTATTCTTGACACTAACCTTTCAAACAAAAATAAAGGAAAAGAACAAAGAGCCTTAAAAAGATCATGAGTACATTATACATTTCTCTTGTAAAAATGCTAAAAATGTGATAAGATCAAAGACACCATATATATTGGTGAGATGAATCAATTTTTGGATGCAACATCCAATATGAAGACATCAACTTTTGGATTTTCTTGAAATTTGAATTATTTTTTTTTTTTTCATTTTAACATGAACTTCATGCATCCTGACTTTTCCATATAACACAAGAATAAAGACCGATAGTTCAATCAAAATATAGATGTCAGTGGTTAACCGCTCAAATGAATTCATACTAACATCAATGGACCATAACAAAACCATAGAACTAATTGTATCAAACAATAATAACACTACAATACTAATTGTAAGGCTTATTGATCATTCACTCTTTCAACACATTTTATGTACATGTAATATTTTAAAACAATCATTTACTCGTCATTGACCTATTCTCATAGTAACTATCAAAATTATTCAAAACACCAACAAATATATGCATTGTGTTATTCAAATGATCACTGGAAGTAAGTCTAGAGCATACATTTTATTTATCTTTATACAAATGCTGCCATACAACTAAAATAATAACAATTAATTTCGGATGTAAAGGCTGATAATAAAACACAATGTAAATATGTAACTAAAATGTTTAATATCAAATCAGATTTGGAAAGACAAAGAACTAAATTTAGAAAAAAGAAAAATTTAGAAGCAAGTGCAAGCTATCATGGTATTCAAAACCCTTTATGAAAAAATTTAGAGGTTGTTTATAGCGATCCCAGTTTCCTCTCCTTTGGTTGTTGTATTCCGGATTTAGGTTTCGTGGTGTTGGTTGTTGTGTATAGCTTGTTTCCATCCTTCAATTCTATATATTTGAGTTTTAGGTTGTGTTAGGCAGGTTCGTAGCAGGTTGGTTGTGAATGGGAGCAAATGGTTGCTGCCCAGATTTTGATGTCTTCGCTCGAGCGAGACTTTTGTCGCTCGAGCGAGCTCTATGTTTTAGTTCTTTCACTCGAGCCAGGGTTCCTTCGCTCGAGCGAGAATTGAGTTTTGTGTCTGGTGGCTCGAGCGAGAAGTCTGGCGCTCAAGCTTGCATCTGCGTCTCTTTTTGACCTGAAAGTTGCATTTCTAGGCTCGAGCGAGCTTTCCTTCGCTCGAGCGAGCGAGGTCTATGTTTTGGGTTTCTTTGCTCGAGCGAGCTTTTCTTCACTCCAGCGTGCTTCTGGGTTGTAGACCTGAAGCTTCGAATTGTTGGCTCGAGCGAGGCTTTCTACGCTCGAGTGAGGTTTCTTTGTGTCTGGTCGCTCGAGCGACCACTCCTTCGCTTGAGCGAGCCTCGAATATATCAGTTGGTAGCAGCGGGATTACACTTCACTTTTTCATCTCTTTTCATCTCAAACCCTAGATTCAACTCTCTTTCTCTCTACATACACCTTCTCTCTAGGGTTTCATCTACTTCTAGAGTGTTACTACCCTAATCTCTTTGTAAGAAAGATAGAGGGTCGTGAGGGCTTCACTTTAATCTGAAAATTTGTGGATTTGGAGCACTTTGAGTTTCACCTCTCTCCTCCTTTGAGCTCCGAAAATTAAGGTAGGGATACCCTACTCCTTCTTATGAGTTTTGTCATAAATTTTAGTCATTTTAATTAAATGGTATTGTTTGGTAATTTTGGAAAAAATTAGGATTTGATGTGTAATTATGTAAAGAGGGGTTTTGTGTTTTAAAAGCTCCATTGTATATAAGGCTTGGGAATATGAGTTTGGGAGTGAAATTGGTGGAATTTGGTCTTAGGATCAATATTTGAAAAAGAGGGGGGGGGGGGAATGCCCTAATTGTGTTGAATAATTAATTTGTGGGAATATGACATTGAGTTGAAATCCATGAAATTGGAGAATTATAAGATTGAATGGTGTAGTTGGATTAATTAATCACTCACCTATGAAAATGTTGATATTATATCTGTTTGATGCATTTATATTCTGTTTAGAAATAACTGCCTTGGGCTATCGGTGGAGGATAGTCTTGATTGTTGTAGACACTGTATGTTGATTAGGGAAAACTGAAACTAATCGAACGTGTTTTGTCATTGAATATGACTGTTGGAACAATACAGCGAATATGTGTATTGATTGATCATTGTATATGATAAGTGTTTAATTACATTGTATATGTATATTGTTTGGGAGGAGAAAGGGGTGGACTCCATGGTTTGAGAGGAGATAGGGGATGGACTCTCAAACCTGTTTGGGAGGAGATAGGGGATGGACTCTATTAATACAGCAAATCTGTGTATTAATTGTGAAGTATGGAAGTGTTTTTAACATGAGTAGTAATCTCATTTGAGTCATTGATATTGGAGATGTTTTAATATGAGCGCTTGTCTCATTTAAATTGTTCGGCCAGGTTTTGAGCCATGTTTATATAACTTGAAAATTGGATAAGTAAAGGAAAGTGAAATGAAACATGGACTATTTGTTATGGAACTGAATTGTGTTACAAGTTGTTTTATAAGTGTTGGCCATTTATCATATGCTAATGTTTTAGTCATTGCTCATATCTGGTTTAGTATATCTCTACTGGGTATTGGCTCACCCTATATGGGATATCATTTTCAGGTCCAGGTGATATGCCACCTCTATGGACGTAGCTTGGGAGGCTTAAAGGCTTGAAGATCTTTTTGTTGTTTTCTTTATGTATTACATATTAATCAAGCCAAGGGCTTATTTTGTATAAAGAACTAGGACTCTTCTTTTGTTGTACCCCAGTGTTGACTTGGAAAGTTGTAAGCCTATAGGGCATTTACTTTTGATGTTAACATGTAATACTTTTGTAATAAATACTCTGATTTATGAAAATATGCTTTATCCTCTTATGTCCATGCATGTCAAGAATTGTGGGTTTAATGTATTATTTTGAGGGCGTTACATTGTTGCCCAATGCTCTGCTACTCACTCCATTGCTGACATCTACTTTGTTATGTTGGGGGAAATTTTATACAATAAACCATAAATATTACTGTAAGAAAACTTGGAGGTTAATTTTAACAATTTTTGAAACATTTGTAAGTCTCTTGAAGTGTACACATAGAAAAAATTAATGAACATGTGGAAGGAATGACTAAATTGTAACTGGATTGCATGGGCCAAATTGTCCAATTTAAGTCAAAATACAAGAGTTAAAAGTGTAAGATTATACACTAAGTTTCTTCATGAAAAAACACAAATTAATTATTCTGCCATAACAAAATATGAACACAAGAAATTTAATTCCACTTTTTAGCTTTATTATAATCAAAATGGAATTTGATGCTATTTTAAAATTTGAAAATCATTTAAAATTCATTTAAAACTAAATTTTCATACAAGTTTCCTTTTAATATACAAAATTCCAAAGTCAAGATAACTAAATTTCATTATAATTTCTCTATCCGTGCCGCACAATATGATAACCTACTTGTGTGGTACAACTCATTAAATCAATAAAATGATGATAACAATTTAAAATGAAATACAAAATATGATAAAAACAAATATATCGTAAAATTATTAGCTCGACAAAATGACACCAAAACATGTTTTGATTTGATGACATCTTTGATAAACTAAAAGACTACGAGGGAGATTTCCATTTTTTTAATAAAATATACGTATATATAATAAAAAAATAATAAAATTGAAAATGGGGGGCTCTATGGTGCCTTCATAGCTCGGTAGAAAAAAAAAATTGTGCGCATAGATATAGCCAACAAAATTGTGTTCACTCATGAAACAAAAACAAAAACAAAAATACAAAAACGTGTTAGGCATGGTAAACAACATTTGAAATGCATTGGCCTTCATATGGCTTTCACATCAACAATAAGAAAATTCTTACCTATTCTTACACAATCAAAATCAAAAACCTAATTTCAAAAATCAGTAATTTCGAAATTGAAAATCCTAAATCAAAATTTAAAACCCTAATTTCTAAAAAACAAACCTCAATGTAGACGATGAGAGGGAGAGGTGCGTTGATGTTTGCTGGTCTTCTGGTAGTGGTCTTCGTTTTTACGGTGGCATTCGTCTTCTCTGCATTATCAAAATACTCTTCGCGTCTTCATCTTCTTCGCGTTATCAGATTGCATTGTTAATATTCATCATCTCATTCTCTAGTTATCAAATTGTTCACCGATGTAAGTTAAACATATTCTCAATCAAAATCAAAACCCTAATTTTTAAAAATCCTAATTTTGAAATTGAAAATCCCCAAATAAAAAATTTAAACCATAATTTTTGCAAAACAAACCTGAATTTGGATAATGGAAGGGAGATGTGCAAGCTCCGGCGTGATAGAGGAGGGACAACTATGGCGTGATAGATGGATGGGACAGCAACATCTGCTTGTCGCGCTGTCGCGTTGGTGTAAAAATAGTTTTACATAAATTGTTTTTAATTAATTAAGAATTAGTTCACACTTAATTAAAATCAATTTTTGAAAAGTCATTTTTCTATGTAAATTTTTTATTATTATTTTAATTGAAGAATACGATTTTTGAAAAGCCGATTTTTTGAACATAACTTTCCAATGCCGTTTTATCCTATAATGAAAAAAAAAAAAAAAACCCTTTAGAATGGTAATAAGTTGTGAGTGTACTTTAGTCAGAAAATCAGCCGTTGTATCCCATTAATATAATTATATTAAATTTATTATATATTTTTTTAAATACTATTAAGAGATGTGAGTGTAAATTTATCTTAATTTTATATCAGTACGTGGTACAGGAGGGACATTTGGAAGGCCGTGCACCACTCGGAACTTGAACCAAATATCTGTTCCAGCCAATGGTTTGTCTTCCTCCCATTATCCGAAATCCTTTTACCCCTCCGTATTTGAGAAATTCATATCTTTCCCATTAAAATATTTTAGGCAAAACGAATGCGATATATGTACGGGTAAAAAAAAAAAAAAAAAAAAAACCACGTACCTTCAATCAATTGCCACAAACCAAAGTCCTTAGTCCGACCGTCATCACTCGGTTATAATCCCTCTGACCGCCCCTCTCTCTCTCTCCTCTCTCTTCACCAGCTTACTCTGTGTTTTTTTTCTTCCAATCAATCAGGTACGCCATTAGTTCATTTTAAGGCCTCTTCTCTAGTGGAGAAGCTATTCATTATAAATTCATCTCTCTTTTCTGGTTGGATTAAATGGAGTTCTATCTATCAAACAAAAAAATAGAATGAAATAGAATTCTATTATTATTATTAGTTATTTTTATTTTTTACGATCCAGTTTGCTATCTGATCCGGGAAGATGTGGTTTAGCAATTCAATAACGGCTTTTTATTTTTTTTCTTTCTTTTGGCTTCACGATTGTTTCTGTTGGTCGGGTTGCCTCTGTGTTAGTGTTTTTTTTCCCTCATGTATTGTATGTATATATTATATTATGATTTAAGACGATTTTGCTCTCAAAATGGTTTTCCTCTCAACTCTATATGCGAATTATAAACAAACATGCAGATAAAATAAAAGTTAAATAATTTAATTAATTTATTAACAGTTTCAAGCTTGACATCATAACTGATATGCAAAAGAAAAATGTCTTGGTGACTGTTTTTTCCATTGGTAGGTTGTTTGTCACTTGTTTCTGCATTTTCGTTCACATTCTTACTTGCTTATCAATAAATAAAATACTAATTGAACTCTCATCTGCCTCTGCCTCTGCCTCTGCCTCTGCCTGCTACTCTTCTCCCGCTTGATTGTTGCACATTGACCTCTTTTAAATTTACCCAATCCTACTGGTTCTGATATCCTCGTAGGTTGTATCGACTGCTTCAAGTGTTCTTATTGACTTTTACCAGCTTAAAGTTAAAGCTCACTTCTCACGGAATCTGCGTTTGCAAAACCAAATTGGTGGTTGTCCGTTCTGTGTGCCATTTTAAACCAAAACTTGTTGACAAGTTGCTTCCTTGAAAAATTAGTCCTTAAAAATTGATTGTTTTGTTTATTTATTTTGGTTCTTTTTAGAAGCCTACAAAAGCGGTCCACGTGATCTATACAGGCATTTTGTTATGGGCTGATCACTACATTGCGATCAAAAGACTTGTGGCATGTTTTCTATACAGAAACTTTCTAGACACGTGTGATGTTATTGCGCATACATATATACAAGCAAGAGGAAGCCATATGATGGCCGCTGCTGCAGTTATCGGTCTTAGTTCAGGAAAGAGGCTCTTGAGTTCCTCCTTGTATTATTCTGATATCTCGGAAAAGCTGTCTTGTTGTAATGATTATGGATTGGCATACCATCATGCTGCTTCAACAAAGAATATTATCACGGCAAAGAAGTCATCCAATAATACTAGCATTTTGTCCTACCAACATACACAGTCCATCAAAGCTCTTAAAGAACATGTGGATACCGCTTCTGATCCTTCAACTGCAGAGTGGTTTTACAGATTGAAGCACCTGGAGGTGGAGGAAAGATCTCATCCTGAATTTTCAGTGGAGGCTCTTCTCTTGTTACAAAAATCTATGCTGGAAAAGCAATGGAATCTTTCAACTGAGGCAGCAGTAGCAACTTATAGAATAAGAGAAAATACCCACAAGAAGATACACGTCACTGGTTCAGGGACTTCTGCTCGCAGGCGGAGAGCAGACACTAGGAGGAAAGTTCTGAGCCCAAATAGTTCTGTGATGCAACTTGGTAGTACAAGTAGGCAGCTAAGATCCATTATCAGTCCAGAGCTGCTTCAGAACCGTTTGAAAGGTTATGTGAAGGGTGTAATAAGTGAAGACTTGCTCACCCACTCTGAAGTAGTGCACCTATCTAAAATAATAAAATCTGGTCTTTACTTAGAGGAGCAGAAATTAAGGTAATGCTTCATTTTTCTTTGTTATTTATTTGTTATTTTATTTTTATTTTTTGGTTATGTATTTGTTTATTTTGAGTGAATGAACCATTTTGATTCAGTAACTTCTTTTGTTACTTTCAAGGCCCTGACCATGGATGTCACTTTTTTCCCTGTATAAGATGTTTGCTGCAGTTAAACGGAGCCAATATACATAGTTTTGCTCCTCTAGGATAAATGAAATGCAAGAAATTCTTGTTTAGTTGTTGCTTTTGTTTAGTTCACTTTTTTCCCAGACTAGCTCTTGTTTAGTTGTGGCTTTTGTTTTGATCTTTTACATTGTTCAAGGACTCCTTGTCCTCTCCCCTTTTCTAGCTTTTGCTTAATAAAATTCTTCGTCACTTATCAAAGAAAAAAAAAAAAAAGAAGGAAGAAAAATGCAAGAAATTCTGTTCATTCTTATTTACTTCTTCATCCATTTTTTTGTGAAAGATGACACATTTTTCATGTAAATCTGGTCCTCCCAGTTAATCTTTAGGTCTTCCCTTGCTGTAGTTATTTGGTTTTTGTCTTGCTGTCCTTGTAGTATAAGAGTTACAAGCTATTTGACTGCAGATATAACTCATTTCCTTTGTATTGTATCATTTGCATATCATTAGTTAAAGCACCATTTGGCGGTGGGTGGCTTCTAATAAAATGCTTCAATTAAGAATTTGTAAAGAAGAGATGTTGCAAAAATCTTTGGTACTATTTTGTTTCTGCACGTTGATAAAAGATTTCGTTTCCTCCTTTTTTTGCCAAAGCAACTGAATTGCTAACCAAACCAAACTAAGTCTTGTATCCCAATCAATTGAGTTGGCTACATGAACCTTTTTCGCCATTTAGCTCTGTTAAGGGTTATATGCTCAATTAGCGCTTCCCCTCATGTTAGTTTAGATCTTCCCCTCTCCCAAACATTTCCATCTAGTTGTTACTTCACTGATTAGTGTTGTTTTGGTGATTCACCTCTAAAAGAATTTTAAAAATAAAACCCAAACACTGTAAAGCATTCTTAAGGACTGCAAAAACTCTTCTAATCTAAATGTACCACATCATCAAATGGAGCCAAAAAAATTTATTAGGGCCGTGCCAACAGAGAAACGGATGTCGGATAGATGGAAATGATTCTGAGTCATTTTTCTTCTTGGTTAGCTATGAGTCATTTTTTACTTTGCTTCCTAAAATATATTCATTTTTATTATTTGGTCCATACTTTTGAAGTGAGACTGTCAAACAGATATATTGATTTCTGTCAGAGAAAAAAAATTATTTTCTTATTGTTTGCATGATTTGTGCTGAATGGGGATTTCAGACTGAAAGAAAGTTTAGGATATGAGCCTTCTGAGGAGCAACTTGCAACTTTCCTGAAGATTTCTCGTGCTGAGTTACAATTGAAACTGATAGAGTGTGCTTTGGCAAGAGAAAAGCTAGCAATGAGTAATGTCCGTCTGGTCATGTCTATTGCACAAAGATATGACAACATGGGTGCTGAAATGGCTGACCTTATTCAGGTGATTGTCTTTCTGTTAGCTTCAAGCTTTGAGATGCCAATATCTTACATTTGCTCTAATCTGTTTAATATAGACCTGTGGATTCCTCTTATACGTGGAATTGCCTTTACACCTCATGTAGGGTGGCCTGATTGGACTGCTCCGGGGAATTGAGAAATTTGATTCTTCCAAGGGATTCAAAATTTCTACTTATGTTTATTGGTGGATACGTCAGGTGAGGTCAACATTTTCCTTTGAAACATGAACAACTGAGAACATGGCAAAAGGATAGTTGCCATCATCAATAATTTATAGATTCTTTATGATCTTCATTGCATTGGGATGATTATCTTCTTATATCAGGCAAAATTATAGTTTGTAGAATCCAATTTGTAATAACTGGGACATGCAGCTGCAGAAAGTATTCCAAGTGAGTCTTTTCTTTTTCTTTTTTTTTTTTCTTTTTTGGTAAGTCACAAGTGAGTCTTTGACATCCAAAAGAACTAATGCCTAATTTGGTTCACTGGAATGAGATGGAATGGGATGGAATGGTCATTCCTTAGGCTCTATAATGGAATGATCATTCCCTTACAATGGTGAATGATGATTCCATTTGTAAAGCATTTTTCATTATTTTTTTAGTCAACCAAACATGGATATGATGATTATTCTGTTCCATTTGATTCCAGTGAACTAAACACTACTTAAGAGCATGGCCATTCAAATGTGAACATGCAGAAATCATTTCAGTTGTGATCATGAAGCAGACCCCACTGTATTCATGCATCTTGAAGGCTATTTGATGTCAGACCCACAATTAAATGATAGGGCACTTGGGTTAATCTTTTCAGTTTGTATCCTATTTTGAGAAGGTTGATATGGTTCTAAATTGATTTTTCCTAGTAAGTTACCAGAATTTGAATTATTTACTCCTATATTTGCTTTATTTTAGAAGTTCAGTGCTTTTTTGTGTATGGAAATTAAGCCTTTTTTGGTCATCATGTTGGGATAGGATCAATCAACTTAGAAGTTTTCTGTGTTAATTTAGAGCATGCACACAGCATATTGTAGATGATTACAGTAACAACCTAGGAGCTCGTCCAAAGGGCTAGCCGAGGAGATCATTTGGAATCATAGTCCCTACTTATATACAAACTTAAGATGCTGGTCTAAGCACATGCCAACCCTGGTCAGGGTCATTAACACTTGCGAGAATAACTTTCTATTAAAAACACATCTTTTATAGATTATGACTTGGATCAGATCAATTCTTCTTTGAATCTTGTGGCTGCCTATGTTTGGCATCCACGTGGCAAGCCACACCGATATTTTGTTTCCCTTGTCTCTTACTTCTCACTTTATTTTCTTTCTCTTTTTTTTTTTTCCCTCTTATCTAACTCTTCCCTCTTGCTCTCATTTTCTTCTTATTCTCACTGTAAATTAATTTGATACCTTCACAATTACAAGTCTGAACTTTTTCGAGGAGTTCTTTGCTTTCTATAGTTTTGTCTCTTTCTTCTTTATCTCCTCACAAGAATTTGTGTTTTTCTTCCTTTAAAAACCATTGTCATGTGCATTGCATTAATTTTGGTGCAAGAGGCAAAGATCTTGTGATCTTTAAAGGGGGATCATATTCCACATCTTTCCTTTCACCTGAGATGCAATCTTCTCCTGCAATACTAGTTCATTAGTGGAGAATGCTAACATGAATACATCAAGGTTATGTTTTCTGTGACTGGATGAGTTTATTGCAACCAAACTACTTGTTTTGGATTCCATGAAGGTCTCCAAGTGCATGATATGATCTCCATTCTATGGAAGTTAAAATTAAGAAAGCCTAAGGTAGTTCAAGGTAGAAAGGCCACAATCACTTACTAATTACTGAAAACACCACTTGTATACAATTTGTATCTGTTTTGATTAACCAAACTGTTTTGCCATTCTAAAAAAGAATCTGTGGAATCTCTGTTTAATAGTAGCAGTGATCAAGTAGCTCTTGTGTTGTCGTGTATGCTGTCCATCATCCACAAAACTTCAAGCTGTCAAATAACTTGTACCCTATTAATCCTCTGTGATTCTTGTGTTCACAAGGTGTATGTGAAACCAAGTGTACTACAACCTCAATAACTTTTCTGGGAAGACGAGTTTAATGATTTTAGTTTTGACTTTTCTCGGATGAAATACAGCAAATCTGAGTTCCTTGTTATTCAAGAAAACCCCAAAATCATGTCACTTCTGTTTTTATGAAATAAACTGCATATTATTGTAGTTTTTTTTTTTATTAATAGATCTTTTGTCTGTGTTTGTAAACTTAGAACAACTGTCAATTTCTCTTTCATGCAGGGTGTTTCGAGGGCATTAGTTGAGAATTCAAAAACCTTAAGGTTGCCTACCCATTTGCACGAAAGATTAAGTTTAATCCGCAATGCAAAGATGAAACTGAAAGAGAAAGGGATAGCTCCATCCATTGATGTGAGTCTAACTGACAGCTATGTGCTTTAATGACAGTAGCTCATACTTGCCATGTCAACATACCTACATAAATATATGAAAACATGCCTAATCAAGAATCCTGATTTAGCTATGTTATGCTATAGTTCTGTAAACTCGTCTTGTTTCTTTAACTTTTTTTTTTTCAACTTTTACATTTCAGAGAATTGCAACATGCCTGAACATGTCCCAAAAGAAAGTCAGGAATGCAACAGAGGTACTAAATATTTTGAGCTCTATATTGTCTCAATAAGTTATTCCAGGGTTCCCTCCATGTGTAATATCTCCTTGCTTAATGTAAAATATCTCTGTTTGCAGGCAATTAATAAGGTCATCTCACTTGATAGGGAAGCATTCCCCTCTTTAAATGGTCTTCCAGGAGAAACACTTCATAGTGTAAGTGTTCATATAGCAATTCAATTATCTCAATTTGAAAATAAACTTTTATCAACACTACTTCCCAAAACAAACTTTTATTGACACTACAATCCCATTTTTCTTTTCTTTTTTTATTATGACTTATGAGATGAAGTTTTTGACTCCTCTTTTTATCTTTCCAGTACATTGCAGATAATCGCCTTGAGAACAACCCATGGCATGGAGTAGACGAGTGGACACTCAAGGTAGTAAGGCGACAAAAGAATTGTTTAATTGTTACAATGTGAACTTTTTATTACAAAAATTTCAGCGCTGAACATGAAAAGTAAATTGCCTGCCTCTTTGTCTCCAATGAAAAATGATTAATAAATGGCAATGTTATGCATCAATGATTATCCCCTCATATTATCCAAACCAAACCAAATTAAGTCTTGGTCCCAATCAAGTAGGGTTGGCTACACGAATAATTTCTCGCCATTCAACTCTATCAGCTATGTGTTCTGCTAAATTAAATAAATTCATATCTCTTTTTATTACCGCATCCCATGTCAACTTAGATCTTCCCCTCCCCTAACATCTCCATTTATGGTGATCCTATCACTCTTCCTTACCATTACATCTATAGGTTGTCATTGTACATAACCAAACCATCTTAACATGTTCTCTCTCAATTTATCTTCAATAGGTGCTACTCCTACCATTTCATGAATATATTTATTTTTAATTCTATCTTTTCTAGTCTTACCACATCCATCTAAGTATTCTCATCTCAGTTACCTTCATTTTATGAACATGTTGTTTCTTAGTTGCTTAAAGTTTGTCTCGTAAAGCATCACTGACCTTATAGTAGTTCTATAAATTTTTTCTTTCAATTTAGTTGGTATTCGAAGGGCGGACCTAGCGTAGCCGTGAAGTTACCCCTTGGTGACCTTGTGGTCACGGGTTCGAGTCGCAGAAATAGCCTCTCTGTTTTCGAGGATAAGGCTGCATACATCAACCCTTCCCCAGACCTCGCTTAAGCAGGAGTTTCATACACTAGATACGCCGTTAAATTTAGTTGGTATTCATTGATCACATAATATGCCAAACACACTCCTCTACTTGAGCCAACGTACTTTGATTCTATGAATCACATCATCTCCAACCTCACCATCCTTATTGATAATCGCACCTATATAACGAAAATATTCACTATTTGTTATCTTCTAGTTTTCAATCTTCGTTTCTCCATTATTTCCACTTTTGCTATTGATAAAGTTACGGTCTATTATTTCTACTAATTTTAAACCCTTTTGACTCAAGTGATCCTCTCTAAATTTCTAATTTAGTGTTAATTCTTTCCTTAGTTTCGTCTACTAGAACAACATCATCAACAAACAACATACATCATGGGATGTGATCATGAATGTGTTTAGCTAATTAATCCATGATTGGGAACTCACATGATCTAATTGTAGTCACAACTCCATTATAAATGTCCTTTTATCGCATCAATCTATCCTTTGGTTACAATGTTTGCCTCTAACAGCCACCATAATATATCTCTAGAAACCCTATCATAAGCTTTTTCTAGATCTATAAAAACCATATTTCCCCTCATATTATCCTGCTCAAAATGAAAATTTGATACCCCTAAGTATTTAAATTATTGTTTGCAACATGCCTTGAGACCTACTCTCATGCCTTGAGGAGAGAGGCTCTCATAAGACTTGTATCTTAAAGCTTGCCTTTGACCTAAAACCCCCTTTATGCATTCATTAAAAGGTAAAGGCTTTCATTGGAGTCTAGGACTTATAGTATCATTGCACTTTGTACTTCTATCCTGTAAACTTATTCAATGATATTTTAGTCTTTTGTTGTCAAACATATGTAAAGTTTGCAAAACAATTTTTGTTTTATTCGACATTGTAGATTTGAGAAAACCGATGTTTGGAAGGTAAAGACCACTGGCTCACAAATTCTTTCCAGGGTTGCTGATGGTTTAGGTTTTCAGATGTACGTAAAATTGTTCAACTCGACTATAATCAAGTTGGTAAATGCAAACATGACCCAATCATAATTGGATCAACTATAATCGGCCTGGTTATGACTGACCCATATGCCAAGTTTAGAAAGTGAAAAAGTAAATGTCTTGGTACTAAAATAACAACATTATTGGAAAGAATATATATATGTACATATATGAAAGAACAACTTCTACCAATAAAAGTTCCTAGTTAGTGGGATATAGGATTGAAAGGTCTATGCTAACCAAACTATTGGCAGTCAGGTTAAATTTGAGGTGATGTTTTGTAGTCCAAGGGTGGACGTGGACCCACCCTGAACCCCTTTATTTTGGGCTGGTTGGTGGTTTTTCACTAGCTGCATGCATGATTATATATTAGCACCTGGATATGCACATGCTAATTTTTTTGTAATTTTTTATTACAATTAAGTAAAATTCACTGAAAGCAACAAGAAGGGGACACAACCAATATACATGCACATACACACATGCATATATATATATATATATATATATTTCTTATACATAGAGACACTCTTTTATTTGTATTGTGTTGCTATGATATGCCAATTGGATTTTTAGCCTTTTGTTCTACCTAGTTTTTTTTGTCTATATATACATTTTTTGATGTTGTTTTCACTTTCTAGACTAGCGAGGAAAATTAACACCAATAATTCATTTTGCAGGATGAGGTAAACAAACTAATTAGTACAACTCTAAGAGAACGGGAGAGTGATATTATACGACTTTACTATGGCCTGGACAATGAATGTCTTACTTGGGAGGATATTAGTAGACGGTGGGTACACTATCCATGACATCTCTCAGGTGGAAAAATGTGCTCATATATTGACCACCTACTTAGAAAATGCTCTAGAGTTGATTCTATCATGCATGTTCTTGAAATAAAAGGAATAAAGCCGATTTTCAGTTATATTATAGGAAAACACCTTTTTCAATGTCTTTTCATGTGGTCGGCACTCTAGAATCATTCATTCAGATGAATTTTAGGTCTCTGATTAGTGCAACTTCTTGTATGTGATTTTGACATGATTTAAATTTCCATTTATAGAGATAGTAGCCAATCATCAAGGATATTTAATTATGCAGTTCATGTATAAGTTAGATCATGTAATTTGAACCTATGCATTGGTGCTTTATTGCAATTTCAAAGTCATTTTTCCCTGCCTACTCATAGAAATACTTAACTACTTTTCCTCTTCTTTCTTTTTTTTTTTTTAAATCCAAATTCAGTAGTTTTGATGATTTAATTTTGCCCGAACCTCTAGGATAGGTTTGTCCAGGGAAAGAGTTAGGCAAGTTGGACTCGTTGCACTAGAGAAACTAAAACATGCTGCAAGGAAGAGAAGGCTGGAGGCCATGCTGGTGAAACATTGATTTGGTATGTTTGTTGTAGAAAATAGAAATTGCATGTAAATATATATCGACAAAGTAAAGTTGGAATCTCCAATTTATTTTCTCATCTTGGAATCTCCAATGGAAATGAAATAAATTAGCATGTGTGATGAATATATGAGTATCTTATCTTTTCTTTACTTTTTTCCTTTCAGCATTAGAGTGATCTCTTGTCCATGGATATGCAGATTTTTTGTTGTTTCAGAGATTTGGAAATAATGTACAACTTGGGATTGATGCAATTTCTATATATGACTACTTTCAATCTCTCATGTTTTAATTTTGCCTAAATTACACCTTTTTTACTCAAGTACTCTAATCTAAATTTCACTTTGGCTCCTCATCTTCTAATTGCAACAATTAAGTTATTAAATTTTAATCCTTATTTTAATATAGTCCTTCCATCATCCCACCATTTGAAATTTGAGTGAAAGTTAAAATAAGATAGACTAAAGCGGAATTTGAGTGAAATTTGGAAGGTGAAAAGTTTAATTTGTCAAACAATTTTTCTCTCTATGACCCTAAATGTGCTCACATAGCTCTCATGTGATTGGAGGATCATATTCAAACTAGAGTTAAAATTTGAAAAATTAATTATTGAAATTAAAAGATGAGAGATTGAACTTAAATTTTGATCATGTTCAAGGGTACAAAGTGGAAGGAAGCATTCCAATTCATATGTTTGGTATGTTGGAATGATGTCTGAAATGAAATGGAACTTAAACTATTATGTAAAAAAAATGATTCCTTAGACATTTTGGTTAAATTTTGGGAAAATGACACTTTAGTATAAATAAATTATTTTCAAATTTAATTGAGTTTTTAGAACTTATTTTTTGATTTTTTTAATAATTAAAATAAGTTTGAAAAAAAAAATTAAATGCCAAAAAATATATTTTTGGATTTCAAAAATATTTCTGTTCAAAAAAGAGAAAAACATATGAAAATAATTTGTTCATTATTATTTATATATTTTTCACCCAACTAATTTTTAAATTTTTTTCAAAAAAAAAATGATTTTAAACTCAACCAAACATTGATGTGTTTGGATCTACATAAACGATGGTCATGGTATAAAAGTAATACAATAAAAAGAAAAAGGAATAGAAGTACGGGAAAAAAGGAAATAGAAGGGGACGGTGGAGGTGGAGAAAGGTAGTGGAGGTTGGGAATGAATTTGAAGAGGAAGATATGGAGATTTAGAATTTGGGTTTGGATTTAGGATTTGAATTTTAAATTGTGGGTTTTGAATTAGAAATTAGTTTTATGAGTAAATCGGAAAAAATTACAAATATTAAAGGTCAAAATGAGAGGGGAAAAAAAAAAAAAAACCTAAAAGTCTATAAAACTGAAAAGGGTAAATTACACTTACATCCCCTAAGGTTTACCTTAATTACAGATACCTTCCCTATAGTTTCAAAAATTACATAGACCTTCTTTACTTTTGAAAAAAATAGTCAGATTCCCCTTTTTTGTTAAAAGAGCCTAAACAACGTTAACTTGACAATGGAATTGACCATAATACCCTTCAAACACATTGTGAAAAGACACAACTAACCCTTAATGTAAAAAACCCCTTTTATTCATTCTTTCCTAGGGTTCACAATCAGAAAAACGAAATAAAGAGAAAAGTGAGCAACAAAGGAATGGAAGAGAAGAAAGAGTAGTGATTTTGTCGAAGATCTGCTCCAATTATCTTTCACAGTGCAAAGAGTGAAAGATTTTAATCAGTTTATTTTGTTATTTAGGGCTTCTAAGTAAGTTCTCTAACAAATCTCTTCAATATTAAAATTTCTGGAAAAAAAATATTCAATACATGGGTTTAGGGTTTACGAATGAAGGAATTTTAGAGTTTTGGGAGTTTTATTTGTGTAATTTTGAACTAATTTTTATGGTTTTAGAGTTTTATTTTTGGGTATTTAGGGTTTTTTTTCTTCTAGTTTTTAATCAAATATTGTAATTTTTTGAATTACTAAACATTATTACCTACTAGATTTGGAGTATAAGAATGTTTGTTAGATTTTATCAAATTATTATTGATTTAGGGTTTTTTTTAGATTTTATTCAATGTTTATTGATTTAGGGCTTTATTATCTATTTAATATTGTAAAAAATATATACAAATATTGTAATTTTTTGGATTATTAAACATTATTACTTAATATTGTGTATTATTCATTGATTTCAATCTGTTTATCTATTTCAATTATGCTAGCTTTGGAATTGGTTACATTTGTTTTATTGAAATTTATTGAATTGGTTCAATCTATTTATATGTTCAAATTAAATGTTTATCTATTCAAATTAAATGTTCTTTTATTACTATTTCAACCATGGCTACATTTCCTTCATTTGATTTAGTCATCCAATACAAGGGTAAAGTGGGCAGAGTATACAATGTAGATCTTGATATGTATTGTCATGTTGATCTCTTGAAAGATGTACATGAATCAGTTCTTAGTAACATAGGTTTGAATGAGGCTCTTGTTATTCATTCATACTATGATATACCTGGTACTGATAAGAGAAGAATGTTAGAAAATGATCTTGATATACTGGATATGTTTTACATGCAAAGTGTGAGTAGAACAATTAACTTGTATGTAGATGTTGTTCATTCTATTGGATTTGAGGTAGAGAAGTTAATGATGGTGGGTAGAGAATGGTGATGGTGATGTTGAGGGGGATGATGAGTACCACATGGATGATTTTGTTGGCTTTAGTGGTGAAGACAAAGATTGGAATGAAAATGTGGCTACTGAAAATGATTATGATAGCACAAGTAGTGAATATATCTTAAGTGAAGATGATGACTTAGGTGAAGATGATGGTGCACTTAGTGATTATTAATCTGGAGATGATGCAATGGTCTATGATGTTAGTACTAATGATGATTTGGATGACGAATCTAATTATAGACCTAAGACGAGGAATTTCAAGGGAAAATAATTTTATTCTAGCTATGATGATAAAGAACCATATTTGAATCCACAAGGGGAAGTGGTATTGGAAAAGGGGATGATATTTGCAAATGTAAACAACTTCAGAGCTGCACTCAAAAGATTATAGAGTGGAAACTGGGTTCAAGATTATTAGGGATAAAAATAAGAAGTCTAGGGTAACTGTCTACTATGCTACTGATGGATGTCCTTGAAGGATTCATGCATCTCCTCTTCCAAATGGGATAACTTACAAGATAAAAACCCTAGTTCCCAGCACACATGTAGTAGGTTGAACCAAAATACTAAGGTGTAGACCCGACTTTCTTCGCGCGCCCCCCTTTTGGAGAGGCGCGAATTGGTCTCCTACAATTCAGACTCTTGTCACGGTTCTGAATCTAATCTCACAAAGTGCAATGTGAGACCGATAAACACCAAAGAGTCCAATCCGGCAAATCATTTTGGAAAATCAGATTTTGAAACAAATAATGCCAAAACTGGACTGTTTTGCTAGATTACAAAATCGCTACCTAAATATTTTATTTTGGGAAATTTAGGAAACCCTGACTCGTGCCAAAGGCCACGTGTCCGTCATCACCAAAGTTGCCTCAGCTCGGGAACTTCGGTACTAGAGGGGAAGGTCCTGAAATGAGCATCCCTACTCTCCCGATCAAAGGATCGGCCTCTATAACCATGATATGTTGTTTTATAAATCTCATGTGTTCTTATTCGATTATTAATCTAACTTTACTATGTGATGCACACATACAAGTATAGACTAAGTCACAAGATTTGGAACAAATCAACTCAAGTTTGTTTTAGAAAATGGTTTGAAAGTGCCACTCACGAGTGGGCTAAAACGCGGTGTAGACACCCCATTTTTGACCGTCCTCAAGACTTGGATATGCTTGCAGGTGCATCCAATGACAAGTTTGATTGCTCATCGAGTACTCGAATTTCGCGGCGGAACGTCACAGGTTTGAGCTTTCCAAACCCTATGTCCTTTCTGCTCCATTTTTGGACCACGTATTGGTCCTTTCAACATGATTCTTGTGGTGCACTGCCGGCCTTTTTTTGGCATTGCCGGCCATCAATTTAGCCCTGCCGGCCATTGATCAGGCCTGCCAGCCATCAATGAGGCACTGTCGGCCACCATGTTTCAACAGATATTATTTTAGATCTTTTGAGCCAGCTGTGTGTAGACACCCATTTTTGACCGTCCTCAAGACTTGGACGTCACCGCTTGAACACTCAGTGATCATCCATGTTTACGTTCGTCTTGAGTTCCCGGAGGTCTCGGCTACACGCCTTGCCTCAGGATCTCTCGACTCGACTGTTTTGTGTCTGGTTTTGCACTAAACACTTGTGTTTTGCCTTTGAGGGGCAGGGTAGGGCTTGTTGACCATCCCCACCCATCACTGGCCATGGCTTGAGGCCACCGGCTGTGTTTTGTTGCCACCGGCCAAATATTTGGTCGGCCGGCACTGTAGATGGCCGGCCGGCTATCTTTTTTTGGTCAATTGCATTTTTTTTCGGCCGACTATTGTGCATCTGCTTTTGCAGATATTTTCATGCAGCTGGCATGCACTTGGCTCCCCTCCATACACGTGTATGGAGGGATCTCCCTCTTAGCTAGCTTGTCTTGTAAGCTTACAAGATTGAGCTCTATAAGAGGAGGCATTCTCTCCCTCTTTTAGGGTTACAAAATTTCAGAGGAGAGCTCTGGTTTTTAGGGTTAGCATAATTGTATCTATCCTATATCTATTTCTCTCTCTCTTTTTGCCCTTAAGGTGTTTTAGTCTTAGATTTGCACACAAACACCTAGACTTACACCTTCTCTTGGAGCTGAGGTCCTTGAGGCTTGTTTTTGGAGTTTTGGAGCTGATTTGAACCTAAAGAACCAGCTGGTCTTCCATTTTTGAAGAGGATCTACAAGGGTAAGACTTTTGTCCCTTTTTACCCCATTTTTGCATTGTATTTTTTCCTACCTTACAACTTTTTTTGAGCTTAACATATAACATAGAAAAGTTCTATTTTTTAGTGCTCTAAATAGTTTGTTAAGGGTGTTTTAAGTTTTGGGGTTGTTTGACCCCTCTTAAGCCTTGTTAGGCCCTTGTTTTGTGCCATTTTGGTTGAGCTTCGGGACCATTGTGTTTGGGCTTCCTCACCACTAAAATCTTGAGGGATTTCAGAGGTGAGGATGGTGCCTTGAGGTCCCAAGAAGGAGAGGGCCACCCCCTCTCCTTGTTGTCCTTGAAAAAGGCCTTTTTTTGCCTCTTGAGGGAGCACCATGTTTAAGTGTATGTTGACCATGCCTTAGCTGTTTTTTATGCTTATTATGTCATGATTTAGCACTATTTTGAGTTGGTTTTGGTACACCATGCTTGCTTAGCATACATGCCTTGTAATGCCATGTTTAGGCCTTAACATGCTTTAGGTTTTGACCCTTATTCTAGCATGATTTTGGCCAAGCTTTGTGAAGCTTTTGTGTTTGTTTTAGCATGCTTAAACTCTATTTTTGGTTGTTTTGGTTGACCATCACATGCTTAGTATAGCCACATTGCATTTTGGCTTGTTAGCCTTAGGTGTGTGAGTGTGTAGCATGCTTTACTTGCATCATTTTAGTGGTTTGGAACCACTTACCACGTCATTTCAGTCCTTGTAATATGTTTACATGCTTGCATTTTATCACTCCTTTGATGCTTTAAGAGGTTGTGTTGTATGCTCCATGTTTAAGCATTTGTGCATGCCTCCATGAGTAGATCATTTAGATGCCATCTAAGTGATTTTTGGGGCTTGCCTTAACATGATTTGGGACTGTTTTGATCCATTTTGGTCATTTGCTTCATGTGTCATATGATCATGCTTTAAGTACTTGGACCAATTACATGTTATGCTTGTCATGTTTGCTTGATTTGGCATCATCTTTGACATAATTTTCAGAACTTACATTGCATGCTAATTGTCCATGTTTACCTCCTTTTAAGTGTGCTTAGAAGTTGTTCCTTTATGCTTAGGAATTGGTCCTTGTGTGCATGCATGTTTGCATGTCATTGTGCCCTCATTTCCACAGCATTGGCCACTGATTTTGGCATGCTTGCGAGCTATCCATGTTAGTTTAAGTCCATCCCCTTTGCTTGTTTGCATGCTCACCTTGTATGTTTGCTTGCATACTTGCATGTACACATTACATTGCCATGTTGCATATTAGTTCACATGCTTAGGATTGCATTGCATTGGCATGCATGCTTCGCCTCTTGAGTTGAGTATGATAAAGGTTGAGCCCCTTTGTTTCATTATTTGCATTGCATTCCATATCAAAATGCACACTTGATTCTTTGGACCATCATGCATGAAAATGCGCGATTAGTGGTCCAAGAATCGAGGCCCATCCTCTTTTGAGTCATACACATGATAAGGGGTGTGGTTGGTGCATACATTGCTTGAAATGCATTGCCATGCTTTGTTTTGCCTTTGTTGCTGTCAACACGATTTCTGCAGGAAGATTTGGCCGGCCGGCCATCTTCAGTGCCGACTGGCCATCCTCAGTGGCCGATAATTCAATTTGTGGCCGTGACCATTCTCCTGGCCGGTGACCAATTCCCTCAGCGGTGTGTTCCACAGTGTGAGAGAGCATATCCTGGGACTTGTGCAGTCTTCAGAGGAGCAGAACAGTCAAAGCAGAGGCATCTTGTGTATGGCAATGACTTTCCGAACGGAACCGAGCGCGCATGCATTGGACCCTCTTCCCGATGCTGCTTATTGCTTAAATTAGATTAGTTAATTTGCTTAGCTAGTTTAATTGGTCTGTAATAATTAATTAGCTTGTAGGTTAATTAATCGTATTATTCTTTCGGTCCCTCCGAGTGAGGGCAATTGTGTAATAAGTGTGGGTGAGTGTGTGCATGTCTTCCAACCCCCTCTTCTTTCTCCCTTTTACTTACCTGCCTTGATGGTTAGTATTAGGACATGTTTACTTTAGCATACCTTATGCTATGCATGCGTGCATCTATACATTTGTCTTACATGCACTGGGCTCGGTACATCATGCTAACTGCATTTGTATTTCAATTCCAAGTTGAGTACTTGTTAATTGCAGCATTTCGCATGCCATCTTTAGGATAGTCGAGCCTATTGTAGTTGCATCTTGAATGTGTTGCATTAGCCATCTTAACATGAACTAGGATCATGCATTGATTACTAACTAGTTTCTGTTTTGGCTTGGAGTACTAGGTAAGCTTTTATGCTTTAGCATCCTTGCATGCGTGTAAGTGTTTGCCATGACAGCATGCTTGCCATGAGGCTAATTGCTTATGTGATATAACTGCCTGAATGCCTGTAGGTGAAGGTTGGATTGTTTGAGTCGGAATAACTCGTTGAAATCCGTGTTTTAGCCTACTTGCGAGTAGCAAATCTCAAATCAGTTTTCCAAATAAACGGATATGCAATGTTTCGTTCCAATTCACGTGACCCAATCTATACTTGTTTGCTGTGCGCATAACATAGTAAATCTAGGCTAATAACCGGAATAAGAACGCATAATGTTTTCAAAATTAGATATCACGGTTAGTAGAGGCCGATCTTCGGATCGGGCGAGAGGGGGTGCTCATAGCTGACCTTCCCCAATCGTATCCAAGTTCCCGAGCTGAGGCAACTTTGGTGATGACGGACACATGGCCTTTGGCACCGAGTCAGGGTTTCCTAAATTCTCCCATTAAAAAATATTTAGGTGGCGACTCTGTATCTGGCAAAGCAGTCCATGTTTGGCACTTCTTTACAAAAAATCTGTTTTCAAAAAACGATTTGCCGGATTTGGACTCTTTGGTTCAGATTAAGAACCGTGACATTTGAGTCCTGAACTGTAGTAGACCCACAGATGAACAAAACGGGATTTCCTTCCCGGGACGTTCGGGGACGTCTACACTGTGGCTCACTGAGCCATCCTCCAAACACGTGTATGGAGGGATGGAGGCAAGTTTAAGCTTGTCAAGCAAGCTTTTGCTTGCATTGCTTATATAAGGGGAGGCCTCTCTCCCTATCCTGAGGTTGAGAAAATTTAGAGACAAAATCTCTCTCTCTCTCTCTCTAATTCTCACACTCTCTCTCTATATTGTGCTCAATAGTGCATTAAAGTGTGTTTTCTTCACAAGTTTGCAAAGGAACACCTAGTCAAACACCACTACCTTGGAGCTGAGGTTTTTGAAGGTTTGTTTGGAACTCAAAAGGCTGGTTTTGGCTTAGAGAAAGACCTACCTTGCTGCTGTGCTTCAAGGGTGAGCATGTTCCCCTTTTAAGCTTATTTTTGTATATCATGTTAGCCACCTTTGCATGCTGTTTTAGGCTTGGTTGTTAACTACAAAAAGCTCTGATTTTAAGTGTTAAAAATGTTGGTTTGAGTCCTTGTTGGAGTTAGGGGTGGTCTACCCTCTTTTTTTGCTTATTTGTTAAGCTTTTAAGCCATCCTTTGAAGCTTTTGTAATAGCCTTTGCATGGCCTTTCTACCACTGAAACTCAGAGGAATTTTAGTGGTGGAAAGGTGGTTTTGAGGTCCAAAATGAGAGGGGGTGGTCCCCTCTCCTCTTGTCTTGCTTGCTTGTGTTGTTGGCCTATCAAACGAGCATGTGTTTCTACTCTTTTGTGACTTAGTTTGAGAATATTTTTGGCTTTGTTTTGACATGCTTTAACTCTGTTTTTGGGTGTTTGGGTCACCTCTTGCTTGCTTTTGGTACTTGTAGTGCAATCATGTTTGTTGGCCTAACATGTTCATGCTTTAGTTCATCATTCTAGCATGTATTAGCTTTGCTCCAGCACATTTTTGCCACTAATTTAACATGCTTGAGGTCTATTGTAAGTGTTCTTGGTCATATATGCTTAGCTTTGTATAGCTCTAGTGTAGTTGGGCTTCACTAGTTTTGTGTTTGAGGTCCCTAACATGCTTTGAATGTGATGATTGCATGCCTTAACCTCATTTCTCACATGATTTCAGTGTATATAGCATGGTCACACTCTCACATGTTCCACTCTTTCAATGCTTTTGAGAGATGTGCCTTATGCCTTATTTGTGAGCCAATATGTATACATGCTTGTCTAAGCTTTTGGACTATCATTTCAGCATGTTTTAGCCTTTGATTTGGCATGGTTGAGCTCTATCTAGAGCTGGTTTGGTTGTTTGGGCTATGTATTGCATACTTCTTGTGTAGTGCTCTTTACTAGCCTTGTGCTTTAGGTCTTCTAGGATGCCTTATTTGTGATGTTTATGTGATATGGCATCATTTAACACATAATTTTAGAGCATATAGCCTTGTTATACTCTCATGTTTATCACTCTTTCAATGCTTTTGAGAGTTGAGCATTATGCCTTGTTTGTGAGCCAATGCATGAACATCATTCTCTTGCCTTCATGCTATCATTTCAGATCATTTTGGCCACTGTTTTGGCATGCATGAGTCTGTTTGGGGTTGGTTTAGTCCATTGAACATTATATTGCATGGTCCTAGTGTTTATCCTTCACTAGTTTTAATGCTTAAGTCTCTTACATGTTGTGCATGCGTTGTTTGCATGTTAGAGTCTTGCATTTCATGCCAAGATGAGCATGTTGTTTGCATTGCATCGTGTTCAACCGGACGTTATGTTGAACACAAGGTGGATTGGCCCACTTTATACTCAAAGTGATGAAAGTGAGCCAATCCCCTTTGTCTCCATTGCCTTTGATCACTAATGATAAGGCCGTGATCTTAGTGTCTTGTTTCTTGTGCATTCATCGAATTTGTGCAAGTTAGATCTTTGGCCATCATGCATTGAGATGCTTGATTGATAGTCTTGGATCCAATTGTGCCTCTCCCTTAATGTTTTGAGGTGATATGGAGTGGCATAGTACGTACATACCCTTGGGAGACCCTCCATTTTCCTCTAGTTTGTGCTCTGTTGCAGAATGGTGGTGTAGCACACCAGTGGCCGGCAGTGCCTTGCAGATGGCCGGCACTGCTTCA
This sequence comes from Camellia japonica, assembly GCA_030407325.1. NCBI lineage: Eukaryota > Viridiplantae > Streptophyta > Magnoliopsida > Ericales > Theaceae > Camellia > Camellia japonica. The sequence continues at coordinate 167,162,758 of JAPPVO010000032.1, forward strand.
TCATTAGCCGGCAGTGCACATCATTAGCCAGCAGGAGCTTCTCATAGCCGGCAGGCCACTAGTGGATTCCTCAGAGTTGGTTTGGTAAGGTGGAGTAGAAAGTTCCTAAAGACACCCTGCAAACAGAGCCTCTCAAGAGCAAACCAAAAGGCGTTTCGAGGCGGCAACCGAGAGCATGCATCCTTCATTGTTCAAGCAGAAGCTGAGGCAACCTAGTTTACATATCTTACATGCTTAGTAAGATGCCATGATTAGTTAATTTGTTAATTAATTAAAGTATTGTAATAATTTGTAATTGGTTTGCTAGTTATTCGATTTGGTTGGGTAATAATTAGTCTAATTAGATTATTAGATTAGTTGATTAGCTTACCTTAGATTAATTTAGCTTATTCGGACCCTCCGTCAAGTGGGCAAAATGTTGTAATAAGAGTGCGTGTGTGTGCATGTCTTCCAACCCCATTTCTTTCTCCTTTTTACTTATCAGCTTTCGATGGTTAGTTTTAGGGCATGTTTTGATTAGCATCCTTATGCTTGCATGCATGCATCATTCATTTGTCTTGCATGTACCGGGCTCAGCGCATCATACAAACTGGATTGTATTTCAATACACTTACTTGAATACGTGTTTCAAAACATGTTATCAAGTATTGCATTCATGTGGTATCTTAGATAGCCGAGCCTACTTAGTTGCATTTTTTGCATGTGTTGCATTAGGCATTTTAACATAGCTAGGATCATGCATAATTTCTAATTAGCTTTTGTTTTGGCTTGGAGTACACTGTAAGTGTTTACGCTTTAGCATACTGCATGAGTGTGAGTGATTGCCATGTTTAGCATGCTTGCCATGAGGCTATGTGCTTAAATGGTTAACTGCATGAATGCCTATGGATGAAGGCTTTATTGCTTGAATTAGAACAATTCATCAAAATGTGCGTTTTAAGCGGACTTTGCGGAGTGGCAAAATCACGTTGTTTTAAAGCCCACTTGAGGGTGGCAAATACGCGCTTTAGCCTACTTGCGGGTAGCACTTTCAAATCATTTTCACAAACAAACATGAGATGTTTTGTTCTAAATCGAGTGATTTAGTCTATACTTGTATGCTATGCGCATCACATAGTAAGTTAGCTAATAAATCAGAATAAGAACACATGTGTTTTCAAAAACAACATATCATGTTAGTAGAGGCCGATCTTTGATCAGGCGAGCGGGGGTGCTCATTTCAGGACCTTCCCCTCTCGTACCCAAGTTCTCGAGCCGAGGCAACTTTGGTGATGACGGACACGTGGCCTTAGGCACGAGTCAGGGTTTCCTAAATTTTCCAAAATAAAATATTTAGGTGGCGACTCTGAAATCTGGCAAAACAGTCCATGTTTGGCGCTTTTTGATTAAAATCGATTTTCTGACACGATTTGCCGGATTTGGACTCTTTGGTGATTTATCAGTCTTACATTGCATTTTGTGAGATTAGATTCAGAACCATGACAGGAGTCCGAACTGTAGTAGCATGAACCCAAATTCGCGCCCTCTCCAAAAGGGGGGCATGCAGAGGAAGTTCGGGCGGTCTACAGTTTCTGGCGACTCTGCTGGGGATTTAGAGAACTTGACTTGAAACTCATGATATGTTATTTTATCTACATTTATGTGTTTCTTTGCATTGCATGTGCATTGGTGCGCTTATGTCACAGTGTTTGCTATCTGTTATTCCTGAACGGTTTGCCGGAGGCTTGCTTGGAAAAGCGTGCCATAAGGCTGACCGGTTGCGGGCTCTGCCACGATGGGAACACAAACCTTGGGTCGAGATCATCGCCAAGGCACCCTTTTTCACCAATTGACCTAGTTGCATATCGGAAGCCTTAGAGACCATTCCAAACTAGGACATGTTGCTCACCCGAATGCAGGATTGTTTGAAACCGCATGCGTGCGTAGCGAAACCCTAGCTCCTGACAAAGTAGGACAGGGAAACCCTACCCCACCATAGGGATGTTTTGGCTCTCTTTACCTGGTATGTGCTTTGCAATGAAACTGTACAGGAATGTGCATATCAGTTGCAAGTTTGGTATCTGATTTTGGGGCAGAATTTAGCAAAGAGTGCAGTCATTCAGCTGTGCTCGTATCTGTTCTAGTGAAACCAGGCTGAGATGCTGTCTGTTTTCTTCTTTTGCAAGGTAGTCTTGGAACCATAGCTTCAGAAAGCTTTGATATCCCTCGAGTACATTGGACTTGTGTTGATAGACTTTGTTAGGTCAGAGATTTAGTTCAAGGGCAACCAGTTTTCCTTCGCCAGTGGTAAGGCAAAGAAAGGCCAATCAGGGCTCACCGGTTCAACTGATCCAACAGTCACTAGTCACATCACCTTTGTTCAAACTCAGCAGACTGTGATGGCGCAGAGTCCGGAAGAAGTTGTGGCCATGATAGCAGGATTAAACCAGGGAATCACTAGGCAAGATGAGACCAATGCTGAAATGCAACGCCCATCTGGGGCACCTACCATACATCCAGTCTCAGGACCCCAGCCAAACTTTGACCCGCTCCCGCTAGCTGAAGATTCACAAGGTTCGGATCCCCGAGAAGGGTTGGCTCAAGCCCGAGTTTTTAGACCCCTGGTGCAGCCTACTGAGAGGCTTTATCCCTTTGATACTACTGATCTCGATTCGAGCTCGGAGAAAATTGTGAACCTTGAGAAGTAAGTCAAAATGGCACAAGGCCTTAACTCTATTCACGACATTGAGGATGGGTACACTGAGGCTGCCGTAAGGCTTCCAAATAGATTCAGAATGCCACATATTGACCGTTTCGACAGGTCTGGAGATCTTATGATACATATCTGGCTTTTCGTGGATGTCCTGAAACCGATGTGTCTGACTAAGTCGCAGAAACTCTCTTTGTATGGTAGAACCCTATCGAGTGCAGCCGCCACTTGGTACGTCGAGTTGGAGGATACAGTGAAACAAAATTGGGAAAAGTTGGCTGAGGCCTTTGTTGATCAGTACTCTTACAATACCCAACCTGAAATAACCACCCAAGACCTTAAAGCAACCCACCAGAATCCCACAGAGTCTTTTGTGGAATTTGTTGCAAGGTGGAGAGCAAAGGCAGCACAGATGACAGATCGCCCTTCTAAAAGGGATCAAGTGCGGATAGTGGTGCAGAATCTTGAGCCTGATATGCTGCAAAAGTTAATAGTGGCTCCACTATTCACTTTCGAAAGTCTGCATGAACTGGGGGTTCAGATTGAGAGTGTGTTCAACAGAGGGATTATTTCCAAAACAAATGAACTGGTAAGCAGTGTGTTTTCCGGGAGTACCAATGCTGGCGGTAGCACTGCTCCCAAACCCACTAAAAGCAAGACAGTCGCCACAGCCGACCTTTTTGCCAAATTAAGCCTACAAACAGCCAGCCCAGCCCAGCCCGAGCTCAGGGCAGAACTTTCACCCCCCTCTATATGAGCCTAACCAGCGAACTAAAAGTCCTGATGGAAAGAGGGTATCTCAAACCCCTTAATCCTCAACCTCTGCTTGACCCACTCCCTGCGGGACATAACCCAACCAAATACTGCGTGTATCATCAACAGCGTGGTCATGGCACTGATCGTTGCTACCACCTTTGTCATAAGGTCCAAAATCTCATTGACAACCAGACGATAGCTCCACCTCAAGACCCTAATGACCAAGTACCTCATCTACATCTCAAGCTCGTCTATACACTACCAAGCACCTACAATCCTAGTATATACACCCCGACCCATCTACCCAAGCCTGAGGTTTTTATCCCAGAAAGCACGGGCTTGTGCATGATAAATGCACTCGAACCCCAAACACCTCAAACCCATAAATCCACTACTTCTAAGCTAGTGAGCATGATTGAAGATTTGCAGAGAACTGTGGCAGATTTAGCCTTTGGGGTTTTGGCTCCATCATCGGCTGTATTTGAAGAAGGCCAATCCCTTGGTAAAGTGGAGGCAAATGGTAAGAACAAGGTAGGGGCAAGTATTGGTCCCTGTGAACGTCTTCAGTGGGCTGTTGAGGCTTTGAAAGCCAAAGGGCTGAACAAACAGCAAGTGCTCGTAGTTGTTACAAAAACTGTGGATGACACTTTTGTCACTCAGGATGAGAGCATTTTGAATCAGGGGGCAAATAGCAAAAAGGGATGTCGTACCAGAAATACCCCTTTCAGCTCCAATCCTACACTCAGAAGAGATCTGCAAAGTTAGCACCTACCAATCCCTTTGCTGGTACATCCAACACCTCACAAACCTCGAAGTACCAACCCTGAGGCCAGAGGGTCTTCAATCCCCTCTACATGACTTTGTCCAAAGCTTTCCAAATCCTTATAGAACAAGGCCATCTCAAACCCCTTGAGCCTCGGCCTCTCTCGAAGTCCCTTCCTCCTTCACACAACCCGGCTATGTACTGTGCCTTCCATCAACAAGCCGGCCATGACACTGACATGTGTTTTCATCTTTGCCACGAAATACAAGATTTGATTGACAGCGAGGTCATTGTTGCACCAGGCCTTGCAAAGTCTATCGGCACGGGATCGATGAATTTGGGGGATAATGTGATTATGTGATCGGGGGATGAATCACCTGCAGATGGCGCTCGATTTACTCTAGACGTGGGATGGCACACACTGTTTTGAGCAATGTGCAAATGCTTTTTATTGTACTTTCTGACTTGGGTATTGAGTCAGTTCTGTTGTATTGTTTTGAGTCAGTCTTTTTGTACTGAGTTAGTTAAGTCTGTCTTGTTGTATCAAGTCAGTCCTGTGGTGTTAGAGTCAGGTGCTTTCGAGCGTGTAAACTCGGGCATCACTTTTTTGTTTTGTGTTTGTCTTTTACACTCTTTCTTTTGAGTCTGTTTCTTCCATGAAACCAGTTGTGCTAGAAGATTTGAATGAAATGGCAGTGCTTTTTACCTACTTTTCTGTGCCTTGAGATCATTGCACTGACCTAAGTTTTTCAAAACTTTTTGAACAATGTGATGAAAATAAAGAGGAAGGAATTCCTCGGGATTTACAAAAAATTGATCAAACTGAGAGGAAAAGAGGCATGCTAAGCCCTTAATGAATGAGATCACACTTGTTAATGTGAGTACTGAGAAGGATCCTGGCTTGATCCAGATTGGTTCTACATTGTCTTCAGCGTGAACGACTAGTCGCTTTTTTAAAAATTTCAAAATATGTTTTGCGTGGTCCTGCGAAGACCTGTGTGGAATCGTTCTTGAGATTGTACAGCATAGGATCATTCTCAGCCTCGAGATTCAACCCTTTTTGCTTTCAAACCTTGAACTTGGATTCATAATGTTCAACGGTCAACCACAACGTGAGGCTTGTATGGCCAGATTTGAAGTAGCCCTTGAACTAGGGGCAATAAGGTCGTATGACATCAAAGGAGGCCCGCTAGGCCAGATTTGAAGTAGCCCTCAAACTAGGGGCAAGAAGGTCAGATGTGATCAAAGGAAGCTTGCAAAGCTGAATGAGAAGTAGCCCTTGAACTAGGGGCAACAAAAGGTCAGATTTGCTCGAAGATTCAAAAGATGAGTCATTCCGCAAACCAATGAAGACTGGCAAGAAAGCCAAATCCTAGAATGGAGAAAAGAAGAAAGTATTGCTGAAGGACAATTGAGTTCCTATTTGCAACACTAGGGGCAACTTCAATCCCCCATTGGATGGACTTCTACATCATCAGCGAACAACAGCCATTCTCCTAGATTCAGATGGCTTCGAGATCCTACGACCGATCAACATGGACAAAGTTACACTTTTTTCTATCCTTGGGAGGCTTGCTGGGCCGAAAACTCGGAAGGGCGACCTAGGCAAAAGTTAGAGCAAGAAAAAGAAGAAAAAAAGAAAAACATGAAAAAGAAAAGAAAAGATGAAAAGAAAAAGAAATGAAAAAAGAAAAGAAAAACAGAGCTCGCAAGGTTGAAAACCCAGAAAGGGTGGCCTTGGCAAAAGTTAGAGCATAAAAGGAGAGGTTAATACCTGAGTGTACCTTAACCCGGAACTACGTCAGGCCTGATTCCCATGTTTGGGATACGTAGGCAACTTCATCCTGAAGTTCGACCCCAATCCTTTTCAGCCTGCTTGGTTCATCCATATTGATTGGTGTATCCTTGTTCAACTCAGCTATCCTATCCATGTGCGAATTGGCTCATCTTCGTTCAAATTCAGTTGTTCTATTCTGTTGGAAGATTCAGCTAGAAGACAATTCAAAATTTAGATTTGAGGATGTGCATCTCGAGAGTAGATTTCGTGTTGGCCTAGCAGTGGCCATTTGCAAAAACTGTTTTGAGGATTTTTACTGAGGTTGACTAATTCTTTCGAAAATTATTCCCTTTTTTTTTCCAAAATTGGACCATTTCTTGGATCCAAAAAAGGAAAATTTTCAGTGCTCATAACCTGACTTTCATGATTTTGAATGAATCAGAAAGTCGAACAAGTATGTTAATCTAACTCTCATATTGACTAAAATTGTTTTAGTAGAAAGCCAAAACAAAAAATGGTCAAAATGATGAACTAGGGGCACGGTTGAGTCAGGTTTCCTGTCTGTTCCCCCATTGTCAGCATACTTGCCAGAAAGGGCACCATACTTGCCGGAAGAGGCACCATACTTGCCAGAAAAGGGCACGACTGAAGCTAATAGCAGAGTGCTGAAAATTATCTCATCCTCCAAGCAGCGAGGTATCAGGCCAAGTGCGAAGCACGAACTAGAAATGGAGCAGGATGTTCGGTTCCTTCATCCGGACGATCACACCCGAATTGGCGTCTGACTTGGAATGAGGACGTAGAAAATGCAATGTGTGAGACCAATCAACTGCATGCTTGGCCGGTGGGGCATGCTGTAACTCACCTTGATTAAGCTAAGCTAGGGGTATCGTCAGCCGATGTCAGTTGCAGATCTGCTGCACATTCTGTCGCATCACAACCCCTCTGTGGGAAAGCTCATTGTTGTGAGTAGAAGAATGAGAATCTAGTTGAATACTAGGGGCAAGAGCCCACAACTTCCTGTTTATCCATTAACCACCCAGGGGAGGGATAAAAAAATCAGAGAGATTGAAGAACACAGAGATGTGCGCTGAGGGAAAAAGTGAGAAAAATGGCTTTTTCAGAAAACTAAAGATTGAGTGCCAGAGTGATGTGAGAATCACAAATAAGAAAGGGTGGGAAACAATACCTAAAGGAACTGGCTCCTCGTGAGCTGAGAGGTCTCTCGCCATTGGAACACATCTAAGTGTTGTGTGTGTGTTTTTGTTTGTCTTGATTCTTGTTTTGAGTCGTTTCGAGTGTCAATAAATGTGTTTAGGTTGTTTTTACCTTTTGTTTTCATTTGTTGAGTCGTGGTGCACGGTGGTCAGTCGTAGGCTCAATACCCGGTTAAGAACTCATTCTCACTCAATTTCAAAAATAAATCGTTTTGTGCTTAGAGTATTGTGCCATTCTCCACATATCTGCAAAACAGGATTCTTTCCTTCATAAACTGCAGGGTTCAACCCAGGTCATGTGAAAATAGTAGAACCAGGACCTATCTGAAGCTACATAGGTTCCAGACTGCAAAGCAAAAGAAAAGAAGGAAAATTCAGAGCATCTGAGTTTATTTCAATTTCAGCAAATTCCGAGCTTGCATTCTGGATGTACCTCTTCAGGTCTTGTCAATGCTCCGAAGTATGAGTGTGCCTCTACCTCAAGCTCAAGCTCAAGCTCAAGCTCAAGCCTACTTCAAGCCAAAATGGCGATCAGAAGTATTCTCTCGAAGTACCATTCCCTGCCAGAGACATCTTGGCTGTGTTTGCAATGAGTTCCTAGGAGACCAACTGTGACGGTGGAAACTAGAGTTCGAATGGCTGATGCCTAGAATGCAAAGGTACGGGATTTTCGAGACTAAAGCCTAGTTTAAATACCCAGGGGTTTATCCCCAGCTTGAAATCTGTATGGAAGCCCCATAGGTTAAGGTAGCGGGTATGCGCCTCAATTCTGGATACTGAACCAACCTAGTCTGCCACCCCGTTAGAGAATAGGGAAAGTTGTGAATATGATCGGGAAGAAAAGCGTCATCCGTCGTTTCTACATGCAGAGGCTACCTCTTGTCAGCATTTCAGGGCCTTTGAACTGTGCGTTGAAGGTAAGTGTTCGAAGAACACAAGGGGAGATCCCCGTCAGAGTACAGCGGTTCATCGCCACTTACCCCATGAGGTACTTTCTAAAAGCCGCTTTGTCTATTTACTGTAATCACATCACCTTTGTGCATCTATCGCACCCATTCATTTTATGCATCTATCGCACTCATTTGCTTTGTGCATCTAGCACACAATTTCATTACAATTGTGTATTTGTGATACAGTCTCGTACCTATCTCTTGTATCTCAGGACACGTGAACCGCGGCCCTGGGCGGGTTATATCTCGGGAAGTGTGGAACACGAGCCCGAATGGTTTTTCTTGTATCTCAGGACGCGCAAAGTATGGCCCTGGGCGGGTTGTATCTCGGGACGTGTGGAACACGAGCCCGAGCGATTTTTTATGTATCTCAGGATGCGTGAAGCACGGCCCTGGGTGGGTTGTATCTCAAGACACGTGAACCGCGACCCTGGGCGGGTTGTATCTCGGGACGTGTGGAACACAAGCCCGTGCTGTTTTTCTTGTATCTCAGGATGCGTGAACCGCGGCCCTGGGCGAGTTGTATCTCGGGATGTGTGGAACATGAGCCCGAGCAATTTTTTCTTGTACCTCAGGACACCTGAAGCGTGGCCCTGGGCCGGTTGTATCTCAGGATGCGTGAACCGTGGCCCTGGGCGGGTTGTATCTCAGGATGTGTGGAACACGAGCCTGAGCGGTTTTTCTTGTATCTCAGAACGCGTGAACCGCGGCCCTGGGCAGGTTGTATCTTGGGACGTGTGGAACACGAGCCCGAGCGGTTTTTCTTGTATCCCAGGACGCGTGAACCGCGGCCCTGGACGGGTTGTATCTCGGGAGTTGTGGTACACGAGCCCAAGCAGTTTTTCTTATATCTCAAGACGCGTGAAGCGCGGCCCTGGGCGTGTTTTATCTCGAGACGCGTGAAGCGCGAGCCCGAGCGATTTTTCAAACCTCTTCTCACAATTTCAGCGTGGTTTGAGTGTCCCCTTCCTCCACACGGTTTCAGCGTGTTTGGAATGTATCTCAAGTTGCGTCGAGTGTGAGCCCGAGCGGATTTTCGGACCTCTTCTCACGATTTTAGCGTGGTTAGAGTGTTCCTTTCCTCACACGATTTCAACGTGTTTGGAATTTATCTTAGGTTGCATTGAGTGCACCCCTGAGCGGTTGTTTTTGGACCTCTTCTTACAATTTCAGCGTGATTAGAGTCTCCCCTTCCTCACACGATTTCAGCGTGTTTGGAATTTATCTCAGGTTGCGTGGAACGCGCTCCTGATTGGTTTTCTTTGTTCTTCCTCTTCTCACAATTCCAGTGTGGTTGGAGTGTTTTACCCATTTTTTGCATCTACTGCTTTATCTGTTACATCCATTGCATCATCCATTTTATCGCGTGGTCTAGGAGACCTTAAATCCTCTGTAGGTGCAATTCCTTTGGTGTTTGTCGTGCTCGAACGACTTCCGGTGGTCTGGTATAGCCACCTGCCTGTGTTTGTTGTGAGTTCCCAAGAGATCAACTGAGACGGTGGAAACTAGAGTTCGAACGACCGATGCCTAGAACGCAAATGTTCGGGATTTTCGAGACTAAAGTTTGGTTTAAATACCCAGAGGTGTATCCTCAGCTTGAAATCTGTATGGCAGCCCCATAGGTTGAGGTAGCGGGTATGCGCCTCAATTCTAGATACTAAACCAACCTAGTCTATCACCTTGTTGAAGAATAGGGAAAGCTGCGACCATAGCCAGGGAGAAAAGTAGTACCTGTGGTTCAATCAAGATGCAGAAGCGAGAGATCCCCAACAACATGAGGTGAGTCATTGCCAATTGCCCCTGTAAGGTACTTTCACTTCCCAGCTACATCGCATTTCATTATCTATTATGTCTATTGCATTGCACGTAGAATTTATCGCATGCATCTACTGCATTATCCATTCTATCTCGCATCCTTTCTATGTTAAGTTTAGTTTGGCATGTGCCCATACTTTCCTTCGTTGAAGTATGGTTTTGTGATAATGTGTACGCGCCTATTCCACTAAGAGAATTGTGGTCTGAGGGTTTCGGCACCTTTTCTATGTTAGACGTGGTTTGTTTTGTGTCCATGCCTTTTCTAGGCAAAATGTGGTTTGGCCGCGCGCCTTATTTGCTACATCCATTGCATTCATTGCATCGTACCTTGTTTTGTTGCATTTAGCATGTAGGATCACGGTCTTTCCCTAGCAGATCATTCCTTACTTACATCATGCCATCCCAATTACTTGTACTCTGTTTCTTTCTGCGAAACACATAGTTTTGCATGTGCTCGCACCCCTTTCATGTTGAAACACGGTTCTATTATGTGTAAGCATCCATGCTGGGCTGAGGCCAGTACTGAGGATATAGGCACTTAGCCTGTGTTAGGCATTGTTCGGCTCATGCCCACTTCTTTTATGGGTTAAATGTAGTTTGATGTTGCATCTCCATCCCTTTATGATATTTGTGTGGTTTTGCACTGCTAGCGGTTTGATGATTCAAATACATTGTATATCATGTGCATTATGTCTTTGCACTGTTTTGTTATATTGTGTATCATTTTGCATCCTGCCCCTGAACTACGTTGGTTTAATTCCTTGCAAAGGGATACGTAGGCAACCTGCGGGCGCAACCATTTATTTATCTGTATTTTGTTTATTAGTCCAAGTCTTCGGCCTTGTCAAAAATGGGTCGTCTCTAGGCTTTGACATTCACTCACGTCATTTCATAACTTCCAAGTTCTGTCAAAGAGGGGCAATTGTAGACACCTCATTTTTGACCGTTCTCAAGACTTGGATATGCTTGCAAGTGCATCCAATGACAAGTTTGATTGCTCGTCGAGTACTCGAATTTCGCGGCAGAACATCACAGGTTTGAGCTTTCCAAACCCGGTGTCCTTTCTGCTCCATTTTTGGACCATGTGTTGGTCCTTTCAGCATGATGCTTGTGGTGCACTACCAGCCTTTTTTCGGCATTGCCGGCCATCAATTTAGCCCTACCGGCCACCAATGATGGCCGGCCAGCCACCATGTTTCAACATATATTATTTTAGATCTTGTGAGCTAGCTGTGGCTCACTGAGCCATCCTCCAAACACGTGTATGGAGGGATGGAGGCAAGTTTAAGCTTGTCAAGCAAGCTTTTGCTTGCATTGCTTATATAAGGGGAGGCCTCTCTCCCTATCCTGAGGTTGAGAAAATTTAGAGACAAAATCTCTCTCTCTCTCTCTCTCTCTATAGTGCTCAATAGTGCATTAAAGTGTGTTTTCTTCACAAGTTTGCAAAGGAACACCTAGTCAAACACCACTACCTTGGAGCTGAGGTTTCTGAAGGTTTGTTTGGAACTCAAAAGGCTGGTTTTGGCTCAGAGGAAGACCTGCCTTGCTGCTGTGCTTCAAGGGTGAGCATGTTCCCCTTTTAAGCTTATTTTTGTATATCATGTTAGCCACCTTTGCATGCTGTTTTAGACTTGGTTGTTAACTACAAAAAGCTCTGATTTTAAGTGTTAAAAATGTTGGTTTGAGTCCTTGTTGGAGTTAGGGGTGGTCTACCCTCTTTCTTTGCTTATTTGTTAAGCTTTTAAGCCATCCTTTGAAGCTTTTGTAATAGCCTTTGCATGGCCTTTCTACCACTGAAACTCAGAGGAATTTTAGTGGTGGAAAGGTGGTTTTGAGGTCCAAAATGGGAGGGGGTGGTCCCCTCTCCTCTTGTCTTGCTTGCTTGTGTTGTTAGCCTATCAAACGAGCATGTGTTTCTACTCTTTCGTGACTTAGTTCGAGAATGTTTTTGGCTTTGTTTTGACATGCTTTAACTCTGTTTTTGGGTGTTTGGGTCACCTCTTGCTTGCTTTTGGTACTTATAGTGCAATCATGTTTGTTGGCCTAACATGCTTCATGCTTTAGTTCATCATTCTAGCATGCATTAGCTTTGCTCCAGCACATTTTTGCTACTAATTTAACATGCTTCAGGTCTGTTTTAAGTGGTCTTAGTCATATATGCTTAGCTTTGTATAGCTATAGTGTAGTTGGGCTTCACCAGCTTTGTGTTTGAGGTCCCTAACATGCTTTTGAATGTGATGATTGCATGCCTTAACCTCATTTCTCACATGATTTCAGTGTATATAGCATGGTCACACTCTCACATGTTCCACTCTTTCAATGCTTTTGCGAGATGTGCCTTATGCCTTGTTTGTGAGCCAATACGTACGCATGCTTGTCTAGGCTTTTGGGCTATCATTTCAGCATGTTTTAGCCTTTGATTTGGCATGGTTGAGCTCTGTCTAGAGCTGGTTTGGTTGTTTGGGCTATGTATTGCATACTTCTTGTGTAGTGCTCTTTACTAGCCTTGTGCTTTAGGTCTTCTAGGATGCCCTATTTGTGATGTTTATGTGATATGGCATCATTTAACACATAATTTTAGAGCATATAGCCTTGTTATACTCTCATGTTTATCACTCTTTCAATGCTTTTGAGAGTTGAGCATTATGCCTTATTTGTGAGCCAATGCATGAACATCATTCTCTTGCCTTTCATGCTATCATTTCAGATCATTTTGGCCACTTTTTTGGCATGCATGAGGTCTGTTTGGGGTTGGTTTAGTCCATTGAACATTATATTGCACGGTCCTAGTGTTATATCCTTCACTAGTTTTAATGCTTAAGTCTCTTAACATGTTGTGCATGCGTTGTTTGCATGTTATAGTCTTGCATTTCATGCCAAGATGAGCATGTTGTTTGCATTGCATCGTGTTCAACCGGACGTTATGTTGAACACAAGGTGGATTGGCCCACTTCATACTCAAAGTGATGAAAGTGAGCCAATCCCCTTTGTCTCCATTGCCTTTGATCACTTATGATAAGGCCGTGATCTTAGTGTCTTGTTTGTTGTGCATTCATCGAATTTGTGCAAGTTGGATCTTTGGCCATCATGAATTGAGATGTTTGATTGATGGTTTTGGATCCAATGGTGCCTCTCCCTTGATGTTTTGAGGTGATATGGAGTGGCATAGTACGTACATACCCTTGGGAGACCTTCCATTTTCCTCTAGTTTGTGCTCTGTTGCAAAATGGTGGTGTAGCACACCAGTGGCCGGCAATGCCTTGTAGATGGCCAGCACTGCTTCATCATTGGCCGGCAGTGCACATCATTGGCCGATAGAAGCTTCTCATGGCCAGCAGGCCACTGGTGGATTCCTCAGAGTTGGTTTGGTAAGGTGGAGTAGAAGGTTCCTAAAGACACCCTGCAAACAGAGCCTCTCAAGAGCAAACCGGAAGGCGTTTCGAGGCGACAACCTAGAGCATGCATCCTTCATTGTTCAAGGCAGAAGCTGAGGTAGCCTAGTTTACAAATCTTACATGCTTAGTAAGATGCCATGATTAGTTAATTTGTTAATTAATTAAAGTATTGTAATAATTTGTAATTGGTTTGCTAGTTATTCGATTTGGTTGGGTAATAATTAGTCTAATTAGATTATTAGATTAGTTGATTAGCTTACCTTAGATTAATTTAGCTTATTCGGACCCTCCGTCAAGTGGGCAAAATGTTGTAATAAGAGTGCGTGTGTGTGCATGTCTTCCAACCCCATTTCTTTCTCCTTTTTACTTATCAGCTTTCGATGGTTAGTTTTAGGGCATGTTTTGATTAGCATCCTTATGCTTGCATGCATGCATCATTCATTTGTCTTGCATGTACCGGGCTCAGCGCATCATACAAACTGGATTGTATTTCAATACACTTACTTGAATACGTGTTTCAAAACATGTTATCAAGTATTGCATTCATGTGGTATCTTAGATAGCCGAGCCTACTTAGTTGCATTTTTTGCATGTGTTGCATTAGGCATTTTAACATAGCTAGGATCATGCATAATTTCTAATTAGCTTTTGTTTTGGCTTGGAGTACACTGTAAGTGTTTACGCTTTAGCATACTGCATGAGTGTGAGTGATTGCCATGTTTAGCATGCTTGCCATGAGGCTATGTGCTTAAATGGTTAACTGCATGAATGCCTATGGATGAAGGCTTTATTGCTTGAATTAGAACAATTCATCAAAATGTGCATTTTAAGCCCACTTTGCGAAGTGGCAAAATCACGTTGTTTTAAAGCCCACTTGAGGGTGGCAAATCCGCGCTTTAGCCTACTTGCGAGTAGTACTTTCAAGCCATTTTCACAAACAAACATGAGATGTTTTGTTCCAAATCGAGTGATTTAGTCTATACTTGTAAGCTGTGCGCATCACATAGTCAGTTAGCTAATAAATCGGAATAAGAACACATGTGTTTTAAAAAACAACATATCATGTTAGTAGAGGCCGATCTTTGATCGGGCGAGTAGGGGTGTTCATTTCAGGACCTTCCCTCTCGTACCCAAATTCCCAAGCCGAGGCAACTTTGGTGATGACGGACACGTGGCCTTAGGCACGAGTCAGGGTTTCCTAAATTTCCCAAAATAAAATATTTAGGTGGTGACTCTGAAATCTGCCAAAGCAGTCCATGTTTAGTACTTTTTGATTAAAATCGATTTTCCAACATGATTTGTCAGATTTGGACTCTTTGGTGATTTATCAGTCTTACATTGCACTTTATGAGATTAGATTCAGAACCGTGACAGGAGTCCGAACTGTAGTAGCATGAACCCAAATCCGCGCCCTCTCCAAAAGGGGGGCACGCGGAGGAAGTTTGGGCGGTCTACACGCGGATTTGCCACTCTCAAGTGGGCTTAAAACATGATTTGCCACTTTACAAAGTGGGCTTAAAACTCGCATTTATCGATTTGCTCTAACTCAAGTAATCAAAGTCTTCATCCACTGGCATTTATGCAGTTTAGCACTTAAGCAAATAGCCTCATGGCAAGCATGCTATCATGGCAACACTCACACTCATGCAAGTATGCTAAAGCGTAACACTTACAGTGTATTCCGAGCCAAAACAAAAGCTAGTTGGAAATATGTATGATTCCTAACTATACAAGAATGCCTAATGCAACACATGCAATAATGCAACTAAATAGGCTCGGCTATCTAAGATGGCATATGAATGCAACAATTTGATAACATGCTTTGAAACACGTATTCAAAGAAGTATTGAAATACGATGTAGTTCGAATGATGCACCGAGCCCGGTGCATGCAAGACAAATGAATGAATGCAAACATGCAACCATAAGGTATGCTAATCAAAACATGATCCCTAAACTAACCATCGAAAGCGGTTAAATAAAAGGGAGAAAGACGTGGGGTTGGAAGACATACACACACACATGCACACTTATTATAACAATGTGCCCTCGCGAAGGAGGGTCCGAATGAATAAGCTAAGCTAATTATTACAAACCAACTAATTAACTATTCTAGCTAATTAATTATTGCAACACAATTGAACAACTAGCTATGCTAAGCTAATTAAAGTATTACAAACCAAATTAAACTAATTAATTGCAACACATGTAAATAATCAGATACAACTAGCTAACAAAGCAATGAATTGGACTCGCGGGCGAGGGAGACATGCATGCCCGGTTGCTTCTTTCCTGAAAATCCACCGCCTTGCCACTGGTTGCCTCTGTTTGCACCTTTTCTGTTTTTTGAATATCGAACCAACTTACAGACTGCCACAGCTCCAAAACAGGAACACTTTTGCACAAAAATTCGCTGGTGGCCGATCGACCACAAAAGGTGGCTGTCGACCACAAACACTGGCTGATCGGCTAGTTTAATGGCCGGTCGGCTACCTCAAGTGGCCGGTCGGCCACCCATTTTTCCAAAATTCTATTTTTGCTGTAATAGAGAGCAACAAAGGCGAAGCAATGTATTTGCAAAGAAATGTGTGTACTGCCACCCTCCTCATCATTTCTCAAGTTCAAAGGAGTGTGGCACTTGGCTCTCAAGCCACCAATCAAGCGTTTTCATGCATGATGGCCAAAGAGTCAAGTTTGTACAAGCTTAATGAATGCGCACATAAGACTCAAAGGGTCACCACCCTATCATGCATGATCAAGGGTGATGACGACCAAGAAATGTGACACGTTTCATCACTTTGAGTATGAAATGTTCCACATTTCTTGTGTTTGGATTAACGTCCGATCCAAACACATGCAATGCAACACAAATGCTTATCTTGCACAAGTTTTACTTTGCTCATTTTATTTACACATTTTAGCATTACCGATTAATCCTTTAATCGATTAAGTCCAATGTGATTCTCCTCTAATGAGAGAGTGGTCAACTAAATGATGGTTTAAGACACAACATAAGGTCAAAAGAGGGTTAAAGCCATTGAGCAAAAGCTCTCTCTCAAGTTTAAACACAACATAAGGTTAACCAACCCTCAAAACAAATGGAAAAATGAAGAAATAAGGGAGGTTGCAGACCTTTTTAGTGCTGAAATGGCATGCTAAAGACCTTAAATCATGCAAGCAACATATGCACAACATGTTCAAAAGCTAAAAGCATTATACTGGTGAAGAGCATTATACTAGAGGCATGCAATATCAAGCTTGAATGACCAAACCAGCTCTGGACAGAGCTTAAACATGCCAAAACAGTGGCTAAATCATGCTGGAATTGAAGCACAAAAAGCAAGAAAAACATGCTCACATGTTGGCTCACAAATAAGGCTCAAAGCACAACTCTCAAAGCAATAAAAGAGAGAAGTTTGTGAGAGTGTGACAGAGATATATGCACTGAAATCACATGCTAAATGATCCTACAACATGTAACCATCTCATGCAAAACATGTTAGAGGCCTTAAAACACAAAGCTAGTGAAGGCATTTGCACTACAACCATGCATAACAAGTCTCATATGACCAAGAAGGCTCAAAACAGAGCTAAAGCGTGCTAAATCAGTAGCAAAACAAGCTGAGATCAAGTCACCAAAAGGTAGAAAAACATGCTCACATGTTAGGCCATCTACACATGCAAACAAGACACAAGGAGGGGAGGCCAACCCCTCCTATTTTAGACCTCAAAACATGTTTTCTACCACTGAAATAGCTCTGAATTTTAGTGGTTTGAAGGGCCAAAAATTTTAGTTTGAAAGCCTTGAAAGATGATGCAAAGGCTCATGCAAATAAGCAATAAGAAGGGGAGACAACCCCTTTACACAAAATGACTTTAAACCACCATTTTTAGGACTGAAAAACGGAGGTTTTTGTAGTTGAAAACCAGGCCAAAAACAGTTTGAAAAGGTGGCAAAACAAGCATGCAAAACAAGCTTAAATAGGTGAGTCTTATACCTCTTTATGGGAAGACACAACTTAAGCAACAATCTGAGCTTAAACCACCTTCTAGAGCTCAAAGGAAGCTCCAAGAGAGCTTCAACCAACCTCAGCCGAAAGATGAACCACTTTTATCAAGGATGTCTAGGCAAAGGAGAGGTGTTTCTCTACTTGCATGCACAAAAGGCAAGAGAGAGAGAGAGAGAAGTCTAGAGAGAGAGGATTATAGAGAGAGAGAGAGAGAGAGAGAGATTTTAGAGAGAGAGTCTCCCAAACTTTCTAACCTTCCAATATGAGAGATATGGCCTCCATATATAGCAAAAATACAAGCCTTGGTTGAAAATATCAAGATAGAAATATCTGGAGCAGTGTAGGACAGTTGGAGGAGAAATATCTACAAATTCTGGGTTTTCTAGACATTTGTGGCCGACTGGCCACATTGGTGGCCGACAAGAACACTTCTGGCCGACCTATGGCCGGCAAGCTCCATTTGTGGTTGGCACACTTCCCCAGAGGCCGACAACAAAACTAGTTCTGGCCCCGACTTTAATCAGGCATATCTCCTTCATCTGGACTCCTTTTCAGGTCATTCTTGTGCCTAAATTGAAGCCCCAGAAGTCTTCTTTCCAATGGTGGTAGACTCACATCAAAATTCCAAGTGTTCTAGGGGATGTCCCTCTTTTAGTGAAGACTGCTCAGTTTCGGTCCAACCAGATTGATGCCTAACTTCAACCAGCCATATCTCCCTCATCTGGCCGCAGCTTGAGGATACTCTTGAGTGTAAAATGAAGCCCGGAAGTCCACTTTCCAACGGTGGTGGCCTCATAGCTGAAATCCAAGTGTACAAATGGATTGGCCTGATTTAGCGAGGGCTACTCGACTCTCTCTTAACGATTCATGCCCAACTTCTTCCCCAACTTGGTTTCTTCCTTCTCCTCCAATTTTATTCAACTCCAAACCTCTAACCAAGATGTTTTGAAAGATTTTCAAAGAGTTCACCTCTCTTTCATGTATTTTCACTTTGTCCTTACTCGGTTTACCGAAAAATGCAATATTTAACGAAATACGAGTCTCAAAACATAATAGAAACTTCTTTCAAAAATATTTTGAAAGGGGGTTTTAAGGTCTAAAAACTTTAGTAAAAAAGTCTTGGTCCAAAAATGGGGTGTGAGGTTTGGGATTTGACTCTATCCTTTCTGAAGAAATCGAACATTTGTACTGCATAACTTTCATCGCCAAGTAAGCCATCAATAGCGCCCAAGTCTTAAGGGCGGTCAAAAATGGGGTGTCTACAGTTGCCCCTCTTTGATAGGGCTCAGAGTCATGAAGTGACGTGAGTGAATGTCAAAGCCCAGAGACGACCCATTTTTGACAAGGCCGAAGACTTGGACAAACAAACAAAATACAAATGTAGTTGGTTGAACTCGAAGGTTGCCTACGTATCCCTTTGCAAGGAATCAAACCAGTGTAGTTCAAGGGCAGGATGCAAAATGATACACAATATAACAAAACAATGTAATGATATACAATGTAATTGAATCATCAAACCACAAGCAGTGCAAAACCACACAAATATCATAAAGGGATGGAGATACAAAATCAAACTATGTTTAACACAGAAAAGGTGCCGGAATTCTCAAACCACAATTCTCTTAGTGGAATAGGCATGGGCACATGCAGAACTGTGTGTTTCGCAGAAAGAATACAAGTAATTAGGTGCGATGATATGGGTGAGGAATGATCTGCTGAACAAAGATCGTGATCCTAAATGCTGAATGCAACAAAACAAAGTACAATGCAATGGATGCAGTGAATAAGGCGCGCGGCCAAACCACATTTTACCTAGAAAAGGTATGGACACAAAGCAGATCACGTCTAAAACAGAAAAGGTGTCGACACCCTCAGACCGCAAATCTCTTAGTGGAATAGGCGCGTACACATTATCACAGAACCATGCTTTAATGAAGGAAAGTATGGGCACATACCAAACCAAGCTTAACATAGAAAGGATGCAAGTGATACAATGGATATGATGCAATAGACGTAACAAATCATGCAGCAGATGCAAAAGGGGTGACATACTCCAACTACGCTGGAATCGTGAGAGGAGGAAGAACAAATCCCAAACATGCTGAAGTCGTGAGAGGAAAGGGATACTCAAACCACGCTGAAATCGTGAGAAGAGGTCCAAAGAAAAGCAATCAGGAGTGCGTTCCACGCATCCTGAGATAAATTCCAAACACGCTAAAATCGTGTGAGGAATGAGACACTCTAACCACGCTGAAATCATGAGAAGAGGTTCAAAGAAAAGCAATCAGGAGCGCGTTCCATGCAACTTGAGATAAATTCCAAACATGCTGAAATTGTGTGAGGAAAAGAACACTCTAACCACGCTGAAATCGTGACAAGAGGTTCAAAGAAAAGCAATCAACGCAACCTGAGATAAATTCCAAACATGCTAAAATCGTGTGAGGAAAAAAAAACTCTAACCACGCTAAAATCGTGAGAACAGTCTGAAAATAACCAATTAGGAATGCGTTCCACGCATCCTGAGATAAATTCCAAACACACTGAAATCGTGTGAGGAAAAGAAAACTCTAACCATGCTGAAATCGTGAGAAGAGATCCGAAAACAACTACTCAGGGGTGCACTCGACACAACCTGAGATAAATTCCAAACACACTGAAATCGTGTAAGGAAAAGAGAACTCTAACCACGCTGAAATCATGAGAAGAGGTCCGAAAACAACTACTCAGGAGCACACTTGACGCAATCTGAGATAAATTCCAAACACGCTGAAATCATATAGGGAAATGAGCACTCTAACCACGCTGAAATCGTGAGAAGAGGTCTAAAAACAACTACTCAGGGGCGCACTCGACGCAACCTGAGATAAATTCCAAACACGCTGAAATCGTGTAAGGAAATGAGCACTCTAACCACACTGAAATCGTGAGAAGAGGTCTGAAAACAATTACTTAGGGGCACACTCAACGCAACCTGAGATAAATTCCAAACACACTGAAATCATGTAAGGAAAGGAGCACTCTAACAATGCTGAAATCGTGAGAAGAGGTTTGAAAACAAGCCAATCAGGAGCGCGTTCCACGCATCTTGAGATAAATTCCAAACACGCTGAAATCATGTAAGCAAAAGAACACTCTAACCATGCTGAAATCGTGAGAAGAGGTCGAAAGAAAGGCAATCAGGAGCGCGTTCCACGCATCCTGAGATAAGCCCCGGGGGACAACGATCCTAAACGCTGCTCAGCATAAAAGGATAAATGATACAAGATAGCACAAGATGCAAATAAATGCAATAAGTGCGATGATATGATACATGTTACAAACAATGTATGATGTTTAGGGAATTCAATGAACAAATAAAGCGGCGCTTTAAAAAGCACCTCATGGGGTGAGTGGTGATGAACCGCTTTACTCTGACGAGGATCTCCCCTTCGTGTTCTTTGAATTCTTACTTTCAACCCACAGTTCAAAGGTCCTGAAATGCTGACAAGGAGCGACATCTGCATGTAGAAGCCATAGACGCCGCTTTTCTTCCTGATCATATTCACAACTTTCCCTATTCTCTAATGGGGTGACAGACTAGGTTGGTTCAGTATCCAGAATTGAAGTGCACACATGCTATCTCAATCTATGGGGCTGCCATATAGATTTCAAGCCGAGGATACACCCCTAGGTATTTAAACCAGACTGTAGTCTTAGAAATTCCAAACCTTTGTGTTCTAGGCATCGCCATTCAAACTCTAGTTTCCACCGTCGCAATTGATTTCCTAGGAACTCATTGTAAACACAGCCAAGATGCCTCTAGCAGGGAATGATATTTAGGGATAGCACTTTGATTGCCATTCTGGCTTGAAGCAGACTTGATCTTAAGCTTGAAGTAGAGGCACACTCATACTTCGGAGCATTGACAAGACCTGACGAGGTACATACGGAATGCAATCTCGAACTTTCTAAAGTTGAAACAAACTCAGATGCCTTACATTTTCCCTCTTTTTTTTTGCTTTGCAGTCTGGAACCCATGTAGCTTCAGATAGGTCCTTGTTCTATTGTTCTCACATGACCTGGGCTGAACCCTGCAGTTTTATGAAAGAACAAATCCTATTTTGCACATATGTGGAGAACGACACAGCACTCTAAGCACAAAACGATTTATTTTTGAAATTGAAATTGAGGAATGAGTTTTTAACCGGGTATTGACCCTACGACTAACTACAGTCAAAACGACTCAACAAAGAGAAAACGAAGGTAAAACAACCTAAACTCATCTATTGACACTCAAAACTACTCAAAATAAGAATCGAGACAAACAAAAACACACACACAACACTCGAACGTGTTCCATTGGCAAGAGACTTCTCAGTTCACAAGGAACCCACAGCTTCTCCAGGTATTGTTTCCCACCCTTTCTTATTTGTGATTCTCACATTACTTTGGCACTCTATCTCTTGTTTTCTGAAAAAAAAACCCTTTTCTCACTTTTTCTCTCAGCGCACATCTCTCTATTCTTCAATCTCTCTTATTTTTTTATCCCTCCCCTAGGTGGTTGATGGATAAGTAGGAAGTCGTGGGCGCTTGCCCCTAGTATTGTACTAGATTCTCATTCTTCCACTGACAACTAGTGAGCTCTCCCACAAAGGGGTTGCGGTGCGACCAGATGCACAACAAATCTACAACTGACATCAGTTGACGATGTCCTTGGCCAGTTTAGACGTGATCAGACCCGTCTAGATGAGAGAGTTGAATATCCCGCTCCATTTCTAGTTCGTGCTTCGCACTTGACTTGGTACCTCATTGTTTGAGAGAGCTTTCGGCCCTCTATTGTTAGCTTCAGTTGCGCCCATCCTGGTGAATATGGTGCCCTTTCCGGCAAGTATGGTGCCCTTTCTAGCAAGTATGGTGACAAGGGGAAAAAGACAGAAAAGCTGACTCGACTGTGCCCCCAGTTCATCATTTTGACCATTTTTTTTTTTGGCTTCCTACTAAAACAATTTTGACCAACATGAGAGTTAGATTAACATACTTATTCGATTTTCTGATTCAAAATCATGCAAGTTAGGTTGTGTGCACTGAAATTTTCCTTTTTTTGGTCCAAGAAATGGTCCAGTTTTGGAAAAATGGAATAATTTTTGAAAGAATTATTCAACCTTATTAAAAATTCTCAAAAACTATTTTTGCAAATGGCCACAGCTTGACCAACATAGAATCTATTCTTGAGATGCACAACCTCAAATCTGAACTTGAATTGTCTTGCAACTGAATCTTCTAACGAAATAGGACAACTGAATCTGAATAAAGATGAGCACGAAGACAGCCAATTTGCACATGGTTAAGATAGCCGAGTTGAACAAGGATAAACCAATCAACATGGATGAGAGCAGCAGGTTGAAAATGGTTGGGGCCGAACTTCATGATGAAGTTGCCTACGTATCCCAAATATGGGAATCAGGCCTGACGTAGTTCCAGGTTGAGGTTCATTAGGGTGTTAACATTCTCCTTTTATGCTCTAACTTTTTCCAAGGCCGCCCTTCTAGGTTTTCAACCTTGCAAGCTTTGTTTTTTTTTTTCTTTTTTTTCTTTTTCTTCTTTTCATTTCTTTTCATCTTTTCATTTATTTTCTTCTTCTTTTTCTCTTTTTCTTCTTTTTTTTTTTTTGCTCTAACTTTTGCTTGGGTCGCCCTTCCGGGTTTTCAGCCCAGCGAGCCTCTCAAGGATAGAAAAGTGTAACTTGTCCATGTTGATCGGTTTGAGATCTCAAAGCCATCTAAATCCAAGAGAATGGCTGCTGTTCGCTGATGATGTAGAAGTCCATCGAATGGGGCTGAAGTTGCCCCTAGTGTTATGGATAGGAACTCGATTGTCCTTCAACAATAAATTTTCTTCCTCCAGCTGTTGGAATCTGGCTTTCTTGCCAGTGTTCATTGGTTTACGGAATGACTCATCTTTTGAATCTTTGAGCACATCTGACATTTTTTTGCCCCTAGTTCAAGGGCTGCTTCTGATCTAGCTTTGCAAGCTTCCTCTGATGACATTTGACCTTCTTGATCTGACTTTCTTGCCCCTAGTTCAAGGGTTGCTTCCGATCCGGCCATACAAGCCTCATATTGTGGTTGACCGTTGAACATTCTGAATCCAAGTTCAAGGCTTGAAAGCAAAAGGGGTTGAGTCTCGAGGACGAGAGTGATCTTATGCTGCACAATCTCAAGATCAATTCCATGCATGTCTTCGCAGGACCATGCAAAACATTTTTTGAAATCTTTTAAGAAAGCGACTAATCACTCGCGCTGAAGACAATGTAAAACCAATTTGGATCAAGCCAGGATTCTTCTCAGTACTCACATTAACAAACATGATCTCATTCATTAAGGGCTTAGCATGCCTCTCTTTCTCTCAATTTGATCAAATTTTTGCAAATCCCGAGGAATTCCTCCCTCTTTGTTTTCATCATAGTGTTTGAAAAGTTTTGAAAAACTTAGGTCAATGCAATGACTTCAAGGCATAGAAGAGTAGGTGAAAAGCACTGCCGTTTCATTCAAATTTGCTAGCACAACTAGCTTCATGGCAGAAACAAACGCAAAAGAAAGGGTGTAAAAGACAAACACAAAACAAGATAGTGATGTCCGAGGTAACACCCCCGAAATCACCCAACTCAAACACAATAGGACTGACTCGATACAACAAGACAGACTCAAAACAACACTACAACACTGACCCAATACCCATATCAGAAAGTACAATAAACAGCATTCGCAAATTGCTCAAAACAGTGCGTGCTATCCACCACATTTGGAGTAAACTGAGCACCATTAGCAGGTGGTTCATCCCCCGATCACATAATCACATTATCCCCCAAGTTCATCGATCTAGTACCGATAGACTTTGTAGAACCTAGTACGATGATTACCTCGTTTTCAATCAGATCTTATATTTCATGGTGAAGACGAAAACAAACATCAGTGTCATGATCGGTTTGTTGATGGAAGGCACAGTACTTGGCCGGATCATGCTTAGTTGGAAGGGGGTCCGAGAGAGGCCGAGGCTCAAGGGGTTTGAGATGGCCTTGTCCAACGAGGATTTGGAGAGCTTTGGACAAAGTCATGCAGAGGGGATTGAAGACCCTTTGGCCTCGGGGTTGGTATTTCGAGGTTTGTTGAGTTGTGGATGTACCAGCAACGGGGTTGGCAGGTACTGATTGGGTTTGATGATCTCTTCCGAGTATAGGATTGGAGTTGAAAGGGGCATTTCTGGTACGACATCCCTTTTCCCGACTTGCCACTTGTTTCGAAATGCCCTGAACTTGAGTGGCAAAAGCGTCATCCATAGTTTTTGCAACCACTGCAAGCATTTGTTGTTTGTTCAGTCCTTCGGCTTTCAAAGCCTTAATAGCCCACAGAAGGTGTTCATGGGGACCAATGCCTACCCCTACCTTGTTCTTACCACTTGCCTCCACTTTGCCAAGGGATTGGCCTTCTTCCAATGCAGCCCGTCCCAAGATTGGGGAGCTTTTTTGCATGAAATTTCTGGCATGTGATGTGGTTGATGACGGAGCCGATATCCCAAAGGCCAGATTTGCCATAGTTCTCTGAAGATCTTCAATCATTTTCATCAGCTCAGAAGTAGTGGGTTCACGGGTTTGAGATGATTAGGGTTCAAATGCATCCATCATGCATAAGACCATGCTTTCTGGGATAAATACCTCAGGCTTGGGTAGATAGGCCGGGGTGATATATAGGCTGGGATTGTAGGTGGATAGTAGTGTATGGATGAGGTTGAGGTAGGCAGGAGATATTTGGTCATTGGGGTTTGGAGGTGGAGCTATCGTTTGGTTGTCGATGAGATTCTGGACCTCATGACGAAGGCGGTAGCAACGATCAGTGTCATGACCATGCTGCTGATGATACATGCAGTATTTGGTGGGGTTATGTCTGGCAGGGAGTGGGTCAGGCAGAGGCTAGGGATCAAGGGGTTTGAGATACCCTCTTTCCATTAGGACTTTTAGTGTGCTGGTTAGGCTCATATAGAGGGGGGTGAAAGTTCTGCCCTGAACTCGTGTTAGGTCGGCTGTTTGTGGGTTTGGATTGGCAAATGGATCGGCTGTGGCGACTGTATTGATTTCAGTGGGTTTGGGAATAGTGCTACTACTAGCGTTGGTACTCCCGGAAATCACCCTCTTTATTAGTTCACTTGTTCTGGGAATAATCCCTCTGTTGAACGCACTCTCGATCTGAACCCCCAGTTCATGCAAACTTTTGAAAGTGAATAGTTAAGCAACTATTAACTTTTGCAACATATCATGCTTAAGGTTCTGCACCACTATCCATAATTGGTCCATCTTAGAAGGACGATCTGTCATCTGTGCCGCTTTGCTCTCCACCTTGCAACAAATTCCATAAATGACTCTGTAGGATTCTGGTGGATTGCTTCAAGCTCTTGGGTGGTCATTTCAACTTGGGTATTGTAAGAGTCCTGATTGACAAAAACCTCAGCCAACTCTCCCCAGTTCTGCTTCACTTTATCCTCCAACTTGGTGTACCAAGTGGCTGCTACACCCGACAAGGTTCTTCCACACAGAGAGAGTTTTTGCGGCTTGGTCAGACCTATCGGTTTCAGAATGTCCAAGAAAAGCCGGATATGTATCATAGGATCTCCAGACTCATCGAAACGGTCAATATGTGGCATTTTGATCTGTCTGGGAGCCTTATGGCAGCCTCGATGTACCCATCCTCAATGTCAGGAATGGAGTTAAGGCCCTGTGCCTTTTTGAATTGCTTCTCAAGGTTCGCAATTTTCACCGCAGTTGCATCGAGATCATTAGCGTCAAAGGGATAAAGCCTCTTATTAGGTTGCACCAGGGGTTTGAAAACTCGAGCTTGAGCTAACCCTTCTCGGGGATCTAGACCATGCGAATCTTTAGCTGGCGGAAGTGGGTCGAAGTTCGGCTGGGGTCCCGGGACTGGATGTGTGG
Source organism: Camellia japonica (assembly GCA_030407325.1). Lineage (NCBI taxonomy): Eukaryota > Viridiplantae > Streptophyta > Magnoliopsida > Ericales > Theaceae > Camellia > Camellia japonica. The sequence continues at coordinate 167,189,088 of JAPPVO010000032.1, forward strand.
TAGGTGCCCCAGATGGGCGTTGCATTTCAGCATTGGTCTCATCCTGCATGGCAATTCCTTGGTTTAATACCGTTATCATAGCCACAACTTCTTCTGGACTCTGTGCCATCACAGTTTGTTGAGTTTGAACAGAGGTGATCTAACTGGTGACTACCGGATCAGTTGAACCAATGAGCCCTGTCTGGCCCTTCTTTGCCCTGCCACCGGCGAAGGAAACACTAGTTGCTCTTGAGCTAAATCTCTTGACCTGACAAAGTCTATCAACACAAGTCCAATGTACCCAGGAGATATCGGAGCCTTCTGAAGCTATAGTTCCAAGATTACCTTGCAAAAGAGAAAACAAGCAGCATCTCAGTCCAATTTCACTAGAAAAAATATGAGCAACACTGAATAACTGTATGCTACATTGAATTCTGCCCCACAAACTGATACCAACTTGGCAACTGATATGCACATCCCTGTACAGTTTCACTGTAAAGCACATACCAGTTAAAGAGAGCCAAAACACCCCTATGATGGGGTAGGGTTACCCTGTCCTAGTTTCGTCAGGAGCTAGGGTTTCACTATGCAAACATTCGGTTTCAAACAATCCTGCATTCGGGTGAGCAACCTGTCCTAGTTTGGAACAGTCTCCATGGCTTCTGATATGCAACTAGGTCAATTGGTCGAAAAGGGTACCTCAACAAGACCACCTAATATACCTCTCGCTCCTAACACCGAGAAGTGAAAGGAGGATCAAATGGTACAACGGTAGTCCAGATCCAAGGTTTGTGTTCCCATCGTGGTAGAGCCCGTAACCGGCCAGCCTTATGGCACGCTTTTCCAAGCAAGCCTCCAGCAAACCGTTCAGGAATAGCAGATGGCAAACACTGTGACTTAGGAGCACCTATGCAAATGCAATGCAAAGAAACACATAAATGTAGATAAAACAACATATCATGAGTTCGAGTCCAGTTCTCTAAATCCCCAGTAGAGTCGCCAGAAACTGTAGACCCGACTTTCTTCTAGCGCCCCCCTTTCGGAGAGGCGCGAATTGGTCCTACAGTTCGGACTCCTGTCACGGTTCTGAATCTAATCTCACAAAGTGCAATGTGAGACTGATAAACACCAAAGAGTCCAATCCGGCAAATCATTTTGGAAAATCAGATTTTGAAACAAATAATGCCAAAACTTGACTACTTTGCCAAATTACAGAGTCGCCACCTAAATATTTTATTTTGGAAAATTTAGGAAACCCTAACTCGTGCCAAAGGCCACGTGTTGTCATCACCAAAGTTGCCTCGGCTCAGGAACTTGGGTACAAGAGGGGAAGGTCTTGAAATGAGCACCCCCGCTTGCCCGATCAAAGGATCGGCCTCTACTACCATGATATATTGTTTTATAAACCTCATGTGTTCTTATCCGATTATTAATCTAACTTTACTATGTAACACACACATACAAGTATAGACTAAGTCACAAGATTTGGAACAAATCAACTCATGTTCGTTTTAGAAAATGGTTTGAAAGTGCCACTCACAAGTGGGCTAAAACGCGGATTTGCAACTCTCAAGTGGGCTTAAAACATGATTTGCCACTTTGCAAAGTGGGCTTAAAACTCGCATTTATCGATTTGCTCCAACTCAAGTAATCAAAGTCTTCACCCACGGGCATTCATGCAGTTTAGCACTTAAGCAAATAGCCTCATGGCAAGCATGCTATCATGGCTACACTCACACTTATGGAAGTATGCTAAAGCGTAACACTTACAGTGTACTCCGAGCCAAAACAAAAGCTAGTTAGAAATATGCATGATTCCTAACTATACAAGAATGCCTAATGCAACTAAATAGGCTTGGCTATCTAAGATGGCATATAAATGCAACAATTTGATAACATGCTTTGAAACACGTATTCAAAGAAGTATTGAAATACGATGCAGTTTGAATGATGCGCCGAGCCTGGTGCATGCAAGACAAATGAATGAATGCAAACATGCAAGCATAAGGTATGCTAATCAAAATATGATCCCTAAACTAACCATCGAAAGCGGTTAAATAAAAGGGAGAAAGACGTGGGGTTGGAAGACTTGCACACATGCATGCACACTTATTACAACAATATGCCCTCGCGAAGGAGGGTCCGAATGAATAAGCTAAGCTAATTATTACAAACCAACTAATTAACTATTCTAGCTAATTAATTATTGCAACATAATTGAACAACTAGCTATGCTAAGCTAATTAAAGTATTACAAACCAAATTAAACTAATTAATTGCAACACATGTAAATAATCAGATACAGCTAGCTAACAAAGCAATGAATTGGCCTCGCGGGCGAGGGAGACATGCATGCTCGGTTGCTTCTTTCCCGAAAATCCACCGCCTTGCCACCGGTTGCCTCTGTTTGCACCTTTTCTGTTTTCTGAATATCGAACCAACTTCCAGACTGCCACAGCTCCAAAATAGGAACACTTTTGCACAAAAATTAGCTGGTGGCCGATCGGCCACAAACACTGGCCGATCAGCTAGTTTAATGGCCGGTCGGCTACCTCAAGTGGCCGGTCGGCCACCCCTTTTTCCAAAATTCTGTTTTTGCTGCAACAGAGAGCAACAAAGGCAAAGCAATGTATTTGCAAAGAAATGTGTGTACTGTCACCCTCCTCATCATTTCTCAAGCTCAAAGGAGTGTGGCACTTGGCTCTCAAGCCACCAATCAAGCGTTTTCATGCATGATGGCCAAATAGTCAAGCTTGTACAAGCTTAATGAATGCACACATAAGACTCAAAGGGTCACCACCCTATCATGCATGATCAAGGGTGATAAAGACCAAGAAATGTGACACGTTTCATCACTTTGAGTATGAAACGTCCCATATTTCTTGTGTTTGGATTAACGTCTGATCCAAACACATGCAATGCAACACAAATGCTTATCTCGCACAAGTTTTACTTTGCTCATTTTATTTACACATCTTAGCATTACCGATTAATCCTTTAATCGATTAAGTCCAATGTGATTGTCCTCTCATGAGAGAGTGGTCAACTAAAGGATGGTTTAAGACACAACATAAGGTCAAAAGAGGGTTAAAGCCATTGAGCACAAGCTCTCTCTCAAGTTTAAACACAACATAAGGTTTACCAACCCTCAAAACAAATGGAAAAATGAAGAAATAAGGGAGGTTGCAGACCTTTTTAGTGCTGAAATGGCATGCTAAAGACCTTAAATCATGCAAGCAACATATGCACAACATGTTCAAAAGCTAAAAGCATTATACTAGTGAAGAGCATTATACTAGAGGCATGCAATATCAAGCTTGAATGACCAAACCAGCTCTGGATTGAGCTTAAACATGCCAAAATAGTGGCTAAATCATGCTGGAATTGAAGCACAAAAAGCAAGAAAAACATGCTCACATGTTGGCTCACAAATAAGGCTCAAAGCACAACTCTCAAAGCAATGAAAGAGAGAAGTTTGTGAGAGTGTGACAGAGATATATGCACTGAAATCACATGCTAAATGATCCTACAACATGCAACCATCTCATGTAAAACATGTTAGAGGCCTTAAAACACAAAGGTAGTGAAGGCATTTGCATTACAACCATGCATAACAAGTCTCATATGACCAAGAAGGCTCAAAACAGAGCTAAAGAATGCTAAATCAGTAGCAACAACAAGCTGAGATCAAGTCACAAAAAGGTAGAAAAACATGCTCACATGTTAGGCCATCTACACATGCAAACAAGACACAAGGAGGGGAGGCCAACCCCTCCTATTTTAGACCTCAAAACATGATTTCTACCACTGAAATAACTCTGAATTTTAGTGATTTGAAGGGCCAAAAAATTTTGATTTGAAAGCCTTGAAAGATGATGCAAAGGCTCATGCAAATAAGCAATAAGAAGGGGAGACAACCTCTTTATACAAAATGACTTTAAACCCCCATTTTTAGGACTGAAAAACGGAGGTTTTTGTAGTTGAAAACCAGGCCAAAAACAGTTTGAAAAGGTGGCAAAACAAGAATGCAAAACAAGCTTAAATAGGTGAGTCTTATACCTCTTTATGGGAAGACACAACTTAAGCAACAATCTGAGCTTAAACCACCTTCTAGAGCTCAAAGGAAGCTCCAAGAGAGCTTCAACCAACCTCAGCCGAAAGATGAACCACTTTTATCAAGGATGTCTAGGCAAAGGAGAGGTGTTTCTCTACCTGCATGCACAAAAGGCAAGAGAGAGAGAGAGAGAGAAGTCTAGAGAGAGAGGATTATAGAGAGAGAGAGAGAGAGAGATTTTAGAGAGAGAGGCTCCCAAACTTTCTAACCTTCCAATATGAGAGATATGACCTCCATATATAGCAAAAATACAAGCCTTGGTCGAAAATATCAAGATAGAAATATCTGGAGCAATGTAGGACAGCTGGAGGAGAAATATTTGCAAATTCTGGGCTTTCTGGACATTTGAGGCCGACCGGCCACTAATAGTGGCCGACAAGGATCACTTCTGGCCGACCTATGGCCAGCAAGCTCCATTTGTGGCCGGCACACTTCCCCAGAGGCCGACAGCAAAAATTGGTTTTGGCCCCAACTTTAATCAGACATATCTCCTTCATCGGGACTCCTTTTCAGGTAATTCTTGTACCTAAATTGAAGCCCCGGAAGTCTTCTTTCCAATGGTTGAAGCCTCACATCAAAATTTCAAATCTGCTAGGAGATATCCCTTTTTTAGTGAAGACTGCTCAGTTTCAGTCCAACCGGATTGATGCCTAAATTCAACCAGCCATATCTCCCTCATCTGTCCTCAGCTTGAGGAGATTCTTGAGTGTAAAATGAAGCCCCAGAAGTCCACTTTCCAACGGTGGTTGGCCTCATAGCTGAAGTCCAAGTGTACAAACGAATTGGCCTGATTTAGCGAGGGCTGCTCGACTCTCTCTTAACGATTCATTGCCCAACTTCTTCCCAACTTGGTTTCTTCCTCTCCTCCAATTTATTAACTCCAAACTCTAACCAAGATGTTTTGAAAATTTTCAAAGAGTTTCACCTCCCTTTTCATGCATTTCCACTTTGTCTTGCTCGGTTTCAAAAAACGCAACATTTAACGAAATGAGCTTTAGAACATCGTAGAAACTTCTTTCAAAAATATTTTGAAAGAGAGGGTTTTAAGGTCTAAAAACTTTATTCAAAAAGTCTTGGTCCAAAAATGGGGTGTGAGGTTTTGGATTTGACTCTCTCCTTGCTGAAGAAATCGAACCTTTGCACTGCACAACTTTCATCACCAAGTAAGCAATCAATAGCGCCCAAGTCTTAAGGGCGGTCAAAAATGGGGTGTCTACATAAGGCAATTTCAAATTGGATAGCAAAACAATTGAGTGACAATTTCAAAGAAAATTCAAACATGGGGTTGGATACGATGTAAGGCAAGTTGAATAAGATGTATGTGGTTGATGCTTCAAAGATGCAGTTGTATAGAGCTAAAAAAAAGATGTAGAAATTAAGATGGAGGGTAATCTTGGTAGCTAATATGTTCTACTACCAACTTATGTTGTAGAGATTAAGAAGACAAATCCTGGTAGTTTTGTGAAGATCAATTATGATTACCCACCCAGGCCAATCTCAAAGGATGAACCCACACCAGATGAAGATAGTACAATCAGTTCTAACCCAGTGTTTAAAAGAATATTCATTTCATTTGAGGCAATGAAAACAGGGTTTATTAATGGATGTAGACCCTTCATAGGAGGTAGATGGTTGTCACTTGAAGGGACCTTATGGTGGAGTGCTAATTTCAGCAGTTGCTCTAGATAGGAATAATAGGTTGTTTCCACTAGCATTAAGAGTAGTTGAGTGCGAATGTAAGGAGAGCTAGACATTTTTCCTAGAACACTTGAGAGCAATATTTGGTGATGCATTGCCCACTAAGCCTTGGACCATCATGCCTGATGGACAAAGGGGTCTTGACAAAATTGTTAGTAAAATCCTACCAGAGGCTAGCCATAAAAGATGTTGCATGCATTTGTTTAACAACTTTAGGGCTAAATTTCCTAGAGTGATCTTAAGGAAGAACTTCTGAAAGGCAGCAAGGGCTTGGAATCAAAGGACATATAATGAGGCTATGCAGACCATTCAAGGTACCTCAAAGAAAGCATTTGCATGGCTTGGAATCAGATAACTTGACTACTTAATGATGGTTTTTGGTACATATGTTGGACAATGAATAGGTATAGAACATATAGTACATAGTGCATAGTGCTTTACTGAGCTATAGGATGATGCACCCACTTTTGTTTTTTTGTTGTGGGCATCTTGATCATACTTTTGTATATGAAGATATGGAGATATGGGTACTTTTTTTGTTTAACTGTGAGGTAGTGATTGTTCTTTTTTTGGGGATGTAACTATGAAGCATTTATACACTTTTTTGGGATGTAACTGTGAAATAACTATGAAGCATCTATGAACTAACTATAAAGCACTGATATTTGAACTTGTTTATATATGTATATGAAGTACTCATATTTTGGGATTTTACATGCTTTCATTCCACAAAAACTAGTACAAGCTTGTTGTCTTACACTTAGGCCTCGTTTGGGAATATGCTATTTTAGTAACTTTTTGACTTTTTACGAAAAGATGTGTAGAAAAGTAGAGAGAATAATGTGATAACTTATAGTGACTTTTTGGCTTTTTGACTAAAATATATAGTTGACAAATGAGGCCTTAAATAGAACAGGCTTTACATATTTCATTATACAAAAACTACCACAAGTTTGTCATACTTAGATATACTTGCATTACATAACCTATAGAACAAACTTTTAGATATGATGAGTAGGTTACTTCATAATGGCAACAAATAGACCAAACAAACTTATGACCAAACTTATGATTATCAGTAGCTTCATATTTTCTTGATTGTCTTCAAGTACTTGAACTCTTGTATGCACATCCTTGAAATTGCCTTGAGGTACTGGCCTTTCAACAGTATCAATAGCTTCATCAGTTGAGTTAACCGGTTTGCACCAATCTCAGAATTTGCATTTTCTTTCTAAACAAACATAATATAACTTTCCTTTGTTTTTGTTTTTGTTTCTTTCAGATTGTGTCACCTTTATAGCTACCTTTTGACCACAAAGACATGTTTTGCTTCTATATTTCAGTATGTTGGTTCCATTATTTAAGGATGCCATATCATTGTACTTGCGTATGGACATACCCAAAAAAAAAAAAAATTAAATACAAAGAACTAAGAGAGAGAGAGAGAGAGAGAGAGAGAGAGAGAGCTCACATGAAATCTTTATCCATGTCAAGCAAGGTTATAGAGAGAGAGAGAGAGAGAGAGAGAGAGAGAGAGAGAGAGAGAGTTTGGAGGGAAAGTTAATAGGTACTAAAAAATTGGTGAGAAATGGTTAGAAGGAGGTGTATTGTTTTATAAAGGATGTGAAGGGTATTTTGGGCATTTGTGTGTTTATTGTGGCTGATGTCACTCTTTTTGGTTACTTTGGTAACGTACTTCTAATAGAAGAGGGAATTTAACTATTATTTTCAAAAGTAAGGGAGGTCTGTGTAATTTTTGAAACTACAAGGGAGGTATCTGTAATTAAGGTAAATCTCAGGGGTGGTAAGTGTAATTTACCCAACTTAAAATGACAAAGTGTAATTTATTAATTTTGCTGGAACAAAGTGTAATTTTTTGATTTCACCCTCGTTTGGCCTAAAGGTTTTTGGGATTAAAAGGCTAAAATAGTCGCACAAAAAAAAAATAAAAATAAAAAAGTTAATAAGACAAATTATCACATCCAAACCATAATCATTTTACTTTTTCTCTCACAAAAGTCAAAAAATTCAAAAAACCTAACCCAAACAAAACATTTAAACACAGACTCAAATAGCGAAAAAGTCAAAAAATCAACTCGCATCCCAAACGAAATCGTTGCTACGTTGCTACCAGGTAACATTTTTTATCTAAAAAATTATTCACGGATGAGCCGTGAAAGATGGGTTTTATGGCACCTATTAAGAAGTTACCACATTAGTAACTCTTCAAAACTAAAGGAACAAAACACTTTGTATGTGCACAACAGGGAATTAAATCACGCCTCTTGCGTTAAGATCCTCTAGAATGATCTCCTACAATGATCTCCTACAGTGAAGGAGAGGAAGCCCGACACATGTCCTACTCAGTCTCCAAGGGCTGAGATTTAAACTCACCAAAACAACATCGTTTTGGTGAGTAAATTGAAGGGGAAAAAAATTCAAATTTCCCTCATAGCTTAAGATCAGTCTGTATGCCTGTAGTGTATATACGCACATACAAAAACAGAGTGAGAAAGAGAAAAAGAGAGACAATGTCGACGCTGCCCCCTTCCTACCTCCCAACGCATTGCAGCCGATGCCCTTCCGCAGTTGATTCAAGAAAAATACAGGTTCATCATCCTTAAAAAATTCTCCAATATTTGGGTTTTGCTTTGAAAAATTAGGATTTTTTTTTAATGTTAACGGTAATACAAGTTTGTTGGTTGTTGAATGTGTTGATTAGGAGATTCTTACATGATTTTTTTGAAATCTATTTTTAGGGTTTTGATTTTTTTTTTTTTTGATTTTGTTTTGTGTGTATCAGAGTAGTGTCACTCAGATGTGTGCTTCTATCACTGTCAATGTTGTGATTAATCTCTACTGTTTTTGCCCTTTTTCTTTATTTTACTTTATTTTTATTGATTTATCTTTTGATGGATATGTACCATTTAGGAAGCCGTTTTAGTTTATGATTTTCTTATGAAGCTGTTTAGTCTATGATTTTTTTAATTTATAAAAATCTTGACATGAAATAGGTTTTTTCTTAGCCGATTTTACAGGTTGCTAGATTTCTGCTTTTGGGGGATGTCATCAGCTTTCTAGGGTTTTTTAAATCAGTATTGTATAGACACCCCATTTTTGACCGTCCTCAAGACTTGGACGTCACCGTTTGAACACTCAGTGATCATCCATGTTCGTGTTCGTCTTGAGTTCTCGGAGGTTTCGGTCGCGCGCCTTGCCTCAAGACCTCTCGACTTGTTTGCTTTGTGCTTGGTTATGCACCAAACACTTGTGTTTATGCTTCTGAGGGCAGGGAATGGCTTGTTGGCCATCCCCACATCTCACCGGCCTTGGCTTGAGGCCATCGGCCCTGTTTTCTTGCTACCGGCCAAAGGTTTTGGCCGGTCGGCAATGGTTTTGGTCGGCCAGCTATTTTTTGTTGGTCAATCGGCCATATTTTCCAGCCAACCCCTTTCCATCTGCTTTTGGCAGATATTTTATGCCAACTGTCATAGCTGGCATCCACATTACACCCCCTTCATACACGTGTATGGAGGGATTTGCTCCCTTGTGTTAGCTTCTCCAAGAAGCTTAGGAATTGAATTCCTATAAAAAGGGAGGCCCTCCTCCCTTCTCAGAGGTTTTGGAATTTAGGGTTAGGAAGTTTGTATCTATCTATCTCTATAATTACCTCTCTTTGCCTTTGTGTGTGTAATAGTGTTCAAAAGTGAGTTTTGATCTTACTTTTGCCCTTAAACACCTAGTGTTACACTATCCCTTAGTTGCTGAGGTGCTAAGGAGTTGCTTTCAGAGTTCTTGGGCTGGTTTTGATCCAAGGAAGGTGCTAGAGTGGTGTTCTTGAAGAGGTTCTTCAAGGGTAAGGAACTTACCCTTTTATTCCCCATTTTTGCACAAGCTTTTAGCCTATCTTGCATCTGTTTTTAAGCTTAACTTATAACTAATAAAAGTTTTGTTTTCAAGTGCTTAAAATAGTTGTTTAAGATCACTTTGGTGTTTGGGTTTGTTTACTCCCTCTCAGGCCTTGTTTGGCCTCTCTTTGTGCCCTTCTTTGTGAGCTCTGGGACCACCTTGTATTGGGATTTCAGTGGTGGGGATGGTGTTTTGAGGTCCTAAGAAGGAGAGGGCCATCCCCTCTCCTTGTTGTCTTCAATACTTGTCATATTTGCCTCATATGTGAGCACCTTTGTTAAGTTCATGTTGACCATGTCTTAGCTGGTATTTGTGGTTGTTTTGCCATGGTATAGCTCTATTTTGAGTTCGTTTAGACATGCCTTATATGCTTCATACACTTGTCTTGTAATCCCCTTACTTTCCTTAACATGCACCTTGTGTTTAGACCACTATGCTTACATGTTTTGGCTTAGCTTTGAGAAGCTTTTAGCTTTGTTTTACTATGCTTAAGGTCTAATTTTGGTTGCTTGGGTTACATGTGACTTGCTTTGTATAGCTACCATGCAATCTAGCTTATAGGCTTTGGGTGTTGAATCCTCTAGCATGCTCTACTTGGATCATTTCGGTGGTTTTGCATCACTTTTAATGATATTTCAGTCCATATAGTATGCTTGAATACTTGCATTTATCACCTATTCCATGCCTTGAAGAGTATGTGTTTTATGCCTCTTGAATCTGTCATTGTGTATGCCATCATGTCTAGGCCTTTGGGATGCCATCTAAGTGGGTTTTTGGACTCATCTTGACATGTCATAACTCTGTTTTGGTCGCTTAAATCATGCCATGTTTGGTTGTATTAGGTGTAGTGTAACACCTCTTTGATGGCCTTGCATACCTCATGATTTTACCCCTTTGTTTTGGCTTGTTTTGGCTTTGGTCATTGCATGATTTATGCTCATTTTAGCATGATTTAGGATTGTTTTGGGTCATACTTGCCATATGCTCTTTGTTTTGTGTAGCATTGGTTCAATTCCCTTGCCTAGTTTTAAGTCTTAAGCCTTAATCATGCATGCTTGATTTGTTTATGTGATTTGGCATCACTCTTAGCACCATTTCAGAGCATGTAATGTTGTCACATTGGCATGCTTTTCCTTCCCTTTTAAGTGCACTTAAAAGTTGCCTTTTGATGATTGAGTGATTGGGTCCATTAGCATGCATGTTTGTATGTGCATTTGCCCCTTTTCCTTTAGCATTTTGGCCACTGTTTTGGACCTATTAGAGAGCTGTCCTTCTTGGTGTAAGTCTATCCTTTGCATGTTGTTGCATGCTCGCCTTGTGTGTTGTTGCATACTCGGGTCATTGTATATTATTGCACGTTTAAGTTGCATTTTGCATCCTTGTTAGCTTGCATTTTGCCATATGTTTGATATGTGGTTACATGTTTGCATGTTTGTTCACATGCTCATGTTGCATTGGTTTGCTTGCATGTTTAGGTTGCATAGTATTGTGCATGTTGGCCTCCCTTGCCTCTTGATAAATCATGATAAAGGTTGGGGTTCTTCTATGTATTTGTGTGCATTTCATTTGACATCAAAATGCACACTTGGCCTCTTTGGCCATCATGCATCGAAATGCGTGATTGGTGGCCCGAGGGTCGAGGGCTACACTTCCTTGAGTTCATAACATGATAGAGACAGTGGTCGTGCAAATATTGCTTTGAAAATGCATTGCCATGCCTTGTATGTCCTCTGTTGCAGCAAAATAGGGTTCTGCAGGAAGAGATGGGCGGTCAGCCATCTTCAGTGCCGGCCGGCTATGTATTGTTGGCCGATGGCCTCACCTTTGGTTGGTGACTATACTGCCATGGCCGGTGGCCTCATCCCTTGGTTGGTGACATACCACAGTGCTCAGGGAGTGATTCTGGATCTTCCTTGGGACTTGTGAAGTCTTCAGAAGTACAGAGCAGTGTAAACAGAGGCAACATAAGTATGGTGATAGATTTCAGAGCGAAGCCGAGCATGCATGCATTCCTCCGTCTTCCCGAAGCAGCTTTACTGCTTTCTTAGCTCAGTTAATTCATTAAATTAGTTAAGTATTGTGTAACATTTAATTAGCTTGTTAGTTAATTAATTTGTATTATTCTTTTGGCCCCTCCCTCGAGAGGGCGCAATTGTGTAATAAGCGTGCATATGTGCGATGCATGTCTTCCAACCCCCACTTCTTTCTCCCTTTTACTTACCTGCTTACGATGGTTAGTTTTAGGGCATATTTGATTTAGCATACCTTATGCTATGCATGTTTGCATTCATTCATTTGTATTACATGCACCGGGCTCAGCGCATCATACTAATCGCATAGTTCTTCAATTCCAACTTGAATACGTGTATCGAGTTATTGCATTTCATATGCCATTCTTAGGTTAGCCGAGCCTATTCTAGTTGCATTTTGCTTGTGATGCATTAGCCATTTTAACATGAACTAGGATCATGCATGATTTCTAACTAGTTTCTTGTTTTGGCTTGGAATATACTGTGAGTGTTTTATGCTTTAGCATCTTACATGTATGCGAGTGTTAAAATGACAACATGCTTGCCATGAGGCTAATTGCTTATGTGATATAACTGCCTGAATGCCTGTGGATGAAGATTGGATTGCTTGAATTGGAATAATTCATCGAAAGCCATGTTTTAGCCTACTTGCGAGTAGCAAAATTCAAAACTATTTCCAAACAAATGGATATGCGATGCTTTGTTCCAAGTTAGGCGATCTAGTCTATACTTGTGTGTTGTGCGCATCACATAGTAATTCTAGGTTAAAAACCGGAATAAGAGCACATAATGTTTTCAAAACTAGATATCATGGTTAGTAGAGGCCGATCTTTGATTGGGCGAGCGGGGGTGCTCATAGATGACCTTCCCCAATCGTACCCAAGTTCCTGATCCGAGGCAACTTTGGTGATGACGGACACGTGGCCTTAGGCAACGAGTCAGGGTTTCCTAAATTTCCCCAAAATAAAATATTTAGGTGCCGACTCTGTATCTGGCAAAGCAGTCCATGTTTGGCATTTCTTTCTAAAAATCTGTTTTCCAAAACAATTTGCCGGATTTGGACTCTTTGATGATTCATCGGTCTTGCATTGCACTCTGCGAGATTAGATACAGGACCGTGACATTGAGTCCAAACTGTAGTGAACCCAAATGAACAAAACGGGATTTTCCCTCCCGGGACGTTCGGGGACGTCTACATATTGCAACTTCATTTTTCCTAAAATTCCTATTTGGTCTACTTATATCATACCTATCCTCAATGAATATTCTATTTCTATTGTTCACTCAATCCTTAAATATTAGGAGTCATAATTTGAATAAGAATTCTTGTGGTATATGTTTATGGCGTATGATTAAATAAAAATAAAAAAGTATGTTCTATAGAACGATTACCCCCTTCAGTTGAATTTTATTCAATTCAACGATTGACCAAAAGAAATTTTTAATAAATAATAAATTGCATGAACTTAGATCAATCAAATAATGATATTTCTATGCAATGATTCGGCCTAATCAATTTGTCCATTTCGATTCTATCCATGGGGGATAATGATAAAGAAAAAGGGTAGAAGAATTTACAAAAAAAAAAAATGAGATTCATAAAAGATGGGTTGGTTAGGAGAGGGAGAGCCGAACTAGGTCTATGTAATTTAATTGCTATAAGTCAACTCTTGTAGTGTTTTTATTCAGTTTGTATTATTTTGGAAACATAATTTAGTGTTTTTGTGCTAATATTGACCACCTATTTATTTTTAAAGTTACTTGGCACATTGAAATGGAACCAAACAGTGTTGAGAATGACAGGGGTGATTGTAATTGGAAGCCTAAAGTTCACATGGCATTCGATATAGAACAAAAAGCATATGATTTCTACAATGCCTATGGAGGAAGACTAGGCTTTAGTATTTGAAGGGGTGTGGCCATGGGCATGATCATGTGGATCACACTTCAAAATCTTAGAATTTAATTTTTTTTGTTGGATATGGTATTCATGGATGTAATATTGAAAACATGTCATGTGGATGTTGTTGGGTTACCAGTGGATGTTTTTGGATTAGTGTGCATGGAGAATGCTACACAAGTGTATTTTAATTGTTGTGTTCTTTGATCATTGTCTTATTCTCATTGTATCTTTTGTGTGATTTATTCTTTGAAGTCAAGTCCATTCTCTCTATGGTTCCATCTTCTTTCTGTGTGACACTTTGGAATGTTTGAAAAAGACAAATAGGACTTTTTTGTGCATGTTGTAGTCTGCAATTTTTTTCTTCTTCTTTACTTCAACGTTTATTTGTTTTTCTCTTGTTTTCAATTTTTTTCCTAACACAACTTAATTTATAATAGAGCAGTCCAAGGCCAAAACCAACTTAATTTACACTTAATATTTAAACAACAAAAGAAGAAGTCCAAATATAACTAATATTATTATTACAATGGTGCATTGCAACGTTTCTCAAAGTTCTCTGATCTCTACAACCATTTGTTTACTTTCTTTCTTATACTTTGTAACCATCTCTTTGAACTCACCATTGGATACAATGAGTTCTTGGACCAAAGGCTTGATATTACAATTTTCGTCGCTTTCCTCCCTTAGCATCTTCAACCATTGACGCTGCTTATGTAAAGGCATCCACTACTCAAAGAAGACACATCCATTGGTGTTGTTGAAAGGGCAAGCAAAGTATACCATCCCTGGATTTTCCTTTGACTTTGAAATTTTGAATGCCACTCTTGCCCCGTAACGACATTTTCAATTTCTAAATTGAATTTCACTAGTATCACTCATAGATGCATTTGATGTTGATATTTTTTTCCTGAAATAACAACATATTATAAAGGTTCTAAATATGATAAATAAAACTAAATAATATGTTTTGAAGATTTGAGTACCCAAATAGAAATGGAATGCAAATAGAATTGCTAATGAACATGATATTTCTACAATCTTAGAATTAAACTTACCTATGGCACACAGCTTTATGTAAGTACACAAGCAACTTCAGAATCATCAAGCAGGAATACATAAAAGATGACTAGTTAATTTATGTACCAAGAACTCGAGTGTTAGAATAGCTTAAGGTAGCTTTTTAAGACAACATATTCCCTTCATAACTACATACAACTTTAAATATTACATTGTAGACCCTTATGAAGTTATACGTGAATGTATCTCAGAAGAAGGATGGAAAACTTTAACAGAATGAACAATATTTAGACATAGATGTAAAATCTTTAGATTGTAATAGAATGAACAATGTTTATGTTGGAAAAAAATGGGTTTTGGTAAAATTTAATGTGAAATTAAAGTAGGTCCCAACCATTGGTTGAGGTGGGATTAAATGGGTTTAGATTCTTTGTAACAAGGTGTAGACCGCCTGGAACTCTGCTCCGCACGCGAGGGCGCGAATTGTAGTTCTAGCTACTACAGTACGGACTCCTGTCATGGTTCTGAATCTAATCTCACAAAGTGCAATGTGAGACTGATAAATCACCAAAGAGTCCAAATCTGGCAAATCGTTTTGGAAAATCGATTTTAATCAAAAAGCGCCAGACATGGACTGCTTTGCCAGATTTCAGAGTCGCCACCTAAATATTTTATTTTGGGAAATTTAGGAAATCCTGACTCGTGCCTAAGGCCACGTGTCCGTCATCACCAAAGTTTCCTCGGCTCGGGAAATTGGGTACTAGAGGGGAAGGTCCTAAAATGAGCAACCCCGCTCGTCCGATCAAAGATCAGCCTTTACTAACATGATATGTTGTTTTGAAAACACATGCGTTCTTATTCTGATTAATTAGCTAATCTTACTACGTGATGCGCATAGCATACAAGTATAGACTAGATCGCCTAATTTGAAACAAAACATCTCATTTTTGTTTGTTTGAAAATGGTTTAAAGGTGCTACTCGCAAGTAGGCTAAGATGCGGATTTGCCACTCTCAAGTGGGCTTAGAAAACATGGTGATTTGCCACTTCAAGTGGGCTTAAAACTCACATTTCGATGAATTGTTCCAATTCAAGCAATCCAACCTTCATCCGCAGGCATTCATGCAGTTATATCAGTTAAGCAAATAGCCTCATGGCAAGCATGCTAAACATGGCAACACTTACATGCATGCAAGGATGCTAAAGCATAAAAGCTCACCTAGTACTCCGAGCCAAAACAAAAGCTATGTTAGAAATCAATGCATGACCCTAGCTATGTCAAGAATGCCTAATGCAACACATGCAAAATGCAACTAAGATGGGCTCGGCTATTCTAAGATGTCATGTGAATGCAACTAGATAACATGTATTCAAATTGGTATTGAAATACAATGCAGTTTGTATGATGCACCGAGCCGGGTGCATGCAAGACAGATGAATAATGCACGCATGCATAGCATAAGGATGCTAATTGAAATATGCCCTAAAACTAACCATCAAAAGCTGGTAAATAAAAGAGAGAAAGAAATGGGGGTTGGAAGACATGCATCACACGCACGCACACTTATTACAACAGTTGTGCCCTCTTGACGGAGAGTCCAAATAATAAGCTAACTAGCTAATCTAAGCTAATTAAACTAATTATTACAAAACAAAACTAATAACTAATTAGTTAACTAACTAGTTATTACAACACAAATTGAATAGTTAAGCACATTAACTACTTAAGTACAAAAACCAATGCATTAGGTAGCTTAAGCAAAGCAACTAAGTAAAGCAATTAGAAAGGGCCTCGGAGTGAGAAGCGCATGCATGCTCAGTCGCCTCGTTCGGAAATCCATCGCGATGCCCCAACTTGCCTCTGTTTTCAATTGTTCTCAAAACACTGTACAAAGGTCCAGATAGCTTTTGCTCCACCATGGGAACCTCCAGGGGCATGGCCGACCACTTATTGGTGTTGCCAACCACCTGTAAACCACTTACCTTTGCTACAGACTAGAAAAAGTGGTCTGCCAGCCACTTTTACTGGTCTGCTGACTAGAAAATGCTGCACTTCTCCAATTTGCTGCAACAGAGAACAAGAAGGGGCACGACAGTGTATTTGCAAGGTATGTGTGCACAACCACCCTCCCTATCATTTCTTAAGCTCAAGGGAGTGCGGTTCTCGACTCTCAGGTCACCAACCGAGCATCGCAATGCACGATGGCCGAGAAGCCAAGATTGCATGAATCAATGTTAATGAATGCACAAATAACACATAAGAGCCTTAACCTCTATCATGCATGATCAAGAGGGTCGGCGACCGAGAAATGAGGCACGTTTCATCACTTCAAGTATGAAACGTCCCTCGTTTCTTGTGTTTGGACTAACACCCTATCCAAACACAATGCAATGCATGCACATGGAAATACAATGCAATGCAACATGAGCATGTCAAGTATAATGTAAACAACATGAGCATGCAACCACATAATGCAATGCAACAAGCATGCAACAACATAATGCAATGCAACAAGCATACAAAATGCTATTATACCAATGCTAGGATGGCATGCACAAAATTCCAAACACAATGCAAGGCATGCACACACTATGCAATGCATGCACATGCAAACAACATGGAATGTAACAACATGTGAACAACATGCAAACAAACATGCTATATGGACTTAAACCGAATATGGACAGATCTCAATCATGCCCAAAATAGTAGCCAAAATGCTGAAATGATGGCATGAAATGCAAAACAAAGCATGTACATGCTCTAGCCCACCAACTAAGCATAAAAGCATAACTCTCAAAAGTGCTCAAGGAGTGACAAATGTAAGAGTGTAGCCACACTATAAGCATTGAAATTAGGTATGAAATGATGCCAAATCACTCAAACAAAGAAAGCATAGCATGCTGGGGTCCTTAAGCATTAAAGCTAGTGAAGGGGACTACACCAGAGGCATGCAATACATGTCACAAATGGATGAACCAGCCATGGTCAGAGCTCAAGTAGGTCAAAACAAGGACCAAAACATACGAATAGGGGAGCTCAAAGGTCTAGGCATGCATGCATACAAGCTAGGCCACAAACAAGGCAACAATGGCATGACCCTTAGAGGCACTCAAAGGGTGAAAGAAATGGGAACATGGCAATGCTATATGCTCTGAAATAACATGTAAAATGATGCCAAATCATGCACATGTTACAAATGAAGCATGCTAGAAGACTCAAAGCTTGAAACTAGCATAGGCACTTGCACTATAGCTATGCAATACATGAAGCATATGGCCAATACAACCCAAAACAATCCTAGAGCATGCTAAAATAATGACAAAACATGCATGGAGCAAAGCCAAAACAAGCTAGCATGAAGGGCGTGAAGCATGAAGTATGCAAGTCCAATAAGGAGGAGTACACCACACCTACCAAAACCAAGTATGAGATGGCTTCACCAACAAAATTCAGAGTTATGGCATGTCAAATTAACACCAAAAATGGGCTAATACCAAGTCAAAACATGCTAGAATAACAAGCTCACTCATTAGGCATGCAAAGCTAGTAAAGAGAACTTACACTACAAGTGTAAGAAGCAAATGAGGGATGCTCTAATCAACCAAAAATAGAGTTGTGTCATGGAAAAAAAAACACCAAAAACATACTGAAATGGTGGTCCAAAATGCTAGGCAAGATGGCATACACATGAGCTCATATTTAAGGCATAAAGCACCAACCCTTCAAAGCATTGAAAGAGTGAAAGATGTGAGTATATGGCCACACCACATGTACTGAAATCACATATCAAATGATGCCAAATCATGTAAATAGCCCAAGCAATGCATGCTAGTGACTTGGAAACTCAAAGCTAGTGAGCTAAAATGCACTATGGCTATACAAAGCATGGCATGCATGACCAAAACAACATAAATCAGAGCTTAATCATGATAAAACATGAACAAAATCTTCTTGGAGTTGAGCCAAAATATGCTAGAATGATGGTCCAAAAGCATGATGCACGTTAGGCTAGCATGCAAGATTATACTACAAGTGTATAAAGCATGCAAAGGGTGACTCTACCAAGACAAAACAGAGGTATGCCATGGCAAAATAACACCAAAAATATGCTGAGATGGAGCCAACATATGCTAGATAAACATACTCAAACATGAGGCTAATAAGGCAAGTATTCAAGATACAAGGAGAGGGGATGACCCCCTCCTATTTGGGACCTCAAAACACCCTTTTCACCACTAAAATTCCTCTAAGTTTTAGTGGTGAGAAGGCCAAAAGGAGGTGGTCCTAATAGCTTAAAAGGATAGCACACAAACAAGGCCAAACAAGGCACAAGAGGGGGTAGACCACCCCAAACACAAACAAGGGCTTAAACAAACATTTCAAGCATGTGAAATCAGAACTTTTTGTAGTTAAGAGTTAGGCCTAAATAAGCATGCAAATAGGGCCAAAAGCTTAAACAAAAACCAAGGTTTAAAGGGTTAGAAGCTCACCCTTGTAGAACCACTTCAAAGTTGCATCTCCAGCAACCTTTCTGAGCTCAAACCAGTCCAAAAACACTAAAACCAACTCCTAGGTGCCTCAGCAACAAAACAATGGTGTTTCACTATGTGTTTGTGTGCAAAAGTGTGAAGAAAGGCACTTTTGAGCACAAATATGAAGCAAATGAGTAATATAGAGACAAAGATGTATGTATAGCTCTTAGCCACTTTTTTCCAACCTGAGACAAGAGGGAGGAGGTTCTCTCTTATAGAAAAACAAGAATCAAGCTTCTTGAACAAGCTAAGAGCTTGAACCAATCCATCCATACACGTGTATGGAGGATGCAATCTATGCACTCCAGCTGGCACAACTGGCATCCACAACACCTGCAGTAAGTGAAGGAAAGCTGCCGACCAGTTGAAGTGGTCGTCCAGCTACTTAAAGTGGTCGGCCAGCCACTTTTTCGGGCTAGCAAGAGGAAAAAGTGGTCTCCGAGGGGGGAGAGGTGGTCTGCACCAGGAAAGCAAGGTGGTGGCATGGTGGGAGACCACTTTTTCCAGCTGCAAACCACTTGTAGACCACCAAAAGTGGTCTACAGGGAAGAAAACTGGCTGGCGGGGAAGAAAAGTGGTTTTCAGGGAGAGAAATTGGTCTCTCACCCTCATTCCACCCTCCAAGAAAGGAAAACAAGGTTTGTGCCAAAAACAAACCAAAAAGGATGCAAGACAACAGTCCGGGGGGCGAGGCGCGTAGCTAGAAGCCTCGAAAATTAGTCTACGGGCACCAAAAGTGGTCTATGAGGGAAAAGTGGTCTACAACCACAAAAAGTGGTCTCCCAGACCTTAGTGTCCCTCTAGGCAAAGGCAACAAGGCATGGTCCGAAAACCAAGCCAAAAGGAGAACGTTAAGTGGTCCTGAGACAAGGCGCGCGGCCGAAGGCTCTAGAAGCCGGAAACTAGTCTCCAAGGGAGAAAAGTGGTCTACGACCACAAGAAAGTGGTCTACGGACCTCAGTGTCCCTCTAGGGAAGGAAAAACAAGGTTCGGTTCAAAACCAAACCAAAATGGAAGCAAGACAAGGCGCTCAGCCAAAGGCTCTAGAAATCGGAAACTGGCCTACCAGAGGGAAAAGTGGTCTACAACCACAAAAAGTGGTCTACGGACCTCTCTCTCCCTCCAGGCAAGGTCAACAAGGCTTGGTACACAAACCGAGCCAAAACACAAAGAGTTCAGAGGCCTGGAGGCAAGGCACTCAGCCGAAAACTCCGGAAACTCAAAACGAGCACAAACATGCACAATCATCAAGCGCTCAAATGATGACATCTGAGTCTTAAGGTCGATCAAAAATGGGGTGTCTACACAAGGTCTTTACACCACAAAAAGAATGACAAAAAACCACTGAGAATTGAATGAGAAATTGTCTCATAAAGATGCCCTCATGAATGAGGTTTTGGGATGTAATAACCCCCGACCTCTGATTTATGTTAATTCGTGGTTAAATAAGCTTACTGAGTAATTAAGAGAAATTTTGAATTAAATTGCTTGTGTGTGTGTGCAATATTGTGCTTATATCTGTTTAGCATAGAAAGATCTGTTCGTGTTTTCGTTTCGGTTTGTGAATTGAAGGCCTCATCGACATCTGATTCAGAAATTGACTTGATTTATGTGTTAATTAGAATTTTTAGAATTTTATGGTAGATTCAATTGAAATTCGATTTGGAATAATTAAATTAGATTAATTAATGCCACTTTGCTTAGCTTAAGCCAAATTAATTAAATATCACTAAGTGGGCCTATATAAGGCCACTTTTATCACTCCTACATATTTTTAACACCCTTGTTTCCTCATCTATGAACTCAACGTGAAGAGAAGAGAGAGAGAGAGAGAGAGAGAGAGAGAGAGAGATGATGGATCTCAACTAGAGGATTGAAGAATTGAGCAAGAATTTTCTAGAATTGAAGGATTTGGACTTAGGGACTCAAAATTAAGCTTCTAGCTCTCATCTTGACAGGACCTAGGTAAGGAATCTAACCCATAGTTGTGTAATTGAGTTAGCTTTTGTAAGAATTCAAGTTAAAAAGGTAGACTAACATGAGAATGGGCTAGGATTAAAGAATTGTAACTCAAATCATACATGCATGTCCATATTATGAAGTTTTGAAGTTGTTTTCATAAGAATCCTCACATGCATGTTTATATTTTGGTTGTAGACTAAGAATTCACCATGTTTTTGAGTTGAATATTTCATTTGATCATGTTTTGGGAAGCTATAAACTCAAATTACACATGCATGACATGATCACATCATATTCTTACATTTCAAGTTGAATGTTGCACAATTGACATACTTTTGGGCCTTGATTTCATGAAATGATTTTTACACCTTCATATTTTACATGTTTGCATATCTTATCTTAAGTTTTGGGCCCAAAAGGATGTGAATTATAGCTTTGGATTTGAATTTGCAGCATGGAGTGCAATTTGGAAATTTCAAATTCTGCACTTTCGCTTGAGCGTGAGATTCTACGCTCGAGCGGAAACCTTTGTTTTTGGATTTCAGCTCGAGCGACCTGAAGTACGCTCAAGCGTGAAATACATGCTCCCAGAAGTTTCTTGTTTTTACAGACCGCTCGAGCGGCGAGAGTTGCGCTCGAGCGGCCATCGAGCGTTCATCGAGCGTGAAAATTGCATAACTAGTACTTTTCAAAATTTGTAGAACACTCGACCGCGGGAAGTTGCGCTCGAGCGTCACCTCGCATATTGCATGTCCGCTCGAGCGAGGTAATATATGCTCGAGCGGGGACCCTATTTTCAGAAATTTGACCAAGTGTTTACCAATGTGTTTTAGTATCCTCATTGTATCCTAGGCATTCCTAAGCCAAGATTAAGACATAGTAATGAGGGTAAAATGTAGAGACACTAAGAACGGAACGTAATGAGTTAAATATATTCCAACGTGTGTTTCAAATGTGCATTTGTTATGTGTTAATGCAGGTCACGCGCCTTGGGTTAAGTAAATTACCTACTCTACTCATCTACTTGGAGCCATTTGTTAATTATGAGTAATAACTCTGTAAAGCTATGTTTAATTACAAGTATTTTCTGACTGATATGATACGATCTATTTTCTTAAATGCTATTTTATGAATTATAAATGAATGTCCATTTTTCTGAAATGTATTTGTGGCATCCTTAGTTTACGTGGCCTCGCTCGGGGGTAACAATACCGTGGCCAATATGCACGTGGCCCTCGCCCAGGGGTAACAATACTGTGGCTTGTATTCACGTGGCCCTTGCCCGGGGGTAACAATACTGAGGCCTATATTCACGTGGCCCTCGCTTAGGGGTAACAATACCATGGCTACTTGTGCACAAGATATGGACCTTTATGGTTGTCAGTACCGACTATACATGTGAGTCTCAGGACTAAGTTGATATGATAGCTAATGGATGTACCACGTATGATTTTATGCAAGATCCAAATATGAATATGATTATGAGCATGAACATGTATTTGATAGTCCAACCAATTAGGTGGGTATTAATTTTAGACTAGACTTTTTGGTTTTGCTTTTTTATGGAGTTGTAAATTAGCTTTCAAGCCAACATAATAAACAATGTAAATTCTCTCCATCTTCGTTGCCTAAACTTCTCCTTTTGTCTACTTCATCTCTAACTCCATAACTCCTTCATAATTCCATAATAAAAATAGTACAGAGTTCTCTGGCAGTTCTATTCCATGGAACTCCTGTTTATCATAGTGATGGCCATCATATCTGATCTTCGGTCTTCATGACCGATTGTTCAGTCTTCATGACCGTCTGTTTAGTCTTCTAGACTGCTTGTATTTATTGCTTTTGAATTTCCACGTGTTATATTATGCTTCTCATACGTAATATGAACCTGCTCAGTGTGTACTTTATTTTACATTTAAATTATCATTCAGAACCCCTTTACTCAGCTGTTGTTCATTGGGCTTTAGCTCACGTTTTTATCTGTATATGTAGGTAATCTAGTTCAGGAGTGGATGTAGTAATGGCGATCTTGCCTCCGTTTTGGTCATTCTACCTTTTGTGCCTCGCGTTGAGGTTCCCATCTGTTGGAGCGCTGGCTGACCCAGTGATTACCCTTTTGAAACTCACTCACATGTCTTGGTCGGTTGTCATTGGTGTTATGTTTGTTATTGATGGGAATGACTTTTGTCTTTTGGTTGTCTTATAAGAAACTTGTAATGACTGGATGTACATGTATATATATATATATATAAATATATAGCTACGTTTTGTCTCATGTAAGTTCACAGCTCGTTGGACGTTTTACTTTCTTATATAATAGCTTCCGCTAGCCCCGCTCATTTGTTTTGTTCAGTTAGGCTTTTGGTAATCGCGGATTATTGGCCGGTTACGACACTAAACCTATAGGGGCGGGTTTGGGTCATGACAATGGTTATTTTGGGAATTCCATCTTCAAAATTTAATTTATCATAAGATCGTTCTAAGATTTGCCTAATCTTATCACGATGATCCTTAACTCGATTTTTGATTAACAAAAAAATTTCTTTTGCGAGCAAAGTTCTTGCTTTTTCAAAAAGACAAATTTTTTTTAGTTGTTCAAAAACTGGATCAGAAAACTCATCTGATATGAGGTCTGATAGCTGAAGAAAATTGTTTATTTTTTCAAAATTAAAATCTTCATTCCAATTGATTTGTTTAAGGATATTGAAACAAAGATTTTGCAAATCTTTTAATTTAGTTGTTTGCTCAGCTAATTTGTTGGCCAGAACTCCCATGTGTTTTCGAAATTTCACATTGTTGTCTACAATGTGAGTTTTCCAAACTCCATTGAGTTCTGTATAAATTTCTCTGGATATACCAGGGTTGAAAAAATCTTTTATTTCAGATTCATCTGGTTTAGATGTCTGAATATTAGTTGGAACTAGGTTAGTTCTCATTTGACAAAAATTCTTTTGATAAACAGGCATAGCTGGTGCACTGTAAAAAGCTTTTTTTAGCTTTGGTCATGCTATTGTACAATTTATGACTGGCTCCTAGAAATCTGCAAACTTGCTTATTGCATTCATTCCAGTCTGTGTGAATTCCAGGTTGTTTTCCTGCGAATACAACATAAACCCTTTCTTGTCTAGGAATTGCTTTTTTAGCAATTGTTACCCAATCTCCTTGAGCGGGTTGTTTACCATTGTCCATTGTTTCCTCTTGGTCTAGAGGTCTACTGCAAAAATTAAAATTACTTGTTTAGTAATTTAATTTTCTGAAACAATTTCTACTAAGAAAATCTGCAAGAAAATTGTTAGTACCTTTAAGATGTTCTACCTCAAAAGTATATTCAGAAATTTTATTATATCAGACTAATCGTCTTCCTTGCTCAATAGGTTTTCTTATTCATCAAGAAATCTCTTACTACCTTATTATCAGTGGGTACAATAAAATTTTCTAGGGCAGGTGTATCAGCAGCAACTTCAGTCAGACCACCAGTTTGACGTATCACTACGCCCTGGATATAGAGCGATAACAGCTTCAATTTTCGGGATAGTCGTTCATCCCTTTCAGTGCCAACTTCCGGCAAATCAAAATGAAAAAAATGAGGCTCATCATACGGGACAAAATCATCAATCCTCCAGATGGAATCACACAACGATTTAGACACAAATCATTTTTTTCTGTAATAGCTTTGTTTCCGTAGTTTAAAATATCTTCGACCGGAAACACCAGATCTGCTCGAGGTTGTCCAACGGCGACTAAAAATTAGTTTAGTTCTGGCGGTGTATGGACGCCGTTGCGAAAAACGGAAAGTAGTCGCCATAATCGATGATGGAGCCCCACCATTAAATGGTAATCGCGGATTATTGGCCGGTTACGACACTAAACCTATAGGGGCGGGTTTGGGTCATGACAATGGTTTATTTTGGGAATTCCATCTTTCAAATTTAATTTATCATAAGATCGTTCTAAGATTTGTCTAATCTTATCATGATGATCTTCAACTCGATTTTTGATTAACATAAAAATTTCTTTTGGAAGCAAAGTTCTTGCTTTTTCAAAAAGACAAATTCTTTTTATTTGTTCAAAAACTGGATCAGAAAACTCATCTGATATGAGGTCTGATAGTTGAAGAAAATTGTTTATTTTTTCAAAATTAAAATCTTCATTCCAATTCATTTGTTTAAGAATATTGAAACAAAGATTTTGCAAATCTTTTAATTTAGCTGTTTGCTCAGCTAATTTGTTGGCCAGAACTCCCATGTGTTTTCGAAATTTCACTTTGTTGTCTACAATGTGAGTTTTCCAAACTCCATTGAGTTCTGTATAAATTTCTCTGGATATACCAGGGTTGAAAAAATCTTTTATTTCAGATTCATCTGGTTAGATGTCTGAATATTAGTTGGAACTGGGTTAGTTCTCATTTGACAAAATTCTTTTGATAAACAGGCATAGCTGGTGCACTGTAAAAAGCTTTTTTAGCTTTGGTCATGCTATCATATTTATGACTGCTCCTGAAATCGCAAACTTGCTTATTGGCTTCATTCCAGTCTGTGTAAATTCCAGGTTGTTTTCCTGAACACATAAACTTTCTTGTCTGGGATTGCTTTTTTAGCAATTGTCACCCAATCTCCTTGAGCGGGTTGTTTACCCTTATCCATTGTTTCCTCTTGGTCTAGAGGTCTTCTGCAAAAATTAAATTTACTTGTTTAGCAATTTAATTTTCTGAAACAATTTCTACTAAGAAAATCTGCAAGAAAATTGTTAGTACCTTTAAGATGTTCTACCTCAAAAGTATATTCAGAAATTTTATTATACCAGGCTAATCGTCTTCTTTGCTCAATAGGTTTTTTATTGATCAAGAAATCTCTTACTGCCTTATTATCAGTGCGTACAATAAAATTTTCTGGGGCTAAGTAAATATGAAAACTTTTATTGCCCATTTTATTGCAAGTAATTCTTTTTCAAAAATAATATATTTCTGTTCATTTGGTTTAAATGTTCCAGAATTATATCACAAATTAATTCTTCTTTTTGTAATTTTATGGGTATTGGATTTTTTCTTGGTCTAATCCCATTTTCTGATAAAGGTATCTCTTTATCATGCCATAAATTACTGGGTATAGCTTTAAGAACACATCCCCAGCATGCTTCTGAGGCATCTGTTTCTAAAATTAATTTATCACCTGTTTTAGGAAGATAAACATCTGGTAAAGTTTTAACATTTTCTTTAATTTGTTTAATTAAAGCAACATCTTCTGTGTCCATTCAAAAATAACATTTTTCCTTAATTTGGTTAACCAAGGAATTTCTATTTTTGAAAGATTTTTGATAAAATTTCGTCCATAATTTAAAATGCCTAATAAACTCTGTAATTGTGTTATATTTTCAAGAGTATCAGGAAAATCTCGTACTTTGGACAAAATATGTTCTTGTAATTTTAAACCTTTCTGGTCTAAAATTATTCCCAAAAATTCAATTGATTCTTTTTCTAGTTCAATCTTTTTTGGAGACAAAATAATTCCATGTTTTTGGAATTTTTCACAAAGTAATTTTAAATGTTTCTTATGCTTCCTTGTTGGTTTTAGAGAAGATAAGTATATCATCAATATAAACTACACAACAATCTTTAAGATCTTTAAAAATTGTATCCATCCACCGTTGAAATACCTATGGTGCTATATTTAACCCAAAAGGCATAACATTCCAGTGGTAATGTCCTCTAGGTGTACTGAAAGCTGTCAATTTTTTTGACTCTTCAGTTAATTGAATTTGCTAAAAACCACTCTTACAATCAAATTTGCTAAATATTTTTGATCCTTTGGTTAAGTTAATCAAAACATCTTTTCGTGGAATAAAATATCCATCAAATTCTAAATTTTCATTTAACCGTTTATAGTTAACTACCATTCGGGTTTTTCCTCTTTTAATTTCAGCATGGTTTCTTACCATAAAAGCTGGACTAGAGTGAGGGCTTCTTCAATTAACTTTTTATCTAAAAGTTCTTGAAGTTGAATACCAAATTCATCTATATCTTGTCTAGTATAGATCATTGGTCTTACTTTAATTATAACATTAGGGTCTTTCAATTTTAAATTACAATAACGTGGGCTACGTTGCCATAGTTTTAATGAATTTTTACTAAAATTTTCTTCTAAAATTTTATAAATCCAGTGTGATTCATCAGTGGTTTTAATAATGGGGGTTAAATCACCACGCGACACGAGCGCAAACTCTTTATCACTAATATATTTATGTTGTTCTAACAAGGGAATATGAATTAAGACATTGTTTATGCTTAATGAAATGGCTTTTTCCTGTATTTGCATTGGAAGATATTTATATATAAAATTATTTCCAAGAAGGAAATCTCCATGCATATAAGGAAAACATAGAATTTTTGGTATAATGAACTTGCTATCATTTAACCAAATAGCTATATTTTTAGCCTTGAATTGTATGGAAGTATGGTTGCCATCAATTCCAGTAACCAAAATTGGATGTTTCATTAATGTCCATTTTTCTTTTGGTATGGCATTCCATTTACATGAGCTGACTGTAGCTCCTGTATCTATGAGAACACTGAGGCTATAGGGTTTATAACCTGCAAAATTAAATGTTCCCAATACATATGTATATCTTCTTTTTCCTTGGCTAGGAGAAAAAATAATATCATCATTTTTTGTTTGAAAATGATACATATATGCAGACTTAATATGTTCAAGTTGTCTTCTTGTTCCTGGAAAAATAGGAATCTGAACATTGTTTGAAGTAATAGATTCTTGATTAGAATTATTACTTGATTCTCCAATGCTTAATTTTGAAAATGATTTGTTAGGAAAATCTTTTTCAAATACAGAAATTGATCTTTTAATTTTTGGAACTGTATTTTCGATATATAAATTTTTTCCTGATGCTTGCATTTGTAATTATGCAGGATTTTTTGTTTTAGAAGATTCTCCTTGTCCCACTAGGTTGTATTAGACGAGGGACTTCTAAATTGCTCAAATTCATTAGACGAGGTTGTATTACCGTGTCAAATGGTCTTGGTTCAAAGATTTCAACGATTTTATTATCGTTTGATCTTGTTTATGTTTCAGGAAATTTGGTTAATTCGTGAATTGTTTTTCAACGAATAGCCAAATCAAGGGAATTTGATTTTATTCCTAATCATTGTGTTTTGATTCTTATTCTAACTGTGTCTTCAAGATTAGGATCATTTATGGAAATAAAGAAATTCGGTTTAACATTAAACCAAACTACTCCATTAGCCAAATTAGATTGGATTCCTCGAATGATTGCTTTCATTGGGTCGGAAAATCTTTTATAAAAAATTACTGCCAAAATAGGAGTATCTATCCCTTGGTGAAATAAGATTGTTACGGTTACTTGAATTAATCCAATATGAATTTATTGAATTTCAGGATATTTCTTTTTCCATCTTGCAACCTTTTTCTTATCAAAAAAAGGAATATCAATATTTCCTTCTTCTGACCATTTTGCTTGAGTGTTACCACTATATTGTTCAAACACGCTTGCTGAAAAGAAGTTGAATTTTGAAAGTTTATAAATTTCTAGAACAACAACTTCTTGTATTTTTTCGAATTTTGATAATTCTTCGTCGGTAAAAGTTTTTTCTTCTCCGATTACATCTCCAAGTCGAATTGCCTGTAATTCTTCTTGAGATATATTATCCGCTTCTTGAGATATTTCTTGATTATTAATAGTAGTCATCATGAAGATTAGTTCTTCATCTAAACTTTCTTCATCACTAGAAATTTCGTATAAGATTTCTTCTTCTTCAGAAATTTCCTCACCATATATTAATTCAAAATCTTGTTCTTCAAGAATTTTGATCATTTTCTTTGCACTTTTTCCTCTTTTTGGGCATTTTGGTGCATAGTGACCTTCATCGTTACAAATGTAACATTTACAAGTTTTCTTTTTTGAAACACTTGTTGGTTTCGTTTTTCGAATATACTTTTTTTTTTTTTTGAAAAAGTTTTGTTCTTTTTCCAAGATTTCCATTTATATTTTCTACGTTTTTTGGAAAATCCTTTTTGTTTAGGAAATGTATTACAACCAATTTTCCAATTTTCTTTTAAAATTTTATCACAACATTTTTTATCGTATTGTGAGTTGGAAATTTGATTTATTTATTTATTTTTTCATCTTTGCTTCTAGACACCGATCTGCTATCAGTTATAGAACATAATTAATGTGAAAAACAAGATTATCATATTCTTCCTTCCCATTTTTTTGAGAAACCCAGAATATGTTTTAATACATAGCTCATCCCATGGATTAGGGAGTTCATGAAAAAATTGATCTAGCCAGGGTTGATTTGCTGGTGGATCAATAAGATAATAATATTTTTTAAAAGTTTGAACATAGTCTTCAAAAAGACAAATATTACATAGTTCTAATTTAGTCAAAATATAATTTGTATCTGCTTGCAAATTAGTATCTCTTACAAAACCACATAAATTTTCTTTTTTTATTTTTGCAGACTCAGCTAAAATTGTGTCAAGTGAGAAAATTTGTCAACAAAGCCGTTTTTTTTACTTTTTCCAATTTCAGATTTTTCCCACTGTCTTAATCATTGCAACACATCTCCCTAGAGAGTTGCTGCAGTATAATTAAGGAATTTTTCCTTTGACCAACTATTTTTATAATTGGTAATGATGATAGACAAGGATTGTGCCCAATCATCAATTGCTTGTTCCTAATCCTTAAATGGAACATGAGACAAGTTTAAATAAGTACCATTTTGAGCTATTGGATACTTATGATTATTATCTTTTCTAGATATTACTGGCTCTGGTGTAGGATTAGAGGTACTTCCAGTGTTAGTATCACTTTTAACTTCATTTGTTTAAATAAAGTCAAAATTTTCTCCATCTCCCCATGTGCCAAATAATTCGGGATCAATTGGCTTTTCTGCCTTTCTTTTTCCTTTATTTATTTATGGTGAAATAACTTGATCTAATGTTTCTTTAGATGAGGATGATTGGTTGTCATCATCATTAGTTGACATATTAATATCATAATTAAAGTGTTGAAAAAGGGCTTCATGTTCTAGATAAGTTTCTCTTATCTGATCTAATAGCCTATTTCTTTCATCAATACCTAAATCAGGGTCTTTATATAATTTTCTCCAATAATCCAATATTTCAACAATATTTTCATATTCAATCCTATTATAGATATTGGTTTGAAGTACCATAATATTTTCTGTACCATAAAATAGTCTAGGAATGTAAATTATCTCCATCTTCGTTGCCTAAACTTCTCCTTTTGTCTACTTCATCTCTAACTCCATAACTCCTTCATAATTCCATAATAAAAATATTAAAAAGCTCCTTTCCTTGGGTTTGATCTAGTGTAAGTCATTTTTGACCCCTAGTGCTTTGGATCAAAACGTAGAGGGCGAAAAATGCGTCGTTTGACTCTGAACAGATTTAATTTCTGTTGCCAAAAAAATTTGAAAGCTTCTTGGCTTGAGGTAGGGATTTTTCCTACACTTTTTATGCACTTTTACTTGATTTTGTGGAGCTTAGAGTTGTATATAATTTGATTAGAATTTTTGAAAATTTTGTGATTTATTTGTTCAAAAGGGAAATTTTGAGGAAAAAAAAGAGTTGATGCCCAAATTGCGAAAGTGTAAACTTGGAATATGTTTGCAAGGTTATGAAAGAGCTATGTTTTAAATTTGAACAAAAACGGACTCCGACTCAATCGGTTTTAAAATTTTTACCGGTTTGCGACCAAAAGATCATTTTTAAAGAAAACAAAGGAATTATGTTTAACTTTTGGGGCTTTTGATCTATATAGGATGCCATAGTTGAATAATGCTTGGAGTGGTTGGTGTTGAATGCATGATCAAGATATTTGTGTACATATGTTGTTGCTTGGGTCAATCCTTAATTATAATAAAATATATAAATATGGATAGATGCATGCTACTGATTGCCATACCACCAAAACCAATTTTCTATGTATATGCAAACTGTATGTTTCAGATTCAATTAGTTTACATGTCACTTCTTTTGCATGCTACTGTTGCAAGTCCATTTATTTAATAATTCACTAATTGATTTATAATCTACTATTTAGGTTATTTAAATAAACAAATAATTTTTTCATACCTTGTAGGTCTAGATCTTTATCATAATTTACATGCTTCTAGTTCTATAATATAATTTGCATGTTAAATTGCTTACAGTTGTCTAGAAATATTTACATGAAACTTGCCTCCTAAAATTACATGCTCCTAATTAGTTTCTAGTTTCTATTATAAACAATATGTTCAATATCTACTGCATTTTAGTTTAATTCACATGCTTATTATTTCCTGTAATTTGCATGTTCTTTATTTTCTAGATTGTGCTATAGGTTACATGATTTTAATTGCTAGAATTATTTACATGTTTAAATTCATTTATAATTCATGGCAATTGATTTTAATTTAATTTTTTTGTCTAAATTTATGTGCATGATTATTGTGTTATAATTTCCAATAACTTTTGTCAATTAATTTAGTTTTAATTTATTTAGGAGTTATAAGTTTAAATGTGTAACGCCCTCAAAAAAATAACATTAAAACCCATCAATTTAGACATGCATTGATATAAAAGATAAATATTCTTCTATTCATCAGAGTAGTTCATTACAATGAGTATTACATGTTAACAACAAAAACAAATGCCCTACGGGCTTACAGTTTTCCAAGTTAACACTTGGTTACAAAAAGAAGAGTACTAACTCAAATACACATTAAGCCCTTGGCTTGAATTTACATGTAATACATCCAAAAGATAACAAAACGACAAAAGTCTGCCTGCCTCTTGCCTCCCAAGCTATGTCCTTGGAGGTGGCATGCTACCTGTACCTAAAAATGATGTCCCATAAAGGGTGAGCCATAGCCCAATAGAAATACACTAAACCAGCTATGAACAATGACTAAAAGATAGCAGTTGATAGATGGTCAACACAGATACATCCACATATATCACATTCCGCCTTCATGACATTAAGTCCATGTTACATTTTATTTCCCATTTCTTTTTCAACTTTGAGTTTGAAAACAAGGCTCAACACCTAGCCAAATAACTTAATGAGATTAAGACTAATCTTTAAAAGACTTTCGAAATTCACGATGGATACACATTGTAATGCTATATCAATAACACATAAACCATTTCCACACTTTACGAAAGATACATATTTCGGTGCTGTATCAACATAACATAGAATCACTTCTATTCTTCACAATTGATAACGATATACATTTTAGTGCTATATCAAATCAATTCGAACACTTCCATAATCAACACTTGATACACATTGTAGTGCTGTATCAATGTCACACAAAATCCGGTTTAGAGGTCCATCCCCCATCTCCTCCCACACAACACATGTATATAAACATAGATCATATACAATCAATCAATACATAAAGCTAATGTATTATTCCAGTCGCTATATTCGATAGCATACTCAATCGATTAGTTTTAGTTTGCCTAATCATCATGCATTGTCTACAACAATCAAGACTATCCTCTGCCGATAGCCCAAAGCAGTTATTTCCAAACAGAAAATAAATGCATCAAATGAATATATTTTCAACATTCCAACTAGGTGAGCGACAAAGAAATCCATCCACACGCTTTAACCCCAAACAATTCCAATTTCAACATTCTCAATTCAATTCTTTATTTCTCCAAATTAATTATACAAATTAATTTAACTATGTAATTAGGGCATTTTTCCCATAGGTTACATAACAACCCTAAGGTCCCATTTTCATTCATAATCCATCATTTAACTCATTTCTCTATGCCAAACATGTATATCGGTTTATTATAAATAAAACCCCATCTTTCGTAAAATTACACAAAAGACCCCAAACTCTCTCAAAATTACCCAACAACCCCCAACGTCTCAAAACGCTAAAATTCAAAGACAAAGCTCATAAAGAGGAGTAGGATATCCCTACCTCGAAGTTAGAGCTCAAACGGAGAAGAAGACCAAAACCAAAGTGCTCCAAACTCCAAACTATTCGGATCAAAACGAAGCCCTCGACGATCAACACAACTTTTACAAAGGCCGAAGGAAAGGAGAACACTCTAACTAGATCAAACCCTAGAGAGAAGGGAGTTTCTAGAGAGAGAAGCTCTCAAAAACGATTTTGGGAAAGTTAGAGAGAGAGAAGAAAAGTGAAAAGTGATTCAAAAATGCCCAACTGTTATCTGATATACGACAGGTCCGCTCGAGCGGAAAACACAACGCTCGAGCGTCAAGAACAAAAGACATGGTCCGCTCGAGCGCAAGAAGGCCCGCTCGAGCTCCAAGACACAGATATAAAGCACATCCGCTCAAGTGCGAAAACCAGTTCGCTCGAGCGTAGATTCCCCCTTCCCAAAATTTTCACAGACAAAACACTACCCGCTCGAGTGCGAAAAGGTCCGCTCGAGCGTAAGAAAACCCGCTCGAGCGTGAAAAACACACCTGCAAAAGTTTTGCAGGGGCACGAAATACTGGGAGTGTGTAAACTCCGCACGAGTGCAAGAATACCCGCTCGAGCGGACAACCAAAAAGCAAACTCTGCTCGAGCGCAGAAGGACCCGCTTGAGCGTAACACCAAAACTCTGGGCAACAACACTATAGACCAAAACTCAACCTACCTATTCGAAACATGCGCAACACAACCAAAAATTCAAACATAGGGAATTAAAGGATGATAACAAGATATACAACTACCAACTCCACGGAACCAAAGTCCGGAGTACAACAAATCCAAAAAAGAGAAAAACCGGGATCGCTATAACCTCCCCCCCTTAAAGAATTTCGTCCCCGAAATTAAGTACAAGTTTTTCAAAAACAAGATTTTCTCAATTCCCAACATTATTACAATGCAAATTTTAACATTTCGACCCATTACCGGTCATCTCATCTCTTTTCAAGAGGCAGTTTACAACATTTTCCACAACATGCATTATAATTATGCATTCCCTGAAATTCCACAAATTTCAATACCACATTCCACAATTCTATATCATATTCAGTATTCATGATATATTTCCATTTCTACAGTACATTCAACATATGCAATGTTACATTAAACTTCCATTTCAAGGCAAGTTCCAAAATAATCTCATAAACCAAAACATATACAATGTTTTACAACTTAAGACATATATAATGCTCTTAAAGTTTAACAATATTACAAAATTACCAATGCATGGTTACACCTCAATAAACAAGTCCAGATATTTCTCACGGACCTCCAACTCATGCTCCCAAGTGGCTTCCTCCACTCTGTGATGTTTCCACAAAACCTTTACCAAGGGAATGGTCTTGCTACGCAGGACTTGATCCCGCCTATCCAAGACCTGAACCGGTCTCTCCTCATACGAGGCATCCTCATCTACGTCTAAGTCGGTCCAATCCAACACGTGCGATGGATCCAGCTCGTACTTCCGAAGCATACTAACATAAAAGATGTCATGAACCCCGGACAACTGTGGTGGCAAAGCCAAACGATAAGCAACCTCCCCAATCCTCTCAAGGATCTCAAAGGGACAGATAAACCGAGAGGATAACTTCCCACTCTTCCCAAACCTCATCAAACCTCGCCTCGGTGATATTTTCAAGAAAACATGATCACCCGTTTCAAATGCCAAAGGCCTCCTCCTACGGTCGGCATAACCTTTTGGCGACTCTGGGCTGTAACAAGCCTCCTACGGATAAGCTCAACTTTCTCCGTCGTTTCCCTCTAACTCCGGGCCAACAAAGGTGCATCACCCACCTCGGCCCAACAAACGGAGACCTACACGGTCGGCCATACAAGGCCTCAAACGGTGCCATACCGATACTAGACTGAAACTGTTGTTGTAGGCAAACTCCACCAAGGGCAAGTGCCTCCCCACGTCCCACTAAAGTCAAGGAACAACCCCGAAGCATATCCTCAAGGATCTGAATAGTACGCTCGGACTGCCCGTCAGTCTGAGGATGATAAGCTGTGCTAAAGGTCAACTTAGTACCCAAGGCACTCTGCAAACTCTGCCACAACCTGGCAGTAAAACGAGGATCTCTATCTGAGACAATCGTCACTGGGACCACGTGCAATCTCACTATATCCCGAATATACAAGTCAGCAAGATGATCCACCGAATCTCTCACGCGCATAGGGATAAAGTGCGCCGACTTAGTCAACCGGTCTACAACCACCCAAATAACATCACTACCCCGCGGAGTCCTCGGAAGACCTACAACGAAGTCCATAGTGGCATGCTCCCACTTCCACTCGACAATAGGCAAGGGTTGCAACAAACCCGCTGGCCTCTGATGCTCGGCCTTCACTTGCTGACAAGTAAGGCACTTAGAAATGAAAACCGCCACATCCTTCTTCATACCCCGCCACCAAAACTGGCGACCCAAATCACGATACATCTTTGTGCCTCCCGGATGCACCGCAAGGCGTGAATGGTGAAACTCTCAGAGTACTTCCTCTCGGCAAGACTCCGGCACAAACAAACGGTCTCGGTATCTCACACTCAGGTCGGGATACACAGACAAACCCTTTTCAACCTTCCCATCGGAGATCTTCTCCCAGAGGGCTTCTACCTCAAGGTCACCTCCCTGTGCCTCTAACACTCGAGTCACAAGTGTAGGCTGCGCAACAATAGAAAACAAGGCCGCAGCCTCAACAGATTCGTCCAAAAACAAATCGAACTCGCCAAGTGCCCCCAATATCTCCCATTCCCGGATGGCTATGCAAGCTACATCACTAATGGATTTCTTACTCAGGGCATCGGCCACAACATTGGCCTTTCCCAGGTGATAGTGCAACTCAAAATCGTAGTCCTCAATGAACTCCATCCACCTTCCCTGCCTCAGATTCAAGTCTCTCTGTGTAAACAGATACTTCAAACTCTTATGGTCTGAGAACACCTCGAACTTCTCACCATACAGGTAATGCCTCCACATCTTCAAGGCAAAGATTACTGCTGCTAACTCTAGGTCATGTGTGGGGTAATTCTTCTCGTGGATTTTCAACTGACGTAAGCCATAGGCAACCACTTTCCCCTCTTGCATCAACACACAACCCAAAGCCTCTCATGAGGCATCACAATAAACAGCATAGCCCAACCCTCTCTCTGGAATAATCAAGACCGGAGCGGTGGTCAATCTAACCTTCAACTCTTGGAATGACCTTTCACAAGTCTCACTCCACACAAACTTGACTCCCTTCCGAGTCAGTCTAGTCAACGGCGAAGCTAGCCTGGAGAAATCCTTCACAAACCGGCAGTAATACCCAGTTAACCCCAGAAAACTGCGGATCTCAAAAACACTCTTAGGTTGTGCCCAATCTTGCACCGCCTCAATCTTGGAGGTATCAACAGACACCCCTTCCCCGGATACTACATGGCCTAAGAACTTGACTTCTCCCAGCCAGAACTCACACTTCCCAAACTTGGCATACAGCCTATGGGCTCTAAGTAACTCAAGCACCACTCTCAAGTATTCCTCGTGCTCCTCCTCCGAAAGTGAATAGATAAGAATGTCGTCCACGAAAACGACTACAAATCGATCTAAGAATTCCCGGAAGATCCGGTTCATCAAGTCCATAAAGACTGCCGGTGCATTGGTGAGCCCAAATGGCATCACCAGAAACTCATAATGGCCATACCGCGTACGGAATGCCGTCTTCGGAATATCCTCCTCCCTGACCCTCAACTGGTGGTAACCCGATCTCAAGTCTATCTTAGAGAAACAAGGGGAACCCTTCAACTGGTCAAACAGATCATCTATACGGGGCATAGGGTACTTATTCTTGACCGTAGCCCGATTCAACTTCCGGTAGTCGATACAAAGTCTCAAGGCACCATCTTTCCTTTTAGCAAAGAGGGCCGGTGCTCCCCACGGCGAAACACTAGGGCGAACAAAACCCTTATCCAGCAACTCCTAGAGCTGAATCTTCAACTCACTCAACTCGGCTGGGGCAAAACGATAAGGTGCCGTAGAAATCGGCGCCGTGCCGGGCACTAAATCAATAGAGAACTCTATCTCTCGATGAGGTGGCTAACCGACAAGATCCTCGGGAAAAACATCCGAATACTCGCAAACCCTCTCGGCAACTCAACCCCAGTCTCATCACACTCACTACTATAATCATAAGCAAGACCACTAAGCTCACTCCGCCCTCGCGGATCATACATCGATGGTAACATACTACCAACCCGATCTCCTAAGAAATAAAAACACTCCCCGCTCAAGGTGCATACTGTGACCCTCTGGCGGTAGCAATCAATAACAGCCCGGTATGACAATAGCCAGTCCATACCCAAAATAACATCAAATCCCGACATGGGCATAACTACAAAAGGAAACAGAAGCCAACGATCGGCGACCTCTATATCAAAACCTCTACATCCTTGTTTCAAAATCAACTCACCCCCGATAGGTGACACTACACAAATAGGAGATGCTAGCTGTGCCAACTCCAATCCCAAAACAGATGCAAATGCAGCAGATACAAAAGAATGAGATGCACCCGTATCAATCAATACACTAGCAACCGAGTTACAAAACAAGAAGGTACCTCTCACAACTGATGGAGCAGGTACAAGATCCTGCTCGGTAACAGTATACACGCGCCCGGTAGGCCCCTGATCCACCTACTCACCCCTCGGAGCATACGACTGCTGCACAGACTGGGACGACGAAGCTCTCGGATTGGCTCTCGAGGCCTGCACAGACTGAGCTGGCTGAAAACCCTACGTCTGCCTAGAACCAGACGCGCCCGAAGTGGCACTCAACTGTGGGCAAAACCTCTTCAGATGCCCAGGCTGACCACATTGATAACAAGACAAGGGCTGACCCCTACTCTGACTCTGGCTCTGTGGTCTAGCTGAAGATGAAGCAGCTCTCTGACCTCCTCCCCTCTGTGGGCAAACTGAAGCCTTGTGGCCCAACTGACCACACTTGTAACAGGTGAAATCTCCCTGATTGCCTCTCCCCAAGCCTGCACTCGGCACTAGAAAGGTCGATCTAGCAACACCACCCTGAGACTGCTGAGGGTTAGCACCCCTCTGTCTCCTGCCATCACCCTGACCATCCTCGCTCCTCTTGGAGCCTCTCTGCCCCTCCTCCTCCGGCATCATGATCTCCATATGGGCTTCAGCATCAACCAAGCGCCCATAGTCTCGGATCATAGACCCACCAACTCTCATCTTGAGGCCTTGCCTCAACCTCTTCTCAGACTCGATACAGCGGCGTTCCTCAGATGCCACAAGTTCAGGTGCGAACCTGGACAAGCTAGTAAAAGTAGCCTCATACTCGGCCACTGAAGAACTCAACTGCAAAAGCTGGCAGAACTGGTCTCTCAGCTTCTCCCTGATTGCTAGAGATAAGCACTTCCCCTGGAAAGCACTCACAAAAGCCTCCCAAGTGCCATCCAAACGACCCTTCACGAATTTCCACCACTGACCCACATCCTCCTTCAGTTGGAAGGATGCCAAGGTCACTTTCAATGCTCCGTCCTCGATGCCAAGCATCTCGAACGTCTTACTCATCTGTTCCAACCACTCGTCAGCCTTGAGTGGCTCTTTTGGATCCCCAACAAACTTGTCCGGGTTAGACCGGAAGAACTCCCTTTTCAAGAAGGAAGGCCTTGCCTCAACAACTTGGGCCTGCACTGGAGCCTGAACTGGATTCTCAGCTCTGAGAATTCCCATAGACTCCCTCAAAGCATCGGCTATCCCACGAGCCAAAGCGCCCATAGCCTTCTGACCTGCTGGCTCGGCCATATTGGCCTGGCCAACTCCCTCCTGCTACGCCGGGATCTGCTCCGATATAGGCATCTCCTGCCTCCTAGGCCTACCTCGCCTACCACCACGTCCTCGTCCTGACATCCTAATAAAGGTAACGAAGAACATTAGCACATTCACAAATGTGCCGAAGCTATAACACTCGCGTGCTAATGCATGGACAACTGTAATTCACTCCACGTAAGCACATAAACACATAAGCACTTACGAATTTCGTTTCCGGATAATGATAGTCCCGAGGCATTACTAGAGTCCCGATTAGCAACAGCATTGATCAAGTGCCTTTCCAACAAGACTCACTGAAACCCAAGGATCCAGTCAACATCCTAGAAACTAAATCCCATACCCAAGTAGTCACATAAACATGTTATCATATAAGCACATGACATTACACATAAGTCTCTAACAAGCGAGACAAACCCATTGTGATACTAATCACTTCCCACGTACCCAAAGTATTCGAACCCGGTATGCTCTGATACCAAGTTGTAACACCCTCAAAAAAAATAACATTAAAACCCATCAATTTAGACATGCATTGATATAAAAGATAAATATTATTCTATTCATTAGAGTAGTTCATTACAATAAGTATTACATGTTAACAACAAAAGCAAATGCCCTACGGGCTTACAGCTTTCCAAGTTAACACTTGGTTACAAAAAGAAGAGTACTAACTCAAATACACATTAAGCCCTTGGCTTGAATTTACATGTAATACATCCAAAAGATAACAAAACGACAAAAGTCTGCCTGCCTCTTGCCTCCCAAGCTATGTCCTTGGAGGTGGCATGCTACCTGTACCTGAAAATGATGTCCCATAAAGGGTGAGCCACAGCCCAGTAGAAATACACTAAACCAGCTATGAACAATGACCAAAAGATTAGCAATTGATAGATGGTCAACACAGATACATCCACATATATCACATTCCGCCTTCATGACATTAAGTCCATGTTACATTTCATTTCCCATTTCTTTTTCAACTTTGAGTTTGAAAACAAGGCTCAACACCTAGCCAAATAACTTAATGAGATTAAGACTAATCTTTAAAAGACTTTCGAAATTCATGATGGATACACATTGTAATGCTATATCGATAACACATAAACCATTTCCACACTTTACGAAAGATACACATTTCGGGGCCGTATCAACATAACATAGAATCACTTCTATACTTCACAATTGATAACGATATACATTTTAGTGCTATATCAAATCAATTCGAACACTTCCATAATCAACACTTGATACACATTGTAGTGCTATATCAATGTCACACAAAATCCGATTTAGAGGTCCATCCCCTATCTTCCCCTAAACCGTGGACTACATCCCCTATCTCCTCCCACACAACACATGTATATAAACATAGATCATATACAATCAATCAATACATAAAGTTAATGTATTATTCCAGTTGCTATATTCGATAGCATACTCAATCGATTAGTTTTAGTTTGCCTAATCATCATGCATTGTCTACAACAATCAAGACTATCCTCTGCCGATAGCCCAAAGCAGTTATTTCCAAACAGAAAATAAATGCATCAAATGAATATATTTTCAACATTCCAACTAGGTGAGCGATAAAGAAATCCATCCACACGCTTTAACCCCAAACAATTCCAATTTCAACATTCTCAATTCAATTCTTCATTTCTCCAAATTAATTATACAAATTAATTTAACTATGTAATTAGGGCATTTTTCCCATAGGTTACATAACAACCCTAAGGTCCCATTTTCATCCATAATCCATCATTTAACTCATTTCTCTATGCCAAACATGTATATCGGTTTATTATAAATAAAACCCCGTCTTTCGTAAAATTACACAAAAGGCCCCAAACTCTCTCAAAATTACACAATAACCCCCAACGTCTCAAAACGCTAAAATTCAAAGAAAAAGCTCATAAAGAGGAGTAGGATATCCCTACCTCGAAGTTAGAGCTCAAACGGAGAAGAAGACCAAAACCAAAGTGCTCCAAACTCCAAACTATTCGGATCAAAACGAAGCCCTCGACGATCAACACAACTTTTACAAAGGCCGAAGGAAAGGAGAACACTCTAACTAGATCAAACCCTAGAGAGAAGGGAGTTTCTAGAGAGAGAAGCTCTCAAAAATGATTTTGGGAAAGTTAGAGAGAGAGAAGAAAAGTGAAAAGTGATTCAAAAATGCCCAGCTGTTATCTGATATACGACAGGTCCGCTCGAGCGGAAAACACAACGCTCGAGCGTCAAGAACAAAAGACATGGTCCGCTCGAGTGCAAAAAGGCCCGCTCGAGCTCCAAGACACAGAGATAAAGCACATCCGTTCGAGCGCGAAAACCAGTCCGCTCGAGCGTAGATTCCCCCTTCCCAGAACTTTCACACACAAAACACTACCCGCTCGAGCTCGAGAAGTTCGAGCGTAAGAAAACCCGCTCGAGCGTGAAAAACATACCTACAAAAGTTTTGCAGGGGCACGAAATACTGGGAGTGTGTAAACTCCGCTCGAGCGCAAGAATACCCGCTCGAGCGGACAACCAAAAAGCAAACTCCGCTCGAGCACAGAAGGACCCGCTCGAGCATAACACCAAAACTCTAGGCAACAACACTAGAGACCAAAACTCAACCTACCTATTCGAAACATGCCCAACACATCCAAAAATTCAAACACAGTGAATTAAAGGATGACAACAAGATATACAATTACCAACTCCACGGAACCAAAGTCCGGACTACAACAAATACAAAAAAAAGAAAAACCGGGATCGCTATAAAATGTTTATTGTGAATTAATTTCATTCATAAATCATGACTATTAAATTTTAATTTAAAGTTTGAATTTAATCTTGGAGTTACAACAATTTTAATTTAAAGTTTGAATTTAATTTTGGAGTTACAAATTGTATTTTTAAAATTATACATTTAGTTTTAGAGTTTTAAGTTTTATTTGTGTAACTTACATTGCATTTTTTTTTAAAATTTTACTTAATTGTGCTATTCATGATAGTGCTAGGAGGGTTAAGCACAAGTTTTTTTTTTTTTTTAATTAGTTGCTTTGTATTATTTTGTGGTTTGCTACTAACTTTCTTTGTAGGCATACCAATGCGAAAGGAAATGGAAAAACAAAAACCAAAACCAAATGAATAGATTTGGGTTACACAAATGAAATTTATGGACTATATAATTTAAGCATTTTTTTGTTTGAGATTTATTTGGCTTATTTACCAAGTTGTAAAAGCAAGTTTTATTTGCTTATATTGTTCTAGCAATTTTTAAATTGCATGTAAGTGTTGAACCTTGGTTTGTGTTAACCTAGGTCATCCCTTGGAAAACTTAATTCTAAAAATTCTTTCTCATGGACTAGGAGTCAACATGCTCTTGAAAGTTTTGTCAAAAGGTTAACTGGGTTTTCAGTGGGACCAATGTGACCCCTCTAGTCTTCCTGGGAACATTCTTGACCATGTTCAATTCTAGGTTTAGTGGTGAGACTAATTTTGAATTAACTTTTCAACTATGGGATTTTCTAGTGTTAAGTTTAATTTTTGAAAACACAGAAAGTGATATTCTGGTGTAATTTTTAAAAATGGCAACTGTTACCGATGTTGCTGCTACTGCTAACGTTGGTGGGGATCTGAACCCCTGGGCAACTAGGTTGCCAACTCCTACTACTGTGACCTCTGTGGTCAACCCTGGCGTTACTCCGACTGTTCTGGGAGGGCCGTTCAGTCACCATGAGCACCCAAAGAAATTTGCTAGGGTGAACTTCAAGAGATGGCAGCAAAAGATGTTGTTCTACTTGACCACGCTAAACCTTGCAAAGGTTTTAAGCGAGAATTCTCCAGCCGTGGCAGAGAATGAGCCAAACAGGTAGAAAGTCATGGCGCTTGACACATGGAAATAGACATACTATCTTTGCTAGAACTATGTGTTCAACAACTTGGCAGACTCACTATACAGTGTGTTTTGTGCCAAGAGCTCAGCAAAGGAGTTATGGGAATCTCTGGACAAGCAATACAGGACTGAGGACGCCGGAGCAAAGAAATTTGTCGTCGGCCGGTTCCTGGACTTTAAAATGATCGATTCAAAAATTGTGATAAGCCAAGTCCAAGAGTTCCAAGTGATCTTGCA
This sequence comes from Camellia japonica, assembly GCA_030407325.1. NCBI lineage: Eukaryota > Viridiplantae > Streptophyta > Magnoliopsida > Ericales > Theaceae > Camellia > Camellia japonica. Next base: position 167,232,174 of record JAPPVO010000032.1, read on the forward strand.
TGACATTCATGCTGAGGGGATGTTGTTGAACGAGTCATTCAAAGTTGCTGTGATCATTGAGAAACTTCCCAATGGTTAGAAGGACTTCAAGAACTACTTGAAGCATAAGCGCAAGGAAATGTCCGTTGAAGAACTGATTGTCCGACTCTGAATTGAGAAGGATAATAGAAAGAAAAGAGGGAGTACCTCCTCTGTGAAGGCCAATGTCATTGAGCATGGAAAATCTTCTGGGGTGAGGAAGAAGCCTCCTATGAACAAGGGCTCAAAGCTAGGGCCAAGGGGTGGTGTTGCAAAGAAGTCGGCATAAAAGTTGCAAGAACTTGGTTATCGATTCTTAGGGAAGTGCTACAACTGTGGTAGCGAGGGCATCGGGCTAGTGATTGCTGCAAGCAGAAGAAGCCATACAAGACCAAACCTCGCACTCATGGCAGATATACAAGAGCACTCCCATGAGGAGGATGACATGCACTTATCTGTCGTTGTCTCTAAGGTGAATTTGGTGGGTTCAAACCCAAGAGAATGGTGGATTGATACTGGGGCTACACGCCATATCTGCTCCGAGAAGAAGCTATTTACAACTTTCGAGCTGATTACAAACGGTAAGAAGTTGTTTATGGGAAACTCTGCTACCTCGATTGTTAAGGGAAAAGGAAAGGTGATCCTGAAGTTGACTTCAGGAAAGGAGCTGACCTTGAACGAAATCCTGTATGTTCTGGACATTTATAAGAATCTTGTCTTAGGGTCTCTTCTCAGCAAACATGATTTTCGCATGATCTTTGAGTCCGACAAGGTTGTTTTGACCAAGAGCGGAGTGTATGTGGGTAGGGATTATATGTTGGGGGGTATGTTTAAACTCAATGTAATGACTGTTATCCCAGAGATGAATAAAGATGCATCTTCTTCTGCTTACATGCTTGAGTCTTCCAATTTGTGGCATGGTAGACTAGGACATGTGAACTTTGAATCTTTACGTAGATTAATCAAGTTAGATCACATACCTTCTTTTAAGATTAATCCAAAACACAAGTGTGAGACTTGTGTTGAAGCGAAGTTGACAAGATCTTCGTTTCATTCTATTGAAAGAAGTTCAGAGCCGTTGGACTTAGTGCATAGTGATGTGTGTGACTAAAAGTTTATACAATCACGTGGTGGAAATAAGTACTTCATCACTTTTGTTAATGATTGCACTAAGTATTGTTATGTCTATTTGCTCAAAAGCAAAGATAAGGCTATTGACAAATTTATTCTTTATAAAAATGAAGTTGAGAATCAATTAGGCCGCAAGATTAAGGCTTTAAGAAGTGATCGTGGTGGTGAGTATGAATCACCGTTTATTGAGATTTGTGCTCAATATGGGATTATCCACTAAACCATATCGCCTTATTTTCCTCAGTCAAATGGGATTGCTGAACGGAAGAATAGGACGCTAAAGGAGATGATGAATGCAATGTTGCTAAGTTCTGGATTGCCACAGAACTTGTGGGGGGAAGCAATTCTCTCCGCGAATTACATTCTAAATAGAATCCCTCAGAAGAAAGTAAACAAGACTCCATATGAGTTATGGAAAGGCCGGAAGCCTTCTTATAATTTCCTACGAATGTGGGCGTGTCTTGTAAAAGTGGTGGTACCTACACCTAAGCAGGTTAGGATAGGTCCGAAATCCGTGGATTGTATATTCATTAGTTATGCACAAAATAGTAGTGCATATAGGTTTCTTGTGCACAAGTTTGATATTTCAGATATCCACAAGAGTACCATAATTGATTCAAGGAATGCGTCTTTCTTTGAAGATACATTTTCTTGCCGAACCCCGAGGAGAGGATCAAAGTTCTGAGAAGGAACTTGAAGATAATGATCAAGATGATGATCAAGTAGATGATCAAGATGAGAAAGTAGATAAGCCAAGAAGGAGTAAGAGGGCTAGGACTACCAAGTCCTTTGGCCCGGACTTCTTGACTTATTTGTTAGAGGAAGAACCTCGAACTTTCTATGAAGCTGTGACTTCACCAGAAAGTCCCTTATGGAAAGAAGCTACTAAAAGTGAAATTGACTCCATCTTACAGAACCATACTTGGGAGTTGGTTGATCTACCCCCAGGCAGTTAGGCCTTGGGGAGTAAGTGGATCTTTAGAAGAAAGATGAAGGCTGATGGGTCAATTGATAAATATAAAGTTAGACTAGTTAGCAAAGGATACAGGCAGCGAGAAGGCCTGGATTACTTTGATACGTATTGTAGACCCAACTTTCTTCGCGCGCCTCCCTTTCGGAGAAGGCGCAAATTGGTCTTACTACAGTTCGGACTCCTGTCACGGTTCTGAATCTAATCTCACAAAGTGCAATGTGAGACTGATAAACACCAAAGAGTCCAAATCTAGCAATTGGTTTTGGAAAATCAATTTTGAACGAAAAAGCGCCAAACATGGACTGCTTTGCCAGATTACAGAGTCGCCATCTAAATATTTTATTTTGGGAAATTTAGGAAACCCTGACTCGTGCCAAAGGCCACGTGTCCGTTATCACCAAAGTTGCCTCGGCTCGGGAACTTGGGTACGAGAGGGGAAGGTCATGCAATGAGCACCCCCGCTCGCCCGATCAAAGGATCGGCCTCTACTAAGCATGATATGTTGTTTTATAAACCATGTGTTCTTATTCCAGTTATTAATCTAACTTACTATGTGATGCGCACAGCATACAAGTATAGACTCAATCACGAGAATTGGAACAAAACAACTCATGTTTGTTTTTGAAAATGGTTTGAAAGTGCTACTCGCAAGTAGGCTAAAGCGTGGATTTGCCACCCTCAAGTGGGCTTAAAACATGATTTTGCCACTTCGCAAAGCGGGCTTAAAACTCACAATCATCGAGTTGTTCCAATTCAGGCAATCAAGCCTTCACCCATAGGCATTCAAGCAGTTATAGCAATTAAGCAAATAGCCTCATGGCAAGCATGCTAAACATGGCAACACTCACACTCATGCAAGTACGCTAAAGCGTAACACTTATAGTGTACTCCGAGCCAAAACAAAAGCTAGTTAGAAATATGCATGATCCTAACTATGTTTAAGATGCCTAATGCAACACATGCAATAATGCAACTAAATAGGCTCGGCTATCTAAGATGGCATATGAATGCAACAATTTGATACATGTATTCAAATAGATATTGAAATACAATGCAGTTTGAATGATGCGCCAAGCCCGGTGCATGCAATACAAATGAATGAGGCAAACATGCAAAACATAAGGTTATGCTAATCAAAACGTGCCCTAATCTAACCATCGAAAGCAGATAAATAAAAGGAAGAAAGACGTGGGGTTGGAAGACATGCGCACACACGCGCACACTTATTATAACATTGCGCCCTCACAAAAGAGGGTCCGAATAAATAAGCTAAGCTAACTAAGCTAAGCTAATTATTACAAACCAAATGAAATTGAATAACTAGCTAATCTAAGCTAATTAGAATATTAGAAAGATGAATTAAATTAGCTAAACACATTAACTAATTAATTATAAAATCGGTAAATTGACTAGCTAAATAAAGCAGTAAAATGGCCTTGGGAGGGAGGGAGACATTCATGCTCGGTTTGCTTTGCCCGAAAATGCATTGCCTTGCCATGAGTTGCCTCTATTTGCACTCACAGTGATCTCAGAACATCATGTGAACTTCCAAATTACATCTGCCCCAACACAGGGACATTTTGGACAATTTTCCCTGCAGGTGGTCGGCTGGCCACCTCAACTGGTTGGTAGGCTACCTCAACTGGCCGGCCGGCCAGTGCAAGTGGTCGGTAGGCTAGTGCAAGTGGCCGGCCAACCACTTTTCTTTCCAGAATTCTACATTTGCTGCAACAGAGCCAAGACAATGTATTTGGCAAGAAATGTGTGTACTACCACCCTCTTCATCATGTCTCAAGCTCAAAGGAGTGTGGTACTTGGCTCTCAAGCCACCAATCAAGCATCTCAATGCATGATGGCCGAAGAACCAAGCTTGTACAAGCTTAGTGAATGCGAACATAAGACTCAAAGTGTCGTCACCGTATCATGCATGATCAAAGGTGACAACGACCAAGAAACGCGGCACGTTTCATCACTTTGAGTATGAAACGCACCACATTTCTTGTGTTTGGATTAACGTCCGATCCAAACACATGCAATGCAACACACATATGTTATCTTGGCATGTTTTACCTGGTCATTTTCTTGTTTACTCATTTTACATTACCAAACCATTCTTTACTTCATTTGTCCAATGTAAAAGTCCTCTAATGAGAGAGGGGTTAACCAAAAGAATGGTTTAAGGCATGAGAGAGATCATGCCTTTGGCTAGGAGGAATCCTCCAAAGAGGGTTAAAGCCATTTAAGCACAAACTCTATCAAGCTTAAACACAAGCACAAGGCAAACCAACCCTAAAAACAAATTGAAAGTGAAGAAATGTGGGAGATGGAAAATGTTTCAGTGCTAAAGTGGCATGAAAAACAATACAACAACATGCAAACAACACATGCACAACATGTTAAAAGCATAGAGCATTGAAACTAGTGAAGGACACAACACTAGAGGCATGCAATACAATGCTCAAAAGGGACCAAAGTCCAAAGCAGTCCTAAAACACCCGAAATTGAGTTCTAAAGCATGCTTGAAATAAGCTAAGAATAGTTATATTAAGAGGCCAAAACAATAACACATGCTAGGCAATTTAGCACAATTGCACTACAAGTATATAAAGCAAAGCTCATGTGACCAAACCAGCTCAAAACAAAGCTTAATCATGCCAAATCAGTGACCTAAACACACTGAAACTTAGGCACAAAAGGCAAGAAAAACATGCTCGCATGTTGGCTCACAAACAAGACACAAAGCACAACTCTCAAAAGCAATTAAAGAGTGATATATGTGAGTGTGACAAAGGTATATGCTCTAAAATCACATGCTAAATGATGCTATGGCATGCAAACAATCCAAGCAAAGCATGTTGGAAGCCTTAAATCACAAAGCTAGTGAAGGCATTTGCACTATAGCTATACAAAGCATGAGCCATATGATCAAAGCAGCCCAAAACAGAGCTAAAGTAGGCCAAATTAGTAGCTAAAATGTGCTGGAGTCAAGCTAACACAAGCTAGAATAATAGTCTAACTCATTAGGTATGCTAAGCTAGTAAACAAGATTACACTACAAGTGTAAGATGCAAGCAACAAGTGGCCAGACTAGCCAAGAATAGAGTTAAAACATTTTGAAATATGGCCAAAAACATGCTTGAACTAAGCTAACATAAGCCATAAAAAGATGCTACTTTGTAGTGCTAATAAGGCATGGCATAGAGAGACAAGGAGGGGAGGCCATCCCCTCCCATTTTGGACCTCAAAACAAATTTTCTACCACTAAAATTCTCCTAGAATTCAGTGGTCAAAAGGCCAAAATAAGATTGTTTGAAGGGCTTTAAAAGATGGCACAAAGCTTAGCAAATAAGCAACAAAGGAGGGTGGACCAACCCTAACTCCAAAAAGGCCTCAAACTACCATTTTTAACACTTAAAAATAGAGGTTTTTTTATTTAACAACTAGGCCAAAATAGCATGCAAAGGTGGCCCAAACTAGTGTACAAAAACAAGCTTAAAAGGGGTAAATTCTTACCCTTGAAGCACAGCAGCAAAACAGCCTCAACTCTGAGCTAAAACTAGCTTTGAGAGCTCAAATAAGACCTCCAAGAACCTCAGCAACAAGGTAGAGGTGTTTGGTCTAGGGTCTCTTTGCAAGAGTGTAGGAAATTCTCACTTCTAAGCACAATATAGGAAGAGAGAGAGATTTCTAGAGAGAGACTGAAATTTTTCTCACAAAATTATAGAGAGAGAGATTTTAGAGAGAGAAGCTCCCAAACTTTCCAAACTTCTAAAATGATAGATATTACCTTCATATATAGCAAAAATGAGAGCCTTGGTCGAAATATCTGAATATAGAGACAGCTGGAGCATTTGGAAGACAGCTAGAGCAAAATATCGGCAAATTCTGAGCTTTCTAGACATTTGTGGCTGACCAACCACTTGTGGTGGCTGACCGGCTACTTTTCTAGCCGGCATATGTCCGGTAAGCTCCATTTGTGGCCGGCACACTCCCACAAAGGCCGACAGCAAAAACTGGTCCCTGTCCCCGACTTCAAGCAAGCATAACTCCTTCATCTGGACTCCTTTTCAAGTCATTATTGTGCCTAAATTAAAGCCCCGGAAGTAAGATTTCGAATGGTGGTAGTCTCACATCAAAATTCCATGTGTGATAAGAGATATCCCTCTTTTAGTGAAGATTGCTCAGTTTCGGTCCAACCGAATTGATGCCTAACTTCAACCAACCATATCTCCCTCATCTGGCCTCAGCTTGAGGAGATTCTTGAGTGAAAAATGAAGCCCCGGAAGTCTTCTTTCCAACGGTGATGGCCTCATAGCTGAAATCCAAGTGTACAAAAGGATAGGTCTGATTTGGTGAAGGCTGCTCAACTCTCTTTTAACGATTCATGCCCATCTTCTTCTCCAACTTGGTTTCTTCCCTCTCCTCTTCTTTTCTTCAACTCCAAACCTCTAAACAAGATGTTTTAAAGATTTTTTCAATGAGTTCACCTCTCTTTCATTCACTTCCACTTTGTCCTTGCTCGGTTTACCGAAAAGCGCAACATTTAACAAAATGCGAGCGTCAGAATATCGTAGGAACTCTTTCAAACATTATTTTGAAAAATAGGGTTTTAAGGTCTTAAAATCATTTGGTCAAAAGGCTTTGGTCCAAAAAGGGGTGTAAGGTTGGGATTTGACTCTCTCCTCTTCCCGAAAAAATTGAACCTTTGCACTGCATAGCGTGGACCATCGAATGATCCAATCAGTGGTGCCCAAGTCTTAAGGACGGTCAAAGATGGGGTGTCTACACGTATTCACTTGTGACAAGGATTATATCCATTCGCATGGTGATTGCGATAGCCGCTTTACGTGATCTAGAGATACATCAGATGGATATAAAGACAGCTTTCTTAAATGGAGATTTAGATGAAGAAATCTACATGGAACAAACCGAGGGGTTTTTAGCTCCAGGGAAAAATAAGAAAGTATGTAATCTTGTCAAGTCATTATATGGTTTGAAACAAGTGCTTAAGCAATGGCATGAGAAGTTTGACAACGCTATGTTGTCAAATGGGTTTAGAATCAATGAGTGTGACAAATGCATATATGTTAAAGACACTGACAGAGATTATGTCATTTTGTGTCTATACGTAGACGACATACTCATTGTTGGTAGTAATGATGAAATGGTTCGAACTACCAAGAGATTGTTAAACTCTAAGTTTGACATGAAAGATATGGACTTTGCAGATGTCATTCTAGGTATTAAGATTCATTCTAGGTATTAAGATTACTAGAATGTCTAGTGGCATTGTGCTTTCTCAGTCTCACTATATTAAGAAGATACTTGAGAAATTTGGTAAATCAGATACAAGTGTGTCTAGAACACTGGTAGACGTGAGTCTACATTTGCCCAAGAATAATGGTGAGAGTGACTCTCAGCTAGAATATTATCGGGTCATTGGAAGTCTGATGTATCTGATGAGTTGTACAAGGCAGGATATAGCTTACTCCGTTAGCAGGCTTAGTAGAAACATGAGTAATCCAAATGCCACTCATTGGAGAGGCATTATGCGGGTGTTAGGTTATCTACGCTACACTAGGGATGATGGGCTGCATTATACCAGATACCCAATGGTACTAGAGGGGTATAGTGACGCTAATTGAATATCTGATATAAAGGACTCCAAATCCACTAGTGGTTATGTGTTTACCCTCGAAGGGGCAGCCGTGTCTTGGAAATCTTCCAAGCAAATGTGTATATCGAGATCAACGATGGAATCTGAGTTTATTGAGTTGGATAAAGCAACTGAAGAAGCTGAATGGCTTCGCCAGTTCGTTGAGGATATTCTACATTGGCCGAAACCTGTGCCTGCTATCTGTATTCATTGTGATAGCCAATCGGCGATTAGACGGGCACAGAGTCATATGTATGATGGAAACTCTAGACATATCCGTCATAGACATAATTCCATATGACAACTACTCTCTAATGGAATTGTCTCTCTAGACTATATAAAGTCTAAGGACAATATTGCGGATCCGCTAACCAAAGGGTTAACTTGAGAGTTAGTAGAAACGTCGTCAAGAGGAATGGGGTTAAGGCCTTTAGTAATGTTACCGGAATGGAAAACCGAACCTAGTTGACTGCAGATCCCAAGATCTAGGTTCAAAGGGACAACCTAATTTCATGTAATAGGTGAGTCACTGAAGAGGTAAATCCTCTTGCCCATTCCGTTGTACAGTGATACCCGATGGGCGTCGAAGGTTAAGCTAATGCTTTTAATGACATAAGTGATATGATAGTCAACCGTGGTATAAAGAGACATTTTATATAGGTCACCTATGTGAGTGCGAAGTAGGGCTGCTTCTTTAAGAGTTGGTAAGGCCGAATTCTTTAAAGCCACTCACTGAACCAGGCTAATGTTCCAGGGCCATACCGGACACACTAGTGAGAACAAGAACAATGGTTGAACTATGTAGCGACCCTGATTTTTTGTAAGTCATTATTTATTATTACTGCCTTATTTTATTTTTGGACTTCATTAATTGCGTGATTACATAAGAATTTAATGTGTTGTTTAGTTAATTTAATGTGTTGTTTAATTAATTTAATGTGATATTTAATTGTATATAATTAATCAGAATATTTATATTTATATATTCATATATACAAAAAAAAAAAAAAAAGAAGATGGTGTTACATGTATTGTTTTTATAAAATATATTTATATATGTTGTAGTTATTTAATAACATAATATATATATATATATATATCATATTTATTTAGGTTGTATTTGTATTATATAATATAATAACTATTAGGTTTTATAACAAGTGTTTAGGTTATAAACTAAATTAAGGAAAAAGAGAAGCAGAGGCAGCAGCTACGAGAGAGAGAGAGAGAGAGAGAGAGAGAGAGATATTAATCACAAAATAGAGATGCAGCCGAGAGAGAGGGGACCGGCGAGAAAGAGAGGAAGAAAAGAGTTGGGGTTTTGTTTTGGTGGCTTCATTAATCTTCTAAATATTTCTTTGATCTTCAAAAAAATATTGTGAGTATAAAACCCACTTTCCTTGACTTATATTTCATTCGTTGTTTTTATTTATTTATTTATATTTATTTGATGTTGAATTGATTTCATATTTGCAGGTAGGTGATTGATCGATTTTAATTATTTTGATTAGTTATGTATGTAAGGTTTAGGGTTTTTAGATGATTGATTGATTTTAATTATTTTGTTTTGTTATGTATGTAAGGTTTAGGATTTTTAGTTGATTGATTGATTTTAATTATTTTGATTAGTTGTATATGTCAGGTTTAGGGTTTTTATATGGATTTATTTTATGGTTGTATTATATGAAATTAAAATTAATTAGAAACCCATAGATAAATTCCTTATACTCTACCATGACTCTATGGATTGTTGTTTTATTTGAGTGATGGTGAGAAAGAGTGTATAAAAAAAAATGAGGATTATGAGATTTATTTGAATGCCTTAGGCTTGGCATTGTTATGTTTGTTCTCATGAGTGAGATGTTTTGTATATGTATATTGTTGTCTCGTTCTCATGAGTAGACGAGTGCGTTGATTTACGCGCGTACATATATACTAACCATCCGGGGAGTGTGGATCAAACTCGGGATGATATCCCCGTGCAAGTTTGGCTTCGGAGCGGTGTTAGGTATACGAGAGGCACATGGGATATATGCGTAGGCCGGAAGTGGAGGCCGAAGTAGTGGAGTTAAGGTACAAAGAATTTAATTATGAGTTTATTGTTATAATGTGAATTGTATTGATTTATACGTCTTGAAAAATAGTAAACGACCTCGATAAATTATGAAATTTGAGAAGAGACATGTATACATGATTCTAGACAACTTTTGTATTTAAAATTTTTATTAAAAAGATCGATTATAACTTATAATCGGATGACTTGATTAAAGTAGTTTTGATTCATTTTGGCAATGCAAATTTTAGAGGCTGTTTTAACCCATGAAACGAGCTCATTTTTATTGGTTTTGCGTAAACTAAAGTAAAACATTGTTCTGCACACTTTTCATGTTTTGAACTTTTCCGAAAAAAATCATCTTAGGACAGTTTCTGTTCATTTTCAGTTTCAAATTTTTTTGGTTGAAATCCATCTAGGTTCTTCTATCAAGTTTTTCTCTCAACTTGTTCAGTTTCTGTTAAATTCGTTCACTTTGTCTTTTACGAAATTTGATTCTGTACAACTTTCGTTCTTTGAGTTTTGGTCAATTCGAATTATTTAAGTATGAAACGGTACATTTTTATACTTTTTCAGCAAGTTACTTACGATTAAATTATGCTAACTTTATTTTTTTTGCAGGATGGTGGGTCTTACTAACTTTTTTTATGCAGGGTTGACCCACCATATTTTTATTTCTATTTTTTTAATTTTGTAATCAATTTATATTTCATTGTATACGGGTAAGAAACTAAATGCCACCGTATCTCGGAAACTACCTATTCGTCTCGGTGCGGTTGGAACTACTTGTCTTGTCTCGTAACAAGAATTAAATGTATTTTTGTTTGTGTCTAGTGCACACGTGGGTGTTAAATCTTGTACTCATACCAGTATACCTGTATACTGACCCGTTTTGTCTCTTGGCAACTCGGGTGTGTTCTATTTGAGCGCAGCCGAGCTTCCTTTGCAGGATCAATTGGGGCTACGGTGGTGATGTGGAATAACTATAGTTGTTGGACGTGTCTCTTAGATTTCTTTTGTTTTCTTGAACTTAGGGTTGATATTAGTTTATGTATTTATTATTTTTTTATGACTTTAGTATTGGGATAATTTGGCATGGTTTATAACCGTACATTATTTAAGTTATTTTGACTACGTATTGTTACTTTAATGTTGGAGATATTGGATAGTTATGAGATTATGGTGGATGGTTTGGTTGGTGCTTCATTTTTTTGTTTCATCCCTAGGATTTGGATGATGGAATATTGATTGGGGTTTAGTCCTAATTTAATATTTAATTGTCCAAATTTTGGGGCGTGACAATTAACTCCTGTGTGAGGTCTATTGTCTCAGTTTACACAAACGGCAGAATAGTTCAAGACATCACGTTCACTAGTTAGTCAGTAAATCCGATAGGTTGTCACTACGAAAGGTTCAAGGCCAACAATTACCTTTTCTGATGCAGGGTTAGTCTCTGTGCTCTCTCACCGCGTCTTTGTTGTAAACGTTGTCCATTTTTCTTATTTGATCAATTTTTATTCATGTGGAGGATTGTTAGAAAAAATAGGTTTTGGTAACCTTTAATGTGAAATTAAAGTAGGTCACAACCATTGGTTAATATGGGATTAAATGGGTTTAGATTCTTTGTAACAAGGTCTTTACATCCTAAAAAGAATGACCAAAACCATTGAGAATTGAATGAAAAATTGTCTCATAAAGATGGCCTCATGAATGAGGTTTTGAGAATTGTGTATAACTACCAATTCCACATTGATTGTGGAGGAAAACTTTGATGGGTATTTAAGCCTCAAGATTATGAGAAGGGCATGAGCTCTTCGGGGTATCCAAATTTTTTGAAGGAATGGAGACATGGATGCTTCAAGGATGGGCTTGGGCCAAGACTATAGTCCAAGTTGGTTATGGCAAAATTGCCATACGCGCGAGCGCATGTGCCGCTGTAGACACCCCATTTTTGACCGTCCTCAAGACTTGGTTGTGCTTGCAGGTACATCCAACCCCAGGTTCGATTGCTCGTCGGGTACTCGACTTTCGCGGTGTAACGTCACAGGTTTGAGCTTTCCAAACCATGTATCCTTTCTACCCCATTTTTGGACCATGTGTTGGTCTTTCCAGCATGTTTCTCTTGGTGCACTGCCGGCCACCCTATGCTACTGCCGGCTTTGTTTTTGTGCCTGTCTGCCATTGATGAAGCCTGCCGGCCATCAATGAGGCACTGCCGGCCACCACTGATGACCGGCAGAACACTTGTCTCAGCAGGTTTCACTCCAGATCTTTTGAGCTAACTGGTTTTCACTCTTCTCCCCTCCATAGTGTATGGAGGGATGAAGCACTTGCCAAGCTTGTTTAACAAGCTTTGCATTGCCCTCTTCTATATAAGGAGAGGCCTTTCCTCTCTATCAGAGGTTCAAAAAATTTTGGAGAAGTTGTAGCTCTCTCTCTATATATATTTCTCATTTTCTCTCTCTATATTGTGTTTGTTTGTGCTCTGAAATCCATTTTTCTTGCACTTTTACACTACAACACATAGTGTTACACCACCATCTTTGAGGTGAGGTTCTTGGAAGTGTTACTTGAGCTCTGAAACTTGGTTTTTGGCCTCAGAGGTTATTGGTTTCGAAGTTGATCTTCAAGTGTGAGTATATTTCCCATTTAAGCCTTTTTTTGTATATCATTTTGGCCATCCTTGCATATTGTTTTAGGCCTTTCTTTCAACTGAAAAAAGTTCTGTATTTGAGTGCTTTTGATGATTGTTTAAGGTCTCTTTGGTGTTAAGGGTGTTCTACCTTCTTGTTTGCCTTGTTTGGCCTTGTTTTGTGCCATGCCTTAAGACCTTTGAGTTGGTCTTTGTTTGGCCTTTTAGCCACTGAAATCCAGTGGATTTTCAATCGTAGGCATGTGCTTTTGAGGCCTCAAATCAGAGGGGGGGTGACCCCCTCTCTTTTTTGTTTTGTTTGCTTGAGTTGTTGGCCTATCAAAGGAGTATGTATCCCTATACTTGCGAGGCTTAGTTCAGGCACTTTTTTGTGACTTTTAGGGCTTGCCTTAACTCTGTCCATGGCTGGTTTGGTCACCTTTTGCATGCTTCTTGCATGTGTAGTGTAATCCCATTTGTGGCTCATCAAAGTAACATGTCTTGCTAGCATGTGTTGGCTCCATTTCAGTAGGTTTTTTATCATCATTTGACATATCATAACTCTGATTTGGGCTGGTTTGGTTGTCTCTTGAGTAGCTCATGTACTTGTAGTGCAAATCTTGTTTACTAGCCTTGTATGCATGAGGTTTTAGCTCATCATTCTAGCATATTTTGGCTATGCTCCAGCATGATTTTATTCATATTTTGGGCTGTTCTAGGACTGTTTTGGGCTGCCATGGTCATATGACTCATGTTTCGTATGGTTATGGTGCAAATGCTTTGACTAGTCTTGAGTTTTGAGGCCCCTACCATGCCATACTTGTGATGTTTGCATGTTTTGGCATCATTTCAAATGTTATATCAGTGCATATTTCATGGTCATACACTTGCCTTTGTCATGCTTTCAATGCCTTGAAAAGTTGGTGTTTTATGCCTCATGAATGGATCGTTGTGCATGCCTCTATGCTTAGGTCCTTAGGTTGCCATCTCATCGGGTTTTTGGGCTTATTTTATCATGCCATGTTTGGTTGTAATAGGTGTAGTGCAATCCCCCTTGTTGGCCTTACTTGCACCATGCTTTATGCCTTCTATGTTGACTTGTTTTGGCCTTGGTCCATGCATGTTTTAGATTCATTTTGGCATGATCTAGAACTGTTTTGGTTGTCCTTGGCCCTTTGGGGTTTGATTCATGTGGCCTTGGTACAAGCTCCTTGGCTAGTCTTAAGCTTTGAACATCCTAGCATGCTATGCTTGCATTGTTTAGTTGGTTTGGCCTCAATTTACATGAGATGTCAGAGCTTACCTCATTGCCGCATTATCATGATCGTCACTCCTTGCTCATGTTTGAGAGTTGTGTCCTTAAGCCTTAGATTCTTGGGCCAATGCATTGTGCATGCATACCTTGCTTTTGTGCCTTGGTTTCATCACTATTGGCCACTGATTTGGGCATTGGTTGAGGTCGGCCCATCTTAGTTTAAGTCCATTTTTGCATGTTGGTGCATGCCTGTTACATTGCATGTTGTTGCATGCTTGCTTTTACATGTTGTCGAATGCTCGATACATTGCGTATAGTTGTATGCTAGTCGCATTATAACATTAGCATGTTGTCTGCATGTCATGTTGTTTGCATGCTTTGCATTGCGTTCAATCGGAAGTCGTATTGAATGCAAGGAAGATTGGTTCATTTCATACTTGAAGTGATGAAATGAGCTAATCTCCCTTAGTCTCCATTTCCTTTGATTTCTCATGATAAGGAGGTGGTCTTCGTGTCTTATTTGTCATGCATTTATTGAAATTTGTCATGCATATTGTCTTTCGTGTCTATTCGGCAATGACTTTCAAGTGGGCATTAGCTTCATTCGGCCCATCTCAGATGTGCTTGGATGTACTCTGTTTTTCATTTTAGGTATATCTTTTTTCAGCTCCCACAATTGCCCCCTAAGCATCGGGTTAACTCATATGTCGAGTGGGCTGCGTGCTTGACTCCTGCTAGGCCGACTTTATACAAATGTTGAAACCAATTATACTCCATGCCTAGAAATTCGGGCATGTGATGGACATGCTATCACACCTGACACAATGGATGGGGCCCAATGGGGAATATGTAAAGCTTTCCGCCCCTTCACTCTCTCTTGGATCTTCATTTATTGCGATTTTGAAAATCCGCCGCCTCTTCCCCTTCACTTCCAAAAAGACTTCATTCCTCCACCCCCTCAGTTTCTACCACTTGATTGTAACTATGGCAGCCCTCATTTGTTCAGACACTCCTCGTTTTGATCTTTTAAGTCTTCTGAACCCCCCTTTTCATCTTACTTTTGCTTTTATTGAATTTTCGACTTTGCTCCACCGTCGATCCACCTTTTTGCCTCCAGTTTGTCCATTCTTCAACATCTCCATGGAAAACTACCAGAAAGCCTTGCAAGGTTGTCGCTTTTCACCTCCATTATTCTATTCCCGACGACGTTCGATTAGAGCTTGTCGCAGATACGGTGGTAGACATGGAGAGAACAGACACTTGTACCATAGTGTTTCCATTGTTAGCTATTGCTAAAGGTGGAGTACAATTTCCCCTTCACCATTTTCTTCGAATTGTTCTTCGTTATTGGGGGGGTTCATTTCTTCACAACTGAATGTAAACTTTTATCGAATAATCATGTGCATCGTAGCACTCAACCGCCGATTATGAATTAATCTGGGCATTCTTGCTATTCGGCACTACTACGCCCTTGCCAAATCATCTGGTCAGCTAGGACGATTCTTTCTTAGGGCCAAAGACACAGATCACCAACTAGTGATCATGTTTGCCAGCTTAGGAAAAAGGGTGGATGATGTCATGGTCCTAGTCAGTGGAAATTGGGAATTTAGTGCGGAGGACGACCGTTCAAACCTAATTCCTAGGCAAAAAGGAGAACCAGGTGACCAAGTGATTCATAAGTCATTTTTACTTTTATTTGGCGTTCAATGTATTAACAACTTTCTTCCTTGTAGGTAACGATCTTAAGAAAACGGTCACCTTAGAGAACGAAGCCATTCTGGCCCAAGTCAAGACTGCTATTCAGTACACCGGTCTAGAGAATCTCGAAGGGCAAGCTCGTGCTGCCCATATTCCTCTGAGATACAATCCGTCTTACTCCATTTTTGTTGTTGCCGATCATATTTCCATTCTTAAAGGAGAACAATAGCTTACCGCTTTGGTTTTCGAAGGTTTTGTTAACTTGAAGGACGTAAGAATTGTTTAAGTAGTGGATAGTGAGAGTAGCGAAAAGAGAGCGGAATAAGCCAATTAGGGTGCTGAACAAGTAGATCAACGCGCTGATAATGAAGACACCGAGCAAGCGCAGCATGGCATCAGGATCTAGAATTAGTGTCGCCTCTTACTCAAGTTGATTTGGAAGGCGCTCAGGAAGAGGCTTATATATTTCTTAACTTGGACAATTTGCCTAGATCCAAAGCCAAAGACATGGCAAGTGAGTCCCTTTCACTCGCCCAATTCGCCAAGAGAAAAAATGCCAAGAGGATGGCGGCAAAAGGAAAACTAAAGCCACAGGAGGTAGACAAGAGATCCCTTCGCTAGCGGTGACCCATTCGGAAAAGGTCACCGCTCACTCTGTCTCTATGGAATCGGCATAACCAACTCTCAAACCTATGACCGAAGAAACAGTAGCCAAGCAAAGGGGTGAGAAGCGCCGAGTCCACTTAGACGGTCGAGTAGCCGATTGAGAAAAGATCAAGAGCTTCACCTGTCTTTAGACCTGGCGGCGCCGTTTTTTATTCAGCCAAAGATAAAGGGATCGCTCGTCCCAATGGGCGCTTCAACAGTGAAAGAGGCTGGCATTGCACTAAGTATGGCTATTGCCATTACTCTTCCTTTGGACAAGGCAACGTTCTGCACCGAGCCGAACGTTGTTTCAATCGCCATGGCCGCGAAATCGACTATTCTGGTGAGTTGATTTCAACAAATATATAATTTGGTAAAACCTCATTACTTTGTCAATATCAATATATATATTTTTATAGGCAGCTGAGCGGATTGTTGAGATCGACTATCGCAATCATAATGATGTAGAGTTGATCAATCAACTTAAAGTAGAAGTGGCAGCCGAAAAAGGTAAGGCAAAGTTGGCGGCCGCCGAATTGGCTATAGCAACGCAGAGAGCTGAAATTGAAGTGAAGAGGGCCAATGAAGAATGTACAAGGGACGCTGCCGAAAAAGAAAAGACAAAACACGTCGACATGCTTCGTTGTGCTGCCGAAGAAAGGGCAAATCTTTCTAATGTCGCTTTGAAAATGGCGAAGAAGGACTTGGAGAAGCTCAGGGCCAAGCTGTTAGAAATGAAGAAGGTGACAAAAGAGGCGCAATCAGTAGAGTCTAAGGCCTTTGAAGAAGGTGAGATGTCGGCTATGGAAAGTATGCTAACGTGGCCCTAAAGTTTGATAACCGGGGCTTCAAACACAGTTGGCTCAAGGCATTAGCAGCGGCACAAGTGATGCTCGACATCCGATTCCATTTGAGCAGGAAGATGTGGAGCCGCTAGAGTCAGACCTAGAGTAGTTTTGAGGTAGAATAGTTAGACTAAGTGCTTCAGTTGTAATACAGTCTGTTTTGTTCCTTTGTTGTTTTGCTCTTTTTTTTTTCTTTTTTTTTAATCGATGTGCAATGGGTCGTTTTCATATGTAAAGTGACCAATTCATGTATCAAGTCAGTTTATAAATGAAAATATTCTATTGTGCATCAAAATTGTCTTATTAAATGGGTGTAATTGAATTGTACTTATCATTTCTGAATTGATGCTCCTAATGTAATTATTGACGTAATTTGAACAATGTTAATTCGGCATCGTTTTGTGATTTGGCAAATGAGGTAGACTTTACTACCGAATAGATTCATATATTTGCCCTTACCCTAGTTGAGAATGGGTACATTGTGCATGAGGTAGAATTTACTGCCGAATAGATCTGCATACCTGCCCTTATAGTGATTAAGAGACCAAGGGTAAAAATGTAGGCCTGAACCTGAGTGATCGAGTTTTCGTTTCTCAAATGGGGTACACTGTGTTAATTCGGTACCTTTTTATGATTCACACGACTTATTTACCAAATAGATTCATATATCTGCCCCTGCTCCAGTTGAGAACGGGTGCATTGTGTATGACCAAATGCATACTTTCGAGTTACGGGCTGGGCACTGCTTGAGTCCGAGTAGATTCATATATTTGCCCCTGCCTTGGCCGAGAACGAAGGAATGGTATGCCAAAAATGGGCCGACCATGTATGATACGCATCGGCGATGCGCACTAATGATTAATGGGATGGAGCATAAGTGGAGTCATTTTGGTGGTATCGAGAGTAGTGCCTTTATAGTTAATATAAAGCTGTATACTCAGCTAACCTATAACTAGATTGGTTGCTTTAAATAGATTCATCACATTCGACAAAGAAGTTCAGTTTTGGTGAAGGGTTCACTGGAGTAACACCAATCGCAAAAGAAACCCTTTCCTTCGTTAAAGCTCGCAGGATCGTGTATGTCAGGAAGGTTGTTCTTTAATAGCAGAGGAGATGGGAAGAGTTTGGCAAAGCTGGATGCAAAGATAAGTCAAGAAGCGCCCAACGATTCTGTTCACAAAGGGACCATGGAACCAAATGAGCAAAATAGACGTCTATCACCCAAGCAACAAGGGACAGTCATGAGGGACAAACGAAACAGATCGCCCAGAAGTGGAAATTAGAAAAACGAGAATAATAGAATTGCTAGTGGCCATGCCCCACTTCAGAGCGAGCCAAGTAGGCTACCACGTCCGTTGAGCTTCTCGATTTTTATTGGGAATAAGCCTATGACAGAAGCCGATTTGATTGTCCACAACCCGAATGTGGTAGTTGAATTCATGTGGCAAATCTTCTTCCTTAAAGCGCACCAATCAATGACCGATCGAGAAGACTATAAAGTCTTCAGAGAAGGGGGCCACGAGGCTATCAAAGGACTTTATAATTCTTATGAAGTTGGCATGTTGTAGACACCCCATTTTGACCGGCCCTAAGACTTGGACACTTTCTATTAATTACCCGATGATGACAATCAGAATGTGTTTCTCACAAAATCATCAGAAGAGAGATGGACTTTGAGCTTTAATCCCAACCTTCACACATTTTTGGCTAAACTATTTTAGACCTTAAAACCCTCTTTTCAAAATATTTTTTCAAATGTTTCTACAATGTTTCGAGACTCCAATTTCGATTAAAATATTACACTTTTCAATAAACCAAGTAAGGACAAAGTGGAAATAAATGGAAGGGAGGTGAACTCGCTGAAAAATATTTTAAAAAATATTCTTTATAGGTTTGGAGTTAAAGGAAATAGGAGGGGATGGAAGAAAACTGGTTTAGGATAAGGATGAACATCAAATCGTTAAGAAAGAAATGAACAACCTTCACTAAATTTGGCATATTTCTTTTTACACTTAGAATTTAGATATGAGGCTACCACCGTTGGAAAGTAGACTTCTGGGGCTTTAATTTAGACTCAAGAATCACTTAAAATCAAGTCCGGATAAGGGAGATATGCCCGTTTGAAGTCGGGCTTAAGAGTAAATTTTGTTGACCCGACCCGAGTGTAGACACCCCATTTTTGACTGCCCGCAAGGCTCGAGCACTTTGCCCGTACGCTTAATGATGAAAGTGGTGTTGTGAGTGGTTTGAGGTCTTAACGAAGGAGCTATGTTTAAGCTCCGAAACAATCCCAAACCTTCTATATTCCCATTATTTGCACCTTAGAAATCCATTTTTACACATTGTGTCACCCTGTGCTGAGTCTGAAATAGGGAGACAGGGGATCACATTGAGGCCCTGTCGTGCCTCATTGAGAGCCAGCCATAGCTATTTATGGCCGGCCATGCCTTGGTAGCGAGAAACACTGTTTTGGGCGGGAGTCCGCCAGCTGTCCATTTTTGAAGATATTTATGACCTCTTTTGCTCAAATTCTATAAAAACGAAGTTGTATCTCAGTTTTGAGGGTTGAAGAATTTCTAAAAAGCTTATACACCTTCTTGAGAGCTCCTTCTTCTTGTGCAAGCAACCTTTGAGCAAGCTTACCACCTTTAACCTATATCTATACACCATATACACCTTCACACCTTAGCCTTGGAACCTTGGTTGAGTCTTAAGCATCACAATTCAAGCTTGAGAGTGTGTTTGGACTTAGTTTGATTCACAACAAAGAGCTTACCTTTCTTGAGAGGTATAAACTTACTATCTTTTCTCTTGCTCTCTTTGCTATCTCTTGCTATCTAGTTCTTGTATTTTTGTATTGTTTTGATCTTATTTCAAGTGTTTAAGCTTGGGTTTGGAGAGCTACCAAAGGGTAGAGAGAGTTAACACTCTTTTTTACACCTTCACCTATAGCTCAAACCCTTGTTTTACACCCTTTTTCTTTGCTTTCTAAATTGATTTTCAGAGTTTAAAAGAGGCTGAAAATCATGCTTTGAGGTTTCTCCTTGTTCTTGCTTACTAGCCTTGTTGTCTTTGCTTCTTGTTTAGCCTTTTGGGCTCTTTCATGCACTTTGAGCCACTTTTTTTCACTTGTTAGGGGCTATTTTAGGGCTATCCTAGGTTGTTTAATTGGTGCAAGCTTTAATTAGTTCATTTATTGTATCACAAGTCCTTATACATAGCTTGTTGCATATTGTTCTTGGCCTTCCTTTGTTTAATTTTCATGTTTAAGAGCCTCATTTTAATAATCAACTTACCATTTATTTCTTTCATTTGACAATTTTTTCAATCGGTTAATGGTTATTCAAAACATGAAGATCTATGCTTAATGGCTTAATCTCTATGGAGGTTCATTGTCAATGGCATAGTCTCTTTTTCATGTTAAGAATCACTTCCCGTTTGACATGTTTCTCACTTAATGGACGTAATCTTTAGTGGACGTAACCATCATCTTGGACAAATGGGTTAAAGAATGGCAAAGACTAATGAATTTGGCTTAAAATGAACCAACCCACATAAAGAAAATAAGTTATATTACTTGGGTTCGGTCGGACGTTATGCCAAGTCTATTGTGTCAAGAGTCCTCACACATCAATTCATGGTGTTTTGATGACCCTTAAAGCGTCTTTACTCCTCTATTTTGAGCTCATTCCATGATAAAGGAGAGGGATGGTTGTTATTCATTGCATTCATTAAATTTTCTCCAAATTGTGGCCGAAATCATCAAGCAAACAAATTGCTCATTGATGGTTTTTGAAACAATTCCAACCTTCTCTTGAGGCTTTCCCATGACAAAGGAGTGTGAGAGGGACAAACAGAGCTCAAAAAACTCTGTCTATACTGTTTTCACCTCAGAGCACAAAAACAGGGTTTTGCATAAAATTAAGGCACGAACGGCCTTATTTGGGCCCGACCGGGCTTCATTGGGGGTCGGCCGGCCATCAATGTTTGGTTAGCAGCATGTTTTGCAGAAAACAGAGGGCAGTGGTTGAAGGTGAAACAGAATGGTTTGGGCAAATAGAGCAGCTTCTGGACGCTGAGCATGCGAGCATTATGCATCCTTATGCATTCTTGTTTGATGATTAATCATTAATTATTATTGTTGTAATTAATTATTGTCGTTGTACTTAATTAATATATTATTGTAGCCATTGTTTATTTGTAATTGTTATAGCTAGTTAACTTAGATAGTTAAATTAATTTCTTTGGTATTCATTAGAATTTGTAATAAGTAGATAATTAGCTTAGTTTATTTATTCATTCGGTTTTCTAATAATTCAGACTCTCAGACATTGATTCGCACCCTCTTGTGTGAGGGCCAACATGTAATAAGTTGTATGTCTTCCAACCCTATGTCTTTCTCCATTTTACTCACCTGCTTACGATGGTTAGTATAGAACATCATTTTTCAAATTAGCATTCTTATGATTTGCATCCATTGTCTTGCATGCATCCAAGGTTCGACTCATCATACCTACCAAATGTTTAAATTCATTGCTTGAATACATGATTCATCACATGTCTTAAATGGAATCATAGGCCATGTTCACAGCCGAACATATTAAAATTACATAACGTGTGCATTGCATCAGTCATATTGCATTAGTTAAGAGCATGCATATTTTCTAATTATTTTGCTTTGTTTTGGCTCGGAGTACTAGGTGAGCAATTTCGAGTTTTAGCTTGATGCATTGCGTGTTAGTGTTGCCATGTCAAGCATGCTTGCCATGAGGCTAAGTGCTTGATTGATATATCTGATTGAATGCTTATGGATGAAGTCTAATTGCAAAAATTAGGACAAATTGATTAATGTGCATACAAACTCACCTTTTCAAATGACGCATATTAAAAATAATTTTCAAATAAATATGAAATCAAAGCGTTCCAACTTTTGCAAATTAGTCTATACTTATGTGCGTCACATAGTAATGTTAGTCTAATAATCGAAACAAGAGCACATAATGTAAATAAAAATCATATCATAATTAGTAGAGGCTGATCTTTGATCAGGCAAGTGGGGTGCTCAATTCATGACCTTCCCCTCTCGTACCTAAGTTCCCGAGCCGAGACACTTTGGTGATGACGGACTAATGGCCTTTGGCACGAGTCTCGGGGTTTCCTAAATTTCTCAAAAATATTTAGGTGGCGACTTTGTAATCTAGCAAAGCAGTCCATTTTTGGCATTTGTTTCAAATATTGATTTTTCAAAAAGAATTGCCAGATTTGGACTTTTTTGAGTTTTCACTGTTTCACATTGCACTTGTGAAATCAGATTCAGAACCACGGGAGTCCGAATTGTAGGGCTAGTCAAATCCGAAAGAAGCACAAAAAGCAAGCTACACCGAGATAGCAACTGACCCTTTTTTTTTTTTTTTTTTGGTTTTGCTTCGGTTGGGACACCCCATTAATCCATTTTCTGATATATTCATCACCAAATGCATATACACTCAGCCTACATTATCTAGTGCTTGATCCATTGGAGATAAGGCTCCACTTCTGTCTCCCATTAATTAGTGCTCCATTAGCTCCATTATCTTCCTTTATGGTCTATCTTGTCTTCTACCATTTCTCCAGTTGCTTAGCCTATATGTATACATTAGATTGTTGAGAGGAGTAAGAGGATAGATTAAGGACAAAACATTTGAGCTAGAGAAAAGAGTGAAAAAAGAGAGAAAAGTTGAGTTTTTGAGCTAAAAACGCTCATATCTTCCATAAAGATCCCATACCTTCATACTGTAGATCACCCCGAACTTCCTCCGCGCGGCCCCCTTTCGGAGAGGGCGCGGATTTAGGTTCATAGCTACTATAGTTCGGACTCCTGTCATGGTTCTGAATCTAATCTCACAAAGTGCAATGTAAGACTAATAAATCACTAAAGAGTCCAAATCCGGCAAATCGTTTTGAAAAATCGATTTTAATCAAAAAGTGCCAAACATGGACTGCTTTGCCAAATTTCAGAGTCGCCACCTAAATGTTTTGTTTTTTAGGAAATTTAGGAAACCCTGACTCGTGCCTAAGGCCACGTGTCCGTTATCACCAAAGTTGCCTTAACTCGGGAACTTGGGTACGAGAGGGGAAGGTCCTGAAATGAGCACCCCCGCTCGCCCGATCAAAGATCGGCCTCTACTAACATGATATGTTATTTTTTAAAACACATGTGTTCTTATTCAGATTATTAGCTAACTTACTATGTGATGCGCACAACACACAAGTATAGACTAGATCGCCTAAATTGGAACAAAACATTTCATGTTTGTTTTTTGAAAATGGTTTGGAATTGCTACCCTCAAGTAGGCTAAAGCGCGGATTTGCCACCCTCAAGTGGGCTTAAAACATGATTTGCCACAAACAAGTAGGCTTAAAACGTACATTTTGATGAATTGTTCCAATTCAAGCAATGAAGCTTTCATCCACAAGCATTCATGCAGTTATAGCAATTAAGCACATAGCCTCATGGCAAGCATGCTAAATACGGCAACACTTACACGCATGCAAGGATACTAAAGCATAAACACTTACAGTGTACTCCGAGCCAAAACAAAAAACTAGTTAGAAACAATGCATGATCCTAACTATGTTAAAATGCCTAATGCAACACATGCAAAAATGCAACTAAGTAGGCTCGGCTATCTAAGATGGCATATGAATGCAACACTTTGATACACGTATTCAAATAGGTATTGAAATACGATGTAGTTTGTATGATGCGCCGAGCTCGGTGCATACAAGACAAATGAATGATGCAAACATGCAAGCATAAGGTATGCTAATTGAAATATGACGTAAAAATAACCATCGAAAGCGGTAAGTAAAAGGGAGAAAGAAATGGGGTTGGAAGACATGCACACACACACACACACGCTTATTACAACATTGTGCCCTCTCGACGGAGAGTCCGAATGAAAGATAGGCTAATCTAAGCTAAGCTAAACTAACTAATCTAATTAAACTAATTAGGCTAATTATTACACAACCAAATTGAAAAACTAGCTACAACTAATTATTACAACAATTAGCTAATTAACAAATTAATTAATTAAATTACAAATTCAATGCTAACTAACAAGTAAAGCACTAAATTAAACTACTTCAGCTCTGGTTTGAAGATGTTGAACATGTATGCTCGCATTCGGTTTCTCGCCCCGAAAAGCTCTCCGGTTTGCTCTTTAAAGGCTCTGTTTGCAAAGTGTCTTCAAGAACTTGCTGCTGGATCTCACCAAAACAGTGCTGGGGAGTGCACTAGTGGCCTGTCGGCCATGAGGAGCTATTGCCGGCCACCTGCCGGCCAAGGATGCAAGGGTGCCGGCCATCAATGTAGCACTGCTGGCCACTGGTGTGTGTGACACCAAACTGTAACAGAGCACATGACAGAGAAAATGGAGGGTCTCCCAAGGATATGTATGTACTATGCCACTCCTTATTATCTCAAAACATCAAGGAAGGGGCACCATTGGATCCAAAATCATCAATCAAGCATTTGGAATGCATGGTGGCCAAAGATCCAACCTTGTACACATTGAATAAATGCAATGCAAACAAGACTCTAAATCTACTACCTCATCATGGATGATCAAAGGCAATAGAGACCAAGGAAGATTGGCTCACTTTCATCACTTTGAGTATGAAGTGGACCAATCAACCTTGTGTTCAACATAACGTCCGGTTGAACACAATGCAATGCACACAAACAACATGCTATGCAAACAACATGCTAATCTTGACATGTTTTACTTGATTCTTGTTTACACATTTTACATTACCGAGCCATTAACCGGTTAAGTCCAATATGAAAAGCCCTCTAAGGAAAGATGGCCTCAGCCACAAGCACCTTGAGCATGAAAGAAGCCTCATGCTTTTGGTTAGTAGAAACCCTCAAGAGAAGGCTAAAACCATTGGGCATGAGAGCCTCAATTCCATGCTCAAGCCAACAAGGGGCTAAAGACCTCTTTCAAAGCAAACAAAAGAGTGAAGCATGAAGTAATATGGCATGTATTTCAGCACTGAAATGGCATGCAAAATGACTTGAATCCATGCAAACAACCCATGTAATACATGTTAAAAGGCTTAAGCATCAAAGTTAGTGAAGTGTATTACACTAGAGGCATGCAAGACAATGCTCAAATGGCGAAACTAGCTCTAGAAAGAGCTTAATCATGCCAAAATAATGGTCTAAACATGCTGGAATTGAAGCACAGCAAGCAAGAAAATCATGCTCCTTTGTTAGCTCGCAAGCAAGGCTCAAGGCATAACTCTTAAAAGTAATGAAAGAGTGCATATTTCATGAGCATATGATACAGGTTATAATGCTGAAATTACATGCTAAATGATGCCATATTATGCAAACATCACAAACAAGGCATGCTAGAGGGCCTAAAACACAAAGCTAGTAAAGCCATTTACACTATAGCTATGCAAGGCAAGCCTCAACAGCCCAAGACCACTCAAAACAAAGTTAGAGCATGCTAAAACATTAGCAAAAATATGCTGAGATAGAGCTAATGCATGCTAGAATGATGGACTAACTCTTTAGGCATTCAAGGCTATTAAGCAAGATTACACTACAAGTGTAAGAAACAAGCAACCAATGACTAAACCAGCCTAAAACAGAGATATAGCGGGTCCAAAAAGTCACAAAAACATGCTTGAACTAAGCTTCAAACAGGTAGAGATGCATGCTCATTTGGTAGGCCAACAACAAATGCTAATATGACAAGAGGAGGGGGGCCCCTCCTATTTGGGACCTCAAAACAAGGTTTATACCACTAAAATTGCTCTGAAATTCAGCGTTTAAAAGGCCAAAACAAGATGGTTTCAAAAGCTTTAAAGGATGGCAAGAAACTTAGCAAATAAGCCACCAAAGAGGGTGAAACACCCCTAACTCCAAAAACACTTTAAACTACCATTTTTAAGCCTTAAAATCAGAGCTTTTTGTAGTTGACAACTAGGCCAAAATCAGCATGCAAAGGTGGCCAAGATTGTGTACAAAAATAAGCTTAGGAGAGGGAGATGCTCACCCTTGAAGCACAAAACAAGAACAACCACTTTTCTTGAGCCAAAACCACCTTTTGGAGCTCAAACAAAGTCCCAAGCTACCTCATCCCAAAGATGTTCCACTCTTGTTAAGGGTTGATAGGTTGAAGATGGTTGTATGCAAGCCTTCAAGCTCAAATGCTCAAGAGAGAAAGAAAACTAGAGAGAGGTTTTAGAGAGAGAGGCCGCCAAACCTTTTGCTAAATTGTTCTCAAATGTTCTAACCCTTGAATATGAGATATAAGGCTTCAATATATAGGAAAATACAAGCTTTTGGTCGAAAATATCTCAAGAGGGACAACTGGAGCAAGCTGGAGCAAAATATCTGCCAAAAACTGCTTTCTGCCATATGTGGCCGGCACATAACCATTGATGGCTGGGACTTGACCATTGTTGGCCGGCATAGGACACCATTTGAAGGCAGGGGGCCGGCCTCGGCCATTCATGGCCGGCACATGGCCCAAAAATCCCATTTATTGCCCACATTCTCCACCTCTGGTTGGATAGAAAAATCTATTTTTTGGGCCCGATTTCAACTAGACATATCTCCTTCATATGGACACCTTTGCAGGTCATTCTTAAGCCTAAATTGAAGCCCTGGAAGTATTCTTTCCAATGGTGGAAGCCTCATATCAAAATTCCAAGTGTGAAAAAAGTTATGCTTGTTTGAGTGAAGACTGCTCAGTTTCGATCCTATCCAGATTCATGCCAAACTGTTTCTCCAACTTGGTTTCTTCTCTCCTCTCCTCTTTTATTCAACTCCAAACCCCCAAACAAGGTGTTTTGAAAGATTTTTCAAAGAGTTCACCTCTCTTTCATTCATTTCCACTTTGTCCTTGCTTGATTTACCGGAAAGCGTGACATTTAACAAAATGTGAGCGTCGGAACATCGTAGGAACTTTTCAAAAACCATTTTGAAAGAGAGGGTTTCAAGGTCTAAAATCTTTTGATCAAGATCGTTTTGGTCCAAAAAGGGGTATGAAGTTGAGATTTGACTCTCTCCTTGCCAAAGAAATCGATCCTTTGCACTGCACATCTTTCATCACCAAGTAAACAATTAGTAACGCCCAAGTCTTAAGAGCGGGCAAAAATGGGGTGTCTACACATATAAACTGAAATTCCATCTTTTCTACACCAAAAACTCCTCCAAAAATTCTGAAAATTCTTGAATTTCAGTAGCTTTGATCAAGATGAAGAGTGGGTGTTAGTAAAAGTGAACAAAAACAAGAAAGATAATCACTTTTCACCACATACACCTCGAAGCCATCATTCAAGCAAGAATTCCAAGCTTTCAAATTAAGGATTGAAAACATAATTCATACACTCGAGGGTGATCAAAAAGAAGTTTGGAAATCATGAAGTCCATCCTTTCTTGAAAATGTGAATTTTCAATTTATTTCATTTTCTTGCATCTCTTACTTTATTTTGCTTTTTTTCTTTGATTTCTTATTATATTATATATTGTTGTAATCTAATTAAAAGTGGTGAGTTGAGAGTCCCATATATATTGTTTTTAGTTCTGTTTTAAGCCTGAGAAAGAGACCTTCCATGCTTAATGGTTTAATCTCTTCGGAGGTTCATTACCAGGGCATTACATCTCTCTCATGCCAAGAACAAACTTCTTGTTTGACGCTTCTCTTCATTAGTGGATGTAATTATCACTTTTGGACAAAATGATTAAAGAATGGAAAGGTAATAAAAAGGGCTAATAAAATTGGACTAAAAGAGGCACAAGATAATAAAATTGAGTTGGGTTCAATCGGACGTCATATTGAACCCATTGCATTTCTTACTTATTTTGCTCTTTTGCTTTGATTTCTAGTTATATTATATATTGTTATAATCTAATTGAAAGTGGTGAGTTGAGACTCCCATATATATTGTTTTTAGTTTTGTTTTTATTGTGGAAATCTAAGAAAACAGAGTTTGGCCGAGCCTATTGAGCTACCCAACCCGTTAGTTGGCCGGGTAGCCACCTAAAAGTAAACCACCGTGTCCACGACCTTTAGGCAAAACCGTGTAGCCTTCCGATGTTGAGAAGATCAACCTCCAATGGTCTTTGAGGCGCTTGAAGCTGCTATTTTGTTATGTTTATTTTATTCTAAGTGTTTGTGAGGATTTTTTATATTGTGTTGTAATAGTTATTCATCTCCATCAGATTTGTAATATTTAAAGTGTTATAATAATTCTCCATCCCCACTTCTTATCTATCTCATTCTTTAATTGTTTTCCCTAACTATACACACACACACACACACATATCTCGTATGCCATGCATATCCATGCTTTCACATACATGATTCATACCTAGATCCAGCTAAATTTGCATCTTTGTGCTTTAATTGATTATTACATGATTTTGTGCGCTATCTCATGTTTTGCAATGTTTCACATGTCATGTTTTAGAAGCCGAATCTTTAGAAATTCTTGTGTATATATTGCATTAGGATTGTATATAGGATCATGCATATTTTACTAATTTTGTTTTGTAGTTGTTCGCGGGATGTCGGTAAATATGTAAGTTGTTATACTTTAGCATCCCACTTGTACATAATTTTCTTATTATGTTTAGCATCCTACCATGTGGCTATTTGCTTACTTGATATAACTGTATGAATGCTAGTGGATGGAGGTTGTGTCGCTTAATTTGGAATGATGTTGATTTTTCATGTTTGTAAATTCAATTTGTTTGGGTTACACATCTTCAAAACTCTTTCAAAACACATGAAATCAATTTGTTCCGAATGAATGGCATAGTCTACCCTTGTATGCTTCACATAGTAATTTTTGGATTTATTAAATAATCAAAACATGAACATATAAAGAAAATAAAATTCATATCATGGTTTAGTAGAGGCCAATCTTTTGATCGGGTGAGCGGGGGTGCTCAATAATGACATTCCCCTCTCATACCTAAGGTTCCAAGCCAAACATCTTTGGTGACAACGAACAGTGGTCTTGGCACGAGTCACGAGTTTCTTAATTTTCCCAAAACAATAGGTGGTGACTCTAAGATTTGGTGATGCAGTCCATTTCTGGCAAAGGTTTTGTAATAAAATAGATTTTCTATAAAATTTGCCAAAACTGGACTCTCATTTATGTTTCACATTGCACTTATGAGACTAGATCAAAGAAATCGAGAGTTCGAACTATTTAACACGCACGGGTACCCCCTAGGCATATTACACATGTGCCTTTATGCCACTCAAAAAGAAATGAACACAAAGATGGATGGATTCAGAACTTGGAGCACCGACTTAAAAAAGCCCATGAGCTGGCGGAGAATGAGGCTCGGAAAGCCAGAGTGGTTAAGTTCAAGGCGGCAGGGGCAATGAGTTCGTCAACATTAAAAGACACAATTACACAACATCTCATGGATCATGTGATAGCCGATCGTGATACTGCCAGAGAGACCTGAGCTTATAACAGGGGCTTCTTTGAAGAAAGAAAGATTGGCAAGACGATGGAGAAGCTAGCCAACGACGTTTACCGATGTGAAAACTGTAGCTGTAAGCACGGATAAACCAAGCACTTCAAACAGTGAGTGTAGATTTTGCTTCGCCATTATACCAGGACTATGCAATGTCGTTTGAGGCCTATGATGCCGAGAAATTGAACGATGAAGAGGCCGCAAACCCTAAGAAAAGTTAATCAGCATCATAAACTTCGCCTTTGATTTCCAACATTTGTAACTAGGACACTGGTTGGCCTTAAGATGAATGTTCGTAATGTAATTTGAATTTGTCATGATATTTTCTCAATAAAAATACAGTTAGGTTTGTTTGAAATAATCTTTTTTTATAAAAACGCAGTTATGCTTGTTTGAAATAATCCGACTAAGAGGGCTTCGAATTTAGAGGCTTATTAATAGCACTTCGTGCCTAAATTTGGAGGCTTATTGATGGCGCTTCATGCTAAGCACGAAGAGCGCTAAATTCGGAGGCTTATTGATGGCACTTCGTGCCGAGCACGAAGAGCGCTCCAAATTCAAAGACTTATTGATGGCACTTCGTACCGAGCACGAGGAGATCTCCGTCCGAATTCAGAGGTTGAATAAAAATAAGACAATTAGAGTTAAATAAACAAGGAAGTAACATGACATCTTGTATCATTGATTGATTGTACGTATACAAGGTGGTAATATACACAAAAGCCAACAAACATTAATATGATAAAATTGACAAAGAAATTAACATAACCATCAATACTAATGATAAAATTTGTAGAGATGAGTTGAATTCCAGGGCCAGGGTAACTTCTTGCCGTTCATGTCAGAGAGTCGATATGCCCCTGCCCCATCGATGAAATTGATCTGGTATGGGCTGTCCCAATTTGGGCCAAGTTTACCATTCGCAAGATTCTTAGCAGCAGGTAGTACTTTTTTTAGAACCAACTCTCCAGGAGTATATCGGCGCAGATGCACTCGTTGATTGTATGATTTAGCAAGTTGCTACCGGTATCGTGTCATATTCATAAGGGCCCAATCTCGGTGCTCTTCAAGTAAATCCATATCCAAGGCCAACATCATGTTATTTTGTCCTGCATCAAAAGCCCTCGATCGAAGGGTTGGTAAGCCGATCTCTAGGAAGATGATAGTTTCATTGCCAAAACACAAGGAAATGGTGTCTCTCCCGTAAATCGTATCGGTATAGTGCGATAGGCCCACAATACACTCAGTAATTCCTCAACCCACTTGCCCTTGGCTTTTTCCAAATGCTTATTGATGCCTTTTCAGGACTACTTTGTTGGAAGCCTCCACCTATCCGTTACTTTGTGGATAAGCTGGTGAAGAAAAATATGGCAGAATGCCATACATATCACACAACTCCCAGTAGACGCCGCAATCAAACTGAGTACCATTACCTAAAATAAGTGCCCTAATGATATTCTTCCAAATAAACCACTTGATATCTGCATCTCGTATATGTGCCAATGGTTTTGCTTCAATCCACTTTGTGAAATAGTCAGTGGGAACAATTAAGAACTGCTTATTGCCTGGAGCTTTCGGCAGTGGCCCAACTATGTGCAAGCCCCATTAAGTAAAAGGCCAAAGACTGGTCACGAAGTTCAATTCTTTGGCGGGCAGATGTGTTAATGGAGAAAACTTCTAGCATTGTTCACATTTCTTAACATAATCCTCAGCGTTGGTACGCATAATCGACCACCAAACCCCTTGAGTAACGGCTCGGTGAACCAATGATCTACCTCTTAAATGAGCGCCACAACTACCTTCATGTATTTTAGCCAAAAAATTCTCAATCTTGTCTGGATGGACACATTCCAAGTAAGGCCCAAAGAGAGGTTTTTTATAAAGTTTTCCTTGAGGATCCAAATAATATCTCAAAGTCTTATTCTGCAGCTTGTGAGCTTCCTTCTTATCCTTCGGCAATTGTTCCGAAGTAATGAATGCATCAATGGGATCCATTCAACTCGGCCCCCTTTGGATGGTGTTCACAACAAGATATTAGAAGATGGCTCCAAAATGAAAGCCATTTTGATGGTTCGTTTAACTTCTGAGTTTACAGCCAAAGCTAAACAGCCAAGAGCATCGGCATGTGTATTTTGGTCACGAGTAATCTAATTCAATTCATGGCTATCAAATTTCACGAGCAAGGAGTTGGTCATTCTCATGTAGGTCACCATGCGATCATTTTTAGCTACACATTCACTCTTTAACTGGTTTATGACCAATTTTGAATCACAAAAGATTTGCAACTGTCTAGCTCCCATTAGAAGCAAGTTTTTGAGGCCGACAAGCAGAGCTTCTTATTCGGGCTCGTTGTTTGAGGCGTCAAAGCCAAGTTTAACCGATTGTTCTACCACTGCTCCTTCGAGGGTCATAATAACTACTCTTACTCTACTGTTGCACTGATTAGACGACCCGTTACAATACAACTACCAAATATCCCTAACATACATTCTCCATTCCAGCTGTGATTGAGCAACTGACTGGATCTAGAGGTTTAACTCAGCATGTGAGCTAGGTGTAGTAAACTCGACAATAAAGTCAGCCAAAACTGGCCCCTTGATAGCCATCCTTGGTGAAAACTGGAGGTCATATTGTCCGAGTTCTAATGCCCATTTGGAAACTTGTCCCGATGATTCTACTTTGCGAAGGACTAAACGGAGGGAGTGATCCGTTAATACCTTAATAGTATAGGTTTGAAAGTAATGCATTAATTTTTTGGCATCAACTACAAGAGCTAGAATTAACTTCTCCAAGGGTAAATACTGGGTTTTGGCATTCACCATTGATTTGCTAACATAAAAGATGGGCTTCTGCTCACCGAGATCCTCCATAAGCAAGACAACGCTTACTGCCCAATCAGATACTGTCACGTATAGGATAAGCACGTCGCCTAGCGAAGGGTAGCCAAAAGTAGGACGGAACTGAGATAGGTTTTCAACCCTTCTATAGCAGTTTGGCATTCTGGATTCCATTTAAATAATTTTCCTTACCGAAATGTTAGAAAGAATGGCCTGCACCAATTTGAGGACCGGCTGATAAATCTATTAAGTGTTACAGCCATACCTATTAACTTCTGAACTTCTTTGGCTGACCCTAGTGAGCCAAGTTCCATGATGACCCTGATTTGTTTTGGATTAGCTTCGATTCTGTGATGATTTACAATATAGCCAAGGAATTTGCTTGATCCAATGTCGAATGCACATTTTGAGGCGTTGAGTTTTATTTTGTATTTTTGGAGAATATCAAAGGTTGTGGCAAGATCAGCTAAGTGTGCACCATTTTCTTTGGACTTCACTACCATATCATCGATGTAGACTTCCATGGTTTTGCCAATTTTATCTTTGAACATGGTAGTGACCAATCTTTGATATGTTGTCCTGGAATTTTTCAGTCCAAAGGGCATGACCTTGTAACAATAGGTGTCCCTTGGAGTGAGAAACGCTGTTTTACCTTGGTTGGCTAGATCCATGGCAACTTGGTGATATCCCTTATAAGCGTCTAAGAAGCTCATGCACTATTGTTGAGTGGTTCCATCCACAAGTTGATCAATTCGGGGTAAACGAAAATAATCCTTGGGGCAGGCTTTGTTCAAATCTATAAAGTTTACACAAACACACCACAACCCTGTCTTCTTCTTTACCACGACAATATTGGACAACCACGTGGGATAGGTAACTTCCTGAATTGCCGCATCTTCTAATAGCTTGTCAACTTCGTCAACTACGGCTGCAGCATGTTCGGCAGCTGAACAACAGCTTCTCTGAACGACTGGCTTGGCTTTAGGGTTAACATTTAGGCTATGCATAGCTATGACGGGGTCTACCCCTAGCATGCCATAAGGTGACCATGTAAAGACATCGATACTTCCGAGGAGGAAAGGAACCAGCTCTTGTAGCTCAGCGGTACTAAGACTTGTGCCGACTAAAAGGAATTTCTTAGGATCATCATTAATTATCACTCGGTCGAGATCTTCTGTTACTTTCTCAGCCGGGGTCTTCCTAACATCCTCAACACTCTCCTGATTCAAAATTTCAAATGAATTCACCTCTAATTCCTTTGGCTTCTTCTTCACAACTGTGAGATAACAGTCCTTTGCTGACTTCTGAGAATCGCAGATTTGCTCAACTACTAGGAATTCAACCTTTAGCATCTTGATGCCTGTACGCACTAGTAATACGATCTTACCCATGGGGCATTTTGGATTAGTGTTAAAGCTGAAAAGAGGGTAGTTGGCCAGCATGAGATCTACATCCTTAAAGCTGAGCTTGAGAAACGTTTTGTAGTACATTATCTTAGAGGTGCTCCCTTAGTCAATCAGGATACGCCCAACGGCGAGCTTATTTACTCGTAACTCGATCACGAGAGCATCATCATGAGGCACGGTGACCTCTTCGAGATCAGCATCGAAGAAGCTAATTTCGTTTGACAACTACGGTCGTTTGGCTAATATATTGGACTCAGAGTTTGGCTAGGAAGATTGTTGCAACTAGATTGTATTCACCCTGTTTGGTGGGAATAATGTGTATATCATGTAAATTACACCGAGTGGAGGTGAATCGGGGCATACGACAAGTACACCTGGTGGGTTAACCATTTTTGGGAGGTATTTAGTTAATTAGCCACCCTGGACCCAGTCTTCCAAATGATCTTTCAAGACGTAACATTTGTCAGTCACGTGCCCATGGTCTTTATGATACTCACATCTAGTCCATCTGTCTCATGGCAGGGGGCCTGGACATCTTAGTCAACCATTTGAAGAAAGTTAGATTTTCGATTTTTGGTAGAATCTTACTGATCGGCTCAGATAATTCTGTGTACTTTTTATCTGACAGTCTAGAGCGCCTGTTTTCCACTTGATATTGTTCACTCTGTTGGCACAAATCTCAGCGATTCTCCCTTATTGATCGACCTCTTGGTTCTGGGCTCCTTGGTGGGGTTCTATTTGGTAGTGCAGTAGTCAGCGGCTACACCAAGATAGGTGTTGCCGATTCTGCAGCTTGCAGTCTGGCTTTAACTCAGATTACATCATCTTTCACTTTGCAATACTCTATAACCCGCTTCATCAAGGCCCGGACTATCTTGGGGGGCCTTAGAGTCAATGAACTCCTTAGCTGGCTATCAGGATGCAATCCTATCTTGAAAGCAGTGATTGCTATGGATTCGTTGCAATCATCATCCACTAAATTAAAGCACTCTCAATAACACGCCGAATACTCGCACAAAGTCTCGTTTGGCTTGATTTTCATTGCCTACAAAGAGTTTACTTGTTTCGGCTGAGTCTCATTATTGATGAATCTAGCCTTGAAGGATTTTTGGAGTTGATACAAACTTTCAATTGAAGCCGGCTCAAGCTTGTAATACCATCTGACGGCGAGCGGTCTGAAACTGCTGAGGAATATTTGGCACATGAGTGCCTTGTCGTCTGCATGCAGTGTCATTGCTTACTTGTAATGACGAACGTGATCCGTAGGGTCAGACTTTCCATTATATAGAGTGAACGACGGTGCTTTAAACTTTTTAGGCAAGATAGCCTTTGAAATTCGATGAACAAAGGAGTTGTGCCTATCTTCTGAATATGAGTCTTCATTCTTTTGCATGCATTAAGCCCGCGAAGAATCTTCTCCATCAATTGAACTGAAATCATCACTGCGGGTTCGTTTCATGGGTTCCGACTGAAATGAATCTGAAGTGCTACTATCGTGACCCCCAGGCTGACGTTGTCGTCTTTTCTGCATACCTGGCAACTGACCGCGCTCACGGTAAAGTGGCAGTTGTTAGGATTTTGTCAACTCCTGATGCAGGGGCTCGTTCTCTGTTGCCATGTCCTCGAGATGCTGTTCACTACGTTGCATTTGATTCATCAATGTTTGCATGGTATCCTCTGTGGATATTGAAGGCTGAAATGGGGTTGGCAGATCAAAATTTAGAGACCTCCTTGCAGGGGTTTCTTCTAGACTGAAAGTTGCTCCTGCTGTAGCATTATCAATTTCGATGACTAAAGGATCTCAAATCTCTTGAGGCGCGTGACCTATATGGGTACAAAACGAATACATGCAGAATTACACACCCGGAAATATTAACTTAGTTCTTCTTAGTCTTGGTGTGTTTTTACTTCTTTATCCTCATTATAATGTCTTAAACATGACCTAGGAATGCTTAGGATGCAATGAGGATGCCAAAATGGGTTGGAAAACAATTGGTTAAATTTCAAAAAATAGAGTCCCCGCTCGAACGTAGCTTTCCACGTTCGAGTGGACTAGCAAACATGTGAGGGGCAGCTCGAGCTCAACCTTCCACGCTCGAGCGATCTGCAAACTTCGAAAAAGTACTGGTTATGTGATTTTCACACGCGACGGTTGCTCAAGCGTGAGACTCAACTCCCCACTCAAGCGTAACTTTTGCCACTCAAACGGTCTGCAAAACATGAAACTTCTAGGAGCATGCATCTCATGCTCGAGTGGACTACTAGTCGTTCGAGTTCATTCGAGTGAAGATGCAAAAACAAAGGTGGCCGCTCGAGCGTGAGGTATTCCGCTCAAGCAGAAGTGCAAAATCTAGAATTTCCAGATTGCACTCCTAAGCTCCAAACTCAAATCCAATGATGAAATTCATGTTCTTTTGGGTGGAAAACTTAAGACAACTTATGTAAACTTGGAAAACTTAGTGAATTTAGGATCGTTTTGCAAAATCAAGGTTCACGAACAAGTGAATGGTACAAAATTCAAACTCAAAGCTTTGAAACATAACATGCATGAGTTGTTATAAACTTCAACCTCCCAAAACAAGATCAAAGGAGGTCCAATGGTGAGAAATGTTATAAATTCTTCAAACCATGCTAGAATTACAATATGCATGAGGGAAAATCTTTAAAAACAACTTCAAAATGCTATGAAACATGCATGCATGCATGATTTGAGTTACAACTCTTCAAGTTTAACTCAAATCTTGTATCAACCTTCCTAATTCCTTAGAGTTCAAGTCCTACACATCATGTTTAGACAATATAAAGGTTGAATCCTTACCTAGACTTCCCAAAATTAAGGGCTAGAGACTTGATTCTTGAATCTCCAGGTTCAATTCTATCTCTTCTTAGCAAGTCTCTTGGGTGAGCTCAATCTCCTTATTGTTCTCCCTCTCTCACGTTTGTGTGTGTGTATAGGCTCAAGAGTGTGTTGAATGAAGGAAAAAGGGATGAGCGGAGGCAAAAAGGTGCCTTATATAGGCTTGCCTAATGATAGCTAATTAAGGCTAATCACATGGGCATCAAATTAATCTATTTAAATTGTTCCAAGTCGAATTTCAATTAAACCTACTACAAATTCCTATAATTCCTTAATAACACATATATCAAGTTAATTTCTGAATCGAATGCCGATAAGGCCTTCAATTCACAAACCAAAACGGAAACATGAACAGATCTTTCTACGTTTAATAGACATAAACACAAACAATGCAATGCACAAGTAATTAACTCAGGATTTCTTCTTAATTACTTGTTAGGCACACTTAAGCATGAATTAACATTAATCATGGGTCGAGGTTGTTACAACCTTCCCCCCGTAGAGAGTTTGGTCCTCCAAACTCGAATTACCTTAATTTTGGAAGAATACAGGGTCCAAAGGAAACAGTTCGGGGTATCTTTTCATCATATCTTCTTCTGTCTCCCAAGTTGTATAGGTTTCTCCATGATTCTGCCAATCAACTTTCACCAATGGAATTTCTTAATTTCTTGATTCTTCGGTTAAGAATCTGCATTGGCCTCTCTTCATACATATAGTCGTCTTTCAGAAGCACATAGGTCGGTTCTATCACATGGAGCGGATCCTGTAAGTAATCTCGAAGCATTGAAACATGAAAAATGTTATGCATGTTTTCCATCACTGGAGGTTAAGCTACTCGGTATGTTATTAAATTGATCTTCTCTAGAATTTCATATGGCCCAATGTATCTCGGTGCCAACTTGCCTTTTACCCCAAACCGCGTTTGCCCTTTCATGGGAGTTACTTTTATGAACACATGGTCCCCGACTTCATATTTTTTGTCTCTCCTTCAGATATCTACATAACTCTTTTAGCGGCTTTGTGCAGTTTTCAACCTCTGTCGAATCAATTTCACGTTTTCAATGGTTTCTTGCACAAGTTCTGGGCCTAATAATGGTCTGTCGCCTACTTCATCCCAACAGACAGGAGAACGACATTTCCTTTCGTACAGAACTTCATAAGGAGCCATTCCGATGCTCGAATGATAGCTGTTACTGTAGACAAACTTGGCTAAAGGAAGATAAGTCTCCCAATTCCCTTGGAAGTCCAACACACACATCCGCAGCATATCTTCCAAAGTCTGATTGGTTCTTTCGGATTGGCTGTCTGTCTGTGGATGGTAGGCGCTACTCAATCGCAATTCAGTTTCCAAAGCTTGTTGCAAACTTTGCCAGAATCTTGATGTAAACTTCAAATCTCTGTCAGATACAATAAACACTGGTACACCATGTAATCTCACAATTTCATTCACATACATATTAGCTAGCTTGTCCGCATTATAAATAGTTTTAACAGGCAGAAAATGGGCAGACTTAGTTAAACGATCAACAATGACCCAGATGGAATCCATACCTCAAGTTGCGCAAGGCAAACCGATGATAAAGTCCATCGCAATGTGCTCCCATTTCCATTCTGGTATTGGGAGCGATTGAAGTAATCTGATGGGTCGTTGGTGTTCAGCTTTAACTTGTTGGCAATGCAAGCATCCAGCCACGAAGTCTGCAATGCACTTCTTCATCCCAGGCCACTAGAAATTTTGTTTCAAGTCATGATACATCTTTGTGTTTCCCGGATGCATTGCAAATTTGGAATTATGGGCCTCAGTCAAAACACATTTCCTCAAATCATCATAGTCTAGCACGCAAAGGCAACCTTGAAATTTCAACACATTGTTCTCAAGTACAAACCCAGGCCTTGGTTTTGAGTCAATTTCATCCATGATCTTTTTCAGGAATTCATCTTGCAGTTGTTTCTCCTCAATTTCTTCAATGATTGCAGGCTGGGCGGAGATAGCAGCTAAAATTCCGCCCTGTTCACGCATCACAATCTCAATTTCATTCTTTTCCAGGTTACTGTAGACACTCCATTTTTGACCGTCCTCAAGACTTGGACGTCATCGTTTGAACACTCGATGATCATCCATGCTCATGTTCGTTTTGAGTTCTCGAAGGTCTCGACTACGCGCCTTGCCTCAAGATCTCTCAACTTGTCTGTTTTGTACTTGGTCATGGACCAAACACTTGTGTTTTTGCTTCTAAGGGAAGAGGGTGGCTTGTTTGCCATCCCCTCAACCCACCGGCCATGGCATGAGGCCATCGGCCCCTTTTTCTTACCACCGGCAAAGAGTGTTTGCCGGTCAACACTATATTTGGTCAGCCGACACTTGTGTTGGTCGATCGGCCATTTTTGGTGGCCGAACCCTGTTTATCTGCTTTACGCAGATATTTTATGCCAGCTGGTGCAGCTGGCATCCACAATTCAGCCCTTCCATACACGTGTATGGAGGGATTTGCTCTTTGCTTGGCTTCTCCTGGAAGCCTTAGATTTTGAACCTCTATAAACAGGGAGCCCCTCCTTCCTCCTTCAAGGTTCAGAAAAATTGCCTTAGAAAAGATAGATATAGCTTTGTATCTATCTTGCCTTGTTTCTCCATTTTTGTGCTTCAAAAGTGTAGTATTGTCTTAGTTCAGCACACAAACACCTAGCAATACACCTTCTCTTTGTTACTAAGGTACTAAGGAGTTGGTTTTGGTGTTCTTGGGTGGGTTTGAACTCAGAAAACCTGCTGGAGCTTTGTTCTTGAAGAGGTTCTACAAGGGTGAGTTCCTTACTTTAGATCATCCATTCTTGCTTAAGCTTTTAGCCTCTCTTTCTTATTGTTTTGAGCTTAGTTTATAACTAATAAAAGTTCTAATTTTTCTTTCTTTAGAACTTTGTTTAAGGTCTCTTTGAGGTTTGGGGTTGTTTCCCCCCTCTTAGGCCTTGTTAGGCCTTTTTTTTTGCCATCCATCTTGGCCTTTGTTATTAGCTTTGCATGGCCTCTCTACCACTGAAATCTAGAGGATTTTTAGTGGTGGAGAGGTGGTTTTGGTGTCCCAAATAGGAGAGGGTCACCCCCTCTCCTTGTTGTCTTCAATGCTTACATAAATGGCTTATGTTTGTAGCATGTATGCCTAGCTTGTTTTAGCTCCATTTCGGTATATATTAGGCTTTGTTTTGCCATTATATAGCACTATTTTGACTTGGTTTAGACATACCATGCATGTTTTGTATACTTGTCTTGTAATCCCATGATTTGCCTTAACATGCACCATGTTGTGACATGCCATTTTAGCATGATTTTGGCTTAACTTCATGAAGCTTCTAGTATTTTTTTACCATGCTAGAGCTCTGATTTGAGTTGTTTCAACCATGTATGCCATGCTTTGTATAGCTACCATGCATTTTAGCTTGTTAGCTTTAAGTATTCAAGTCATTAGCATGCTCCATTTGGATCATTTCAGTGGTTTGGCATCACTTGTAATGTTATTTCAGTCCATGTAATGTGCGCATATACTTGCATTTGTCATTTCTTTAATGTTTTAAAGAGTTGTTGTTTTATGCCTTATGAATGGACCATTGTGTATGCCTCCATGTTTAGGCTTCTAGATTGCCATGTCAAAGTGTTTTTGGTCTTGTTCTAACATGCCATAACTCTGATTTTGTTTGCTTAAGTCATGCCATGTTTGGTTTTGATAGGTATTGTGTAACACTTCTTTGATAGCATTACATGCCCCATTAGTTTGGCATTGTATTCTAGCTTGTTTTGGCTAGCTTTGAGCTCACTTTTGGTCTTGCTTGGACCTGCCTCGGGACTGTTTTAGGTCCCCTTGGCCCTTTGGGGCTTGCTTTACATAGCCATGGCTTGAGCCCCTTGGCTAGTCTCAAGTTTTAGGCTCCTTTGTATGCTTTACTTGCTTGGCTTGGTTGATTTGGCATCATCCCTTGCATGATTTTAGAGCTTAACATGTTTGCCTAATATCCATGTTTGTCTCCTTTTAAGTGTTCTTAAAAGTTGCTCTTGTAGACGTCCCCGAACGCCCCGGGAGGGTTAAGGTCCCGTTCCGTTCGTATTGGGGTTCACTACAGTTCGGACTCCCTTTTAGTTGTTGCGGTTCTAAATCTGAACCAAAGAGTCCAACTCTGGCAAATCGTTTTGAAGAAAAACAGATTTTTGAAAAGTAGTGCCAAACCTGGACTGCTTTGCCAGATTACAGAGTCGCCACCTAAATATTTTTAAAATGGGAAATTTAGGAAACCCTGACTCGGTGCCGAAGGCCACGTGTCCGTCATCACCAAATGTCTCGGCTCGGGAGCTTGGGTACGATCGGGGAAGGTCAGCTATGAGCACCCCCTTTCGCCCGGTCCGAAGACCGGCCTCTACTAACCGTGATATCCAATTTTGAAAACAATATGCGTTCCTATTCCGGTTTTTAACCTAGAATTACTATGTGATGCGCACAACACGAAAGTATAGACTGGATTGCCTAACTTGGAAACAAACATCGCATATCCGTTTTTGTCTCAAAAAACGCGTTAGATTTTGCTACCCGCAAGTAGGCTAAAATACGGATTTCAATGAGTTTTCCAACTCAAGCAACCCAACCTCCACCCACAGGCATTCAAACAGTTTATCCCACATAAGCACTTAGCCGCATGGTAAGCATACTGTCATGGCAACATTCACACGCATGTGGTATGCTAAAGCGTAAAATACTTACATTGTACTCCGTGCCAAAACAATGAACTAGTTAGCAAAAATGCGTGTCCTAGTTCATATTAGAGTGGCTAATGCAACACAGGCACAGATGCAATCTAGAGTAGGCTCGGCTAACCTAGACATGGCATGTGAAATGCTACAACTATCACGTATTCAATTTGGAATTGAAAGTACGATGCAGTTTGCATGATGTGCCGAGCCCGATGTATGTAAACAAATGCATGAATGCATACATGCATTGCATAAGGTATGCTAAAATAGACGTGCCCTAGTCTACCATTGAAAGCGGGTAAATAAAAGGGAAGAAAGAAATGGGGGTTGGAAGACATACATACCCACACACCCACACTTATTACAGATACGCCCTCACTCGGAGGAACCGAAAGAATATACAAACCGAATAAATAATTAACTACTCTAGCTAATTAAATATTACAAAACCCTTAGCTAATTAACAAATTAATTAAACTATTAAAGCAGTAAAATGGCCTCGGGAAGAGGGATGCATGCATGCTCGAGCCCGCCTTGCCCGGAAAGCCCACACCGCACCACTGCTGCCTCCGTTTCACTGTCCTGCCTCCCTGGAAAATTGCCAAAGTCCCAGGACACCTTTCTTGGGCCTTGCAGAACACCATCGGCTGGGGAAAGTTTCCATCGGCTGCTGACAGAGGCTACCGGCTGCTATGGAGTCCACCGGCCAACAACAAAATGCCGGTCGGCACTAAAGAGTGCCGGTCGGCACTAAATTCCTGCAGGAGACAGTTTTGACAGCAAAGCAGACAGCAGTACATGGCATGGATTTTTAAGCATATGTAAGCATGGCCAATGCCTCCTATCATGTTTGGGGACTCAAGGAGACATGGCCCTTGGTTCTTGGGCCATCAATTATGCATTTGATGCATGATGGCCTAAGGAACCAAGATTGCAACTTTGATGGTAATGCATGCAAACAAACAAATGAAATCCAAGGCCTTATCATATGTTAGTCGAAGGTCTTGGTGACCAAGAATTGAGACGAGTTGCACCACTTGAAGTGTGAACTCCTCTCAATCCTATGCTTGGCTTGACAATCCCCAAGCCAAGCCATGGAATGCACATATGCAACATAGCTCAAATGATGCAACAATGGGACTAAGATGCAAGGCCTACCAAGTGTCATGCAACTATCACAATAGGCATGCAAAATGCTAGAGCATGCAAGGTATAAGTGGCATGCAAACATGGGCCAATCAAGCATATAACTAGCATGTACTCAAGGCTTCATCAATCAAACATGCAACACCCATGATATAAGCATGCAATGGTGGACTCAAATCATAGAGGGCAGCCCTCAAACCAGCCCAAAACAGTGGCAAAACATGCCTCAAAACATGGGCCAAATGCTATACAAACATGCAAGTTCATGGGCCTAAACCTAAGGCACCAAAAGGAGCATCTTGCTACCACTTACACAACCACTCATGGCATGAATCTAACAACCAAAAAAACAGATTTTTAGTACGCAAAATGACACCCGAATCCCCTCACATGGCACCCCAAAATGCATTAATCATGGAAGCATACACAAGGCCTATTCTTAGGCATAAAAGGACACACCTTTGAAACATGAAAGAGATGACAAGCACAAACATGTGAGCATGATTTAGGGACTGAAATGTGATCTAAAATGATGCCAAATCATGAGATCAAGGCAAGCTAAACATGCTAGAGACTCACACACCCCAAGGCTAGCAAGCCAAAATGCAAAGTGACTATATAAGGCATGTCATGGATGGCCTAAACAACCAAAAACAGATCTTATACATGGAAAAACAAGCACATTTTCAGTTTATGACCAGCCACAAAAACAGAAGCAAGATGGGCTAACAAAGCATGCAAAATTACGGTAAATAGAAGAGATTATGAAACAAGTGCATGATAGAATTACCAAACATGGTTGAGCCCTTCTTCAAGGTTGAAGAAGGGCTCAAAATAAGCCTACTTACAGTTTATTACATGCTCAAAAACAGATTATACACCAGCCAAATATACTATGCAAGAATCATGGCATACAAGGGGGTAAAGAGATAGGTGCTAGATGCTACTACCAAACAGCAAGGGGTCCTCAATCAAACATGAAGAGGATCCCAAAATAAGACTATTTGAAGTTTGGGTCGGAGCCCAAAAGTGCTTGCAAGCAAGGCTTAGATATGAAGCAAGAAAAGGCTAGAAAGGGGAAGATGAAGACTTACCCTTGAAGACCGGCCGCAAGCGGGTTTTGATTGAAGAAAATGAGCTCCTAACCTCTGCAAATGTCCTCCCAAATGCTGGAAATGGAAGTGGTGGTGTTGTGCTATGGGTTGGTGAAGGAATGGCCAAGAATAATGGACTTTTGGAGGCAAAGAAGTAAGATATAGAGAGAGATAGAGGGTTGTATCTATCTATATCAGATATATATCTATATATCTCTGGTTTTTGTTCCAAAACTCCAACCCTAGACAAAGGAGAAGGAGTGGTGCTTATATAGACAAAGCTAAGCTTCTAAGACAAGCTTTAAAGGGTCAAAGGGGTCTAAGGGGAGGTCAAGGCTTGTTGGAGAAGCTTGGACAGCTGGTAGACTTCTTGAGGAAGCCAAGACAAGGGGTCAAGGCTTCCTCAAGAAGCCATG
Source organism: Camellia japonica (assembly GCA_030407325.1). Lineage (NCBI taxonomy): Eukaryota > Viridiplantae > Streptophyta > Magnoliopsida > Ericales > Theaceae > Camellia > Camellia japonica. The sequence goes on from JAPPVO010000032.1 coordinate 167,276,064, forward strand.
AGCAAAGGGTGCACAAAAAGGGTCCAAAGGTGGTTAAAGGGTGCAAAATATGCACATGTATGCACGTGGATCTGGTTCTGTGCATCCCAGCTGGCACAGCTGGTATGCACCAAGCTTGGGGGGTGCAAAGGGTTCAAACCGGCCAGACAATTTGGTCGTCGGCCAAAATAAAGTGCCGGTCGGCACTATATAGTGCCGGTCGGCTAAATAGAGTGCCGATGGATGATTCCTTGGTCAAAATATGGCCGGTAGGTATGCAAATCGAAGCCCCGGAAGTTAGCTTTCCAACCGCGTAAACCTTGCATCAAAATTCCTTCTATGCAAAAAGTTATGCCCTTTTCCGTGAAGTCGCGCAGACTCGATCCAACCGGAATGATCCCCTACTTCAACCAACCATATCTCCCCCACCCGAACTTGGATGTAAGAGATTCTTGAGTACAAAGTGAAGCCCCAGAAGTCTTCTTTCCAATGATGGTGGCCTCATAACTTAACTCCAAGTGTATAGACAAATAAGCTCGATTTAGCGAGGGCTGCTCGATTCTCTCCTACCCGGATCTTTGCCGATCTTCTCCCAGACCAATTTTCTCCTCTCCTTTCCTCTTTTCTTCAACTCCAAACCCCTAAACAAAGTGTTTGGAAAGATTTGCCTCTCTTCTTGCCGAAGAAATTGAACCTGTGCCCTGCACATCTCTCAACACCGAGCAAACCATCAGTAATGCCCAAGTCTTGAGGGCGGTCAAAAATGGGGTGTCTACAGTTGCCCCTCTTTGACAGAACTTGAAAGTCATAACAATGACGGGAGTGAATGTCAAAGCCTAGGGACGACCCATTTTTGATAAGGCCGAAGACTTGGACAAACAAACAAAATACAAATGAATAAATGGTTGTGCCCGCAGGCTGCCTACGTATCCCTTTGCAAGGAATCAAACCAGCGTAGTTCAGGGGCGGGATGCTAAAGATATGCAGGAAAATTTTGAAAATTGGACTTATACGCTGCGCGAAGCCGGTTTGAAATTTGGACTTATATGCTTTCGCAAAGCCAGTTTTGACAAGTCAAGTGCACAAAATAGTGCGAGGCGCAAAATAGCGCGAGTGAAGTGTAACGCACAAGACAGTGCGATAAAATGGATGCAAAATGCAGGTAAGGTGCACGAAACAGTGCGATGCGGAGTGAATGCACAAAACAGTGCTAAACAGATGCGCAAAATAGTGCGATGCTAAAGGTGTACAAAATAGCATGAGGAGCGTGAATGCACAAAACAGTGCGATACCGATAAGGTGCGCAAGATAGCGCGATGCGCAAAATAACGCGAACAATGAATGCATGCGAAATGCAACCAGGTAAAGTGCGCAAAATAGCGCGAATGATACAATGCACAAAATAGTGCGATGCGCTAAACAGCGTGATGCGTTAGACAACGCGAGTGCACACGACAGTGCGATGCGCTAAACAGCACGATGCGTTAGACAACACGAGTGCACAAGATAGTGCGAATGCACAAGATAGTGCGATGCGCCAAACAGCGCGATGCGTTAGACAACGCGAATGCACAAGAAAGTGCGATGCGCTAAACAGCGCGATACGTTAGACAACGCGAATGCACAAGAAAGTGCGATGTGGCTTAGAGGCACAAAACAGTGCGATGCGCAAAGTAGCGCGAACGAAATGTAATGTAATGCACAAAACAGTGCGATACGCTAAACAGCGCGAGTGTGAGATGCACAAAACAATGCGATGCGCAAGAAAGCGCGAGTGACTAGGAATGCAAAAGTGCACAAGACAGTGCGATGCGCAAAATAGCGCGAATGAAATGTAATGCACAAAACAGTGTGATAGAAGTGCGCAAGACAGCGCGAATGATGCGGTGCACAAAACAGTGCGATACGTAATGTAATGCACAAAACAGTGCGATACGCTAAACAGCGCGAAAGATTGAAATGCACTAGACAGTGCGATACGCTAAACAGCGCGATTGATTTCAAATGCACAAGATAGTGCGATACGCTAAACAGCGCGAGTGAGATACAACCACAAGGTGCACAAGACAGTGCAAGTGAGATACAAAGTGTAAGTGCACAAGATAGTGCGAGTGAGATAAAATGCACAAGAAAGTGCGATAAAATGCATCTTCTATGCAAGTATGGGGGCATTTTCTATGCAAAAGATACGAGCATTTTCTATGCAAGTATGGAGGAGTGTATTTTCTATGCAAAATTGAAAGCAAGTATATTCTATGCATGAATCATAACGATGCGTGGCACGCATTCAACAACAGTATACATGAAAGTCCACATTCTATGCAATAGAGGAGCATCAAATATGTACTTTGGTGTCTCCGATTTACCTCTCAGAGGGTTTTGCAACACACTCAGTTCGAAAAGGGTACACCCTGTTCATATCGGTGAGAGATAACATCTGCTGCTGCTTTAATTGCCGTTCTGACTTGAAGCAGGCTTACACTTGAGGTAGAGGCACACTCATACTTCGGTAGCATTGACAAGGCCTGAAGAGGTACATCCGGAGTACAATCACGGAATTTGCTGAAGGTGAAACACACTCAGATGCTTCAATTTTCCCTCTTTTGCTTTAGCTTTGCAGTCCGGAACCATATAGCTTCAGATAGGTCCTGGTTTTACTGTTCTCATATGACCTAGGTTGAATCCTGCGGTTTTATGAAAGAACAAATTCTATTTTGCACAAATGTGGAGAACGACACGGCACTCGGAGCACAAAACGATTTTATTTTTGAAATTGAGAGATGAGTTTTTGACCAGGTATTGAGCCTACGACTGGACACAGCAAAACGACTCAACATGGAAATAAAAGGCATATAACCTAGACACATCGAGTGACACTCGAGACGACTTAAAACAAGAATCGAGACAAGCAAAAGGACACGACACTCAAACGTGCACAGGGAGCCTGTTTCACCGGGTAGTGTTTCCCACCCTTTCTCATTTGTGATTCTCACATCACTCGGCCCTCAAGCTCAGTTTTTCTGAAAAAGCCCTTTTCTCACTTTTTCTCTCAACGCACATCTCTCTATTCTTCAATCTCTCATTTTCCAATCCCTCCCCTGGGTAGTTGATGGGTGAACAAACAGTTGCGGGCTCTTGCCCCTAGCATTCTGCTAGATTCTTTGTTCACAACAGTGAGTTTCTCCCACAGAGGGGTTGTGCTACGACTGGGTGTGTAGCAAATCTGCAGCTAACATCGGTTGATGATGCCCTGCTGGGGAGTTTGGACGTGGTTAGATCCGTCCAGATGAGGAAGTGGGACATCCTGATCCATTCCAGTTCGTGCTTCGCACTTGGCTTGATACCTCGTTGCTCGAAGGATGAGAGGGCTTTCTGCATGTTGTTGTTGACTTCAGTTGTGCCCTTTCTGGCAAGTATGCTGGCGACGGGGAAAAGACAGGAAGCCTGACTCAACTGTGCCCCTAGTTCATTATTTTGACCATTTTTTGTTTTGCTTTCTACTAAAACAATTTTGACCAACATGAGAGTTAGATTAACATGCTTGTGCAATTTTCTGATTTAAAATCACGCAAGTCACGCTATGAGCACTGAAAATTTTCCTTTTTTGGGTCCAAGAAAATGGTCCAGTTTTGGAAAAATGGAATGATTTTTGAGAGAATAGTCAACCTCAGTAAAAATTCTCAAAAACTGTTTTTGCAAATGGCCACCGCTCAACAAGCAGGGAACCAACTCTTTGAGATGCACAACCTCGGACCCATAGCAATGGAAAATTGCCCCTTGTCTGAAGAGCTGCATGGCAACGGAAAGTTGCCCCTTGTTTGAAGTGACACCGCGACGTTTTTGAATGGCAACGGAAAGTTGCCCCTTGTGTGGATAGCATCGCAGCGTATTTGTAGTCAGTCCTCAGAGCGATGATTACAACCGAACTCTCGGATACAGAGAAGGCAAGGATGGTCAAAACCATTACATGGACACAATCGAATTTGAAGTGTTTGTGCTGGACTTCAAAGTGAAGTTGCCTACGTATCCCAAACATGGGAATCAAGCCTTACGTAGTTCGGGGTTAAGGTACACTCGGGTATTTTAACCTTCACTTTTCAGGCTCTTACTTTTGCCAAGGCGCCCAATGCGGGTTTTCGACCTTGCGAGCTATGTTTTTCTTCTTTTTATTTTCTTATTTTCTTTTCTTTTGCATTTTCACTTCTTTTTCTTTGCTATTTTTGGTTCTTTTTCTCTTCTTTTTTGTTTCTTTTTGTATTTTTTTCTTTTTTGTATTTCTTTTTTGTATTTTGTATTTTTTTTCTTTGCTCTAACTTTTGCCTGGGTCGCCCTTCCGGGTTTTCGGCCCAGCGAGCCTCTCAAAGGGTAAAAGTGTAACAAGTCCATGCCAAATGGTTTTGAGATTGAAGCCCTCTGTATCCAGGAGAGTGGCTGTTGTATTGATTTGCAGAAAGATCCACCTTTGGCTCTTCGAGCATATCGGATATTTTTTTTTGCCCCTAGTTCGAGGGGTGCTTTTGATCTAGCTTTGCAAGCTTCTTTTGACAACATCTGATCCTCTTGATCTGACTTCGGTGCCTCTTGTTCGAGGGCTACTTCAAATCTGGCCACACAGGCCTCACATCATGATTGTCCTTTGAATGTTCTGAATCCAAATTCAGGGTTTGAAAGCAAAGGGGTTGAGTCTCAGGGCTGAGAGCGATCCTAAGCTGCACAACCTCAAGAGTGATTCCACACAGGTCTTTGCAGGACCGCGCAAAACATTTTTTGAAAGTTTTTAAGAAAGCGACAAATCGCTCGCGCTGAAGACAGTGTAGAACCAATCTGGATCAAGCCAGGATCATTCCCAGTACTCACACTAACAAGCATGATTTCATTCATTAAGGGCTTAGCACGCCTCTCTTTCTCTCAATTTGATCAAAGTTTTGCAAATCCCGAGGAATTCCTCCCTCTTTGTTTTCACCACAGTGTTCAAAAAGGTTTTGAAAAACTTAGGTCAATGCAATAATTTCAAGGCACAGAAAAGACAGAGTTCTTAGTCAAATACTGCTATCTCATTCAGAATTTCTGGTACAACTGGCACACGGCAGAAGCAAACGCGAGAGCGTAAAAATCACTGTTGTTTCATTCAGATCTTCTGGTGTAACTGGCTCCAAGGAAGAAACAGACTCAAAAGAAATTGAAAAGACAAACACAAAACAAAATGGTGATGCTCGAGGTAACACCCCCGGAATCACCCGACTCTAACAAAACAGGACTGACTCGATACAACAAGACAGACCCAACTGACTCAGTATGAAAGGACTGACTCAATACAAAAGGACAAGATTGACCCAATACCCAAGTCAGAAAGCAAAATTAACAGCATTTGTACATTGCTCAAAACAGTGCATGCCGTCCACCGCATCTGAAGTAAAACTGAATGACGCCCGCAGGTGGTTCATCTCTTGATCAATCACATTATCCCCCACAAGTTCATTGATCAAGTGCCGATAGACTTTGCTGAGTTGGTGCGACGATGACCTTATTGTCAATCAGATCTTGTATTTCGTGGCGAAGACGGAAACACTTATCAGTGACATGGCCGACCTGCTGATGAAAGGCACAATACTTGGCCGGATCATGGGAAGGAGAAAGTTTATCTGGCAGTGGTCGCGGCTCCAGGGGTTTCAGGTACCCCTTTTTAATCAGGACCCTCAAGGCCGCTGACAGAGACATGTACAGTGGTGCGAACACCCTCTGGCCGCGAGGTGGGTATTTTGAGGTTTGTGGAGTTTTGCTGGATGCACCAGCAAAGGGATTGGCAGGCGTTGACTGGGTTTGCTGATCTCTCTCGAGCACGGGATTAGGGTTGAAAGGAGCATTCCTGGTATAAAGGCCCTTCTCCCGGCTCACCCCTTGATTCGAACTGCCCCTAATTTGAGTGGCAAAAGTGTCATCCACAGTTTTTGTCATAACTGCGAGGACTTGCTCTTCGTTCAATCCCTCGGCTTTCAAAGCCTCAACAGCCAACTGAAGATGTTCATGGGGACTAATGCTTGCCCCAGCCTTGCTCTTATCACTGGCCTCCACTTTGCTAAGAGATTGGCTTTCTTCTAATGCAACCTGTCCCAAGGTTGGGGAGCCTTTAGACACGAACTCCCTGGTGCGTGATATGGTTGATGATGGGGCCAAAACCTCAAAGGTTAAATTTGCCACAGTTCTCTGAAGATCTTCGATCATCCTATTAGCTCATATAGTGGAGTGGGTTCATAGGTTTGAGGTGATTGGGGTTCATATGCACCCATCATGCATAAGTCCAGGCTCTCTGGAATAAACACATTAGGCTTGGGCAAATGGGCTGGGGTGATATATACGCTGGGTCGTAAGGACGGCCAGCGTGTGGATTAGATTGAGATGTGGATGAGGTATTTGGTCATTGGGGTCTGAAGGTGGAGCTATCGTTTGGTTGTCAATGAGATTTGGATCTCATGACGGAGGCGGTAGCAACGGTCGGTGCCATGACCGCGCTGCTGGTGGTACATACAGTACTTGGAAGGGTCATGTCTGGCTGGGAGAGGGTTTGGAAGGGGTTGGGGTTCTAGGAGTTCTAGGTGCCCTTCTTCTCGCAGCTTTTTCAAAGCTTGAGAGAGACTCATGTAAAGAGGATGAAATTTTCGGGCTTGGGGCCGAGTTGAAGTGGTTGGTTTTTGGCCATTGAGGGAGGTGGTGATAGTGCCTACTTCTGAGCATTTCGCAGCTGTGCTACCATCAATAGTAGCATTGGGACTGCGAGCAACATTCCTCTTCAAAGGCTCATTATCTTCTGCAAAGATCCCTTGTTGATGGCATCCTCGATTTGAACCCCCATTTCATGAAGGGCTGGAAAGGTAAACAGAGGTAGAACGACCATCTTTTGCAGCAACTTGCCATGCAGATTCCGAACAATCATCCTGATCTGATCTTTGTCGGAAGGTTTTGTAGTCATCATTGAGGCCTTTGCTCTCCATCTCGTCACGAACTCTGAGAAACCCTCCTTTGGCCCTTGGCGGGTGACTTCAAGATCACGAGTGGTGACCTCAATCTGTGTGTTGTAGGAGTATTGATACTGAAGGCCTCAGCCATCTCTTCCCAGTTTTGTTTCACAGAGTTCTCCAATTTTGCATACCAGATTGCGGCTATCCCAGACAGGGTTCGGCCGAATAGTGACAATTTCTGGGCTGTGGTCAAACCCATTGGTCTCAGAATATCAGAAAACAGGTGGAGGTGCACCGTTGGGTCTCCAGAACCATCGAATCGATCAATATGTGGCATCTTGAATGATCCGGTAATGTCACCATTGAGTCGGTATAAATCCTCTATATCAGGAATAGAGTGAGCCCCCTGAGACTTTTGAACAATTTCTCAGCTTGCTCACTTTCAACGCTGTGGGGTTCGTCTTGAACTCAAAAGGGGGAGTCTGGAGGTTGATGGGCGTTTTAGATAGCTGGGGTAGAACGGGGGAGCGGCCCCGTTGGAATGTCCGTATCTGCCTGGACATCTAGTGTTTCCCCGGGTGTCTGAACCCCTGGTAGTGGAGGAACTTGTTGTGAAGCAGACGCTCCGGTTTGCTGCTCTAGTCTGGCAATTGTCTCTGCCTGTTGGGTTATGACCACAGCCTGTTGCTTGGCGAATTCCGCTTGATGAACAGCGTCTTGCTGTATGGCTTTCATACTATCCTGGAGTTGGCGCACCATCTCTTCCAGACTCGACATATTGCCCTGGTCTAACTGAGCAACCGGTATATCTATTTCTGCAGTAGGCTCGGAAATCTCGACCCAGCTACTCAAAGATCACTGATCTGGTAGCTGTTGTACTGGTGGTCTATGTCTGACTAGCCTTCTCTGGCCCTGATTACCCTTGAACTGAGTCTCTGACCTGACAAAGTCTATCAGCACAAATCCAATGTACCCGGGAGATAGTGGAGCCTTCTGAAGCTATGGTTCCAGGACTACCTAGCAAAAGAGAAAACAGACAGCATCTCAGCTCAACTTCACTGGCACGGATATAAGCATAGCAGAACGACTGTACTCATTACTGGTCACTGTTTCCCAAATCACTGTCCCCAAAGCTGAATCTGATACCCACAGATAACTGATTCTCAAAGTACTGGTGCCCGCAGGCCTGATGCCCAAACTTGCAAACTGGTACATGCAGTCCTGTAGGGATACACTCTAAAAGCACGTAGCATGTAAAAGAGAACCAATACACCCTATGTTGGGGTAGGGTTTCCCTGTCCTATTTTGTCAGGAGCTAGGGTTTCACTATGCACGCAGCGGTTTCAAACAACCTAACATCGGGTGAGCAACCTGTCCTAGTTTGGAATGGTCACTATGGATTCCGACTATGCACTAGGTCGAATGGTCAAAAAGGGTGCCCCGGTAAAACCGGGGTTTGTGTTCCCATACTGGCAGAGCCCACAACCGGTTAGCCTTATGGTCATGCCTTGACAAGACAAGCCTCCGGCAAACTGCTCAGGAATAGCAGATGGCCAACACGGTGTCCTAGGCGCACCAATGCAAATGCAATGCAAAGAAACACACAAGTATAGTCAAAACAGGATATCACGAGTTCGAGTCAAGCTCTCTAAAATCCCCAGCAGAGTCGCCAAAAACTGTAGACGTCCCCGAACGCCCCGGGAGGGTTAAGGTCCGTTCCGTTCGTATTGGGGTTCACTACAGTTCGGACTCCCTTTTAGTTGTTGCGGTTCTAAATCTGAACCAAAGAGTCCAACTCTGGCAAATCGTTTTGAAGAAAACAGATTTTTGAAAAGTAGTGCCAAACCTGGACTGCTTTGCCAGATTACAGAGTCGCCACCTAAATATTTTTAAAATGGGAAATTTAGGAAACCCTGACTCGTGCCGAAGGCCACGTGTCCGTCATCACCAAATGTCTGGCTGGGAGCTTGGGTACGATCGGGGAAGGTCAGCTATGAGCACCCCCTTTCGGTGAAGAGCCTCTACTAACCGTGATATCCAATTTTGAAACAATATTGCGTTCCTATTCCGGTTTTTAACCTAGAATTACTATGTGATGCGCACAACACGAAAGTATAGACTGGATTGCCTAACTTGGAAACAAACATCGCATATCCGTTTTTGTCTCAAAAAACGCGTTAGATTTTGCTACCCGCAAGTAGGCTAAAATACGGATTTCAATGAGTTTTCCAACTCAAGCAACCCAACCTCCACCACAGGCATTCAAACAGTTTATCCCACATAAGCACTTAGCCGCATGGTAAGCATACTGTCATGGCACATTCACACGCATGTGGTATGCTAAAGCGTAAATATTACATTGTACTCCGTGCCAAAACAATGAACTAGTTAGCAAAAATGCGTGTCCTAGTTCATATTAGAGTGGCTAATGCAACACAGGCACAGATGCAATCTAGAGTAGGCTCGGCTAACTAGACATGGCATGTGAAATGCTACAACTATCACGTATTCAATTTGGAATTGAAAGTACGATGCAGTTTGCATGATGTGCCGAGCCCGATGTATGTAAACAATGCATGAATGCATACATGCATTGCATAAGGTATGCTAAAATAGACGTGCCCTAGTCTACCATTGAAAGCGGGTAAATAAAAGGGAAGAAAGAAATGGGGGTTGGAAGACATACATACCCACACACCCACACTTATTACAGATACGCCCTCACTCGGAGGAACCGAAAGAATATACAAACCGAATAAATAATTAACTACTCTAGCTAATTAAATATTACAAAACCCTTAGCTAATTAACAAATTAATTAAACTACTAAAGCAGTAAAATGGCCTCGGGAAGAGGGATGCATGCATGCTCGAGCCCGCCTTGCCCGGAAAGCCCACACCGCACCACTGCTGCCTCCGTTTCACTGTCCTGCCTCCCTGGAAAATTGCCAAAGTCCCAGGACACCTTTCTTGGGCCTTGCAGAACACCATCGGCTGGGGAAAGTTTCCATCGGCTGCTGACAGAGGCTACCGGCTGCTATGGAGTCCACCGGCCAACAACAAAATGCCGGTCGGCACTAAGAGTGCCGGTCGGCACTAAATTCCTGCAGGAGACAGTTTTGACAGCAACAGCAGACAGCAGTACATGGCATGGATTTTTAAGCATATGTAAGCATGGCCAATGCCTCCTATCATGTTTGGGGACTCAAGGAGACATGGCCCTTGGTTCTTGGGCCATCAATTATGCGTTTGATGCATGATGGCCTAAGGAACCAAGATTGCAACTTTGATGGTAATGCATGCAAACAAACAAATGAAATCCAAGGCCTTATCATATGTTAGTCGAAGGTCTTGGTGACTAAGAATTGAGACGAGTTGCACCACTTGAAGTGTGAACTCCTCTCAATCCTATGCTTGGCTTGACAATCCCCAAGCCAAGCCATGGAATGCACATATGCAACATAGCTCAAATGATGCAACAATGGGACTAAGATGCAAGGCCTACCAAGTGTCATGCAACTATCACAATAGGCATGCAAATGCTAGAGCATGCAAGGTATAAGTGGCATGCAAACATGGGCCAATCAAGCATATAACTAGCATGTACTCAAGGCTTCATCATCAAACATGCAACACCCATGATATAAGCATGCAATGGTGGACTCAAATCATAGAGGGCAGCCCTCAAACCAGCCCAAAACAGTGGCAAAACATGCCTCAAAACATGGGCCAATGCTATACAAACATGCAAGTTCATGGGCCTAAACCTAAGGCACCAAAAGGAGCATCTTGCTACCACTTACACAACCACTCATGGCATGAATCTAACAACCAAAAAAACAGATTTTTAGTACGCAAAATGACACCCGAATCCCCTCACATGGCACCCCAAAATGCATTAATCATGGAAGCATACACAAGGCCTATTCTTAGGCATAAAAGGACACACCTTTGAAACATGAAAGAGATGACAAGCACAAACATGTGAGCATGATTTAGGGACTGAAATGTGATCTAAAATGATGCCAAATCATGAGATCAAGGCAAGCTAAACATGCTAGAGACTCACACACCCCAAGGCTAGCAAGCCAAAATGCAAAGTGACTATATAAGGCATGTCATGGATGGCCTAAACAACCAAAAACAGATCTTATACATGGAAAAACAAGCACATTTTCAGTTTATGACCAGCCACAAAACAGAAGCAAGATGGGCTAACAAAGCATGCAAAATTACGGTAAATAGAAGAGATTATGAAACAAGTGCATGATAGAATTACCAAACATGGTTGAGCCCTTCTTCAAGGTTGAAGAAGGGCTCAAAATAAGCCTACTTACAGTTTATTACATGCTCAAAAACAGATTATACACCAGCCAAATATACTATGCAAGAATCATGGCATACAAGGGGGTAAAGAGATAGGTGCTAGATGCTACTACCAAACAGCAAGGGGTCCTCAATCAAACATGAAGAGGATCCCAAAATAAGACTATTTGAAGTTTGGGTCGGAGCCCAAAAGTGCTTGCAAGCAAGGCTTAGATATGAAGCAAGAAAAGGCTAGAAAGGGGAAGATGAAGACTTACCCTTGAAGACCGGCAAACCAGCGGGTTTTGATTGAAGAAAATGAGCTCCTAACCTCTGCAAATGTCCTCCCAAATGCTGGAAATGGAAGTGGTGGTGTTGTGCTATGGGTTGGTGAAGGAATGGCCAAGAATAATGGACTTTTGGAGGCAAAGAAGTAAGATATAGAGAGAGATAGAGGGTTGTATCTATCTATATCAGATATATATCTATATATCTCTGGTTTTTGTTCCAAAACTCCAACCCTAGACAAAGGAGAAGGAGTGGTGCTTATATAGACAAAGCTAAGCTTCTAAGACAAGCTTTAAAGGGTCAAAGGGGTCTAAGGGGAGGTCAAGGCTTGTTGGAGAAGCTTGGACAACTGGTAGACTTCTTGAGGAAGCCAAGACAAGGGGTCAAGGCTTCCTCAAGAAGCCATGAGCAAAGGGTGCACAAAAAGGGTCCAAAGGTGGTTAAAGGGTGCAAAATATGCACATGTATGCACGTGGATCTGGTTCTGTGCATCCCAGCTGGCACAGCTGGTATGCACCAAGCTTGGGGGGTGCAAAGGGTTCAAACCGGCCAGACAATTTGGTCGTCGGCCAAAATAAAGTGCCGGTCGCACTAAGCCGGTCGGCTAAATAGAGTGCCGATGGATGATTCCTTGGTCAAAATATGGCCGGTAGGTATGCAAATCGAAGCCCCGGAAGTTAGCTTTCCAACCGCGTAAACCTTGCATCAAAATTCCTTCTGTGCAAAAGTTATGCCCTTTTCCGTGAAGTCGCGCAGACTCGATCCAACCGGAATGATCCCCTACTTCAACCAACCATCTCTCCCCACCCGAACTTGGATGTAAGAGATTCTTGAGTACAAAGTGAAGCCCCAGAAGTCTTCTTTCCAATGATGGTGGCCTCATAACTTAACTCCAAGTGTATAGACAAATAAGCTCGATTTAGCGAGGGCTGCTCGATTCTCTCCTACCCGGATCTTTGCCGATCTTCTCCCAGACCAATTTTCTCCTCTCCTTTCCTCTTTTCTTCAACTCCAAACCCCTAAACAAAGTGTTTGGAAAGATTTGCCTCTCTTCTTGCCGAAGAAATTGAACCTGTGCCCTGCACATCTCTCAACACCGAGCAAACCATCAGTAATGCCCAAGTCTTGAGGGCGGTCAAAAATGGGGTGTCTACAGCTCTACAATGCTTAAAGTAATGGACCATTAGGATGCATGTTTGTATGTGTATTTCATGCCTTTGTTGCATCATCTTGGCCGCTAATTTGGACCTATTTGAGAGCTATCCATATTGGCTTAAGACCATCCCCGCATGTTTTTGCATGCTTGCCTTATATGTTGTCACATACTTGTTGCATATTTGGTAAATTGCATGTTGTAGCATGCTAGTTCAATTGTGCCTTGTTGTGTACTTAGTCCATGACATGTTGTTGCATGCTTAAGTTGTAATGCATTTGGCATGCATTCTCCTCTTTTTTAGTTGCTTAACATGTTGTCACATGTTTGCCTCACATGTTGTTGCATGTTTGTCATTGGCATTGTTGTTTCATGCCTTGCATGCTTATTTGTTTAGGTTGTATGCCTATTGCACATTGCTTGTTTGCATGCTCATGTTGCATTAGCTTGCTTGCATGCCTAGGTTGCATAGCATTAAGCATGCATCCCTTGCCTCTTGATCAACCATGATAGAGGTTAGGGCCCCCTTTCATGTTTATGTGCATTCATTGTACATTAATTTGCACACTCGGCTCCTTTGGCCATCATGCATTGAAACGCGTGATTGATGGCCCGAGGGTCGAGAACCATACTCCTTTGAGTCTCAAACATGATAAGGAGGGTGGTGGTGCAAACATTGCCTTGAAAATGCATTGCCATGCTCTATCTGCCCTCTGCTGCAGCAAAACAGGATTCTGCAGGAAGAGATGGCCGGTCGGCCATCTTCAGTGCCCGCCGGCTATGCATTGTTGGCCGAGGTCCCTACAAATGGTCGATGACCAGTTCCTCTTGGCCGATGGCCTTTACTTTTGGCCGGTGACATCCCACAGTGCTCAGAAGGTGAATCAGAAGTATCCTTGAGACTTGCACAGTTTTCAGAGGTCCAGGGCAATGTAAACAGAGGCAGCATGAGCATGGCGATAGATTTCCAAGCGAAGCCGAGCATGCATGCATTCGTCCCTCTTCCCGAGGCTGTTTTACTGCATTCATAGCTTAATTAATTTTTTTAATTAGTTAAGTGTTTTGTAATAATTAATTAGCTTGTTAGTTAGTTAATTTGTATTATTCTTTTGGTCCCTCCGTCGAGAGGGCGCAATTGTGTAATAAGCGTGCGTGTGTGTGATGCATGTCTTCCAACCTCCACTTCTTTCTCCCTTTTACTTAACCGCGTATGATGGTTAGTTGTAGGGCACGTTTCAATTAGCATCCTTATGCTATGCATGTTTGCATCATTCATCTGTATTGCATGCACCGGGCTCGGCGCATCATACTAACTGCATTGTATTTCGAATCCAAGTTGAATACATGCATCGAATTGTCGCATCTCACATGCCATTTTAGATTAGCCGAGCCTATTCTAGTTGCACTTCGCATGTGATACATTAGCCATTTAAACATGAACTAGGATCATGCATGATTTCTAACTGTTTTCTTGTTTTGGCTTGGAGTACACTGTGAGTGTTTATGTTTTAGCATCTTGCATGTATGTGAATGTTAACATGAAAGTATGCTTGCCATGAGGCTAAGTGCTTATGTGATATAACTGTCTGAATGCCTGTGGGTGAAGGTTGGATTACTTGAATTGGAATGGTTCATTGAAATCCGTGATTTAGCCTACTTGCGAGTGGCAAACTTCAAACCACCTTCCAAACAAACGGATATGCAATGCTTTGTTCCAAATTAGGCGATCTAGTCTATACTTGTGTGTTGTGCGCATCACCTAGTAATTCTAGCTAATTAACTAGAATAAGAACGTATGTGTTTTCAAAAACTCGATATCATGCTTAGTACAGGCCAATCTTCGGATCGGCGAGCGGGGGTGCTCATAGATGACCTTCCCCAATCGTACCCAAGTTCCCGAGCCAAGGCAACTTTGGCGATAATGGACACGTGGCCTTAGGCATGAGTCAGGGTTTCCTAAATCCCCCTAAAATAAAATATTTAGGTGGCGACTCTATATCTGGCAAAGCAGTCCATGTTTGGCACTTCTTTCTTAAAAATCAGTTTTCCAAAACGATTTGCCGGATTTGGACTCTTTGGTGATTTATCAATCTCACATCACACATTGTGAGATCAGATTAAGAACCATGACATTTGAGTCCGAACTGTGGAAAAACATAGGCCTCCAAGGGCGCGTCCACAGTCACATAACAATTCCTTCTGGCCAGTGAGCAAACATGATAAATTCCTAATGGATTTTCAGCTCAATGCATCTGCTACGGTATTTGCCTTCCCTGGATGATACAAAATTTGCAGGTCATAGTCTTTGATCAATTCTAGCCACCTTCTTTGTCTCATGTTCAGTTCCTTTTGGGTAAAGAAGTATTTTAAGCTTTTATGATCTATGTACACTTCACAAGTCACTCCATACAAATAATGGCGCCAAATTTTTAAATCAAAAATTACAGCGCTAATTCAAGGTCATGGGTTGGATAGTTCTTTTCATGAGGGCGGAGTTGCCGAGAAGCATAAGCAATCACCTTCCCATTTTGCATTAACACACACCCCAAACCTTTGTAGGAAGCATCACTATAAATTTGAAACCCATCAGTACCGTTAGGCAAAGTCAAAATTGATGTAGTTACTAACCTGATCTTCAACTCTTGGAAAGTAATCTTTCTTTGATCAGTCCAATCAAATGATGTAGCTTTTTGTGTCAATTGAGTGAGCGGTAAAGCAAGTTTGGAAAAATCTTCTACAAATCTATGATAATAGCTCGGAAGCCCTAGAAAACTTCGAACTTCTGTTACATTTATCAGTCTGGGCTAGTCCACAATAGCTTCAATTTTCTGTGGGTCAACAGAGATACCGTCCTTGTTGATTACATGTCCCAAGAATGCCACATTGTCAAGCCAAAATTCACATTTGGAGAATTTGGCATATAATTTCTTTTCCCTCAGGATCTGTAAAGCAATTCTCAGATGATTCTCATGTTCTTCCCTGCTTTAAGAATAAATCAATATATCATCGATGAACACAACAATAAACTCATCAAGGAATTGTTTAAACACCCTGTTCATTAAGTCCATGAATGCTGCAGGTGCATTAGTCACCCCAAATGGCATGACTAGGAATTCATAATGCCCATATCTAGTTCTGAATGTAGTTTTCTCTACATCTTTTGCCTTAACCTTTAACTGGTGATACTCGGATCTAAGGTCAATTTTAGTAAACACTTGGGCTCCTTGGAGTTGATCAAACAGGTCATCTATTCGGGGTAATAGGTACTTGTTCTTGACGATTTCAACTCACCATAATCAATATATAGCCTTAAGGACCTGTCTTTCTTTTTGACAAATAACACTGGAGCACCCCAAGGTGAAGTGCTCGGACGAATAAACTTCTTGTCTGGTAGTTCTTGGAGTTGAGTATTTAATTCTTTCAGTTCAAAAGTGGACGTTCTGTAAGGAGTCTTGGAGATAAGTTGTGTTCCAGGTACCACATCAGTAGTAAACTCAATCTCCCTATCAATTAAATCCCAAGTAGGTCAGTAGGAAATACGTCATGAAATTCACGAACTATGGGTATTGTTTCCATTTTAGTACCATCCAACGATTCTGCCAACACACAACATAAGTAGCCCCACAACCTTTTCTTAATAATTTTCTAGCTTTCATAAATGAAATCAAGTATAGTGGTGAAACTACCTTATTCCCAGTAAAAACAAATTCAGGTATACCAGGTGGTCTAAACACAATAGATTTACTTACACAGTCTATAGTAGCGCAATATTTAGTCAACCAATCCATACCCAGAATACAATCAAAGTAGTCAATGCTCAGGGGTAGCAAATCAACATACAATGTCATTTCACCCATTACAACATCACATGCTGGATAAACATAAGCACATATCATAGAACCCCCAGTCGGTGTAGACACAGATAACAAACAGTTTATAAGTTCTAACGGTCTAATCAATTTTCAAGAAAAAGCATGCGATACGGATGGATGTGTAGAACTAGAATCAATCAGTACATAAGCATTCTGAGCACAGATAGAAATTATACCTGACACCATAGATTCGGTGTTCTATACATCACCAGGCACAAGAGCAAATACTCTCCCCTGCCTTAAGGTTTCCTTTCCAGTGTTAGCTTTTGTATTCATTTTTTAGGCCGTGGATCCAGCTGAACTTGCTGTAGGGTGATTAGTATTTTTGAGCCTGACAATCTCTCATCATATGGCCGGTTTTACCACATCTGAAATAGGCACCCGATGCTCGATAACAGACTCCCTTGTGTTTCCTACCACATTCTGAGCAAATCGGTACAGATCCACTACTTTGGCTTGAGCCATTGTAAGATCCTGTGTGTTGCTTCTTCGAGAATGACCGACCTCTTTTGAAATTAGACCCCGATCTTTTGCCCCTCCACTCACTTGTTGGGACAAGAGTTTGCTTCTTTGCTGCCAAAATGACTTCCGCCATCAACGCCCTATCCAACACATTTACATATGTGGGTAGGTTGAGGACTCCTACCCGATCTAATATATCTAAATCCAGTCCACCCTCAAATTTGTGGGCTTTCTTGTAGTCCGTGTCCACCATATGAGGTGTGAATCTGGCTAACTCAGTGAACTTAGCATTGTACTCAGCCATAGACATTCTTCCTTGCATGAGTTCTTGGAATTCAGACACTTTTCGATCTCGAAAGTATTGAGGGAAATACTTGTCATAGAAGATTGCATTGAATTGAGCCCATGTCATATTCTCATTACCGCTCCGAACTAGCAACCACCATCTACGAGCTTCATCCCTTAAGGTATAGGTGGCCAAAAGAACCTTTTGAGTCTCTGAGCAAAGGAAGACTTCGAACAATTTTTCCATCTCAAGTAGCCATGTTTCTGCCTTCAATGGCTCAATGCCACCTAGGAAAGTTGGTGGCTTCATCTTCAAAGATTTTTGAGTCAAGTTAATAATGTCATTATTGTCCAGCTCAACTTGTGCTGGGGGAGGCGGTGGAGGCAAAGGTTATTGCCTTTGTTGTTGCGTTATTGCTTCGGTCAAGCATCTGTTCCATTCTGTTCATTCGGGCTTCGGATGATTTAGCTGTTCCATCACTTCTTGCATTTTCAATTTGCTATAGGTAAACAGAATATTATAAACATAGGCAAATAGTCCTTTCACATCATTTAGATCATTTGTTTCCATATCTTGTGGTTATAATTAGATTTAATTTTCACTTTCAATGAACACACACTTACACATGTAGATGGAATGCCCTCCTTCTTACTAGGACACCCTAAGTTCATATGGACTCGTGTGTGCGGTAGAACACGTGCTCTGATACCACTCTGTCACGGCCCAAACCCGCCTCCATAGGTTTAATGTCGTAACCGGCCAGTAATCCTTGGATTACCAAAGGCCTCTTAATAGAATTTCATGTAATTAGGGGGGGCAAAAGCAAATATATAAACATACATAGCCCATTGAGCTGTGAAGACATACATGGGACAAATAATTTTAAACTTTTATAAACTGACAAGTGACGTCAAAGGTATAGTAATTGCACGTCACTTCATACACTATACATACAAGTAGGACTTGTCCATAGTCAAAACAAAATGACCAAATTCTGAAATACAAAACAAATATGGCCACGGGACTTAACATGATCTGGAACCTCCTCAAGAGGCGCAAAGGGTGGTTGACAAAACGAAATTCCAGGCCATCAACTTTAAGCCTGGTCACGTGCCTGATCACCTACATACATAATATAAATAGTGAGCGGGAGCCCAGTGAATAATAACCAAGTAAAGGGTTTTAATGAATGATGTCCATCACAGAGTCAGAAATCAAAGTTTATATTAGAGACAGATTCTTATCAGAAACAGAGTCTTATGTATATTCAAATTCCAAATCAGAAACAAATTCATATACATGTTCATATTCATTTTCATATTCAGATTTTGCATATAATCATACGTGGTACATCCATTGGTGCTAACAAATTCGATGACCCATAAAGGGATGGCCTTGAATGCATTCCGATGACTCATGTGCACAGAGACGTTTCCAATGACCATAAAAAGACGACCATAAAGGCATTCCGATGACTAATATGCACAGAGACGATTCCGACGATCCATAAAGGGACAGCCACAAGGCATTCCGATGACTCATGTGCACAGAGACGTTTCCGATGACCCATAAAGGGACGGCCATAAAAGCATTCCGATGACCCATAAAAGGGACGCATATCATATGATGCTCAGGATGCCACGAATATATTTTAGAAACTTGGATAATCATTCATTCATTTAAAACATAGCATTTTAGAAAACTGATCATTTCATATCATTAGAAAATAATTAAGAGTAAACATAACTTTACAGAGTTATTACTCAAAAATAACGGATGGCTACAATAGTCGAATAGAGTAGGTAATTCAAATCTCTTGAGGCGCGTGACCTACATGGGTACAAAACGAATACATACAGAATTACACACCCGGAAACATTAACTTAGTTCTTCTTAGTCTTGGTGTGTTTTTACTTCTTTATCCTCATTATAATGTCTTAAACATGACCTAGGAATGCTTAGGATGCAATGAGGATGCCAAAACGCGTTGGAAAATACTTGGTGAAATTTCTGAAAATAAAGTCCCCGCTCGATCGTAGCTTTCTGCGCTCAAGCAGACTAGCAAACATGTGAGGGGCCGCTCGAGCTCAACCTTCCACACTCAAGCGATCTGCAAACTTCGAAAAAGTACTGGTTATGTGATTTTCACGCTCGACGGACGCTCGACGGTTGCTCGAGCGTGAGACTCAACTCCTTGCTTGAGCATAACTTTTGTCGCTCGAGCGGTCTGCAAAACATGAAACTTCTGGGAGCATACATCTCACGCTCGAGTGAACTTTTGGTCGTTCAAGAGAAGATGCAAAAACAAAGGTGGCCGCTCGAGCGCGAGGTATTTCGCTCGAGCGGAAGTGCAAAATCTGAAATTTCTAGATTGCACTCCTAAACTCCAAACTCGAATCCAATGATGAAATTCATGTTCTTTTGGGTGGAAAACTTAAGACAACTTATGTAAACTGGGAAAACTTAGTGAATTTAGGATCGTTTTGCGAAATCAAGGTTCAGGAACATGTAAATGGTACAAAATTCAAACTCAAAGCTTTGAAACATAACATGCATGAGTTGTTATAAACTTCAACCTCCCAAAACAAGATCAAAAGAGGTCCAATGGTGAGAAATGTTATGAATTCTTCAAACCATGCTAGAATTACAACACGCATGAGGGAAAATCTTTGAAAACAACTGCAAAATGCTATGAAACATGCATGCATGCATGATTTGAGTTACAATTCTTCAAGTTTAACTCAAATCTTGTATCCGCCTTCCTAATTCCTTACCTAGACTTCCCAAAATTAAGGGCTAGAGACTTAATTCTTGAATCTCTAGGTTCAATTCTATCTCTTCTTAGCAAGTCTCTTGGGTGAGCTCAATCTTCTCATTGTTCTCCCTCTCTCACATTTGTGTGTGTGTATAGGCTCAAGAGTGTGTTGAATGAAGGAAAAAGGGATAAGTGAAGGCAAAAAGGTGGCTTATATAGGCTTGCCTAATGATAGCTAATTAAGGTTAATCACATGGGCATCAAATTAATCTATTTAAATCGTTCCGAATCGAATTTCAATTAAACCTACAACAACTTTCTGTAATTCCCGAATAATACATATATCAAGTTAATTTCTGAATCGGATGCCGATAAGGCCTTCAATTCACAAACCAAAACGGAAACATGAATAGATCTTTCTACGTTTAACAAATATAAACACAAACAATGCAATGCACTAGTAATTAACTCAGGATTTCTTCTTAATTACTTGTTAGGCACATTTAAGCATGAATTAACGTTAATCATGGGTAGGGGTTGTTACACTTTGTAACAACCCCGACCTATGATTAACGTTAAACCATGATTTCATATGTTTAATAAGTTATTAAGATCAAATTATGAATTAATTACATGTGTGTTACATTATTTGTGTTTATATCCATTGAACGTAGGAAAATCTGTTCATGTTTCTGTTTTGATTTACGAATTGCAGGCCTTATCGGCATTCGATTCAAAAATTGACTTGATTTATGTGTTATGTGGAATTTTTAGAATTTTATAGTACGTTTAATTGAAATTTGATTCGAAATGATTAAATTAAAATAATATAATATCTACTTGATTAGTTTGATCAATAAATAATTACACTTTTACCCAAGCCTATATAAGGAAATTTGTTGACTCAAGGCTATTATATACATCTTCATTTGCTCATATTTTGACTCAAACATAAGAGAGAGAGAGAGAGAGAGAGAGAGAGAGTTGGGAGAAGAACTTCAACAATTTAGAGTGAATTGTAGGAAATTTAGAGAGAAAATCAAGAATTACTCAACCTTGAAGGGAAGTTTGGTTCCAACACTTGCTAGCTCAAGGCTTAAGGTAGGAAATTCAACTCCTTAGACATAAATTTGAATTACTTAGTGCAAGAATTCAAGAGAATTATAAGATTAAGCATGGGAATTAAATTAAGAATGTAGAATGAAAGATTAATTCATGCATGCATGCATAATTCATGAATTTTGAGTTTAATTTTCAATCAATCCATACATACAAGAGGACATCTTTGTTAAATATTGAGAGTTCACCATAGTTTTGCACTTACAATTCCAAATTACTCATGTTTTGAATGACAATATCTTATATCATTGCATGCATGTTGTAGATACAAAATTTCAAGCTTGGTTTTGAAGAATTGATTTGCTTTTGGGCCTTGATTTCATGAAATAATCATTAAATCATGATATTTTACAAGTTCCTAAATGTTTTCCAGAATTTTGGCCCAAGGAAATGAGTTTTGAGATGTGGAATTCGAGTTTGGAGCTTGAGAGTGCAATATGGGAATTTCAGATTCTACACTTCCGCTCGAGCGTGAGATTCTGCGCTCGAGCAGCCACCTTTGTTTTTGCATCTCCGCTCGAGCAACCAAAAGTTCGCTCGAGCATGAAATACAAGCTCCCAGAAGTTTTATGTTTTTGCAGACCGCTGGAGCGTCAAGAGTTGCGCTCAAGTGGGGACATGAGTCTCACGCTCGAGCGACCATCAAGCGTTCGTCGAGCATGAAAATCACATAACCAATACTTTCTCAAAATTTACAGAGCACTCGAGCGTAGGAATTTGCACTCGAGCGTCCCCTAACACATTGCATATCCGCTTGAGCGAGGGAAGTTGCGCTCGAGTGTCCCCTAACACATTGCATATCCGCTCGAGCGAGGGAAGTTGCGCTCGAGCGGGACCCCTGTTTTTAGCAAGTTTTGTTAAATGTGTTCAAGTATATTTTGGCATCCTCATTGCATCCTAGGCATTTCTAAGCCAAGATTAAGACATAATAATGAGGGTTAAATGTAGAAACACACTAAGAACGGAACGTAATGAGTTAGATATATTCCAATGTGTGTTTCAAATGTGTATTTGATATATATTGATGTAGGTCACGTGCTGTAAACCATTTGATTAGTTTGCTCTGTCTGTCTGCACCCGAAGCCAATTGTGAGTAATAACTTAGTAAAGTTATGTTCCACTTTATTTATTTTCTGTATGATGAAATAAGATCTATTTTCTGAAATGTTATGTTCTGTATAATGATTGATTGTCCGATTTCTGACAATGTACTCGTGGCATCCTTAGCATCATGTGATATCTGTTAGTTGTTACCCGGTATCGGAGGTTGCATTATGGAACTTAATATGTATGCAATCTGTTACCCGTACCGGAGGCTCCATCATGGAGCTCAGCATATCTGTCATTTGTTACTTGGATTCGGATGTTCCTTTATGTAACTGGTTACTCATAACCACTATATGTTCTGCATTTGTTTTATATCTGTTTTGTTAGCGCTAATAGATATACCACGTATGATTAAGCATGAACTCTGATTTCTGTACATGATCTGATTATGAATATATATATTTGATTTCTAAATCTGAGTATGGACTTCATTCATTAAATCCTTTACTCCGTTATTACTTACTGGGCTTCCGCTTATCATTTATATTATGTATGTAGGTGACCAGGCACATGATCAGGGCCAGAGTTAATGGCCCGGGATTCCATTTTGTTAGCCACCCTTTGCGCCTCCCGAGGAGGTTCCGGACCAAGTCAAGTCATGTGGCCATGTCTTTTGAACGTTCGACACTTTGTTTTCTCTTGTTTAATGAACAATTTGTTTTTGGTTATCTATACATGGGGTGACGTATAATTATTGTACCTATGTGATGTCATGAGTATGCTTATAAAGTTTTAAATTATTTTGTCCCATGTATGTCTGCACAGCTTAATGGACGTTGTGTTTTGTATATTTGCTTCCACAGCCCCTTGATTATACGTTATTCTATTCAGAGGCCTTTGTTAATCCAAGGATTACTGGGCGGTTACGATGCTAAACCTATAGGGGCGTGTTTGGGTCGTGACAGGCTTGGATGTACTTTGTTTGCCATTTTAGGTATATATTTTTTTGACTCCCACAAATATATATATGTTTATCAAAGCCAATTTACATTTTGGATTTAAAGGCCAGCAAGTAACTATTATATATATATATATATATATATATATATCATGCAAGCAAGCCCATCAACATCACGTGTGCTTGCAAATTGTCAAGTAATAGGTAGACAGTTATGAGTGTGATTGTGAGTAAGAGATAAGGATTGAAAGCATCAAATATCAATTGGCATGACCATTCTATTCTTATTTTTAGAACACAATACTACCTGCTAGTGCTAGCTAGATTGATAACAACTAACTATAACAAGAAGGAAATATTATTACAAGCATGACTTTACAAAATTAATTAAGTAACAAACAAAACAAAGCAAATTAGCATATGTATTTCACTAAATCTAATTCAACAATTAAGTGTGGCCCATGAATTAAAATATAAATTTGAAGTCCTTAAAAAAGCAACTAGGTTGGATAGGATAGATTGACCACATGTAATGATCCACACAAAATTTTACAAATTGAATGATTCAAATCTCGAATTACTAATCATAATGGAGAACAATTCATGGGACTGTGGAGATGAGAATGGGGGTGGTAAGGAAAGGCAAGGAGGTTGGTCGAAGATGATGATGGATAGGGGATGATGGTGAAGAGAAGCTAGGAAGGTGGTTAGAATTGGAGATGAGTGGGGGCAGAAAGTGGTGGTGGTGAGTGGTGGCTAGGTTTAGGTAAGATTAGAGTTTGAGAAGTTAGGAATAATGATAAAGTTGAATTTTTATAATAAGATTGTAATATATATATATATATAAAGGGATTGAAATCGACACACACACACACACACACAAAAAGGCAAATAGCAAAGCATCCAAATTTTTTTTTTAAAAAAAAGTTAAAATTGGTGAAAAAATTTAAAGAAGGTACAAGGCATTAGATCTAAGTGCATCTTCATTAAAATAGTCAAATTTTTAGTTAAATTTTGACTAAAAGTCTATTTTTCTATTTTAACTAACCATCTTTCAAATGCATTCTCCAACAAACTCTTTATTTTTCATTTCATTTGTTGAGTCATCTTTTCCTAACTACATG
Source organism: Camellia japonica (assembly GCA_030407325.1). Lineage (NCBI taxonomy): Eukaryota > Viridiplantae > Streptophyta > Magnoliopsida > Ericales > Theaceae > Camellia > Camellia japonica. The sequence continues at coordinate 167,300,367 of JAPPVO010000032.1, forward strand.
TATCTAGTAGTTTGATGTTCAACTAAAGTACCTAGGTAAGAATTGAGTTTGATAAAGTGTATTTCTATAATTTTATGTTATAAAATAGCCAAGAGAAGATTTTAATGAGCTTGATAATGATACTCGAAGGGGAAATATTATTTGGTGATAAGGATATTTGTTGGTCAAAAGTCTATTAACACCTATTTGTTGAAATTTTTATATATAGCCTATCTATTGAAAATATCTATATGTTGAATTTCTATCTGTTGAAATTCTATCTGTTGAATTTTTTATCTATTGAATTTTTATCTGTTGTACATTTGTTCAAATTTTTATCTATACAAATTGATTTCACACAGATTTGCACAAATTGATTTAAAATTTTTATTTTATCTGTTGAAATTGGCCTCTCTCCGAATAAAATCCATTTCTCTCTTTCTCTCTCTATCACTATTTCTCTCAATCCAAACTGGGTTTGGGTTTCTTTCTCTCCGCAGCATACAATACAATTATAAAGAGGCTAATTTCTTTAAACACAAACAACACTGAAGAACACGAAGAGACATAAATGTTATTTGTTGAAACTAACATTTCTATTATTCTATTCAAGAGCCTTGTCAGATAGATAGAGAAAATGAACCTATGGCCTTTGGTTCTAAGAAAACTGAAGATAACAGATAGAGAAAGAAATAGTTGATAGTAAGAGAGCAACGGATTTGAAGAAAGAGCATGGGGGAACAGCGGATCTAACAAAAATGGGTGAGGAAGCGATGCATTGCATTGGCTTACAATCGTTTATCTCGTCGAAAAATCGCCTTTGCCATTCAAGCTTACACCGTCGTCGATCCCGATTCTCTTTACTCCACCTCCTCCTCATTAGGGATGGCAATCTGAACCCGGCCCGACGGGGACCTGATCTCCCGATCCCAAATTGAATGGTTATTGTCACACCCCAAATCCGAGCATGACTGACCGTGGCCCACAGGGACTTAGCCCAAGGCACACGTAAGCCTAAACATGAACCTAAAACTATAAAGAATAAATGTGATGATAGCCCAGAAATAAATAAATCAAAACTCAATCCAGTGACATGCCACAAGTGCAAAACAAGTCATAACCAACTTCCTAAAAATATATATATATATATATTCTAAATGGGACAGAAACCGCCCAGAAAATAAAATAATTCTAAATAAAACCCAACCACAATGTATACACAAAACCTGACAAAGCAACCTAAAACAAATTAAATAAATGCCCTAGAGGTCCATGCAATTGAGTCCCCGCTACGCCATGAGTCCACTCTAAGTCCTTCTAACGCCTGGAAATGGTAAACAACTAAGTCAGCTGATAGCTCAGTGAGTAGCAACATAGATAGTAAATACAGTTTTGAAAACAGGGTTCAATTCCAAATAAGATATATATCACAGAAACTAGATTGGCATACAGTTTGGTAAAGAGAATCTGTTTCAAAAAGAATGTTCCACAGTTCAACAGTTAAAATACTCATGTCTCTCAAGAACATGATAAATGACATTTTCCACTTAAAACAGATTACAACATGAACACCAATAATTTTCTGGGTACCAAGAAAAAACAAATAATATGCCACACAGTTCTCAAGGCTATAAGCCCCGTTGGATCCAATACCGAACTAGGAGTCATCCTCAGGGTGGCAACCTGGGCCTTTTCTCGAAGACGATCCGATTGAAGGTCACCTAATTTAATGTAGGTCTTTTCCTTACAATCGTTGAGCACTAGAGTCATCACGGCCTAACCCGGATTTGTTCTCTAGTGGCTAGAGTCACCACACACAGTGGAATAATTTCCCTGGACTAAATACATATATGGTCCCAATAATCAATACACATCAGTTTCGCAAAACATGGTAGTTCATCATTATAAACATGAAACCAAAACAAATAGTTTGTAGTATGCCAAGTTCACACATGTTTCAGAAATAATTTGATTCCATTGATAATATAATAATTTATCAAAACAGTTTAGTCTTGAAACAACAATTTAATTTTTCCAACAATTCAAGGTAAGGGAACATTTATAAAAATATGTAGCATGAAACTACTCACCTGGAAACGAAATAATATAATCCTCGAATAGAATATGAAAGTCCAACTAGTGCCCTGAACCAAGTATGAAAACTACACGTCACCACTAATTTAAAAATACTAAAGAATAAGAGCTAAGTAACCCCAAACTAAAGCGCACTAACATGGCTCAACCCAACTCACCGTTACTCTTAAATATTACCTAAGCTCATGTTCTTCAAGGTCTAAAATCACCAAAGACATGGGTTCCAATTGAAACTTAATTAAAAGTAACTTTGAGATAAAATAGAATTTTTGATAGGTTTTCCCGAACTGTTCACTAACTCTGAAAATTAAAAACTCACTCTACACCATTCGAAAAATTCAAAAACCCTCCAAATATCAACTAATATATCCTAAGTTTCAAACCCAAATGGTTTCACTTGATTTGCTTATCAAAATAATTATCTACAATTAATTATATCTAAACATGTTATTTTCTGCAACACTTTAAAGAAATTAATGCTTCTCTTAGTATACATGAGCAATCAACGCAAGGCCAAAAACGTACGAAACTAGACTCGTAACCGGTTCTAATGACGCTGATTTGATAATTTTCGAATTTATATCCAAAGAGAACAACACTCCCGAACTTACTGTTCACAACCAGTTTTCTGGATAGATTTAAACGCATCAGTTTATATGGATTTTGACTCCCAAAAATTATGAAAAAATTCAGATATGAAATTCAATATATAATTAATCTACGGTAAAAATTTCAATTCAAAATTCAGTTGTTTGATATGGTTTCTTGATTTTTAAAGTTTGTGATTCTGTGCAGAATTCTTATCCAATGACTTTAGCTCCTTAATTCGCTTTAAAATTTTGCATGATAATAATATACACAAAACACTAACCCAATTAGCCAAACCGTTCCTTTTCTTCCAACAACTCACAACACCCACAAGCACCATAACTTCGTAAACAACAAACTATAATAGAAGAAGAATAAATTGATTGTTACCTTAGAGTTGTTCAGCCACAAAGTTGCTGGAAATTTCTCTCTCTCTCTCTCTCTCTCTCTCTCTCGTGGCTGCTGCTACATGTTGAAAGTGTTGTGCAAAACAATTATAATAAGGGTTAGGGTTTTTGTTAGGAAAACTAGGGTTGCTTTGTATATATATATAAACTTAAAAGATTCTAAATTATTATCCTATGTTTTATTTTATTGTATTTCCTCTCATCATTAATTTAAATAAAATACAACTATTATTAAATCAAAATATACATATTAACATGCCCCCTACTTTTTTAAAAATAATAAATCTTATCTCTAAATTAGAGATTTCCACCATAAATTTATTTTAGGTTTAAAATTAATTAAAAGACCTTCCAAATATTTAATTTGCACTTTAGGATTCACCACCAAAATATTTGAGATTGTATTATTATTATTTAATTATTTACTTAATTTGTATATTCGGGTTCTGACATTTTCCCCGAAAAATATTCTCGACGGGCCGGGGATGGTAATAAAAAATAAATTCCTGATGATATTCGGGCCGGGGATGGGGATACATATTTTAGTCCCAACCCGGCCCCGGCCCCGGCCCCGGCCCCGAGCCCTGCCCGTTTGTCTCCCGAATGATATATATTATATATACTTTTTTGATTCAATGTTTCTCAACTCTATCTTTTATTTATTTAGATCTACTTTCTCTCTCTCCATTCCTCACATCTCTCTTTCCTCCTCACCGTCTCTGGTCTCTCTCTCTTCTTCACCATCTCTTACATCGCCATTGATCTTTCCTCTAGCCCCATGTACTCCGACCTCAACATCTGCTCCCACTTCCCCGAACCCCTCCAACATTCCAGAACATTTAACCTCGATTTGGCCGGCCCTAGGGTTTTCTTTTGCGTCAACTCGGCCGTTGATCTCATGCTCAAAGAGCACCGAACATCGTCGTCGTCGTCGTCGCCGAGCGCCACCTCCTTCTCCAAGTACCACCTCCTCCTCCTCCGGTGTTTGTTCCTTCCGCCACGACTCTCTCTTCTCTCTCTCTCTCTCTCTCTCTCTCTCTCTCTATACTCAGATCTCTCTCACTCTTTATGAATCTGTGATGTTGATGATGTTGTTATGAATCTGTGATGTTGATAATGTTGTTGTTGATGTCGTTTGATGATGTTGTTGTTGATCATTGATGTTGTTAACTTCTTGTTTGCTGCTGTTTGGGTTTGATTTTTTTTTTTTTTTGGTCCGGGGAATTTTCAGGGTCAGGGAAACCCGATCCCCATTAGGGGGAGGGGACGGGGACGGTGATCGGTCCCTCGTTGAGGATTGGGGCCAGGGCCGGGGACGGGGAAAATTTTATCATCGGGGATCAAGGACGGGAAGTGTGATCCTCGACCCTACCCCGCCTCGCCCCATTGCCATTCCTACTCCTTATATGAACTCATAATATTGATCAGTGTGTTTGGTTTGAGTTTTTTTAATTAAGTTTTTTGAAAACTCAGTTTTTTGGTTTTCGTGTTTTTTTGTTTTTAGTGAATATTTTTAAAATTTTAAACATTTTTTTTACTTTTTTAGATGCACCTTACTTAGATGTATCTAAAAAGTAAAAAATTTGTGAAAAAATATTTTAAAATTTTAATAAATACATAAAAATACAAAAAAAAAAGTACTGAATCAGTGAATTTTTGGTATTTAGTGAATTTTTAAAAGGTTTTTTCACAAATTTTTTACTTTTTAAGTATATTTATGTTAGGTATGTCTAAAAAGTAAAAAAAAATTGCTTAAAATATTAAAAAAAATCAGTAAAAATAAAAAAATACAGAAAATAAGAAAGTAAAAATTTTTAAAAAGTGTTTTTGAAAAAACAAAACTAAGCAAGCTGATGGTACTCTTCAAATTCTGAGCATCACCATAAGCCAAGAAAATCAAACAAGGGTATAAGATTTGCTTGAGGAGAGCTCCGGCAATAATGATGACGGTGGTGGTGCCGTTTCTGTCGACAATGAGGAGGGCCACGAGGTTGCTGACGGAGCCCGAAAAGGGTGGTGCAGCTTTGGTGCTGCTGAGAGAGAGAGAGAAGAAAAAATGGATTTGTAAAGAGAGAGAGAAGGTGAGAATGTGAAGAATGAAGAATTTCTACCAATAAGTACTATCGTTATCATTGTCCTTATGGATTCAAACGAAAGGAGCATGGATCTATGACCTTGAAAGTTTATAAAAATAACTTACGAAGCTGAGCACCCTAAAAAATTATTGTAATTTTTTTATCCAACTAACATATAAATTGGACTTCTTTATTTTTTTTTTTTTTAATCCGTTAATCTTGGAGGACGACATCATGATGATAATATCGGCTAGCACAAACATACGCTATGCAATGTATATTGCATAACCTCCCCCTTTGTTTTTTCGCTAAAAATAAAAGGGAAGCTTTAGGCGACCGTCACTGATTAGCATGTTATTTATCTTACATTGATACTAATGGAATGGTTAAAGCCTTATAATGCTTGCTTCTTCATTTCACTAAAAAATGAAAGGAAGAGGGTTGATTGGGGCCGGGGGTTCTGAACAGAATACTACTGCCCCCCCTTTCCAAACACATACAACAACAACAACAACAACAACAACAAACATCTCCCCAAAATACCCACAGCTTTCCTTGCAGAGAGACAGTGCGGCACAGACGGACACACCCCTTTCCCTATTTCTCACTCTCTCTCTTTTTCACACACAGCAGTATTACTCTCTGTCTCTGTCTCAAAAAATTTCCTCTGAAGTTCGCACAACTTCCTTTAAACCTTCCTCCCTACTGCCCTCCTCCCGCCCCCCATCTCATAATATACATATATATATATATATATATTTGATAATCTTTGCAGTTTTGGTTTCCATCGTACCATTGGGAAGGGGGAACGCAGTGCGATCTGATTCTGCGTTTGGGCTTAACTTAAGCATCTGTGTATTTGCATATAATATATATGTCTGAGCTTTTCAGCTTGATCGTTTGGTGCTTTGCTTTTTTGTGAGGAAGACTAAAGGGTAGCGGTGCTGGTGGGTGGGTATGAACAGTACGTCTATGGTGGCCGCGTCGGTGGCAGGGATGAGATCGTCGTCGGCGTCGCCGTTCACGGTGTCGCAGTGGCAGGAGTTGGAGCATCAAGCTCTGATCTTTAAATATCTGATGGCTGGATTGCCTGTCCCACCTGATCTCGTACTTCCCATTCAGAAGAGCTTCGACTATATATCTGCTACTACCTTCTTCCACCAACCCACCAGTACTCTCTCTCTCTCTCTCTCTCTCTCTCTCTCAATTAACCTCCTCGAATAATTGATTTGTATGAATCTTGTTCAATGTTTTCTTTAACTTTTCTTTTTTCGATTAAACTACTATTTTTTAGTCTGCTGCCAGTATTGTTGATTTTCCCTTTAGTTTCGTAGGTGCTGTTTGGTTTGGTTTGGGTTGATTGATGGAAATAGTTCGAAATCCCTTGTGCTTGAGATTCTTTTTAATGATCAAGTTTGTGTTTTTGTGATGGGGCGACCATTTATATATATACATATACATATTTACCTGCATCTACCCTGTTTTTGTTATACTCGTGAACATTTTTTCCGCCTAATCTTTTTTATCTTGGATTGGCGTTTGTAATTGTAATTGCGCCGTTGTCAGCAGATTTAGCTGCTCTGCTAATTAAGGCCATATTGTCTGGCGGTTAAGTCGTATATTTTTGGTTATGATGATTAATTGTTTTGTTGCTTTGCCAGCAGCAGTGAGAAAGTGAAGCATCATTAGAGTGTTTATATTTTATTACTTGGAGCTTTAATTTAATATATATCTGTATGTATATATATTGCAGTGGGTTATTGTTCCTTGTATGGGAAGAAGGTGGACCCAGAGCCCGGGAGATGCAGGAGGACTGATGGAAAGAAGTGGAGGTGCTCCAAAGATGCATACCCGGACTCCAAGTACTGTGAGCGCCATATGCACCGTGGTCGCAACCGTTCAAGAAAGCCTGTGGAATCCCAAACTGTCTCACAGTCATCGTCATTGTCGTCCACCACCTTGACATCTCTGACTGTTGCCCCGGCCGGAAGAAGCAACACTAGCAGTGGTGGAGCTGGAAGCTTCCAAAACCTTCCCTTGCTGCACTCCTTTGGCAACACTCAGGCCACAGCAGCTGGTTCTGGTGGAAGTAACCAATCCCAGCTCCACCTCGAATCCATTCCATATGGGATTCCTCACAAAGATTACAGGTATTATTGTATTTTGCTGTTTAACATGCTGGTAGTAGTAGTTCAGCTTATGCAGCCCTGTTCTTATCAAAAATTAAGAAGAAGAAAAAAAATGTTGTGTGAAAGCAATTGGTTGGAAAACTTTAGCTGCTGTACCTGTCACGGAACGTAATATCTGTTGGGCCCATAAGTAAAATTGTGTGGAATGAGCAGAAACTAAGGCCTGATGCCTTATGAAAGTGTTGGATATCTGGTTGAAACCTTTTAACACTCTGGTTTCTGGGCCCTGATGCCCATCAATCAGAATGGTTGAATTCTTTGTGTCTCTGCATGTGTGTTGGTTCACACACATTTTCTTTTTGGGCTGTTTCTTTGCCTTTTGTTTTCTCTGTGAAACTTGCTGCGGAAATCGGACAAGCATTTGAAATTTTCCTGGGCATGCTAATTAGTAGCAGATTGTTCGTCCCATTCAGTTCCTTAAGTTTTGGGCCATGCCTAACAGCTTCCAGTCTCATTAATATGTCGATACTTAAAATCAAGTATTTCCTCTCTTAAGTATGCTTGATTGCTGGTATTTGGCCATCTTCTTATTCTGGGACTTAATACCACCATGACAATGCCCCCTTTTTTGTATTTGGAAAAGAGAGAGGCGGAAGAAAATAAAAGAAAGAAAAAGAACGTGGTTGACTTTTCCAACTAAAATTGCTCAACAGAAGAGATACATTTATTGACTGGAATAGATTGTTGTGCTGAGATGAGAATGGTGCTTATGTAGATTAATGGATTCAAAAAGTTATTAATGGTTGATCCCCACGATTTTAATGCGGATTTCAATTCATTTATTTTCAAAACCATGGTTTCTTTAACTTCAAGCCTGCTGCCCCTTTCACTTGATATATTCAGTTTATGTTTGACTGAAGGGCTTTCCATAGTTGCACAGCTTTTGTGCTACATCTGTTTCGGTTGTGTTTGCTTAGCTCCTAGTTTTCTGGTCTCCTGTTTCATAATTTAATTGAGGTTCACTCTGCCATTCCAGCCTCTCTTTTTTTTCAAGTTAAAGTTGTTTACGGGTTGTTGCAATATTGTAAGTAAAGGAATATGCTAACCTGTTTTCATGTTTAGTTCTATTAATACAAAATTTTGATATAAATGATATGGTTGATTCAGAGAATTGTGTTCTTTGAAAGCACTTAATAAAACCAAGTAGTTGTGATTTGAGAGATTAAGAAGATAGATTATAGACATAAGTTGTCCTAGATGCTACTCATAGATAGATAATCGAACATGCAGGTATGTTCATGGACTTAAACCTGATGTGGGTGAGCATAGTTTCTTCTCTGAAGCTTCAGGAAGCAATAGGGATCTCCAAATGGATTCACCACCGGTAGCTGTAGACAACACATGGCCACTAATGCCATCTCGAGTGTCCCTATTTCCCACATCGAAAGCAAGTGACAACTCCATGATACATCAGAATCATTATCCTCCACCTCATCCTCAACATTCATTTTTCAGCAGCAATGACTTTGGCACGGGAGGAGAACATGTCAAAGAGGAGGGTGGTCATACTCAATTCCTTCGACCTTTCTTTGATGAGTGGCCAAAGACGACAAGGGATACTTGGTCTGGTCTTGAAGATGAGAGATCAAACCAGACCTCAATCTCCACCACTCAACTCTCAATTTCCATCCCAATGGCTTCTTCATCTGACTTCTCCACCACAAGTTCTCAGTCTCCGCATGGTTAGTTTTAAATTTTAGTGACTCTTTTTTTTTTTTTTATTTTTTTTTTTTGCCTTTTTTTCCTGCAGATGTCCTCAATCTTTATCTCACTGAATTTAGGTGGTTGCTATATAATATATATATTAATTGTGGTGCAGATAGTTGAAAGAAGAATGTTTTTATTTTTTTGTTCCCAAGGATGGATGGATGGATACCACCATTTTGAAGCAATATATATATGTATACAATTAAGTTCTGCTGCTGCCTGCCTGGCCTCTTGAGATGTACTTGCTTGCTTCCTTCCTAACGAGGAAGAGTCACCAAATCCTATTCCTATTCCTATTCCTATTCCTATTCCTATTCCATGCGTCTCCTGGAGATATCTTTGCTTTTTAGCATGTGAGTTTTGCCATATGTTTTGTGTACAAGTACATTTGTAAACTCTTCGAGCCTTAGCTATATATATAAGGTGCTGGTACCAATTAATAAAACAGACTCGGGGCCGTTTTATATGATAGAAATCCACATCTTTAGTGGTTTGTCTGCGATTGGCAAAGTAAAGTACAACTTCTTCACTTTTTTTTCCTTTCTTCCTTTTTATTTTATATTTTTCATATTTTTATGGGATTTGCTTCCAGGTAATTAAGTCATTAAAAAATGTTTTCCAATTGATATAGCAACTGTGCAAAGTCCTCCAGGGTATTCTTCCTTTGGACGGGCTACCCACCTGTGGTCAGATATTTGTTCAGAATTTTTGCTGGGTTGTGAGAGAATGTTGCCTGCAATTTCACCTTCTTTTTTATTTATTTTTTTGTCTTTTTCTTTCTTTCTTTCTTTCTTCAGCCTCAGAAGCAATTCATAAGCAAGCAAGCAACCATAAAATAAATAAATAAATAAAATAGGGAAGCAAATTGGTGAGAGGATGGCTTCTATTGGCCTGCTCCCAGCAGAATCATTTCTTTTGACAAATATTGTTATATAATTTAGGTCAAGTTTGACAACTCAAAAATAATTCATCTTTTTATTTTTTTATCTTTTTTATATCACATCACTTCTCTACTTTTCTGAATATTTTTTTTATAAAAAGATAAAAAATACACTTATTTAAGTCATTTCAAAAAACTCCTTAATCAATTTTATTCTTGCATCTATTATATCATTAAAGTGGGTATTATTTTTAATTTTAAATTCGCACTTATCATCCGAATTGATTACCGCGTACGCTTTATAATAAAAGTTATTTATATAATCAATAAAATATCGGATTAATTTGGTACAGTGGTATTATTGGGTGTTTGTTTGGATTTTTTAAGTTTACTTATAATTTCTAACTTTGGAAATGTTATTTTGGACTATTTAGTTAAACTTATTTCAAACAGTTTCTAAGTTTAACAATTTATTTTAATTCAAAAAAGTTGATTATGAGAAGTTGCTCACTTCTTGTTTCTGATTATCAGGTTCTGTTATGGAAATGTTAATTTATGATTATACTCTTAAATTTTTTTATTTTTTATTTTTTTTAAAATAGAAAAAGACCTAAATGACTGTAGATTATTATTATTATTTTTATGAGAAATGTAAACAAATAGTGAATAACAAAAAAATAAAAGTTAATTAAAAAAATTACTTCACAGTTTATTTAACAAATATTACTCAGCAACTTAAATTTATAATCCAATAACTACACCAAACAGATTAATAAGTTCTGATTAAAATCATAATTATAATCTATTAAGTTATAATCTATAATCTGTTTTAATAGTTACACCAAACATAGCCTATAAAATCTTAAAAATATATGAATAACTTTCAATATTTAAACTTGAACCATCCATTTTATTAAATATTATCTGATATTTATATGAATGTGAGTGTAGATACTGTTACTGAGCATGTACATTCTTCCATGTGAATATTCACGTTACATTATGCCGCAATTCCGATGAAATATAGTGACACCAATGTACCTCATGTTGCAATTCCAATGAAATATGCGGTGTTTGGGAAGCCTATTTTAGGCGCTCTTTTTTTTTTTTTTTTTTGTTGTTGTTAAAATAGGTTATGATGATACTGTTAGGATGTAATGGGTTCCAGGCAGAATGGGTCGGACTGATTCACGCTTCTCGAGCCGGTATCCAGGTGATCAAGCCCACCAGAGAACTTGCACAAGAGTTCAACGGGGAACGGGGAGTCCCCCAGCGAACCCTCCGACGAGCAAGTTAGAGAGAAGTAGAATGTAGAGATATGGATTAGAGATAGAGAACTTAACTTTCTTCTTGTCTTCAACGTCCGCTTATATCCTCTGATAATCATTTTGTTGTCCCTTCCGACCTGTCACCTTGGCCGAAAGTACGCTGTAGCTTACCTTGTTCAGGATGAGGGCGTGCTGTCCCGACGGAGAGAAATTATCGCAATAAATGCTGTAAGGAGGCCTCATTAATGGTGATGTGTAGTGGCAATAACTTGGCAAATCTTTGTCTGCTGATGTGGTTTGCCCTTCTCTTTCTATGTGCCTTGATGTCATTGGTTCTTATTGCTACATGGGGCTTCAGCAGTGCTGGGCTTTAGTATTTGAGATATATATTGGGCCCTAAATGGTGGGCTATAATCTTTATGGGCTTACCCATGTCAGTAGTCCCCCATTCCCAAGTGCAGCTTTAGTCCAACGAAGGGAATAATGAAGAGAATGAGGGATGTAAGAGACCGGTAGGGTGAAGACCGACCGCGAATGGTGGACGAGCGAAGGAGCGACCATGAGAACGGCCGACCGCGAAGGGAGGCCGAGTGGAGGAAACGACCGTGAGAAGGGCCGACCACGAAGGGCGGCCGAGTAGAGGGAACGACCGTGAGAACGGCCGACCGCGAAGGGTGGTTGAGTGGAGGGACCGACCGTGAGAACAGCCGACCGCGAAGGGTGGTTAAGTGGGGGGAACGACCGTGAGAACGGCCGACCGCGAAGGGTGGCCGAGTGGTGTGGCGCGGGGCTCGAGAGGCTGCGGGGCACGTGCTGAAGTGAAGTGGAAGAGACAGGGAAGTGGAAAAGGGCAGTGGATTGTGGTCGTACACGTGGCAGGATCTCGCAGTGAGGGAGGTTAGGCGTTGGGCAATAAGTGAAACGATAGGTCATTATAGGGTGCTGAAAAGACGATTTTGGCGGATTTTTTGAAAATTTTCAAACTGGCAAAATTTAATTGCGACCCTTGGAGTACGGGCAAACCTTGGGCTTTTGGTATTATCCGTTTTACGTACCTTTTTACAAACAACCCAAATATTCCAAGTGTAAACTCCTTCGTTGCTAGCGACACACCCCTGCAACACTTTGTGAATTTTCTTGCACCCGCATCCGAAGCCATTCGTAGACACACGACAAGAATGGCACAGGAAGAAGTTGGAACTGCCAGGGTTGATCCACTTGGGGACGATGATGCGGTGGAGTTGGCGGAGCAGTACAGGACGGAGCGGCAAGTGGAGAGGTTAGGGGAACCGGCGAGGTGACCTCGTTCATTGACGATGATAGCGGCTCCGAAGCCAATCAGCCAGGCTGAGCCAGATCACTGGCATACGAAGGCCGACAAATCAACTGTTACTGCGGAGGAGTTGGAGGGTATGCACAAAAAATACCAAGTTCACGCAGAAATAGAGTTAATGTTACCAACACCAACGGAGAGGCCATCCGACGCCCGGCCGGGAGAGTTTGCCCTCTACGAGAAGGCGTTGAAGGGAGGGTTGAGGTTGCCGCTTCCGCAAGTAGTAGTGGATGTCCTAAACCGATTGGAAGTGGCGCCGGGCCAACTAATGCCCAATGCGTGGAAGATTGTACTGGCCTGTGCAAGTGCGTGGCTGAGGGCGAACGAGGGGGAGGCTATGACGGTGGATGAGTGTTTTGCCTGCTACAAGGCTTCGGGCCAGCAAGAAACTTGGGTCACTTTGCAGATGGCTGCAGGAGGGATCTGGTGGCGGGGCTGCCGTCATCGATTAAGGGGTGAAGGCCGCAGTGGTTCTACGTGTCCGCAAACGGGGGAGTTTGGAGTGCGCACGGTGTGAAGAGTGCCCACTAAGTCTATGGAGCCGAAGCTAGGGGTCGCAGCGGAGGAGAGGGTGAAAAAGATGAAGGCATGGAGGGAGAAGGAGGGCGTCAAATGGGACGATCTCGTGCAGCCGTCAGCTTTGTTTGCCGCAGGATTGGGCCCTCGGCCGACCGGTGGAGATCTGGCACCGGCGGAATTAGAGGCGAGAAGAAATGCGCAGGAGGCGGAGGATCGGACCATTTTTGCCAAAGCCCAAAAGTTCAAGGAAGCGCAGTTAGGCTCGCCACCAAAACCGGTCGCGAGGGAAAGAATCCGACTGCGCCCCAAGCCGCTGAGGGAAAAAGACTTGGGCAGTTTTGAGCCACGACCACCCCCAATTGATCCGGTGAAGGAAAGGGCAAACAAGGAGGCAAAGGCTTTGAAGAAGAAGATGAGGGTTCCCCCTGAGGGGGACTCAGATGTGCCTGGGTTGAAGAGGGTGAGGGTTGGGGGGGAGGTTACCCCTATGGTGGGGGAGGCAAGAGAGAAGGGAGTGGAGGCGACCCCAGAAACGGTGGTTGTCCCAGACGTGCAAGGGGACAAAGGTCAAGGAGGCCATGAGGAAGAAGAGCACCTGAGTGTCGTGCCCAAGGTGCCAGTAGAGAGTGGGTCAGCTGATCCTGAAGAGGGAGTGGAGCAGCAATCCAAAGGGGGTCCTACGCTTCAAGGAGAGGGGGTCAGGCTAACGACTGCTATCTACCATGCTCGCGCAGTGTCTGGGCGATTGGAGGGAGAAGAAGGCCCAGCCAGGGCAGCTGCAGATCGCCTTATGGGGGTAGTGGACGACGCAGCCGTGCGCTTGATGGCTAGGATCAATGAGGCTGAGCTGCTAAGGGGGTTGTGCTCTGCCCAAATTGAGGTAACCACCTTAGCAGGGGCTTTGCTGAAAAAGGCGGCGGCTGCGAAGGCCAAGTTGGAGGATGCGAAGGCCCAACTTGCAAGTTTCAAGAAGGAGAGTGCAGGAAGGAAGAAAGCTGCGCGAAGCGCATGTGCCAGGGCTTAGGAGGAGGCTGAGAAGGCGAAAAAGATAGGGGTGTTGGCGGTGGTGCAGAAGAATGTTGCCGATCGTGCCCACTCTGAGCTGCGAGCGGTCAAGTTGGAGCTGGAGGATGAACGCCGCAAGGTGGTGTCACTCGAGTTCCAACTGGCTAGCGAGCGGAAGAAGGTGGAAGAGGCGCAGAAAGCCTGCACCATTGCCAACGAACGGTGGGATGAAGCGATGGTCAGCAACAAAGAGCTTCGTGCTCAATCAATCAAAGAGACAGAAGAGTTAGATCGCAAGATCGCTGAGTTGGAGCGAGATCTTGCAGACGAGCACGCCAAGGTTGCGGCAGAAAAGGCAGCGTTGGAGAAGGAGTTGGTAGACGAGCGTGCAAAGGCGGTGGCAGAGAAGGTTAGGCTGGAGAAGGAGTTGGAGGAAGAAAAAACCAAAAGCAGCGTCTGAAAGGGCAGCATACCCTGACTTATGCGTCGCAGCAGTAGAGCAATTCAAGGGGCCTCCTGACTTCCAGATGGTGATTAATGCTGCGATCGCCAGCAACTTGGCAAGGGAGGCGTCTGGGGGGGCTGGCCCGTCGGGGGCGACCGTTGGGAGCAAAAGTGAAGAAGAAGTAATCCAGAGCTTCCAGTGGTCGGACTTCTACAAACACGAGATGGTTGAGTTCTGGGACAGCGGCTGGAAGATGTTTAAGCGCAAAGCAGAAGAGTTGTTCCCAGAGTTGGACGTCAGCAGCGTGCGAATTGATGAAGACGACGTGGCCCAGACCCCCTTAGATGAGGGTGTTGAAGAAGAAGACCTTGTCTCAAGTGATGAGGAATAATTGAAGTGAACAAAATTTGTACTTAGAGTTGTTTTGGTGTGTTTGTTTTGTTTTGTTTGTTTTGTTTTTTTTTTTTTTTTTTTTTTTTTTGAATTGCTGTAATAAACTTATGTACAAGTTGTGAATGAATAAAATTATGAGCTATATTTTCCTTTGTCTGAAATGAATTGTTGAATTGCTATAATTGTTGAATTGCTGTCTTTATTTTTGTGAGTTTGAAATGAATGAAGAATGGTTTATTGAAATTAGGCTTGACTTGTAAGGAAAGAAGCTAACTTGCAAAAGTTGATAAGTAAGAAAACAATCTGACTTGTGGAGGAGACATGTGAGAATGTCAAAAATGTAAAGTTTCAAATTACGCCCAAAAATATTTTGCAAGAGTGTTGAGAAATAATAGGTTGGTTTGGGGAATGCAAGTCAAAGAGAAAAAACGTAAAGAGTGTCGTAGGAACATGGACCTGGAATTTGACTAAGTATGGTTAGTATGCCACAACCATGAAGTTTACGTGAATGTCCTTGACCGAGCTCTACATCCGTGCTCAGTTTGGGTGAAGCTATGATTAACTGACGTTTTAAGTAATTCAGTAGCTTCATGTAACTCAATTTGGCCGAGCTCTCCGTGCTCAGTTTGGCTGAGGCCTTAAGGAACTCAGGCTGGCTGAGCTCGTCATGCTCGGTCTGGCTGAGGCTTGTTATGCTCAGTCTGGCTAAGGCTTGTCATGCTCAGTCTGGCCGAGGCTTTGTATGCTCGGTCTGGCCGAGGCTTTGTATGCTCAGTCTGGCCGAGGCTTTTATGCTCAGTCTGGCAGAGGCTTGTCATGCTCAGTCTAGCTGAGGCTTTGTATGCTCGGTCTGGCCGATGCTTTGTATGCTCGGTCTGGCCGCGGCTTTTATGCTCGGTTTGGCTGACGCTTTTATGCCCAGTCTGGCTAAGGCTAGTCATGCTCAGTCTGGCTGAGGCTGCAATCAAAGTGTTATTTGAAAGATTACACAGATATTTGGGATATAAGCTTGTTGTCATTAAAGTGTAGCCCATTGGATCGGAAATTTACATCACATGAGAGGAGGATAGAGAACAATGAAGTGTGCAAATTGCCAAAAAGGAAATACAGCAAAAGGTTGATACAAGAATTGGACTTTTATTGAAAATAGCGCTTCAAGTGCTCGGCGTTCCATGGGTGGGAGAGATCTCGGCCTTCCATGTCTTGAAGTCGGTAAGTGCCTGGACGAGGTCTGGCTTTGACAACGTAAGGTCCTTCCCATTTGGCTGCCAGCTTGCCCTCAGCTGTATTCTTGGTGGCGAGGGTTACTTCGCGCAAAACAAGGTCCCCTACGACGAACTTCCTTTGTCGGACTTTGCGGTTGTAGTGGGCTCTCATTTTCTGTTGGTATGAGGCCCGTCTGACTGCAGTGGTTTCTCGGAGCTCTTCGATTAGGTCTAGATCTGCCCGACGCAGCTCTTCAGTCAGTTATGGATTCGGATGTATAACCCTTGGGGTAGGAAGACCGACTTCCACTGGGATGATCACCTCAGCGTCGTTTGTTAAGCGAAAGGGGATCTCCCCAGTGGGAGTTCGAGCAGTAGTGTGGTAGGCCCAGAGTACATTCGGTAGTTCCTCAACCCAAAGTCCCTTAGCAGCTTCCAACTTGGTTTTGATGATCTTTAAAAGAGAGCAGTTGGTGACCTCAACTTGGCCATTGGCTTGGGGATGACTTGGGGAAAAGAAACATGGTTGGATTCAAAGCTCTTCACAGAATTTCCTGAATTTGGCATTGTCAATTTGCCGTTGTCGGAGACGATGGCTTGAGGGATGCCAAATCTACATACGATCGACTGCCAAATGAACCTGGTTGTATTCCGCTTGGTAAATGTGGCAAGGGGTTCTGTCTCCACCCATTTAGTGAAGTAATCAATGGCAACAATGGCAAATTTGGTTTGGCCCCGGCCAGTAGGCAATGGGCCAACTAGGTCGATCCCCCATTTGGCGAATGGGTAGGGACTGCAAAGCGTGATTAATTCTGTAGGAGGAGCATGAGGGATGTTGGCAAAACGCTGGCACTTATCACATTTGAGCATGAAGTCTGTCGTATCCTGATTAAGAGTAGGCTAGAAATAACCAGTGCGAAGGATTTTGTGGGCTAGAGACCGGGCGCCTGAATGATTACCACAGATACCTTCATGGATTTCCCTCATCACGTAGGTTGCTTGAGTGGGATTGAGGCATCTGAGGTATGGGCGTGAAAAATCACGTTTGTATAAGAGGTCGCCGACAAGAATGTAGTTGGACGACCGGGCCCTGACTTTAGCGGCCCGCTGTTTGTCGGCTGGCAGTTCCCCCGTTGTTAAGAAGAGAGAGATATCGGCCGCCCAAGGGATAGGTTCGTGTTGGAGAAAGTAGACTTGCTGGTAGTTTGGGGAAATGGCAGGGTGAGTCAGGTACTCGAGGCGGACATCGTGGCTGAGGTCTGACTGGTCTGCCGAGGCCAACTGAGCCATTTCATCTGCCTTGGAGTTTTCTGTCCGAGGGATGTGCTTGATGTGGAAATTACTGAAGAGGCGAATGAGAGGGAGTGCAATGTCCCTGTAAGCCCGCATTGTGCCGTCCTTGGCATCGAATTCCCCCGTGATTTGGCCGACGATGAGCTGGGAATCGCTGAACACTTGGATATGGTTGACCTGGCTAGGCGGAGATCTGCTATCAATGCCTCATATTCGGCCTCACTATTGCTTGCGTCGAACAAGAAGCAGAGTGCACATTTGAAATAACCATCGTCAGGAGTGGTGAGGATAAGACCAGCCCCGCTGTCTTCTTTGCGGGATGATCTGTCGACATTGAGGGTCCAAGAGTGGGGGTCTTCTGGCTCGGTTGGTGGTGAAGGTGGAGGAGCTGTGGTTGGGGTGGGATTAGTGAATTCCAGGATGAAATCGGCAACAGCCTGCCCCTTAATTGCCGTCCGAGGCCGGTAGGAGATGTCAAACTGGCTGAGTTCGACCGACCACTGCATAAGTCTGCCAGAAAGTTTTGGTTGTTGCATTATCTTCTTCAATGGTTGGTCCGTGAGGACCACTATGGAATGGGCTTGAAAGTAAGGGTGGAGTCGTCTAGAGGCGGTTACCAGTGCCAAAGACATTTTTTCTAGCAACGGGTAATTCTGCTCCGCTCCCCTAAGAGCTCGACTGATGTAGTAGACCGGTCGTTGGACGGAGCTGTCTTCCCGGATGAGAGCTGCACTGACCACGGTGCTTGACACGGCTAGATAGAGGAAGAGGGGTTCGCCTGTGATTACCTGAGAGAGGATGGGTGGGTTGGCCATGCATTGTTTCAACTGTTGAAAGGCCTCCTCAGACTCCGCTGTCCATTCAAAAGATTATCGAAGAATTTTGAAGAAGGGTAGGCACTTGTCCGTTGCGCGGGAAATGAAACGGTTGAGCGCGGCAACTCGACCAGTGAGCCTCTGAACCTCTTTAACCATTCTGGGTGACTGCATTTCAATCAAGGCCTTGATCTTTTCAGGGTTAGCTTCGATGCCCCGCTGACTGACCATGAAACCCAAGAACTTCCCAGATCCTACGCCGAAGGCGCATTTCTCCGGGTTGAGCTTCATTTGATACTTTCGTAGGGTGCCGAAAGTCTCTCATAGGTCGGCCAAATGATCAGTGGAGAGCTTGCTCTTGACTAGCATGTTGTCAACATATACCTCCATGTTCCGGCCTATCTGATGATGGAAAACAGCATTGACCAACCGTTGGTAAGTGGCTCCAGCATTTTTCAACCCGAATGGCATCACACGGTAATGGTAGGTGCCTTGGTCGGTGATGAAGGAGGTGTGTTCCTGGTCGGGTGGGTGCATTAGAATTTGGTTATACCCAGAGAAAGCATCCATGAAGCTGAGCATTTGATGTCCGACTGTGGCATCAACCAGCAGATCTATGCGAGGAAGAGGGTAGCTGTCTTTGGGGCAAGCTCGGTTGAGGTCGGAGTAGTCGACACAGAGTTGCCATTTACCATTGTGCTTACGAACCAGAACCACATTCGATAGCCATTTGGGGTAGTCCACATTTGTGATAAACTGTGCCTCAAGAAGCTTGTCTACTTCAGAAGCAATAAGGTTATTGCGCTCCGGGTGGAAGATGCGCTGTTTCTGGCGAATGGGTCGGAAATGGGGCTCAACGCTGAGACGGTGGGTTATGAAGGAGGGGTCAATACCTGGCATATCAGAGTGAGTCCAAGCAAAGACGTCGTTGTGCTCAATCAGGAGGGCGCTGAGGTCGGCCTTGGCCTGGGAGGATAGTTGGCTGCCAATCTTGGCAGTTTTTGCCGTGTTGGTGGGGTCGATAGAGACCTCGATAAGCTCTTCCACTGGTTCCCCTCTGACCAGCTCATCCTCGTCCCTGACGTCAAGTCCTTCAATGATCATGGTCTCCTTAAGCTTAACTTCTTTAAGTGAGGCAACATAGCATTCTCTGGCTACAGTCTGGTCTCCCCTGACTATGCTGACCCCAAGATCGGTGGGGAACTTGACGGCAAGATGGAAGGTAGAGGTGATGGCTTGGAAGGCGTTTAGGGCGGTGCGGCCAAGGATGATGTTGTAAGCAGAGGGGCAGTCGACAACGAGGAAGGTGAGTAGCTTTGTGGCCTGCCTGGGGTATTCTCTGATTGTGATGGGAAGATCAATGGAGCCGATGGAGGTCACCCGATCACCAGTAAAACCGACCAATGGAGTTTGGAGAAGGGATAGGCTTTCTTCCTCGATCTTGAGCTGGCAGAAGCAATTTAAGAAAATGATGTCGGAGGAACTGCCATTGTCGACGAGAACCCTTCTGACTTTGTAGTTGGAGAGGAGCGTAGAGATGACGAGAGGGTCGTCATGAGGGTAACGGATCCCTATGCAGTCGGCGTCCGTAAAGGTAATAGGCTTTGTCCACTGTTTTTTCTGAGTTCTGCCCGCTGAGCCGAGCGAGATGGTCCTCCACAAGCAAGCCCTCCGGAAATAACTCTGATTTCTCCAACAGGTGGGGTGGGATTACCTTGCGCCCAAGGTTGTTGTGGAGGGCGATCATGGCCTTGATTAGGTTGGGCTGGCTGTCGGGGATGGGTGCGCCGACAGTTGTTTCTGATGGGCTCAGTCCTTTGCCTCTACTGAGGGCGGGTGTCCGTGAATCGGCTAAGACGTCCCTGACGTATTAAGGTCTCGACCTGATCTTTGAGGTTAACACACTCATTGGTATTATGGCTGTGGTCTTGGTGAAAACGACAATATTTGGACTGGTCTTTCCAACTGGAAGGGGTTCGTGATGGTAGGGGCCATTTGAGGAGGTAGTCCCGCTGGATCTGATTGAGGACTTGTTCCATGGGAAAATTAAGGGGTGTGTACCGTTTGAACCAACCGGGTGGTCGGGCTAGTGCCGACCGGTTGGTTCGGGGGGGGTCGGTCGGTGTAATGCGGTGTGTGGTTATTGTACTGAGTATTTCTGGTTTCTGAGTCTTTTTGGTTTTCTCGAGAGGTCGGGTTTTTTACTGTAGGCAAGGTTTTGAACCCGGACCGGACCGGCCGGTTGAACCGGTTGGACCGGCCGGTTCAACCGGTTGAACCGGTGGGCGGATAGGGAACTGGTGACCGGATGGGGTTCTGGTCCGGTTAGCCCTCTTAAACCAGCCAAGTGCAAAAACCGGGGTATTTATTGAAAACCAGTAAAACCCCCGGTTAAACCGGTGAACCGGTTGACCAGGTCACGGGTTGACCGAACCGGGATGGTTTTCTTGTATATAAAAATAAAAAATAAAAAAATTCAGAACTTGTTTTATTTTTGTTTGTTGATCTTCATTCATTTCAGAGAGAGTAGCGGCTAGGGCTTCACTTCTTCACACAGGTATCTCTTCCTCTTCATTCATTTCCGATCTGTCTCTCTATTTTTTTCCGCCATTAACGAATCAAATTGATGGATCTTTGATCTCTATTTTTTTCTTCACTTCTTCACATAGGTATCTCAAATTGAAGGAAAATTTTCAGATCTACTTTTATTTTTTTCCGACAACTGATCTCAGCCTCCAGCCTCCCCAAGTATTATTTTGATGGATCTTTGATCTCTTTCTTTGTTTTTTTAGAAATTTTGAGTCTACACTTGACAAAACCAAAATCAACACTTGAATCTTCGAAGGCTCTGTTTTTTTTTCTTCACTTGAATCAACACACAGGTATCTCAAATTGAAGAAGAAGGCTCTGTTTTTACAAATCAACTTTTGATAAAAATAATAATAATAATAATAAAACACTTGGGTCTACACTTGAAAAAGGCTCTATTTTTTTTTTTTTTTTAGAGAGGAAAAGAAGAAGGCTCTTTTAGGTTTAGAAATCAACTTTTGATAAAAAAAAAAATAATAATAATAAAACACTTGAAAAATATCACTAAAAATATTTAAGATTTTTTTTAAAAAAATCAAAAATTTAATATTTAAATTATTAATTTATATTTTTTAAAAAATTATTTATGACGTAATTATGACGTCACGGTTCGATCCGGTTCAACCCACCGGTTGAACCGATGACCCGTCCACCCGATCATTTTTCTGGTTCGTTCACCGGTCCAGTTTTTAAAACCTTGGCTGTAGGGTCTTGGCGAGTGGCTAGGGAATCTTCTACGTTCATGTATTTTTGGGCTTTGGAGAGTAGGGTTGCCATGGAGGTCGGGGGGTTTTTTGAGAGGGAGAAAAGGAAATCAGATGACCGTAGGCCGGCCATGAAGGCCGTAAGGATGACCTTGTCATTTGTTTTCCGCTACCTGCAAGGCTTCGGTGTTGAAGCGGGTAACGAAACTGCGTAGCAACTCCCTCTCGGTCTGACGGATATTGAGGAGTTGGGTTGCTGGACGTCGCTGGCGCTGGGCTCCTATGAAATGGCTGAGGAAGGAGTCACTGAGGTGCTGGAAAGTGGAGACGGAGTCTGCTGGGAGTTCACTAAACCAAAGTCGAGCCGACCCCTTGAGCGTTACGGGGAAAGCCCGACACATGATTTCGTCGGGGAATACATGGAGAATCATGAGGGTTCTGTAGGTTTCCAAGTGATCGACTGGGTCTGTTGTACCGTCGAAAGAGTCGATGGTGGGCATTTTGAACTTAGGAGGGAGAGGTTTGTCTCTGATGGAAGCAACAAACGGGGAGTTGGCTGTGGTAGATGGTTTATGTTGTATGTTCTGCATGACCCCTTGGAGTTGGAGCTTCATGGCTCGTAGTTCTGCGTCCCATAGAGGGATGTTGTCACCACCGGAGGGGAACGGGGGCTGGACATTGCTGGCTTCTCCTTCAGGGGTTGGTGCTGGGATCGATGGCTGTGGGCCCCGGGGTGGCAGGTTTATACCTGAGGGAGGGGGTTGCGAGCCTTCCGAGTTGAAGGGATTAGGTTGTAGGATAGTATGGCTCAGGACTCGTTCTTGGTTGGGGGGAATATCTAGAGGTGTGGAGGGGGCACAGGAAGGTTTCTCTGGAGTAGAGCATTAATCAGGGCGGCCAAGTTTGGGAAGACTAAATAAGTGCACTTTTTGACTTTTATTGAATTACGTGTAGAAAAAGTAGAGAGGAGATGCTGATTGATATGACCCAAAAAAGATAAAAAGATAAAAAGTATGGACTAAAATAGTCTAGCCAAACTTGGCCATGCGATTAATGCTGTTGGTAAGCTCAATGAAATACTGTGGGGAGTTGTTTGGATTAGGGGGGTCGGCTTGATGGTCGCCAGCATTATGGTGAGAAGCCATGGATCTAGTCGTGACTATACACTTTGATGGGTAGTAGGAAAGGGTTATTGGGACAAGGTCTCCGGCGACAATGAGCACAACTGGCGCGCGGAGCAAAGCTTTTCCCATAGACGGCGCCAACTGATGATACAGTTATGATGTAACGGGTTCCAGGCAAAATGGGTCGGACTGATCCACGTTTCTCGAGCCGGTATCTAGGTGATCAAGCCCACCAGAGAACTTGCACAAGAGTTCAACGGGGAATGGGGAGTCCCCCAGCGAACCCTCCGACGAGCAAGTTAGAGAGAAGTAGAATGTAGAAATATGGATTAGAGATAGAGAACTTAACTTTCTTCTTGTCTTCAACGTCTGCTTATATCCTCTGATAATCATTTCGTTGTTCCTTCCAACTTGTCACCTTGGCCGAAAGTCTACATTGTAGTTTACCTTGTTCAGGGTGAGGGCGTGCTGTCTCGACGGAGAGGGGTTATCGCAATAAATGCTGTAAGGAGGCCTCATTAATGGTGATGTGCAATGGCAATAACTTGGCAAATCTTTGTCTGCTGATGTGACTTGCCCTTCTCTTGCCATGTGCCTTGATGTCATTGGTTCTTATTGCTACATGGAGCTTCAGCAGTGCTGGGCTCTAGTATTTGAGATATGTATTGGGCCCTAAATGGTGGGCTATAATCTTTATGGGCTTATCCATGTCAGGTTAAAATAATTATTAATGAGATAAAATATCACATTAAATTCATAATTATTTCATTTTTTTTCTCTTATAAATATCATATCTAATTACAAAAAAATATAACTCTTTTTCTAAACACAAATATTTTAACCTATTAAAATAGTTAAAAATTAAAACAACCTACTAAAATAGTCAATTCTCAAACGAGACCATAGTGACACCAATGTCCGTTGTTATTGAGGAAAGGAGCGAATGTTGTATTTTGAAATTTGTAGTTTCTCTTGATTATGGTAAAAAATCTAGGGATTTATTTTTTTTTGGAATATTATTTATATATATTTTGAATGATTTTGAAACAAGTTTATAGTAATTACTTGTTTACTTGTTAAAATAGTAGCAATTAAGTCATTTCACATCAAATGCAACTTGAACATGAGAAATTTTTCTTACACTTACACAACACTTTTAGCTTATTACACCCCTTATTTTAATATTTTTTTTTTATTAAATTTGTATCCCTTTGCAAAGTAATTATTATTAAGGTCTTGTTTGGGAACCATCCCGTTTAGCTAAAAAGTCAAAAAGTTACTAAAAAGGTCAAAAAGCCAACAACCCATACTAAAAAGTCAAATATTCTTTTTTCTCTCTACTTTTTGCACATCTTTTCGTAAAAAGTCAAAAAGTTGTATCAAACATACTAGTTTTTTTGTTTAACTCATATTTTAGCCAAATAGCCAAAAAGTTATTAAAGGCCTCGTTTGGGGAGTGGCTATTTTAGCCAAAAAGCAAGAAGTTATTAAAAGTTGTCACATCACCTCTCTACTTTTCTGCACATCTTTTCGTAAAAAGTCAAAAAGTTACTAAAATAGCCTGTTCCTAAACGAGGCCTTAGCATGTTCCCAAACGAGGCCTAAGGACTAAAGGTCTCAAACCTCCCCTTCATATTTCTCTTTACACCCATTCATCTTTTTTCCATCATCCACCACCACCTCATTATCCTCCACCAACCACCACCACCACCTAGCCACCATCTCTGCTCTCCACCAAGCATCTCAAACCTTTTTCCTATCTCTCGCTCTTTCTATCCATCTATAAATCCAAATACATTATATATATACATATAAATAACAAAAACAACAAACAAAAAGAAGTAAAATTTATATTTAGAATGTATATATAATCTTTATAAATGAATAATATATAAGGTTTTTTTTGTGTAGTTTTGCATTATTTGGGAGAAGGAAAAAAAAAAGTGGGTCTGAAATTCTTTTCAACTCTAGCTTACTAAATAAATTGAGATTGTTTGGTTTTTGGTAACTGAACAATTTAAGTTTGTTCAGACTTCTATAGCCAGACATGATTAATTAATCAATTTTGGCTATTTAATGGGACACGATTGAACAAACTTGATTTATTCAGCCGTTTCTAATCATTTGTTCAACCGTGTTCTACGGAACAAACAAAATTTGTTCAATTCTGATTCGTGAAACAAAACACGAACGTTGAAAAAAATTACGGAAGTGGTAGTCACGGAAGACACTATGGAGTTTTGATTGTGGCGGTGAGGAATTGTGTGGTGCTTGTCATGATAGTGGAGTTGTGAGGTGGTGCTTAGAGGTGGTAATGGTGTCGGCGACTATATTAGTTGAAGATGGATGAGTTAGGGTTTTAAAAATTTGGGTGTAAGGAGAAAAAATAATGTTAAGGATGATAGTACAAGTGGAATAAAAATATGTAAAGAGATTAAATAAGATTCTCTAATTTGCAAAAGATGTAATAAAAAAATGATATAATGAGATAGAATCAATATATTAAAATTATGGTACTTACTATATTTCTTTCCAACCTTGTGGAAGACAAGTATAATTTACTCTTATTATTTTGAATGTTATTTCAAAACTTTGTCAATGAACTCAATAAACAATGACAGTTATTATCCTTATTGTACCTTGTCGTGGCATAGAAATTATAATTTTCCAAATTTCAAAGGGAAATTTTATGTTAGACCATCTCCAACAGTGAACCAAATCCAGCATCAGATTTAAATTTTGATGAAAAATTCGCTTTTTCATGCTCCAACGGTTGCACCAAAGTCATACCAAAATGAGATTTCAGCAAAAAAAAACATCAAACTGAGAACGGGACACAGATTTTACCAAATCACTGTTACTGACCGTTGAAAGAGGTACACCGGTCAACCAACCGGTTGCCCGGCCAGTTGACCAACCGGTCGACCAGTTTCCTTTAAAGTTGGTGGGTTCAAACCGGTCAAAAAAGGTTCAAACAGGTAAAAAAAAAAAAAAAAAAATTTATTTTGCCTTGCCGATTGACCGGCCGGTCAACCAACTGATCGACCCAAAGCTGCAAATATGGTTGCTGAGATGAATTGTTTACAGAAACAATTGTTTGAAGAAAGAGATGAATTGTTTGATTGGTGAGATGAATTGTTTAAAGAAACAATTGGTGGAAGAAACAATTGGTGAGAAACAATTGTTTAACAATTGGTGGGTTTCATCATGGATGAATTGTTTACAGAAACAATTGTTTGAAGAAAGAGATGAATTATTTGATTGGTGAGATGAATTGTTTAAAGAAACAATTGTTTAAAGAAACAATTGGTGAGAAACAATTGTTTAACAATTGGTGGGTTTCATCATTTGAAACAATTGGTGGGTTTTCATCATTTTACATCATTTGAAAAAATATTTACGTTTACCGGTCGACCAACCGGTCGACCCACCGGTCGACCAACCGGTTGACCCACGGGATTTGATACGGGATTTGATGTACCGTTGGAGTGAGTGGTATCAAAGTTGGTGAAATGGGTCATTTTTGACTCAGATTTGGTGAAAAATCTGATTCACCGTTGGAGATGCTCGTAAACATTCCTAAGTGGGTGTATACCATATGCCTCAATTACAATATTTATGATTTTTTTAGTTTTGACCTATTGTCATATTAGTTATAACTTCGTTATAATTTGGTTATATACATTGTGGTATTAATTATGATTTACTGTATCGTTGATTATAACATTATTTTAATTATGATAAAAAAAGATACCTTATATTATGTTTAGTTATAATTAAAATGATTTAATTACAACATTTGTAGTAATCATTCTTACAAATATCATAATTATATATAATAGATCATTTTAAAAGTGTTTTATTGACGCACAATGTTTTTGAAATCGGATCAGATCAATTAGTTCGGCCAGTCTAAATTCCGGTCTGAATATACCCTCAAACATGTTACATCTTGAAAATCCATCTATTTTACTTCAACTGAACCACTTGACCAGAAGAACCAGCCACGGTTGGAGAAAATTGGCCGGGTGACAAGCCTTTCAAGCACATCTAATTTAGGTCTCGTTTAGGGAAATAGTTATTTTAGTAAAAAAATTATTATAAATTGTCATATCACTCTCTCTATTTTTTTGTATATCTTTTCATAAAAAGTCAAAAAATTACTAAAATAACATGCTCCCAATCGAGACCTCATGAAAAAAGTTATTTCCAGGAAGTTGAACTTAGCACAAGAGCTGAAACCCATGCTATTTTCATCCCGCTATTGTGTCTGCGTGTTGATATATAGTAAAAAACATAATATGTATGGTATTTATATATATATATATATATATATATATATTATGGTGGTGCTACATATATTTATTAATGTACTAATTAATGTATCAAAATTATGTCACATCATCAATTAATACACTAATTAGTACACTAATTAGTAAAAAATAGTATTATTCTATATATTATGTAAGTAAAAAAGGGTTTTAGCGAGCAATCTCATACTAATTTTCTTAATTTTAAACAATGAAGAAAATCTTCATTGGTTAACTTCTATTTAACCATATAAAAATAAAATTCTAATTAGTTTATGATTCACTTGATAATCCCATATCGGAAAAAGAAGAAAAAATGAGTTGTTTCACTAATATAAAGTGAATCTTATACTCCCATTTAATATTACAGTGTTATGCATGTTTCAATTCAATATACTTTAAATTTTAAAATGAAATTTAAAAGTTTTAATTAATTAATATTTGTGTAAATTGGTTGGTCTTATGACCTAACCAATTAGGTTGAATCATTTTTAGTTTGACTGATTCGTTGGTTTAACCGCAATTTTAGCAGTTTTATCAAAATATATTGGTTAGATTTGTTTGATGCGAAATAAACTAAAGAGTGATCAGATTAAAGATTGAACGACTAAGATTGCTTGATTAGAAATAAACTTTCCGCCCAAATAATTGTTATATTTTATTTTATAATCTCACATCAGGAAAAGAAGAAAAAAGTAAGTTGTTTCACTTATATAAAGTGAATATTATGTTCCTATTTAATATTATAATGTTATCCATGATTCAATTCAAGACAGTTTAAATTTTAAAATTAAAATAACATTTAGAAGTTTTAATTAATTAATTTTTTTATACGTTGGTTGGTCTTTTGACCTAGCTGATTAGGTTGAACCGTTTTTGGTTTGACTAATTCGATGGTTTAACCGCGATCTTAACAGTTTTATCAAAATATATTACTAGTTAATTTTGTTTGATTCGAAAAAACTAAAGATTTACCAAATTAAAAATTTTGTTTTATCAACTTCCCGCCTGGACAATTGTTAATTTTTATTTTACACAATCCCACATAGGAAAAGAAGGAAAAAGTGAATTGTTTAACTTATAGAAAGTAAACCTATACTCTCATTTAATATTGTAGTGTTGTACATATTTTAGTTGAAGATAATTTAAATTTTAAAATAAAATAAAATATTTAATTTTTAATTAATTAATTTTTGTGTAAGTTGGTTAGTTTTTTGACCGATTTTAACGATTTTATCAATATATATGTATTATTTTATTTCTAAAAAGTATGTTTAAGTTTTATGACAAACTTTAACATTGAAAAACTAAAAAATTCATAGAACGCAATTTATTTTTATTTTATCACAAATATAATTTTTTAAATTTATTTTATTTTTTCATCTTTACCAATTAAATTGTGACATCTATTTTTTATTGTGAATTTAAAATATATAATTATTGACATAACAACTGTAATAATATATAATATATATATTCTAATAAAATAGTTAAAATTTAATTTATTTTAAATTATTTTTATACTTTTAAATAAATTTTATGTTATTATTTAATTTTAAAATTATTTTTAATTATTTATTTACCTCATGCGTCGCACGGATTCATATGCTAGTTATATTTTATTCCAAATAAACATATATTTAACAGTTAAGTGCTATTTGTTTATACAGAAATGATAAATTTTTTTAATTTGGGAGTTCTAAACAGAGCTTTAATGACTTGACAATGCAAACAAAGAAAAAAAAAAAAAAAAAAATACAAAACACGCAAACATCACATCATTAGGGGCCACACCCATTAGAACTTCCAATCTTTTTCTTTGTTTATTTTGCTAAATATATATTTTTATAACATTTTCTTTCAAACATTATATATAATTAATATATTTACGTAATGTATTTTAAAATATAAAAAATAATTTAAATAAATGTATCTTAATTCTTATATTATTATTAAATATTTTAAAATATATTTATAAAATAATTATGACGTCACGGTTTGATCCCCGATTTAATCCGACAGTTGAATCGGTGACTCATTCACCTGATCCCTTTTCTGTCTTGCTCATAAATCCAATTTTTAAAACATTTTCCTATGACTCAACCATCATTTGGGATGTTGGTTATTTTAATTGGCTTTTGAGTTTTTAGCTATTTTACTCAATGAAAAAAAGTTGTGTTAGAGATGATTTATGAATTTTTTTGTAAATGAATAGATGGTTGTAAGAGAAAAAGTGATAAATTGATGTGTAATATGTGACATTTTATCTTATTGACTATTATACATATATATATATATATATTTATCTTTATTGACCATTTAGCCAATTTAGCTTATTCCAAGCACCCTCTTAATATTTTTTTTATCGTTATTGACCATTTAGCCAATTTAGCTCATTCCAAATACCACCTCAATTTCAAAACAAAAAACATAAGGCATTGTTTAAGATGTATGATTTTGGTTTAAATAGCTAATAAAGGTAAAACAAAAATTAAAATAATCAATAAAATAAAAATGTCACATCCTGCACATACAACAACTATCTATTCAACTACAAAAAGAAAAGGTTACAAATCATTCCTAAACATAAGGCATTGTTTAGGATGTATGATTTTGGTTTAAATAGCTAATAAAGGTAAAACAAAAATTAAAATAATCAATAAAATAAAAATGTCACATCCTGCACATACAACAACTATCTATTCAACTACAAAAAGAAAAGGTTACAAATCATTCTAAACATAACTTTTTTCATGTCATAAGAAAGTCAAAAAAATACTAAATAATCAAATTCCCAAATGAGCACATAATAGCATATTATCGGTGAAATGACGAAAGATGATATGCGGTTGGAGAATAGAGGGGCGCTTGCATTGGAATTCGTGCCGGGCTAGTATGGTGACGTTAACCTCGTGGGCATAGAATGGAAGTGTAGGGCTGAGTAAAGAATTCGTAAAATTCGCAAACTAAATTGGTTCGGTCCAATCCGATAGGTTTGGATTGGATTTTTGAATCCACGATCTTGTTCTGAATTGGAAAATTGAGAGATCGATTACAGATTTCACTTCATAGTTTTAAATTGAAATCGATCCGGACCGTATACAACTTAGACTCTATTTATATCATACATCCCTTATATAGACTATCCTACCTCTTATATATAAAACTAAAACCATAATTAATAACATTTCATTCTCTTTTCTTCTCTATATGTGCAACAACTACTTTGTTGCTATTGTTGTATTATTTTTTAGTTTTAGTTTTGTAATGACATAATGGTAGAACTAGTTTTAGTTTTTTATGAAACTGTAAATAACGAATTGATCTTGATTTTACCTCAAGCCAAATCAATCTAGATCCTTTAGAGTGATTTTTCGTAAAGTGATTTTAGAGTAATTTTTTGAATAAATCCTAAAGAGGAGAGGTGAGTTTGTAATTTTAAACAATATTTTACACCATTTAAATTTTGTTACTTATTTCTTTTATGTTTTAAAAATCAACATAAAAATTGTAGGGGTCATTTGGCATTGGCTAATATAACTAACTTTTTTAATCTCGTTTGATTTTTATTTTGAGACTTTTTTGACTTTTGTAAGAGAAAAAATATAATAATTATAAATAAAAAGTGATATTTTATCTTATTAACTTATATAATTTATTTTTATCTTTTTATACTTTTTTTAATCCTAAAATCTTAGCCAAATAAGCACATATTTTAGATCAATAAAATGCTAGTTGAAAGAGCAAATGAAATTGGCCTGAGTATCTCCCATAGGCTTCTTTATTTTCACTTTTTTCCTATTTCAGAGAGTTAAATATAAAATATGTCCATCCAATAGATACCTTACTTAACTCCCGCGGTAAACTTTTAACTCTCTACATTTATTTTTTTGAACTCAAGTCTCCCTATATTTAGGAAGGCGTCAATCACTCCCAATAATTAAAAAATTATTATTTGTCTCTCACAAATTTTTTTTTTTTTTTTCCTCACATGGGGGAGGAAAGACAATAAAATTTAGAAAAATATTTTTAATAAAAAATAATAAAGAATAAATATTTTTTAAATATTTAAAATATATAGAGAAAAAATATGAAGTATTGCGAGATATGATTATTAAAAAATTGATTGCTTAAGGGGTTATTTAAAAAGTGTTAGATTAATGAAAAATATTTTAGAACTCTAATTCTTGAGTTTTAAGGGAGCTCTAAATAAGTGGGTCTCACTTATGATGTAATGTGTGTGTCTTTGTTTTGTTTTGCAAAAATGATTTAGACCTCTAAAAATAGACCTCTAATAGAGCACTAATTTGTCTTTTTTTTCTCAATTTTTTGTCGTTTACTTCACTTTTTTTTTTTTTTTTAATGGGTGGACAGCTCATTAGAGCTGCACTGTAGCAGCTCTAATTAGAGCTCTACAGCATGACTGTTTGTTTTGTTTTTTTTTTTTCGTTTTTTTTTTATTGCCACATCATTAGAGCTCTAATTAGAGCTTCCTAATTAGAGCTTTCTATCCATTGCTGTAGATTAATATACTTTTTGATTTTTTTTAAAAAAAAATACAATGTGGGATGTGGGTTAGGATTGAAGTAATATGATAGAAATGTGATATGACCCAAATAAGAGGCGATGTGACCCAAATAAGATAATGTGTTAAATGCCTTGTTTGGGAAATTGGCCATTTTGTTTTTGGCTATTTTAGTAGGCTAAAATATTTATATTTGGAAAAATAATTGAATTTTTTTAATTAGATGTGATGTTTATAATAGAAAAAAAAATAATTATGAATTTGATGTAATATTTTATATTATTAACTATTTTAATATATTTTATCTTTTTATAAATTTTAACTCAAAAAGCAAAAAAAAATTTTACCCGACAAGATTAAAATAACATGTATTATTTTAACAATTTTAACACACGTCAAAACACTCTAAAATAAAAAAGACATTTTTAAACTAAAATTTAAATAAAAAAAATATTGTTAGAAATACTCTAACACAGGCCTCCTATGAGAATATTTAAAAAAAATTAATTTATTTAAATTATATGATCACTTAATTTTTTATACTCTTTTCATAATTAGTAAAAATAAAATAAAATAACATATAAAATTATCCCATAAACAGCCTGCAACACTGACAGAGAATCACGTGGGCAGTGGTGACCACCAAGCAAACCAATCAATAATAGGCGGGTCTCGTGGGGTGTGTGTCTTCACCGTACGGTATGCCAATGTCCCACTTCCACGCTTTTGTCGTTTCTTTCTCTTTCTGCCCCTCTAGTCTTTCGAGGCAACCATCAACTCATCATCTGTCCCTCCCGCCTTGGAGAAGTTATTGGGTGGGGCTGTACCACGTGATAGCCGATTTGGGGTGCTTACTGTGTTGTTTTATTAGCTGATTTTAGAATCTATTGGAATATATTTGTAAAAAATTAAATTAATTGGTTATCGTTAATCTTTTTATTCGCTCACATTTATATTTATAAAAATAAATGACATTTTAATTTAAAGTATCAAAATAAATATACATGTGAGTGGATAAAAATGTTAATGATATCCAATTAACTTATTTTTTTGTATATATATTATACTCGATGTACCAAAAAATGTGAATGGTTTAGATCCCGTGATAGAGAGAGGAGAGGTCACAATTTTATATTAGGTGATTTTCTGCATATATTGTAATTAGTAAAAAGAATATAATTTTGTATTAATAAGTGATCAGAAAAACATAGTGATTTGCAATTAAGGTTGAGTAACGAATATACCGATCCGTCTAAACTGACCAAATCGAACCGATCTGCTACATTTTGGACGGATGCATGATGACGAGCGGACGGTTGCGGATTGATTTTTTTTCCAATCCGTCTAGTTTTGAACAGATGGTGGAGTTGAGATTTTTTTGGTCGCAACCGAGTCTCCAAACCACGAGCACCTCTAGTAATTTGTAAAATTTTATGCTTTTAATTTGTTTAGATATTCTGTTTCTGTTTTCAATTAAAAGAGAGTTAAATATTCTGTTGAATATATTCTACTGAAAAAGAGTTTTCAACTTGAATATATTTTTTAAATTGAAAAAAAATAAATGTGTTATTTATCTATATTTTTTGGTTTTTAAATCTAACTCTAAAAATAATAAATAAAAAAAGACAATTGTAGAGAAGTGGTTTGGAAATATTCTTCCGATCCCAGGGGACGCTAGTGATCCTCTTCTAGTCACCTGAAAAGAAATAAACACTCCGGTCAAGGGTGCCGGAATTAGCACTTCGATGGGCAAATCAGTCTCTAATCTCTGAATTGCTTATATTTTAAGTAAAGTGTAATAGTTCTCACATACCTTTTTCTGGCTGATGTTCTTCTATTTATATCTTTTCTTTCTTGGGCCTCGGGATTAGGTCCATTTCCAATTCTATATTTGGCATATTTCGTAGTAGTCCGCTCTCTACTCGGCCCATTGCTTAATCAGCTATTTGGTCTAGTAGAATTGCGTTCGAGCGTGTGAGCATACGCCGAGTACCACGTATTTTGACTCTCCCGGGTTCGACTATCCGAAATCTCTACGACTCCCAATACTCGGCCCGCACAATTGCCCCCCGAGCACTCCACTAACGACAGTTGGTTGGAGTGTTTGGCTTCGAACTCGAAAAGTCAGAGCCGAAATTCGGCGGCTAACCGTATTCCAACGCAAATGTCTGAACACACGCTTCTCGGTTATCATTTCAACTTCTCGCCTCTTCGTACACTTTTATTTATTGTGATTTAAAATTTCGACGTCTTTTCAAATATATACACGCTTTTAGACGCTCGTCGCTGGACTGTCTTCCGAATTACCTTTGCAATTTCCTTTTCTTCTCTATCCTCTTCGCCTCTTGTAAGTTCTCTCATTCTCTTCTTTGAATCTCTTTTCTTGCTTTGTTTTTGGCTTAGCATATTCATATTGGTTGGGGGAAATGGCGAAACATTTGAAAGATCTCCTCTCATCGGATCGAATTTTTGGCTTCCGACGCCATTTCTCTATTCCTGATGACGTTCGTCAATCACAGACGGCACCCTCGATATGGAGAGGGTTGATGAAACCACGATTGTCTTCCCTCTCCTATCAATTCCAGAGGGTGGAGTCCGTTTCCCCCTTCACCCACTCCTTAGGGCTGTGCTCTGCCATTGGGGCTTAATCTCTTCCCAACCAACGTCAACTTCTTTAGAATCGTGATGGGGATTATCGCACGAAACCGTCGCCTTAGGCTTAACCTTGGCATTCCCGCTATTCGGCATTGCTACGCCTTGGCCAAGTCTTCTGGTCGGCACGGCGTTATTTCCTTAGGGCCAAAGACACCGACCATCAACTAGTGACTATGTTTTCCAGCTCTGGGAAGCGAGTCGATGATGTTATGGTCGTCGTCCAAGGAAACTGGAAATTCGGTGAAGGCGAGGATCGCCTTGATCGTATTCCTAGACGGAGGGGCGAACCAGGTGGCCGTGTAGATTCTTTTATTTATTTATTTTCTGTTATATTTATAAAGCTTCATTTTCGTGACCTCATGGTTTTGCTTATGTAGGAAACGATTTGAAGAAAGTCCTGACCTCAGCCGACGACGCTGTTCTTTCGGAAATCAAGGTTGCGCTCAAATATTTTGACCAACTGAGTCTTCAGAAACTGAGGAGGGCGGCCCACGTTCTGCTCTGCTACGAGCCGACTTATGCGACATTTTTGGCGGCGAAAAACATCCCAATTCCGAAGGGTGAAAAGTTTCTTACCACCCTTATCCTGACTGATTTCAAAAATTTGAGGCAGGTCGGTTTAGAGGGATCAGATTTGGAGCGACCGGAAGTAGCTGAGGTCGCCGAGTCAGACCAATCCGTAGCCGAAGTCGACGAGGCTTTAAAGTTAGCATTTGAAGAAGCCGGCCTCAATTCAGTTGATCCTCCGTCTACTTCGGGTTGAGGGGACCTTCCACTTGACGATATCTTTCAGGGTCTAGAGGACCTTCCCGGTGCGTACCCAGAAGATATGGCTGGATTGAGCCTCACTAAACTTGCCAAGAAGGCAAACGCGGAAAGGATGGCCGCGCGGCAGAGGGCAGAGTCCATTCAGGCTGCCGAATTGTAGCCCTCCCAGACTGTTGACGGATCTTAGCCTCCTTGCCTACTGGCGAATCTCAACCCTACTTATCCGTTATTGAGGAGGAAACGGCAAAAAACCGAAGTGCCGAGGTAGAACCGGTTGTGCAAGCAAGTGTAGAGGCTGAGCAAAGGGTGGAGAAGCGCCCTGCCAAGGTCGAGGCCGGCTCAGAAGAAGACCGTGCCGACAAACGACCTTGTTTAGAGGAACCAGATGTGGTTGTTCCCTTTGTTATTCAGCCGAAGATAAAAAATACGCCGATCTCCTCCTATGCTTCGGTAATCAAAGACCCAGCGATTGCACTCAGTATGGCTACGTCCATTTCTCTACCTGCTGACAAGGCAGCTTTTCGGGCGGAGCCAGATCTGGTTGCAATTGCGTTGGCCGTGCAATCGGCTCTTTTGGTATATATCTTAAACTTTGTCGTTTCACTTTACGCAAATATTGTTTTGGTCTCAACTTCCAGTTTTGCAGGCCATCGAAAGGATAGCCGAGATGGGCCGTCGCCATCACGATGCCATCGAGCAGATTGGCCGTTTACAAGCAGAGGTTGAGGGCCAAAGGAGTAGGGCCGAGTTCGAGGCTTTAGGGCGAAGATGGAGGGCGCCCGTGCCGAGGCCGGGATGGAGAGAGCCCGAAACGCTGAAGAATTGAGATCGGTCGCCGAGAAGAGGGCGGATGTGAGCGACGATGCGCTTAAATTGGCCCAGGAGGCGATCTCTAAATTGGAGTCTGAGTTGGAAGAAATAAAGAAGGCGAAGGAAGCAGTCGACCTGGAGGCTTCCAGGGCATTCGACGCCGGGAAAAAATCTGCTTTCGATGTGACATTGGCTACACCAATTCCATACGAGCAAGTGGATATTGAGCCGCTGGAGTCTGACTCCGAGGACTAATTTGGGTGGCTTTTGTTTTTGTTTTAGGAATGTTCAGCTTTTTACAGCCTTTTGTTTAGTTGTTTTCATATGTAAAATGGCTACAATTTGTGCCTAATTTACTTAATGAAAATTCCTTTTGCACTTTGCTATTGTTTATGCTAAATTGTGTTATTGGATCATTCATTCATGTACACTTGCCGACTAGACAATTAGGCAATTTCAACTCCAAAAAGTCGAAAATTAGCACATGGAGTGGCTGTGGCACATATCGATCGGCATGGAGCTAGATGCTTTGCCGGTTAGATTAATAAATCTGCCCTTGTCCCAGCTAGTGCATGAGCCCCAAGGCATTCATCTATTATTGCCTTTTAGATAATTAGGCCATTTTAACTCCAAAAACCGAAAATTAGTACATGGAGTGGCTGTGGCACATATCAATCGGCATAGGGCTAGATGCTTTGCCGGTTAGATTAATAAATCTGCCCTTGCCCCAACCAGTACATGAGCTCCAAGGCATTCATCCATTATTGCCGTTTAGATAATTAGGCCATTTTTACTCCAAAAACCCAAAATTAGTACATGGAGTGGCTGTGGCACATATCGATCGGCATGGGGCTAGATGCTTTGCCGGTTAGATTAATAAATCTGCCATTGCCCCAGCCAATGCATGAGCTCCAAGGCATTCATCCATAATTGCCGTTTGGATCTGCATCCGTCTTTTGGAGTTTAGCGTTAATGAAGTCGCCTCGGGGTCACTGCAAGCATTAGAAATAAATGAGATGGACTCTTTGCGCCAGTAACTCCCCTTACTGTGTTCAGAATCAATTTAAAACCATTTGTGGCATAGGTAAGTGCGAATGTCAAATAGAGTTTTCTTCAACAGCAGAGGAGAAGCGTGAACTTTGGCTGAGCTTGATACTGTAATGAATCGCGGCAGCAAACCCACCTGTGCGAGAGGTAGAGCGTCCAAAGAACGAGAAAAGGGGCAGCCTCCAAGTCGTAGAAGCAGACCACCCCGCAAGGAGAAACAACAACGGGGAAGTTCTCCGCGACCGCGACCGCGACCGCGACCGAGAAATGAGGCCGACGTGGCACCGCGACCGTTGAGTTTCACAGTTTTTGTAGGGAATAAACCGATGACCGAGGCGGACTCCATAATCAAGGACCCAGGTGTGGCGGTCGAGTTTGCTCGACAGATTTTCTCACCGGAGGTCCAAAAGTCGATGATGGGTTGATAGGATTCCAACGTATTTTGAGAGGGCATCCACGGGGCAGTTAAAGGGCCGTATACTGCCTATGAAATCGGCATGCGCCTGCGTGCCGCTCGACGTAAGATAGAGAAGAAGGAGGAAAGAATCTGTAGTTTGGAGGCTCGCGCGGAAAAGGCCGAGCGTGAGCTTAGGGAGCTTAGGAAGACTCAAACCACTGAGCCGCGTGCGATGGGTCAATCCAACCCGATTTTGGATGAAAGAGTGACTCAACGGCTGTTGAGTCATGCCATCGCTGATCGAGATACAACAAGCATGTTCGCCGTGGAGAATGCGAGGAACGTGGGATACGAAAAAGGCTTCTATGCGGGCCAGAAGGTTGGGATTGACAAAACCAAAGAGAATCTTGCGGAGGAGGTCTGCCGATGCGAGAACCGGGGGTTTAGGCATGGTTGGATTGAGGCACTTCAGGCTACAGAGACTCTCTGATCAAAGGGTGTTAATTCGGCGTCGCCGCTGCACCAGCGTGATTATTTACCCTTTTCTGCCTTTGAAATCGAAAAGAGCGACGATGAAGGAGATGCTGCATAAAAACTATGTAAACACAGCTTTAAAAATTATGTAATCATTGACTAATTGAATAAAAATGTTTTATTTTTCATGTTTGTGTTTCTTTATAATCTTTGTTCGGCATACATATGTTTGCATGTTTCTTTAAAAAGTTGAAATGAACGTATTTCAGATAGACATTGATTGGTCTGAGTTAATCGCAATCAAGCATTCCATCTCGAATGTTTTTATGCTTTAACGTATAAACGGGTTTTGCCGGCTCGATATGAGAGCTTTCTGCATTAAGTATTGATTGACATAATTTGGAGGCTTTATCGGCCTACGGACGTCACGCGCCGATAGGGCTCCGAATCCGGAGACTTTATTTGGCCAGTCGTGATATCCACGATGGGTGCTCCGAATCCGAAAGCTTTATCGGCCCAAAGACGTCATGTGCCGATGGGGCTCCAAATCCGGAGACTTTATTTGGCCAATTGTGATATCCATGAAGGGCGCTCCGAATCCGGAGGCTTTATCAGCCCAAAAACGTCATGCGCCGATGGGGCTCCGAATTCGGAGACTTTATTTGGCCAATCGTGATATCCACGAAGGTCGCTCTGAATCCGGAGGCTTTATCGGCCCAAAGACGTCATGCGCCGATGGGGCTCCAAATTCGGAGACTATTTGGCCAGTCATGATATCCACGAAGGGCGCTCTGAATCCGGAGGCTTTATCGGCCCAAAGACGTCATGCGCCGATGGGGCTCCGAATTCGGAGACTTTATTTGGCCAATCGTGATATCCACGAAGGGCGCTCCGAATCCGGAGGCTTTATCGGCCCAAAGACGTCATGCGCCGATGGGGCTCCGAATCCGGAGACTTTATTTGGCCAATCGTGATATCCACGAAGGGCGCTCCGAATCCGGAGGCTTTATCGGCCCAAAGGCGTCATGCGCCGATGGGGCTCCGAATCCGGAGACTTAGTTTGGCCAATCGTGATATCCACGAAGGGCGCTCCGAATCCGGAGGCTTTTATCGGCCCAAAGATGTCATGCGCCATTGGGGCTCCGAATCCAGAGACTTGTTTTGGCCAATCGTGATATCCACGAACGGCGCTCCGAATCCGGAGGCTTTTTCGGAACATCGTTGAACTGGAATTTGTAAATAGGGATCTTTGCATTACAGAAAATGAGATGTACATGGCGAACCATTAAGAACAAGCATCATGTCCCACAAGTCGGGTCAATGATAAAATTTGTGTAAATGCGTGGAATTCCAAGGCCGTGGCAGACTCCTTCCTGACATGTCTTTCAGCCGATATGCCCTACTCCTGCGATCGAATCAATCTGATACGGGCCGTCCCAGTTAGGACCCAATTTTCCATCAGCCGGTTTCTTCGCAGCTGGCAGTACCTTCTTCAGGACCAACTCCCTGGTGTGTAGCGGCGCAGCTGAACACGTTGATTGTACGACTTAGCCAGCTGCTGTTGATACCGCGCCATGGACGCGAGGGCGGTCTCTTCGTTCTTCAATCAGAACCAAATCCAAGGCCAGCATCATGTCGTTTTGGCCCATATCAAAAACTGTCGATTTCAAGGTTGGGAGGCCGATCTCCAGGGGTATAATTGCCTGGGTTCCAAAGCATAGAGCAAACGGCGTTTCCCCAGTAGACCGCCTCGACGTAGTTCGATGAGCCCACAACACACTCGGCAATTCTTCGACCCATTTGCCTTTAGCTTTCTCCAGCCTTTTTTTGATGCCGTCCAAGATGGATTTGTTAGAGGCTTCAGCTTGACCATTGCTTTGTGGATAAGCCGACGTGGAAAAATAAGGCCGTATACCATACTTGTTGCACAGCTCTCGGTAGACGCCACAATCGAACTGGGTCCCGTTGTCTGAGATAAGTGCTCTTGGAATGCCGAACCGTGTTATGATGTTTCTCCAAACAAAACGCTTCACGTCGGCATCTCGGATGTGGGTTAGTGCCTCCGCTTCTACCCATTTTGTAAAATAATCTGTCGCGACAATCAAAAATCGCTTGTTGCCCAGGGCACGAGGCAATGGTCCAACGATGTCAAGCCCCCATTGGGCGAACGGCCAAGGACTGGTTATGGAGCTTAGTTCTTCTGCAGGCAGGTGGGTTAAAGGAGAGAACTTCTGGCACTGTTCGCACTTTTTCACATAGCATTCGGCATCAGCTCTCATTGTCGGCCAGTAATACCCTTGTGTTATTGCTCGATGGGCCAAAGAACGCCGCCAGAATGGGCGCCACAACTACCCTCATGTATTTAAGTCAGAAGCTCTTCGACTTTGTTCGGGTGTACACATTCCAGGTATGGACCAGAAAGGGATTTCTTATAAAGCTTTCCTTGCGGATCCAAGTAGTACCGCAGAGCTTTGTTTCGCAGCTTGTGCGCTTCTTTTTTGTCCGCTGGGAGCTGTTCGGAAGACAGGAATGCCGCAATGGGATCCATCCAACTCGGTCCAGCTTCTATAACACTGACCTGGACTTCCTCCGAAGGGCCAATGCTCAGCTCCGGGATGAAACCTACTTCGATGCTTCGTTTAATCTCTGAGTTAATGGCGGAGGCTAGGCATGCAAGGGCATCTGCGTGTGTGTTCTGATCACGTGTTATCTGGTTCAATTCATGATGGTCAAATTTTGCCAGCAAGGAGTTGGCCGTTTTCATGTAGGCCGCCATACGGTCGCTTCTTGTCGCGTACTCCCCTTTTAGCTGATTGATCACCAATTTTGAATCGCAAAATACAAGCAAACGCCGAGCACCCAGAAGATGTGCATTCCACAAATCGGCTAGAAGGGCTTCGTATTCGGCTTCGTTATTTGACACTTCGAAGCCAAGCTTAACGGCCTATTCAATTATTGCACCGTCGGGAGCCATGATCACAACTCCGGCTCCACTGCCCCACTGATTGGATGATCCATCACAGTACAATTGCCGAATGTCCCCAACATAAATTCTCCAGTTCGGCTTTGGTCGAATCACATCGGGCTTAAAATCGACAAGACCCCTAGTGAATTCGGCAACGAAGTCGGCAAGTATCTGTCCCTTGATTGAGGTTCTAGGTAGGAACTGAATGTCGTACTGGCCGAGTTCAAGAGCCCACTTTGAAACACGTCCTGACATTTCGGCACTTTGTAGTACTGATCGGAGGGGATAATCTGTTAGCACCCCAATGCTGTGTCTCTGGAAGTAATGCATCAGTTTCCTTGCCGCCATGACTAGGGCTAGGATGAGTTTTTCTAGCGGAAGGTAGCATGTTTCAGCGTCAACCATTTCCTTGCTCACGTAACACACTGGCCGCTGCTCCCCAAGCTCTTCCTTTATCAGTACGGCGCTGACAGCCCTGTCGGAAACTGCCAGATACAAAATGAGCGGGTCACCAGCAGTAGGTGTTGTCAAGAGTGGTACTGAGCGGAGGTAGGTCTTGAGTCCGTTGAAAGCGGCTTCATATTCGGCGGACCATTCAAAAGCCTTGCCCTGCCGTAGTGTATGAAAGAATTGTCGGTAGCGATTTGTGGACCGACTGATGAACCTGTTGAGTGCGGCGGCCATCCCCATCAACTTTTGAACCT
This sequence comes from Camellia japonica, assembly GCA_030407325.1. Taxonomy (NCBI): domain Eukaryota; kingdom Viridiplantae; phylum Streptophyta; class Magnoliopsida; order Ericales; family Theaceae; genus Camellia; species Camellia japonica. The sequence continues at coordinate 167,341,634 of JAPPVO010000032.1, forward strand.
CTTTTACTGAAAGAGGGGAGTCGAGTTCCAAGATTGCTGTGATTTGCCTGGGGTTGGCCTCGATTCCTCGGTGGTTGACAATGTAACCCAAGAACTTGCCAGAGCCGATCCCAAACGCACATTTGGAAGCGTTCATCTTCATTCTATATTTGCGTAGAATGCTGAATGTCTTTTCTAGATCGGCTATATGATTCTGTTCTTCCTTGGACTTGACCACCATATCGTCAATGTACACTTCCATAGTGTGGCCGAGTTGCTCCTTGAACATGGCGGTGACCAGTCTTTGGTAGGTTGCCCCTGCATTCTTCAGTCCAAAAGGCATAACTTTATAGTAGTAGGTTCCTCTTGGGGTGAGGAATGCAGTTTTGTCCTGGTCCTCTAGATGCATGGCGATTTGATGGTAGCCTTTGTAAGCATCGAGAAAGCTCTTACGTTGATGGTGTGCCATTGCATCTACAAGTTGGTCGATTCTGGGTAGGGGAAAACAATCCTTGGGGTAGGCTTTGTTTAGGTCCGTGAAATCGACGCACACTCGCCAAGTCCCATTTTTCTTCTTCACCACCATTGTATTAGAGAGCCATGTAGGGTAGGTCACTTCCCTAATTGCCCCGGTGTCAAGCAGCCTGTCAACCTCCTCAACAACGGCGGCAGTGTGCTCTGCGGCTGACCGCCGGCTTTTCTGAATGATCGGCTTACACTTAGGATTGACATTCAAATGGTGCTGTGAAACTGACGGATCTATACCTGGCATCTCATACGGAGTCCATACAAAGACATCGAGGTTGCTGAGCAGGAAAGAGATTAGCTGCTGTCGGTCGGCCTGATTTAGGGAGGCGCCGATCATGAAGAACTTTTCTGGGCTTCCATCGATTTCAACTCGGTCTAAGCCTTCTGTGGCCTTTTCATTTGGGAGCTGCCCAACATCGTCGAGGTTCTCTCGATCTGGCACCTCAATGGAATTCACCTGTAGTTCTTTTGGCGTCTTTTTAGCAAGGAGATAACATGCTTGTGCCGATTTTTGGGAGCCACGGATTTGCTTAATACCGCGTTCTGTTGGGAAGCGTAGCAGCTGATGATAGGTGCTTGGCACGTCCCGCATAATATGCAACCAGGATCGCCCCATGATGAGATTATACGGTGACGGCAGCTTGACGACCAAGAATTCCACGTCCACTGTTCGGGAACCTGCTCGAACAGGTAGTCTGATTTTCCCTAACGGGTACTTTGGATTGGCATTGAAGCCGAGTAGTGGATAAGGGGCCGGAGAGAGATCGATTCGGACAAGCCGAGTTTGGTAAATGTCTTATAGTACATAATCTCCGATGTGCTGCCTGGATCAATGAGTACGCGCTCAACTGTGAATCGGTTTACGTGTAATTCAATTATCAAGGGATCAATGTGGGGCAATGTTACTTCGGCCAAATCCAAATCATCAAAAGTAATAACCTCGACTTCGTGGGGCCGTTTAGCCGGAGTGAGTTGGTCTTGAGGGTTAGACTTCGACTGAATCACATGCATCACCGATGACATTGGTAGGCTGTATATCATGTGGATCACGCTGAGCGGGGGTGAATCCTGTCTTAAGGCTATTGTTTTGGTTGGGTTTCCTTTTCGGACGTACTGTTGTAGGCGGACATCTGGTACCAATTCCTCCAGGAGGTCCTTCAGTGCATAACAACTATCAGTATCACAATGGTCGGTGGGGTCTGATTTACTGTCATACAAAGTGAATGACGGTGCTTTGAATTTTTTGGGTAGCACTGCCTTTGCAATCCGTCATACAAAAGGATCGTGTTGATCTTCATCCGAGCTGTTTCTTCTTCGCTTATGCCTTGTACGGGAACTCTCTTCAGAACAACTGGAAGTTTCAGATCGTCCCTTCTTCTTGGGCTCCAGGGATAATGAGGCGGATTTGCTATCAGTATCTTGTTGTCGGGCTCGAGATCGTCGACCACCTGCCCTCACAGGTCGTTCCGGGCCTTGGTGTGCAGCTTGTTTGGACTTCGCCACCTCCAAGACCAAATCCTGACGGAGACGTTCGTTTTCTGCGATCATGTTCTCCAACCTTTGTTCGTTTTGCTTTGCTTGTTCCATGATTGCTTGCATTGCTTCATGCTCTGGAGTCGAGGGTGAGGCAAAGTTCAGAGCGCGTCTTGCGGGGATGGTCTCTGGTCCAAGCATGTTTGATGGAGTGAGGTCGTTTCTCTGCGTGGTTTCATCAGTGACTATCGGAGGGTCTTCCGTTACGCCCGCCATGGATGTGTTTGAGTATTCCCATAGACGGCGCCAATTGTGGAGAAGTGGTTTGGAAATACTCTTCCGATCCCGTGGGACGCTAGTGATCCTCTATTAGTCACCTGAAAAGAAATAAACACTCTGGTCGGGGGTGCCGGAATTAGCACTCCGACGGGCAAGTCAGTCTCTAATATTTGAATTGCTTATATTTTAAGTAAAGTGTAATAATTCTCACATACCTTTTTTTGACTGATGTTCTTCTATTTATATCTTTTCTTTCTTGGGTCTCGGGATTAGGTCCATTTCCAATTCTATATTCGGCATATTTCGTAGTAGTCCGCTCTCTACTCGGCCCATTGCTTAATCGGCTATTTGGTCGAGTAGAATTGCGTTCGAGCATGTGAGCATACGCTGAGTACCACGTATTTTGACTCTCCCAGGTTTGACTATCCGGAATCTCTACGACTCCCAATACTCGGCCCCCACAACAATATATGCTAGTTGGTTTTTATTTTCAAAAATAGATATAGATGTAACAATACAGAGACATACAATCTCTACTACTACTTTGTTCATGGTTTTGGTGGTTTGAATTGTTTTTATATTTTAAGAACCACAAATTGTAATGCTTCAAGTAATACTTTATATAGATAAGGCATGTTGTGATTGTAATATGTGGATGAGGCATGCAGTGCTTGTAAAATTATAAAGTTTCAAACTTTTTTTCTTGGGATGAGACATGCAGTGATTGTAATACTTTTTAAAGTTGTAATACTTTTTTTTTTTTTAGGAAGTGCGCAAGTTGAATTATGTTGAAAATTTATAAAATTTTAAACCGCAAACTGATTCGCATCCATCCGTTAATCCGCTCAATCGACATTCGTCAAATTAGCGGACGGATGCAGATTGATTTTCTCCAATCCATCAATCTAATGGATGGATGGCGGATTAGAGGTTCCGTGGCCGTAACTGATCCGCGCCCACCCCTATTTGCATTTGCTTAAAAACATAGCCGCGTGATATCTTAAACCAATTAATAAATTTTTTTCACCATCGAATGATTGTTTGGTGGTTACATCATCTATTACTTGACATTTATCAGGGGATAATATTAGGAATATCAAATTTTCTACTAAACAAATGATCAAATGCCTCACATAAATGTAAAGTCTATAATTTTATAAACTCCACACATATACGAGACATTTAGTCATTTATTTAGTTAAAAATCTAGAACTCTTAACATTTTCCTTTATCAAGTTTATTTGGTGGTCATTAGTCCACATCAGCCATTATTTGGTGGTAATTTATCAAGTTTGTTTTGTTTGTGGTATTAACATTTATCAAGTTTTTCCTTAACAACTTAGCACACATTTGACATATCAAAATTTGGGGTTAAAAAGTTATTTTAGTTATAAAAAGATAAGATAGTTTAAAAAATTAATAAGATAAAATATCATATTTAAATTATGATCATTTATTTTTTCTCTCATGAAAGTAAAAAAAAAAAAAGCTAAAAAATATATCTCAAAGGAGACTTTTTAGTCCCATATTAAAATAGCCAAAAAATTAAAAAACTAAAAAGCCAACCCACATTCTAAACGAACCTTTAACCAAAAAATAAAATAAAAAAGAATAAAAAAATTGGGTTTCAATATTTTAATTAATAAATATTAAATATAAATTTATTCCGAGAACAAAAAACAATTTTTCCACTGCTTGACAGGTGAAATTTTTTTCTATGCAATGATGATACCATATCGTTGATATCACCATCTAATTATTTCTTGTCTTTTATCCTTTGTGGCCTCGTTTGGGAAATTCGCTATTTTAGGTTTCTCTTGACAACATCTAGAAGAAACCAAAAAAAAAAACTTACTGTTAAATGAAATTTTTCTTTGCCGATAAAAAAAAAAAAAAAACTTATTAATTTATTTGAGTAACATTCATGTTTGTTTTCAATTTTTTGAAAACAATTTTACTTTCTTATTTTTCGTATTGTTTTTACTAAATTTTTTAAATATTTTAAGTAATTGTTTTAATTTTTGGACACATCTAACATAAATACACTTAAAAGTATAATTTTCGTGAAAAAAATCTTTAAAAAATTCACTAAATACCAAAAATGCAAAAAAATATAAAAATTAAGTATATTTTTTTATATTTTTGTGTATTTATTAATTTTTTAAAATATTTTTTCACAAATATTTTACTTTTTAGATACATCTAAGTCATGTGTATCTAAAAAAGAAAAAAAAAATGCATAAAATTTTTAAAATATTCACTAAAAAAAAAAAACATGAAAAACAAAAACTCAGTTTTTTGAAGAAAACTGAAACAAAACATACTGATTACTTCTTTATTTTTTTTCATATTTTTTTTTTGTAATAAGTAAAAAAATCAACTTATAAGTCGTATCCAAAATAACTCTTAGTTGAGATGATTTGTGAATTTTTTTTTATAGTTGAATAGATGGTTGTCAGAAAAAAAAAAGTGATTGCTTGATGAGTAGAATGTGACATTTTGTCTTATTAACTATTATAATTTTTTGTTTTTATTGATTATTTTAGCCAAAAAAAACTCTTATCAAACACCCCCATGTATATATGGAGAACTTATTTAGTGGTGTTTTGGGAAGTTGGTAAAAAATTAACTTTTTGATTTTTTTTGATATTTTTTTTTTTGTGTGTGTGTGTGTGTATCTTTTTGGCTTTTTTGTGTAAAAAAGTTAAAAAGCCAAAAAGTCAGCTTTTTTGGAAGTTTCCAAAACACTCCTTAGTGATCTAGGAACATTGCTCTATACCACACAAATCATGACACTTGTCATGTTGTCTCTTTATAAGAGACAAAAAGTGATGGAACCTATTATTTTAATCAATCAAATGCATATTAGAGCATCATTTGAAATTACCCCTAGAGCAAACTATAATTTCTCGTATATATGATAATGCAATTGTACTTGAAAAATAGAATTAATTACATAATTTTATGTGTAAATTACAAACACATCTCCTGAGATTTATTTAAATTACAAATTACCCCATATGGTTCTAGATATTATATTATGCCCCTAAGGTTTTTAATTTCATAACAAATATGTCATTTTATTAATAAATCATTAAGTTAATTAACAATTTTTAATTATGTTAAAATTTTATTTTAATTAATAATTTAGATAATTTTATTATTGTATAGGTGAACAATTAGAAATTTCACTTTTTCAATTAATTCTTTTAAATAAAAAATTCTATTAGGGAGGTATTTGTAATTTTCCAAACCACAAGGGACAATTCGTATTTTAAGTAAATCTCAGAAAATGTATTTGTAATTTACCCTAATTTTATTATGTATTAGTGATGTATCCCCATTATACTAAATTTTTACTCCATCCAACTGAGGCAATAATGTCAGCAAATAAAGGATAACAAAGTTAAGAGTTTAGTACAAGCAAATAAACAAAAGGGTACTTAAGACTCTCCTAGAACTAGCAGCCACCATGTCTGCAACTAGGACAGATAGGATAGAACTGAATGGTTTTTCTAAGAAGACAAAATGCTTAGTTTGGTTGACTCCAATGTTGGCGAGCGCATCGGCACATTGATTAGCTTCTCTTGGAATATATGAAATGCTGCAGTTGCATCTTCTCAGGATGAAGTTTGCATCTTCAATCAATGCTCTATATAGGCAAGAGCTGTCAGCTCCATCTTTGATAAGTTGCATTGCTAGCTGGGAGTCTGTCTCAAGTTCAATGTTTGCCATTCCTTTCTGCATGATGATGGTGAGACCTCGGTAGAGTCCTCAAAGTTCAGCCTCTAAGCTTGTGTAGTTCCCTAGATAGCCCATGGTAACCCCACAGCCAAGTGCCTACTTTATCTCTCAATAGACCACCATACCCAGATTGGGCTGGATCTCCTTTAGGGATTCCATTAGTATTCAATTTCAATTTCCCTGCAAGAGGAGCAAACTAGTTAGTTAGACGTGGTGCTGAATAATTTAGGTGAAGTGGATTTAGAAAAGCTTCCTGAATTGCTTGGGCTTGCTGAAGTATTTTGGCTGTGCTGATGGATGCAAGTTGAGTTTGGTTTTCAAACACTTCTCTGTTCCTATCTTTCCATATATTCCAAATAACAGATAGGAAAATAGTTGGCCATTAGAATTAAGCCATCTTGCTCTTACTTTTCATGTTGGAGCTTAATCATTCAGTTAGAGGTAACTTGTCTCCTTCTTGCCACCATTTGAGATTTGTCAAATTCACCCAGATGATTTTAGATTTAGGACAACCTCTTAGTAAATGACTCATGTCCTCTCTAGCAGTTTGACATCTGGGGCAAGTGTCTGAATCTGTAAGGTTCCCTGTGAGTCTCATATGGTTTGATTTTCTAGACCCATTGCCAATCTAAACCATTCTTATCTTGTTTGGTAATGGAATTGTAAGTAGCTGAGGTAGTAAAGTTTCCATTGTTGGTGCCTTGCCAGGTAGGAGTATCCATGAAAGTCACAAACCGAGGCCTATAGATGTGTAGAATGTTATCTTTGTCTTGTTGGGAGATTAGGTGTTGAATTGGGGTCAAGTCCTATTAGCCTTCATCATCTAGAATGGAGCTAACGGTTGTTATGCAATCAATGTGAGAGCCCTGATTATTACTGCCCAGTGGTGTTGTGCCACACCACCAATCAGTCCAGAGTGAGATATTCTCTCAATTTCCCACATTCTATTTGATGTTATCCCTAAAAACCTCTCTATTTTTAAATATGCTTTTCCAGGCGTGAGATGCTTTTTTCTTGATGGGCCAATTGAAAATGAAATGGTGCTTAAGGTATTTTGATTGAAGAATTTTGCACCAGAGATTATCAGCTTTACTGGTAATTTTCTAGCCCAGTTTGGATATTAGGGCAGAATTTTGCTCCCAGATTTTCCTAATGCCCAGCCCACCATTTCTTTTACTTTTGCAAACTTGGTTCCAATTAACCAAGTGAACTTTTTTAATAGAATTCGTACTACCCCAAAGGAAATTTCTATTTAAGCTGTCAATTTTATTACAGATATTCCTAGGTAATTCCATAGTTTGCATGAGATGATTAGGTATGGCAGAGGTAACATATTTCACAAGGGTGATTCTACGTGCTAAGGATAGATTTTTGGCCTTCTAACTAGACAACTTTGGACTTGCCTTTTTTCGCGCCCCTTTTCGGAAAGGTTGGAAAGAAAGGCCTCACAGTTCGGACTTCTGCGGTTCTAAATCTAGTCTCACAAATGCAATGTGAAACTGATAAACACCAAAGAGTCCAAATCCAGCAAATCTTTTTGGAAAATCGATTTAAAATCAAATAATACCAAAATTGGACTGCTTTTCCAGATACAGAGTCGCCACCTAAATATTTTATTTTTGGAGAAATTTAGGAAACCCATGACTTGTGCCAAAGGCCACGTGTCCATCATCACCAAAGTTGCCTCGGCTCGGGAACTTAGGTACGAAGGGGAAAGGTCATGAATTGAGCACCCTCGCTCACCTGATCAAAGATCGGCCTCTACTAATGATGATATGAGTTTTTATAAACATTATGTGCTCTTATTCTAATTATTAAACTAGCTTTACTATGTGATGCGCACAATCAAGTATAGACTAGTTTGCTCAATTTGGAACAACTCAACTCATGTTTGTTTGCGAAAATGGTTTGAATTTGCCACCTCAAGTGGGCTTAAAGTTGCAAATTTGCCACTAAATACAGTGGGCTTAAAACATGATTTTCCACTCAACAAAGTGGGCTTAGAACTCACATTTGTTGAATCGTTCCAATTCAAACAACAAGCCTTCATCCACAGGCATTCATGCAGTTTAGCATTTAAGCATATAGCCTCATGGCAAGCATGCTAATCATGGCAACATTCACACTTATGCAAGCATGCTAAAGCATAAAAACTCACCAAGTACTCCAAGCGAAAACATAAAACTAGTTAGAAAGATGCATGATCCTAACTATACAAGATGTCTAAATGCAACACATGCAATATGCAATTAATAGGCTCAGCTACTAATATGACATGCGGATCGATTCGAACAACATGCGATAAAACATGTATTCAAAGAAGTAATGAAATAGCAATGTAGTTTGAATGATGCGTCGAGCCTCAGTGCATGCAATACGAATGAATGGATGCAAGCATGCGATATTGTAGACGTGCCCGAATGTCCTGGCTCCGCGCGCGAGATGGCGTGAAAATCCGTTTTGTTCATCGGAATACTACAGTTCGGACTCAATGTCACGGTTTTAAATCTAATCTCGCAAAGTGTAATGCAAGATCGATAAATCACCAAAGAGTCCAAATCTGGCAAATCGTTTTGGAAAACTGATTTTTATAAAGAAGTGTCAAACATGGACTGCTTCACTAGATACAGAGTCACCACCTAAATATTTTATTTTGGAAAATTTAGAAAACCCTAACTCGTGCCTAAGGCCACGTGTCCGTCATCACCAAAGTTGCCTCGGCTCGGGAACTTGGGTACGAGAGGGGAAGGTCATGCAATGAGCACCCCCGCTCGCCCGATCGAAGATTGGCCTTTACTAACATGATATCTTGTTTTTGAAAACACATGCGTTCTTATTCCGGTTATTCGCCTAGAATTACTATGTGATGCGCACAACACACAAGTATAGACTAGATCACCTAAGTTGGAACAAAACATCTCGTGTTTGTTTGTTTGAAAATGGTTTGAAGGTGCTACTTGCAAGTAGGCTAAGACGTGGATTTGCCACCCTCAAGTGGGCTTAGAAAACATGATTTTGCCACCTCAAGTGGGCTTAAAACTCGCATTTCAATGAATTGTTCCAATTCAAGTAATCCAACCTTCACCCACAGGCATTCAGGCAGTTATATCATTTAAGCAAATAGCCTCATGGCAAGCTTGTTGTCATGGCAATCAATAACACACATGCGAGATGCTAAAGCGTAAAAGCTTACCTAGTACTCCGAGCCAAAACAACAACTAGTTAGTAATCAATGCATGATCCTAGTTTATGTTAAGATGGCTAATGCAATGCATGCAAAATGCAACTAGAAATAGGCTTGGCTATTCTGAGATGGCATATGGATGCAACTTGATAAACATGTATTCAAGTAAGAATTGAAATACAATGCGGTTAGTATGATGGGCCGAGCCCGGTGCATGCAATACAGATGAATAGATGCAAACATGCGAGCATAGGAATGCTAAATTGAAAAATAACCTAGAACTAACCATCGTAAGCTGATAAGTAGAAGGGAGAAAGACGTGGGATTTGAAGACATTCACACACTCATGCACACTTATTACAAGAGTTGGCCCTCTCGACGGAGGGTTTGAATGAATAAGCTAAGCTAATCTAAGCTAAGCTAACAAATAATCTAATAATCTAATTAGATTAATTATTACACAACCAAATTGAATAAGTAGCTACAACTAATTATTACATCACAAAACTAATTAAACAAATTAATTAAGTTACAAATTCAAACTAATTAACAAATAAAGCTTTAAACTAAGCTGCTCCAGCTCTGGTTGAAGGATAAGAGTATGCATGCTCGGTTGCCGTCCCGAAAAGCTCTCCAAATGCTCTCTAGAGGCTCTGTCTGTAGGGTGTCCTTGAGAACTAACTGCTGGATCTCACCAAAACAGTGCTGAGGAGTGCACCAGTGGCCTGCCGGCTATGAGAGGTGGCTGCCGACCCCCCTGTCGACCAAAAGAAGGCACTGCCGGCCAAATATGAAGGTTTGCCGGCCAACAATAAGAGGCTGCCGGCCACTGGTGTGCTGTGACACCAAGCTGCAGCAGAACACAAAATAGAGGAAATGGAGGGTCTCCCCAGGGTATGTACACACTATGCCACTCCATATCACCTGAAAACATCAAGGGAGAGGCATAATCAGATCCAAGACCATCAATTACGCATCTCGATGCATGATGGCCAAAGATCCAACATGTGCGAATTTCAATAAATGCATGACAAATAAGACACCAAGACCATCTCCCCATCATGAGGAATCAAAGGAAATGGAGACTAAGGGAGATTGGCTCATTTCATCACTTCAAGTATGAAATGAACCAATCTTCCTCGCGTTCAATACGACATCCGATCTAACGTAATGCAAAACATGCAAACAACATGACATGCAAACAACATGCTAATCATGGCATGAAATGCACTACTCTAACATGCAAACCTTCATGCACAACATGTTAAGGGACCAAGAGTACCAATGCTAGTGAGGAAGATAACACTATAAGCATGCATCACAATGCTCAAACATCCAAACCAGCTTAAAACAGAGTTGCACCATGCCCAAAACAGTGGCAAAACATGCCAAGATAGAAGCTCAAAAGGCTATACAAACATGCATGCATATTAGCCCAAGCTTAAGGCACAAAACACAACTCTCCAAAGGCATTGAAAGAGTGAAGCATGGAGTATACTGGCTTGTGTTCCAGCACTGAAATGGCATGCAAAATGACTTGGAATCATGCAAACAACCCATGTAATGCATGTTGAAAGGCTCAAACATCAAAGCTAGTGAAGTGTACTACACTAGGGGCATGCAAGACAATGCTCAAATGGCCAAACCAACCCCAAACAGACCCTATGCAGGCTAAAATAGTAGCAAAAATGGGCTGAGATGATGGCTTGAAAGGCAAGAAAATGAGGCTCATGCAATGGCTCACAAATAAGGCATAATGCTCAACTCTCAAGAGCACTTAAAGAGTGGAAAATATGGAAGTGTAACAACACTATATGCTCTAAAATATCATTCTAAATGATGCCAAAACGTGCAAATACCTCAGGTTAAGCATGCAAGATTCCTCAAAACTCAAGGCTAGTCAAAGCTTTTGCACTACAAGCATGCATGACAAGCATCATTCGACCAAGAAGCCTCAAAATAGAGCTAAGACATGTTAAAACAAGAATGAAAACTTTATGGAATAGAGCCAAAGCATGATAGAATAATGGATCAAAGTATAGAGCATGTTAGGCTAGCAAGGCAAAATTACACTACAAGTGTATGAGCCACTCAAGAGACAACCAAACCAGCCAAAAATAGAGTCATGTTAGACCTAAAAACTCACAAAAACAAACTCACACCATGCCTCAAGAGTATAGAGATACATGCTCATTTGATAGGCCAATAATACAAGCAAACAAGATAAGAAGAGAGGGGATCACCCCCTCTGATTTGAGGCCTCAAAACCACAAGTCTACCACTGAAAATCCACTGGATTTTAGTGGTTAAAAGGCCAAATAAAGACTAACTCAAAGGCCTTAAGACATGGTTCAAAACAAGGCCAAACAAGGCACACAAGAGGGTAGAACACCCTCAACACCAAAGAGGCCTTAAACAATCATCAAAAGCACTTAAATACAAAACTTTTTTCAGTTGAAAGCAAGGCCTAAAACAATATGCAAGGATGGCCAAAATGGTATACAAACAAAAGCTTAAAAGGGGAATATACTCACCCTTGAAGTACAACTTCGAAACCAGCAACCTTTGAGGCCAAAAACCAACTTTCAGAGTTCAAATAGCACTCCCAAGAACCTCAGCTCAAAGGTGGTGGTGTATCACTATGTGTTGTAGTGTAAAAGTGAGAGGAAAATGCACTTTAAGGCACAAACAAACACAATGAGAAATATATATATAGAGAGAGAGATATATTTTCTCCAAAGTTGCTGAACCTGTGTAAGGGAGGAGGAACCTCTCCTTATATAGAGGAATGCAATGCAAAGCTTGTTAAACAAGCTTGAAAAGAGCTTCATCCCTCCATAGAGGAGAGATGAGTGAAAACCAGCTGGCTCAAAAGATCTGGCATGAAATCTGCTGAGACAAAGTGTTCTGCCGGCCATCAGTTGTGGTTGGCAGTGCCTTATTGTTGGCCGGCAGGCTTCATCAATGGCAGGTAGGGATAAATGCATGGCCGGCAGTGGCAGAGAGTGGCCGGCAGTGTACCATGAGAAATATGCTGAAAGGACAAACATATGGTCCAAGAATGGGGTAGAAATGATACAGGGTTTAAAAAGCTCAAACCTGTGGCGTTCCGCCGTGAAAGTTGAGTACTCGACGAGCAATCAAATTTGTGGTTGGATGTACCTACAAGCACAATCAAGTCTTGAGGATGGTTAAAAATGGGGTGTCTACAGATATGCTAATCGAAACATGACCCTAAACTAACCATCAAAAGCGGGTAAGTAAAAGGGAGAAAGACGTGGGGTTGGAAAACATGCATACACGCAAGCACACTTATTACAACATTACGCCCTTACGAAGGAGGGTCCAAATGAATAAGAGCTAACTAGCTATGCTAATTAAGCTAACTAATTATTACAAAACTCGAAACCAATTAACTATTCTAGTTAACTAATTAAGTAATTACATCACATCTAATTAACTACTTAGCTAATTAATGGATTACAAGCCAATTGCAAGTAAACTAAGTAATCAACTTCTTAGCCCCGGGAAGTGATGGATATGCATGCACATGCTCGATTCCACACGCGAAAAGAAATTGCTTTGCTGCTGCGAGCCTCTGCTTGCACATTTGATCACTGAACATTCTGCCAACTTCTAGAACACCTCAGCTTCATCTTACCATCACATTGTGCAAAAATCACTGATGGCCGACAAGAGAGACAATGGGCCGGTCGGCTACCAATGGTGGCCGGTCGGCCACTACTGGTTCACACTTGCATGCTGCAACAGAGAGCCAAACAGAGCAAAATAGTATATTGTCATAGGTTGTTTGTACTGTTCACCCTCCTTATCATCACACAAGCTTAAAGGAGAGAAACTCTTGGCCCTCAAACCATTAATCAAGCAATTTCCATGCATGAGGGCTAAGGGACCAAGTTTGTACAAGTTTAATAAATGCACAAACAAGACCAAAACGACCGCCACCCTATCATACATGATCAAGGGCAATGGTGACCTAGGAAAATGAAACATTTCATCACTTTGAGTATGAAATGTTCCATTTTCCTTGTGTTCAAATTAATGTCCGATTTGAATACATGCAATGCAACACAAAGAATGCTTATCTTGCACACTTTTACTTGTCAATTTTGTTTACTCATTTTAGTTACCAAACAATTCATTAATCAATTAAGTCCATTGGTGAGTGTCCTCTAAAGTGAAAGAATTGTCAACCAAGGGGTAATTTAAGGCATGAGAGAAGCTTCATGCCGTTGGTAATGAACCATCAAAGAAGGATTAAACCATTAAGCATGAGCCTCAACCTTAAGCTTAAACAACCCTAAGGTTGAAACAACCCTCAAAACAAATGAAAAAGTGAAGAAATAAGGGAGATTGCAGAGATTGTATGTGCTGAAATTGAGTGATAAAAGCACTAAAAACATGCAACCAACTTACACCAATGCTAGTTAAAGCCTTAAAATACTAAGCTAGTGAAGGAATTAACACTACAACTATGTAAAACAAGACTCAAACAAACTAACCAGCCCAAAACAGAGCTAAAACAGGTTATTTCAGAGGCTAAAACATGCTGAACTTGAGCTAAGTTAGGCTAAAGAAACATACTAACATGTGAAGCTAACTAGGCATGCAAACAAGACATGAGGAGGGGAGGCTAACCCCTCCAATTTTGGACTTCAAAATGAGTTTTTGGCCACTGAAAAACCACTGAAATTCGGTGGTTAGAAGGCCCAAAAAATTTGATTTGAAAGTGATGGATAAAGGCTCAAAAACTTAGCAAACTAGTAAGCAAGAAGGGTGAACCACCCCTAACTAAAAGAAAGGCTCAAACCACCACTTTTAAGTCACAAAACAGAGGTTTCTTTTTGGTTCAAAACCAGCCTCAAAACAATTAAAATAGATGGCAAAACAAGTATACTAAACAAGTGAACAAAGCAAATAAACTACTTCTTGAAGCAAAGAGAAAATCTAGGCACATATTCAAGCTAAAACCACTTGCTAGAGCTCAAAACAAGTCTCAAGGAACCTCAACTCAAAGAGAAGTAACTTTGATCAAGGTAGTGTATGCAAAAGTGTAGAGAAAACTAGCTTCAAAGCACAAAATTGTAAGAGAGAGAGAATTTTGTTCCAAAATTGCTAACCTCCTAAAATGGGGGAGGAACCCCCCTATATATAGAAAAACACTCTTTGAGCTTAGAAACATCTCACCATACACGTGTAGGGAGATGCAGCACATTGTGCCAATAGCTGGCACAGGTGTCAACAAATATCTGGAAAAAGGCATTGGTGGCCGTCGGCCACCATTGGTAGCTGATTGGCCACCACTGGTGGCCAACAGGTCACACTCCTGGCCGACAACCATTATCCATGGCTGACAGCCTATGGTGGTGGCCGACAGGTCACCAAAAGTTCCAGGCAAGAAAAACCAAGGTTTTGGTCCAAAACAAGGCACAAAACAGATAAGGTTTCAAGGCTCAAAGGCAGGGCACTCCACCTAGAACTTCGAGCACTCAAAAAGAACACATGCAATCATAATCATCGAGTGTACAAGCGATGACGTCCGAGTCTTGAGGATGGTCAAAAATGGGATGTCTACAGTTGCTCCTCTTTGATAGAACTCGGAAGTTATGAAATGACGGGAGTGAATGTCAAAGCCCAGAGACGACCCATTTTTGACAAGGCCGAAGACTTGGACAAGCAAACAAACAAGACAAAACAAATGGTTGTACCCGCAGGCTGCCTATGTATCCCTTTGCAAGGAATCAAACCAGTGTAGTTTTGGGGCAAAATGCAAATGATATGCACGATTTAGGAACATAACTTATGATCATGCAATGAGGCTGTAACGAAATATTTGAATGCAAATGTAATGCAAGCAAACCGAAACAAGGTACAACAATCTCAATCATAAGAAGGAGTAAGCAAACACGCCACTCGTGGAAATTACAGACCGAACCATATTTCATGCAGAAAGAATGTAAGAAAATTATGCAAGCTTAACTACGCGACACGCAGAAAAGACGAAAAGCGACAGTCGGGCACACCTAAGGTCTCAAACAAGATCCTAACGCATTGCACGCGGAAGAAAACAACGATGGTGTGAACACTGGGACACACCTGAGTGCATTTAACCAAAAAGGAGTGGTGTAAACACCGGGGCACACCCGAATGCTTTTAACCAAAAGGAGTGGTGTAAACACTGGGACACACCCGAATGCTTTTAACCAAAAGGAGTGGTATAAACATCGGGACACATCCGAATGCTTTTAACCGAAGGACGGTAACCAAAGGAGGTGATAAACATGAAGACACACACAAATGTTTTTAACCGGAGGGCGGTGACCAAAAGAGGTGATAAATATCAGGACACACACAAATGTTTTTAACCGAAGGGTGGTGACCGAAAGAGGTGATAAACATCAGGACACAATGTTTTTAACCGAAGGGCGGTGACTGAAAGAGGTGATAAATATTAGGACACACACAAATGTTTTTAACCAGAGGGCGGTGACCGAAAGAGGTGATAAACATTAGGACACACACAAATGTTTTTAACCGGAGGGCGGTGACCAAAAGAGGTGATAAACATCAAGACACACAAACGTTTTTAACCGAAGGGTCCTAATGTGCCGCACACGAGAGGAGAAGAGGTGATTTGAAGGGTACAAGTGATTCTACCTGGAACTCCTCTAAATGAACCGTACATACAATATCATCTGGTTGCACCAGCTTTGAATGAACCGTACATACAATATCGTGCCTGCATAAGAAAGAAACTTAACAGGTATAATATAGTAAGAATGCCAGTTCTACGCAAGACAAATAACCAAGACACAATGTCAATGGCATGTTTTATGCACAATATGCGAGAAACAAAATAGAAGCATATTCTATGCGACAAGAGTCGGAGCATGTTCTATGCCACATTGGGATGCATGTTCAATGAACGATCAATAGTACAAAATGCATGTTCAATACGAGATTAACAGCATGTTCTATGCATGATAAGTTGAAAGCATATTCTATGCAAATGTGAGATGTGCACATTCTATGCAAGATCACATGTGAAATGTACCTTCTATACATGCACATGATATATATTCTATACGAGGATGAAAGAGTATTGTTAACAAAACGAATTAAATGATAATGTCCGATTTACCTCTCGGAAGAGTTGCGACATGTTTTCAAAGAATACACCTCGTTCATATTGACTGACAATGAACATCATGCACTGAAGGCACGGTTTAAAGCTTCCGCAGAGGCAATTTGAACTTAAAGGTGAACCTTTCATACATTTCTTAAGAAACAAGGACACAAAACAGCATTATAACTCAATGTAAGAGCCCTGGGCACTAGATGGCCACCAGGGGAGGGCGTCGACCACTTGTCGGCCACCTCTAAGCATTGTCGGCCACCAACGGTTGCCTGTCGGCCACCGATGGCAGATCGGGGCCAAATGGGTCATTTCACCTCGGGCCTTTAAGTATACTCACCCATGCTTCATTTTCACACTTCTCCATGCTCGAAAATCCACCCTCTCCCTCTCTAGACACTTTCCCTCTCTAGATCCAAGCCTTATACGCATTTTCTAACACCCCACGCACATTTGATTCGCTAAATCCTCTTTGTATACTCCACTTTGAACCGATTGAAATTTGATTTCGGTTCTTTTTCTTGGAGTTTCACCACTTGAGGCTTGTTTCCCTCGAGTTCTTCTTGGGTTTTGTGCCTTTTGTTGGGCTTTGACTTTTTCTTCCCATTTCTCTCTTTCTTCTAGGGTTGACTTTTGTTGACTTTTGGCATTTTCCACCTATCTTGCTCATTTTCGCCCAGTTTCTCATCTTCTTTCCAGATGGCGGACGACGTTCCTCATGACGGAGCTTCCCCAGAGATTGCACCCCAGTTTTCCCTAGAGTTGGAGGCGGAGGCTGAGCCTGTGCTACTATCACCCAGGGTTCGACCCTTCGACCTGACAACATATGATCCTCAGACATATGTGCTACCACCTGAGAGTGTCCGACATTTCAGAGGGTTTGAGCGAGGTGCACTAGATGATCTCTTGCTACAAGAGCCGGCCTCCCATTTATCTTACGGCGCCATCGAGGTATACACTGTATTCTCATGTTTTCTTCATTGTACCTTGCATTTCTTGCTTAAACCACACTCTTGTACTGTATTGCTTACACTACTTTTCATGTGCTCGTTCCACATACATTCTTGCACTATATTCATTACACTTGATCGTTCTGATCATAAGAGGACTCCCGTTCTATCAGAGGCTATGGAGCCACTTCCACGAGGGAGTGGTATATGGAGCTCCCTGACAGTGTCTGCCACATTGTTGATGAGGCTGGCTTCGGCTTGTTCTGCATGGGGCTATCGCGAGTCAACCTCTACTTGGAGCGTTGGTAGAGAGGTAGTGGGATACCACAAACTCTTTCCACTTCTCTACCGTGGGAGAGATGACGATGACTCCATATGATTTCTCTATGCTCACTGGCATAGAGGTAGGGGGTCGTCCGATCCCTTATAATACAGACATGGGTGAGTGGGAGGCGGCATGGATCTACCTGCAAGGAGCACACCCACCTATCTTTCGATCAGGGATGGTATGGTACAACTGGTTTGCAGAGCAGTTTCGAGGGAGAGAGATAGTGACCCCAGAGAAGATCGAGCATTACGCCCAAGCCTTCTTGATGTTCCTCTTCGGCACCACTTTGTTCACAGAGAGCGAACACTGTTGGGTTATATCTCCTGAGTGCACTGGTGGATTTGTCTTAGGTCCATGTTTATGATTGGGGCGGTGCTGGACTTGCCACATTATATGGATATATGAGCTCGATGTCCCGCAGGAGCGGGAACAGGGTCGATGGCTACTGGAGAGCCTGTGAGGTATGTTTTACCTTTTTTGCTTTGTATTTCCTACCATGCTTTCTCCTTTGCACTTCTACTTTCTATATACTGCACATTCTGCTTTTTGCACTCACATTTGTACTTTCTGTACACTGCACACACTTTCTGCTCTCTACTTTCTGTACATTGCACAGACATTCTGCTTTCTACATTCTATATTCTGCTGTATACTCAATATGGCCCTTTTCTTTTGCAGCTTTGGGTATATGCCTAGTTCCCGACCCTTGCCCCAGAGCCAGAGGTGGAAATGCCTCCTATCATGTTGTACTCTCACTGGTATGACGGGAGAGGCTTGCGAAGGACCCCTTGGGCGACGATGCTTGAGGGAGTCGGGGACCAGTTTGTTGGAGCTCAGGGGGCCACCCGTTTTCGGCTTCTATTTGAGGGTTCGGTTTGTCGAGCCTGGTTTCTAGGAGAGCATTTCGTAAGCCATACTTTGGGTTTGCTGCAGCCGATAGTTCCCATGGCGTCCCCACCATCTATGAGAGCTACAGAGCAGCTCACCTCCCAGGAGATGATCCAGTTTACCAGGGGCTTGGACGTCGATTACTTCTTGGGGGAGGGCGATTATGCGACATTCATCGAGACACATCTCATGCCTCCTTTGACTGGTATTCGCGGAGGTGAGGGGATGAATGCTCCAGCTATGAGAGGGAGAGCTAGAGTACCCAGGGCGACCAGAGCGTGTGGTAGAGGGGCCACCCAGACGAGGCAAAGGACCGGCTAGCCAGAGTTGCCTATTACACTAACATGTTGGCGGTATATTGGAGAGGCATATTAGATTCCGATTGAGCCTGCCGCAGCGGGACACAGATACGTTAGAGCTCTTGATATGCCCCGGTATGTACCCCATTCTTCAGTTTTCTCATTTCTTTCTGATATTTGTCTCCTCTGGACATTGATCATTTCCAATGCATTTGTAAGCACCTCCCGGATACACCGAGGATCTGCTAGAGCTGTTGGCCTCATTCGAGGGCATGACCTTGAGGAGGGAGGCACTGCTCGGCTTCTATGACATTCAGGTAATTTCTTTAGTTTTCTTACATTCCAGTGATCACATTTCCACTAACTCACTTCAACTGAAAATTTTCCCACGCTGCACTAATACATTGCATTTGAATTCAAACACTGTACTTGACTTCTGCATATATTCATTCTGCACACCATACTTGCATCTCTGATACACATATTGTGACTGGCATATAACAACTGCCTTTTCAGGTCCCACCTATACTGACAGCACCAGCGGCAACGGCACCAGGACCATTAGCACCCCCTCCGGTAGCAGGGAGAGAGAGACAGGCTCCAGCACGCAGCCGAGGCTGAGCTAGGAGTGCCTGAGCTGAAAGTGGCCCTTCAGAGCCTATTCTGAGTGAGGATGATACTGAGACCAGCAAGCCTATTCTGAGCCTATTCTGACCAGCGAGTTAGCATGCTGATTCATCTGAGAGTGGAGACAATGACGCTGGCTCGGATTCTGCTAGTGGTGATGCTACTAAGCCAGGTTCTGAGGCAGAGAATAGCGATGACTCTGGTTCCGGTTTAGACAGTGGCGCAGAGGGAGACAGCTCTGCAGAGTCTGCTCCGCCGAGGAAGAGGACGAAAAAGGCCTCTACAGCTTGAGATAGCTAGCGTTGATCTATCTATATTTTTGCTTAGTTTCTTTTGTTAGTAGTGTTAGCATTTTGTATAGCTTCAGACGAGTTTTATTTGATATGAAAACTTGTACTGCACTTTTTTGTAAAAATAACCATGATCGGAATGAAAACCAAGCTTTTGAAAAAGTGTTGTATTTCGCATGATGAGCACTGCATTGCATGAAAATGAGATTGAATTTGACATTGAAAACCGAATACTTGTATTGTCACAATAGTCTGAATCAGGTAACGAACCGGCCAACAACTGAAATAAACAAAGTAATATAACTCAATAATCAAAATAACAATAACTCGATAAACAATAGAACAATTCGATATACAACAAAATGACTCGATGAACAAAACAACTTGATAAACAACTTAAATACAACATAGCAACTTGTTACAACTAAAAGGACTCAAAACAGGACCTTAACACATACAAAGAGCAGAACAAAACAAAGGTTCTTAGCACTCTTAACACAAAGGTGGATAGCAGGTCTGCAAAAAGGGCTGCTGGCCATGAATGGATTATGTTGGCCACCAGTGGTGGCCGGTCGGCTACCAAGGTGGTCTGTCGGCCATCATTAGTGGCCGGTCGGCCACCAATGTGAGGAACCTCCAGAATGTTGACACTTGGTTTCCACTCACTGCCTTATCTTCTACAAAAGATTCAGACTTCGTGTTTTCTTCATTTCAGCTACAAACTCTTCACAAATGGAGCCATTCTTCACCGAAAAACTCTTGAATTGGATTGCGACTTTAGATGGCTCAGAAAAGCTGAATTTCCAAGGTTTCGGCATAAATGCACTTTTCCCACTGAGTCGCTCTCCGTTTTGTTTTCCGTTCCTACATGCCGCGGCTAGATGTTGGAACCCGATTACACACGTGTTTAGCTTCAGGGGACAAGAGATATGCCCGGCAATCAAAGAATTTCAAGCACTAATGGAGTCCCAACGAGATGAGAAAATCTTGCCACAGCCCCGCTTTAGTCATATCCAAGCTTTGGGAAGGATGTGTGGGCTCACTTTGCATGATGCTCGATCCTTGGTTCACAACGGAGAGCTGGATATCCCTAGTTTAATTCATCAGTTTTCTGACGCTGGTGACCGAGGCGATCTTCTTTGGCGAGGTTTTTGACAACCCGCCCTTTGTTTGTGCATGTTAGCACACTTCCTTTTTGCCCCTAGTTTCGGTGGGTCTAGCATTCGGCTAGTTGAAGTGGCGCAAGGTTTGAAAGAGGGAAAGAGCTGCATTGGCCGAGACTTTGATGGGCTTAGACGCCTTTCATCGGCGAGAGACAAACAAATTTGCAGGAAGTCCACTACTTTTTCAAGTAATGTTTCCCATCCTTTCTTATATGTGTTTCTCACATCACTCGGCACTCATGCTCTGCTTTTCCCTCAAAGCCCTTTTCTCACTTTTTCTCTCAATATACACCTCTCTATTCTTTAATCTCTCTTTTCTTTCATCCCTCCCTAGATATGGCTCTTGGACAAGCTGAAGGTAGTGGACTCTTGCCTTGCATATTCAGCACGGGGCTATTTCTTTTGCCAATGGCTAGTTGATTTCCCAAATGAAGGGTGGCGGTGCCCTTGGATGTGCAACAGGTCTGCTGCTGACATCGCTTGTCGTTGCCCCTGGTTTGATCTACCCAAGATGAGCTACAACATGGCTCGGCAACCTAGCATTTAGCTGATTGGCTTGGCACACTGTGTATTCTACTTTTCGTTCCAGTTCAGGCGTCAGTTCGGACATGACCAAACTTACCAAGAAGAAGGAGTAGAGTACTCGGCTTTGTTCCCAATCCGACGTTCACAATTTGCTAGATACCCCATTGCTTGGAGGACGAGAGAGCTTCTGGCTCTTGCCCCTAGTTTCAATTGCGCACTTTCTAGCGAGTGCCTGACTTGGCTTGAAGAAGAAGCACAGACCGGGCCTACTTTAGCATCGGAAGCTTCCACAAGCGCGGGGAGAGGACGCAGGAACACCTGACTCATCTATACCCCAAGTTTATTGCTTTGATCTAACTTTTCAAGTTTTTTCCTTTTGAATGTAACAAAAGCAACTTTGATTTGTATTGAGAGTTGGAGAACTTTGTTTTGAAGTCAATGAAATTGAAGTTGTGGGCACTGAAAATTTTCTTTTTGGTCCAAAAATGGTCGAAGTTGTAAAAAGATTAATTTGAACAAAATCAACTTTTATCAAAACTTTTCAAAACCATTTTCAATAAGGATCACAACTTGACATACATGGAATCTATGCTCGAGATGTACAAACCCGAATTCAAAAAAATGAAAAAATTGCCCCTTGACTGAATAGCACTGCTCAGCACTATAGTCAGCTCTTCTCTCAGGGTAAGGATCACAACCGATCTTTCAAATAATGAACAGACAAGGATGCCTTGATCAAACACATGAACACAGTTGATTTGGAAGTGTTTACGGCTGAACTTCAGAATGAAGTTGCCAACGTATCCCGAAGATGGGAATTAGGCCTTATGTTGTTCGGTTTGGGTTCACTCGGGTATTAACGCTCTCCTTTTGCGTTCTAACTTTTGCGAAGGCCGCCATTTATGGGTTTTCAACCTTGCGAGCTCAGTTTTTATTTTTTCCAATTTTTTGTGCTCTAACGTTTGCCTAGGTCGCCCTTCCGGGTTTTCGGCCTAGCGAGCCTCTCAGGGGTAATATTTCTTTAACTTGTCCATGTTAATCGGTTAGGAAGATTCTAGGCCATCCACGTCCATAAGAATAACAGCTCCATTCAACCAAATAGTTTTGATAATATAAGGACCAGTCCAATTGGGTCTGAACTTGCCCCTAGGGTCATGGATGGGAGCTCGGTTGCCTTTTAGCACCAAATCCCCTTCCTTAAGATTTCGTGTCAAGACCCAAACCCGCCCCTATAGGTTTAACGTCATGACTGGCCAGTAATCATAGATTACCTATGGCCTCCATACAATATCCAACCAATATTAAAATCGGGGCTTAGCAGAAGCAAGTTAAATATAGAAGAAGTCCATCGAGTTTTGCATAAATGAAAAGAGTTTACAGCAGCATTGTCCAACCATTCCAAAGGTAGGTACTTGTACATTACAAAAGCTTCTAAAAGAAGAAGGAAAATAAAACAAACAGGGGTTCAGCCACAATTCAACTAGATAAAAGACATATACAAAAATCCTTATACCAAAAATTCAACTAAGAGTTCACAACAAAAGGGGTTTAGGCTTGCTTGGCTCATCATGTGTCCAAGTGGCTCCATCTCGAGAGCTCCACAAAAAGCTGACCATGGGGTGACTCCGAGGTAAACTCTATCCTTGATGTTTGACATGCTCACCTACATATATAAAAACATAATTAGTGAGCTAATGCCCAATGAGTAATAACAAGATAAAGAGGTTATATGAATGAAGTTCCACAACAGTACAAATATCAATTAGATTAGCCATCATGTCAATCCTTCATGATAAACAAAACCATTGATCGATAGCATATTCGATACAATTCCGATTTCGATTTAATTCTCAATGATCTGTGTTATTCCAATAACAATTCTCATTCAATGACAAATTATGTGGTACATCCAATAGAGTAACAATATTTTAGTAGCAATGGGACCTCGAGGGTCAATCAATATATTATATTCAATTATCCAATGGGCCACGGTATTGTTTCCCCCGGGCGAGGGCCTATTAACAATGGGCCACGGTATTAATTTCCCCCGGGCAAGGGCCTATTAAACAATGGGCCACGGTATTAATTTCCCCTGGGCAAGGGCCTATTAACAATGGGCCACAGTATTAATTTCACCCGGGCAAGGGTCTATTAAACAATGGGCCACGGTATTAATTTCCCCCGGGCGAGGGCCTCACTAAAGGATGCCACGAGTATAATTTCAAAACAGAACTTCATTCATTATGAGAAAATAACGTTTCGATAGGCCATTTCATCAATCATCATAACGTTTCAATAAACCATTTAATCAATTATATATCAATTTCAATAGCAATAACATTTTCGAAAATATAAATAACTTGAACATATCTTTATAAAGTTATTACTCGCAGTGCTTTGTGGTGACACTAAGCCTCAGGCGTCCACCTAAACGATACACATAACAAAGTACAAATGAAACTCCATTTCATTTTAATTCAATTCTCTTTATGTGTTTCTAACTTATTTTATGATTATAGGAGTTCAAAAGGTGCCTAAGAATGCTCAGAGTGACATGAGGATGCAAATATGCACTTAAAAGAGTTGGTAAAATTTTGCTGAAAACAGGGTCTCCGCTCCAGCGCAACTTCCTACGCTCAAGCGGGGGTTCAAAAACAAAGGTGGTTGCTTGAGCGTAACTTCCGTCGCTCGAGCGGTCTGTAAAAATACTGGTTACATGAAATTCCCGCTCGATGGTCGATCGAGCGGAAGACTGAGAAAAAGGGTCCTTGCTCGAGTGCCACTTTGGTCGCTCGAGCGGACTGTAAAATTTCAGAAACTTTTGGGAGCCCGAATTCCACGCTTGAGCGTGGCTTCCTTCGCTTGAACGGACAACACGAATTATGGAATTTCCAAAACTGTGTTTGAAGTTCAAACATGGTACTCAAAACTTCAAATCTTGTGTTTTTGGTATAAAAACATGGAGAGTCACTATGGGCATGTTTGGTAACCATTTTATTTTCAGTTTACAGTTTATATTTACAAAAATTTAAAAAACTGTGCTAAAAACTCGTTTGGTAAAAAAATTGGTTTATAATTCGACTTCCCAGTTTATAAATTTTACCCAAAAAACGGAAATAGAAAAAACGTGTTTTCGCTGATTTAATAAACTGGCACTGTAGTGGAAGTTACTGTAGCGGAGCTACAGTAACTTAATTGTTGGCAACTTGACCCTGGTTCAAATCTCCTCAGCACCAATATTGAATTTATTTTGTCCAACGTTAATATCTCATCTTCCTCCACCTCATTCATGTTGACTTGAACTTCACAGATCAGGTTAGTCTCTCTTCTCTCTCTGTCTCCCCTCCCTTCTCTGTGTCCTCCGACCTTGCTCTCTGTGTTCACCGAGCTTCGATTTTTGTTTTCTTTTCTAAAACATTATGTTGCAAACATGCAGATCTTTGTAGATCTGTCAACAAATTGATCTCAGGTCTGTTTCTTCTCTCTCTCTCTCTTGCTATGGTTTGTAGGTTAATAGATCTAGCATGAAATCGATTAATGATGAGACAAGGGTATGTTTGTTTGTTGACAGATTGATTTCATGTGCACTTAGGTCTTTTTCTTCTCTCTCTCTTCAATGGTAGCTTCGATTTCATGGTAGCTTTGGGATTTCAGCTGCCATCAAATTGATGGCAGCTTTGGGATTTCATGGCAGCTGAGATCAATTTGATGGCAGCTTCGATGGCAACAAATTGATCTCAGATTTTTGTAGAGCTACCATGGTGGTTTTTTTTTTTTTTTGAAACGACAAATCTATTTTGCAGATCTTTTGCAAAATTTCTGAACCACATCGATCTCACTCGCAGTCAGTTTCTCTGTTCTGTAGAAATCTGTGCTACAAAACTGTTCTGTAGAAATCTGTTCTGCTTTGGGAAAACCTGGGAAAACCTGTTCTTCTTTGGGAAAATCCGAGCCAGAAATTTGTTATGCAGAAATCTCTTTTTTTTTGTTGGTTGTAGATCTGTGATACAAATCTATTTTTTTTTTCCGAACCAGAAATCTGTTCTGCTTTGGGAAAACCTAATCTCACACATTGAGGGGAGTGATCTTGGGTGTCATCTTCCTTTAATAGAGCTTTAGCTCACTTTAGTATATCCTATATTCAAAAACATTATAACATATTATGATGTAACCACTAATGTTCACAACCCTCCATGTAAAATTCAGTTGGTTTTAGCTTCAATTGGAACATGAAATCAATTGTCCTAGAGCAAAATCAAACACTTTTAACAGAATGCTAGTATGCTACTGGTGGAAAATTTGACTGCTAGTACACTTTGAACAGAATGCTAGTATACTTTGTATAGATGGGTTTTTTAGATTTTCAGATTTTCATGAAAAGCAAAACCCATCAAGTATACTTTGTATGTAGAGTAGTATTTCTAGTGTAAACTGAATATGGTTAGATTAGTTTTAGTGACTAGTTAGTTGAGTTAGATATATATATATATATATAATATAAATATCATCTACTGTGTAACCTCATTCCTTTAATCAAGAATATACTTCTACATTTCTTCAAGCATATCTGGGTAATCCGAGAAATGTCACTTTTCAGGGACCTAATATGTACAAAATGAACCATAAAGTACAGCTATTGTTTTATTATCCATTTTGTAGAATAGATTCGTGTCTGTTGAGAGTACAAATTGTATGACTTACGGTGACAATGCAGTTTTATGCCTGTGTTGAAGAGAATTAGCAAATGTAGGTTGAATTCAAACAAGAATGATAAGTTTTGCTGCCTTTTATACTTGAATGTGGATGGCAACAGCCCTTGCCATTAAGCTGACCTGATCGGAGGGAACCTCACCCTGATTTAGAATATGTTCAAAGCCTCAAACCTAATCTGATTCAGCTTCAAAATTGGTGGTCTAGACCTCATTTTAGTATTTTTCAACTTGTTTCTGTAGGACCTTGGAAGGAGCCCTGATTAACCTGTGCCATAGCCATTGCTGAACATGAAATCAGATTGTTGTCAAGACTTGAGCATCATAACTGAAAATATATTTATTGTTACAATGAGAGTTACTTAACATTCTGTCTGTTACAATGAGAGTTGAGCATAAAAAGTGACATTTTTCAGATTTTCATGTTTGTATTGATGGGTTTTGCTTGAAACTGAATTGGGTTTTGGGGAGATTTCGAATATTTGACTGGTTCTATACTATTTTTTTGGTGGGCAAAAAAAAAAAAAAAAAAAAACTCTGAAAAATGAAGGAAATGGGAGGGTGAGATATTTTTTGCCTGGTGAGTAACAATGTTCATTGTATATATATATGACATGATATGTTCGCATATATGTATGTGTTTGGATTGGTTTTTTTTTTCAATTTTTGGTTTTTTCTCGGTATTATGTGGTTGTGAGGGTCCAAGTTCTGATTTTTCATATTTTTGTTGATGGGTTTTGCTTGAAACTGTATTGGGTTTTGAGAGATTTGGAATATTTGACTGCTTTTGTACTATTTTTTTGGGGCAAAAAAAAAAAAAAACTCTGAAAAATGATGGAAATTGGAGAGTGAGATCTTCTAGTTACTAGTTAAGAGCTTTAAGTGCATTGTCTGATGAGTTAAATGTTCATTGTATATATGTAGATGATATGTTTGCACAAATGTATGTGCTTGGATTGGTTATCCTCTTCAATTTCTGGTTTTTTTCTCTTTCATGTGTCAGTATTATGTGGTTTTGAGGGTCCAATTTCAGATTTTCATATTTTCATTGATGGGTTTTGCTTGAAACTGAATTGGGTTTTGGGAGATTTCGAAAGCTTCGACTGCTAGTACACTTTTAACAGAATGTTAGTAATCTATACATTTATTTGACTTATATTTTTTGACTTAAGTGCTATTTTTTAACAGAATGCTAGTAAGTGCTATTGTTTGACTTAAGTGCTATTTTTTCACTTAAGTGCTACTTTTAACAGAATGCTACTAATCTAGTAATCTATACATTTATTTGATTTTAACAGAATGCTATTTTTTGACTTATATGCTAGTAAACTCATATTTTCATTTATTTGACTTATTTGCTAGAAATCTTCTAAATCTGTTATACCAAACCACAGGATATTTAAACTGCTGTTTATTCTTCAATGTCTCTTCATTTTATTTGACTTATATTTTTTTGAAATTTGTTTATCTATGAATAAATATAAATATTTAGGTAATGGCATCAACAATACACTATGATCTCCCCATTAATGATGATGATGTTGTTGAAGTTGGTAGAGGAAACAGTGGTCCATGGCCTCAGGCAAATGAGGTTCTTTTCATTACCCTCATGGATGAGGAGGTGAAAACCAAGAATAGTAAAATAACTGAAACATTCACTAAACAAGCTTGGAACAGGTTGAGAGATCAAATGAACGCAAAAACCTAATACCAGTATAACGCACACCAGCTTCGGAACAAATACAATCAGCTGCGTATTATGTTCAACAAATTTACATCATTACTGAAGCATACTGGTGTTGGTTGGGATAGCCAGCGACTTACTATCACTGCACCGGATGACGTTTGGGAAGCCCTTTACAAGGTTTAATTAACTTTTTGCATTTTCTTTACTACATTTAATTGGAGAATTCTTCATGTTAACTTGAAATTCATTGGTTTGTAGGTTAATACCCATGCAAAGAGGTTTAGGAAGAAAGGGATGGTATACTACCATGAGTTGTCTCATATCTTAGGAGACACATCCGCAACTGGTAAACTAGCTTTTCCTTCCACCAAATCACCTTCTGAAAGTAGTGCCAGTTCTGATCCTGAATTTAAGGTAAAGAATAAGGAGTTAGATGCATTGCAAATTGATAGTGATAATGACAATGGAGATGGCCAAGGCAAGGGCAAGGGCAAGGGCAAGGGCAAAATGGGAGGTAAAAAGAGTAAGAAGAGGAGCTCTTTTCAAGCTAATATTTCTGAAGCACTCAAAGAAATGAGTGAAAATAGCAAGAGGAAGGTGGACCTAATGGAAAAGCGTTTCACAAGTGCTTCAGTTACTACTGTTGGCGATGACAGTGGTTCAATTGAAGGTGGCTCTACTACATCACGTTCATTACTGAAAGAGTGCATGGCACTATTGCATGGTATGGAGGAAATTCCTGCTGCTGCTTACACTAAAGCTGTGAACAAGCTTGCATCGGATCCCATAATAAGGGAGGTATTTGT
Source organism: Camellia japonica (assembly GCA_030407325.1). Taxonomy (NCBI): domain Eukaryota; kingdom Viridiplantae; phylum Streptophyta; class Magnoliopsida; order Ericales; family Theaceae; genus Camellia; species Camellia japonica. Next base: position 167,370,249 of record JAPPVO010000032.1, read on the forward strand.
TGATATGCCTGCTAGTAGGATGAGGGATTGGGTCCTTAATCTTCGAAAGTTATTATGAGGGAGTGCTGCAGATTTAGTGTGGTATGTGTTTGTGTTGTTTAATTTATTTGGTAGTTATTGTGGAAACAGACTTATTATGGAAGTTTATATTTGGAATTGTAACTGTTGTATTGTTGGATAATATTTGGTGCTGTAACATACTTATTGTCACACCCCAAACCCGCTCCTAAAAGTTTGGGCATGACCACTACAGAAACGGACACTTAACCTGTTATATATAACATGTGGGCCTGAATGGAAGCATAATTTTTATATTAATAACATGCAAGAAAAGAGCTACAATCCATTGAGCGACCACTATCATGCCAGGATCACAAACAGACAGATAATAATAGTTACACACACATATACAACCCCGCCCGTGTTTGGGCGTATAACAAAAAAAACATTAGAATTTACAACATATTATGGACATCAGAATGTAAGCCAAAACTTCACAAAACGAGTAGGCTTCACCCAAATGCTTGGACACACAGAGGCTAACAAAGGGAGACGAGCATTAAGAGTTGTGGCTGACCTCCAAGCGGACCTACGGAATCAGACACAAATAAGAGTGAGATAACCTTAGTGAATAATAGTACTTGAATAATTCAATGTTCAACTTGAATTATATGCAAATCAGAGCTATATAATATAAAGACAGGTAGTTAATCTGATTCTGTACTAATGTCAGAACGGCCTTGGATCCGGCCTTTAAAACAAAGTGGCTTTATTTCCAAAGATTTCACAAATTGGCCCTTGGCCTAATAGGTTCACAAGTTCACAGATTGGCCCTCGGCCTCATAAGTTCACAATATCACAGATTGGCCCTCGGCCTCATAGGTTCACAATGTCACAAATATTCATAATTTCACAAATTGGCCCTTAAACAGAACGACATTAAGCCCAGAATGGCATATAGCCCTTTTCATGTACGTATGAACTCAAGAGGTGCTCGCACGGATTCTAGAGGTGATCGCATAGCAGCACTTAGTTCCGTGCAGCACTTTGTTTCATACTAACAGATCAGATCAGAAGGCCATAGGCCTCATAACTTTCACAGAACGGCCATAGGCCTCATAACTTTCACAGAACGGCCACAGACCTCCTAACTTTTAGAACGGCCACATAACTTTCACATCGGCTTTAAGCCCAGTTTACATATGTATGGACTCAAGAGGTGGGTCGTACGTATTCTAGAGGTGGCTCCCACCAAGTGTAGCACTTAGCTCCGTACAGAACTTTGCTCCATATCAGAAATACATAATGCCTCTAGCCTAATAGTTCATCAGAAGCACATAGTTTCCTTCTAATTATTCACATGATTAACATAGTTACGTTTACGTTCAACAGAGTGCTAATAGCAGCTATTAATAGATTGGACTTCATAATGCACTCACATCCCATTTGTTTGTCATGAATTCATGCCACTAGTTCATAGATAACAGAATGTTCGTATTAACTAGTAACATGGTTGTCTCGTAAATAGCAATGCATAACATTAATGAGGATCAAAGGGCGAATGTACCATTAACAGAGGCATATATGTCATTCCATTACATTTAATAAGGATAACCAATTTACATTCTAACGTGGTCACATCGTAACATTAAACCTTTGCATACATGTCATAGGATCTGAACGATCTAGGTTTCATAGTGACATATTCGTTATTGACAGAATAGAATGATTGCAAGTCATACCAATATGTGCCAATCTTTCAACATTCACATTGATTTCCAATCGTCATAACTATTCGTGTAACACTTACGAGGAACTAGCGTTAGTGACAATAATTATCAATGGTAGATAAAATGTACATTTCCGTACTATTACTCACAGTGTTCAGGTGCTTGGTCCGCCCCTGTAGCTGACCCTATACAATTCACATAATTCAAACATAATTCATCATAGTCTATTCAATTCAATATTAGTCAACACAACATAATCCAACAAAGTCAACACCACTTAGTTCATTAACACCATTTGGAATTCAACATAATTCAAAATAACCCTTGAATCTCATTTCAACATTCCAAAACCGAGTTCATATCATCCATGTCAGTCATAGATTATTTCCCCAATTTTCCCTTCACATTATAGCATGAATTACAATGTTCATAACGTAGTTCATTTGCAAATTTTAAACATAATTTTCAAACATTTCTAAATTCCAATTAAACTTGAACACATATAATTCAATACCTCAATTTCATTATTCTACTTTCAATTTGGGCCAAATCATTGGTTATCATCAATAATCAACCCAGGGTTTTAAAGAAGATTGGGGGTTTTCCTCTTTTCTTAGTTAAATCTTTAAATCAACAATTACTATTTATCAATATGTTAAAAACATTCAACATCCTTTGAAAATTGGAGTGGAAACCCCATTTGTGAGTAAACAACAAGCCATTAATGTTTCTAACCCATAATCAACTCAAAATTCCAAAATGTCAACAAAATCCCAAAGTGTCAACAAAATCACTTTGAATCATAAACATTCAAGGCTAAGAGAACCCCCTACCTCAAGATTGGAAGCAAAGAAACTAGATCGAAAGCGTCCTCTCGAAAATCTCAAAATCTAATCGGTTAGAAAAGTTGATCTTCACTTCTTCTTCATCCTTGATGCACGATCCATGGTGGATTGTTGGTGAGAATGGATGAAATCAAAGGTTTGAGGGTTAGGTTTTCGGACCTAGGAAGAGAGGAAGGAAGAGGGAAGAAGAAAATATAAGAAATGATCCAAAAATCCCGTTTTTACGTTGCTGTGCTCGCGAAACCCGCTTGAGCGTCCCTCTTCACGCTCGAGCGTACCTGCTCCCAGCACAGATTCCAAAACTTCAAACAGGTATAACTCTCCCATCCGGACTCCGTTTTAGGTCGTTCTTGTGTCCAAATTGAAGCCCCAGAAATAAGCTTTCCAATGGTTCTAACCTCACATTCAAATTCAAAGTGTGGAAAAAGAAAAGGGCAAATGAGTGACGGCTGATCGTAGAATAACTATCCGGATTATATTCTTTAGTCCAATCTTACTTTACCATCATACCACCACCTCAATCAATACCCCAAAATAAGATAAGAACATTCCAAATACACTAATAAGAATGTCAAAAATGAGCCCACGTGCCTCAGAAGTTCATACTTAACCAGGCGACCCGCTCGAGCGCGGAGACCAACAAAGCCGTCCGCTCGAGCGACCATTTCTACGCTCGAGCGGAAAATCACCACTCCCAGAATTTCAACCCGCCTGCAAAATTACTAGAAACCCCAAAAGTCCACTCAAGCGCCAACTCCCCGCTCGAGCGGAGTAAAAAATTTCAGATCGTTACCGTAAAGGTCGTCAATTCCAGTTTAAAGTCATAACTCAACAGATAGTTCTTCAACATTAACCCTTACTTCCTCTACGCATTTTGGGGTCATTACATTCTTCCCACCTTAAGAAGTTTGGTCCTCCAAACTTGATTCACCTTGTTACAGGTCTAGTTCGTCCTGGACATATAACATTTCTCAATCATATAGCCATTCACAATCCTATACAGTTAATTTCGATGGAGTTTGATAATAATACATAATAACATCAAAACATCATCTCATTATTCATAACCTTGTACATTTTAATTTAGTACTCCACAAATCATATCTTCCACATAATATAACAGCTTAAGGGTATTCATAAATGAATTCATTTCAAGTATTTGTTTGCATGCAACTCATAAACTATCAAACATAATTCAAACTTTGTAAGTTCACAAATAACCCCCATTATCATAATTCCTCAAAGGTTAAGGAAACATTCACGGTATAATCATGTGTCAAAGGTATATACTTCGTACAACAATTAGATTTATGGTAGCAATTAAGTTCTAAATCAACAACTTCGTGGCTCTTTGTTCATTATCTGAATTAGACTTATCAGTTCAAATCAAATCTCTAACAGACTCCAAATACCAACTTAAATCTCATATAAAAGAATTACATGGTCAGAGTAGAGTATTAGTAAAATCAAATACAGATCAAACCTTAATGGTCATACTTCCCAAATTACAGTAAAATAATACTCATTTAAAATCCATACTGGTTTAGAAGATCTCAAAGTCAACATCATGACATCAAGCACATAATACATTTACCATAAAGTTATTATATTCTTGTTCCTATCATGGAGAAAAACGTTTTCTAAAAATACGTAATACATAAAGTTCTTCAAACCCTTCATAATTACATACAATACGTTGTTCAGAGATATTACTCAGAAACTTTTCAGACCTTTCAAAGATATCAGATGATGGAATAATTTCCAATAGCATTAAACTTATTTAAACTTTGACAGAACAATCTCCGATTCAACTTATAACAGATAAGACAGAATAGCTTGAAGCTCAACATAGAGCCTTCATCAAGTATGCCACAATAAATTATCAAATGAAGAACTCATTCATGCATAGCAAAATATCTCTTTTAGAAAACTTGTCATATCTTGAACATTAGGAGTTTCGTAGTGTATCTAGTCATTTTGGGAAAATTACCCAGAAAGCTTATCATATCATAAACATGCCGGAAGTTCATAGCATTTTTATCATTTCAGAAAATACTTATCATATAAACATTTCGTAACCCAAAATATGGATTTCATTAAACATTGTATAGCATAGTCATTTATACAAAAGTATCTTTTACAAGGACATTAGTCACTTAGGTCCATGGTCAACTCACACAAGGTCACACTTGTCAGAAGTACCGAATGTAATTGATGGTATGACATCTCTAAATAACACGAATCACATAAGTTCCATTCTAATGATCACTCATTTGCAAATCACAATAAAGGAACAAGCCTTGAATTAATTCTCATACAAATATCTCATCCTTAAGTAATAATGGTGAGTTTATAGTAATAATACGTTAGGTTCAGAACGGAAACGTATCAGAACAAAATTATGTCCTTCAGACAAATGGCAGTCCACAAAAGAAACACAACTTCCCTATATCACTAAACTTCCATAAAATTCTACCGAACATTATGTGATCACAAATCATGATACTTGTATTTATTAATATTCCAGGTAGCAATTTCAATGTTCTAACTCTTGATCACTAGTTCCATGCTCATTATCAATCATTAAATATTTCAATCATAATAATTCCATGAGTTGTCAGCTACCATAATTCTAATGTCTCTCATCATTTCATGTTTCCAGAACTCAACATGTTTGTACTTCCCATTAGTCAAGTCAAAACACTACAATTTCATAAACCTTAGCCTTTTGTTTCCTTATACATATCATGTAGAGAAATATTGATTACGGATTACAATTTACACATAACAAAACAGATTACACATAGTAAAGTTAGATTTCAGATTGTAAATTCACATTTTAGCTACAGGTTTCCATAAACAAATTACGCTCGCTAAGAGAGGTCATTATATGCATAACTTCTTCTTACAGTCAATCGTACTCAATACAATTTCAATTAGTACGCAACCACATTTTATCAAACTACTCGAATGCAGTACTTTATCAAAATCACAGATCAAAACATTGTCATGGTAAGGAAGACATAACTCTAGCTTAAAGTTAGAGTATCACATATAGTATTTCCTTTGTTCTTAGCAATATCCCATGCTTAGAGTTTAATCAATTCACCAATTCACTTAGAGAGATGCTAAAAAGCCTAATTATATCGTCGTCATTTCTCACAGATGACTAACAACAGACAACATACATTTTATTTAATCTTTACATATAAGTCGTCTTACCGACCAGTTCGAACCCTCACCACGCTTCCGCTGTGCAACTTTATTGATTTAATCCCATCTGCAGATCTTACCATGTTTTGCATAACAATCAATCACAATATATACAAGAAATGTACAGACATGAATAATAACCATTGCGGTTAGCGTCATTACATATACCATTATCGTTGCTATCAATTCCTTTCATATGCACTAAGGATGTCATGCATGATGCCTAAGTCTTTTCTAGACATCCTAAAACTCAATGGAGTCGTGTGTGAGATAGCAACTCGTGCTCTGATACCACTTGTCACACCCCAAACCCGCCCCTAGAAGTTTGGGCATGACCACTACAGAAACGGACACTTAACCTGTTATATATAACATGTGGGGCCTGAATGGAAGCATAAATTTTTATATAATAACATGCAAGAAAAGAGCTACATCCATTGAGCGACCACTATCATGCCAGGATCACAAACAGACAGATAATAATAGTTACACACACATATACAACCCCGCCCGTGTTTGGGCGTATAACAAAAAAACATTAGAATTTACAACATATTGTGGACAATCAGAATGTAAGCCAAAACTTCACAAAACGAGTAGGCTTCACCCAAATGCTTGGACACACAAAGGCTAACAAAGGAAGACAAGCATTAAGAGTTGTGGCTGACCTCCAAATGCAGGACCTACGGAATCAGACAAAATACAGAGTGAGATAACCTTAGTGAATAATAGTACTTGAATAATTCAATGTTCAACTTGAATTATAATGCAAATCAGAGCGTATATAATATAAAAGACAGGTAGTTAATCTGATTCTGTACTAATGTCAGAACGGCCTTGGATCCGGCCTTTAAAACAAAGTGGCTTTATTTCCAAAGATTTCACAAATTGGCCCTTGGCCTAATAGGTTCACAAGTTCACAGATTGGTCCTCAGCCTCATAAGTTCACAATATCACAGATTGGCCCTCGGCCTCATAGGTTCACAATGTCACAAATATTCATAATTTCACAAATTGGCCCTTAAACAGAACGACATTAAGCCCAGAATGGCATATAGCCCTTTTCATGTACGTATGAACTCAAGAGGTGGCTCGCATGGATTCTAGAGGTGACTCGCATAGCAGCACTTAGTTCCGTGCAGCACTTTGTTTCATACTAACAGATCAGATAGAACGGCCATAGGCCTCATAACTTTCACAGAACGGCCATAGGCCTCATAACTTTCACAGAACGGCCACAGGCCTCATAACTTTACAGAATGGCCACATAACTTTCACATCGGCTTTAAGCCCAGTTTACATATGTATGGACTCAAGATGTGGCTCTTACGGATTCTAGAGGTGGCTCCCACCAAAGTATAGCACTTAGCTCCGTACAGCACTTTGCTCCATATCAAAAATACATAATGGCCTCTGGCCTAATGGTTCATACAGAAGCACATAGTTCCTTCTAATTATTCACATGAGTTAACATAGTTACGTTACGTTCAACAGAGTGCTAATAGCAGCTATTAACAGATTGGACTTCCTAATGCACTCACATCCCATTTGTTTGTCATGAATTCATGCCACTAGTTCATAGATAACAGAATGTTCGTATTAACTAGTAACATGGTTGTCTCGTAAATAGCAATGCATAACATTAATGAGGATCAAAGGGCGAATGTACCATTAACAGAGGCATATATGTCATTCCATTACATTTAATAAGGATAAACCAATTTACATTCTAACGTGGTCACATTGTAACATTAAACCTTTGCATACATGTCATAGGATCTGAACGATCTAGGTTTCATAGGTGACATATTCGTTATTGACAGAATAGAATGATTGCAAAGTCATACCAATATGTGCCAATCTTTCAACATTCACATTGATTTCCAATCGTCATAACTATTCGTGTAACACTTACGAGGAACAGAGCGTTAGTGACAATAATTATCAATGGTAGATAAAATGTACATTTCCGTACTATTACTCACAGTGTTTAGGTGCTTGGTCTGCCCCTATAGCTGACCCTACACAATTCACATAATTCAAACATAATTCATCATAGTCTATTCAATTCAATATTAGTCAACACAACATAATCCAACAAAGTCAACACCACTTAGTTCATTAACACCATTTGCAATTCAACATAATTCAAAATAACCCTTGAATCTCATTTCAACATTCCAAAACCGAGTTCATATCATCCATGTCAGTCATAGATTATTTCCCCAATTTTCCCTTCACATTATAGCATGAATTACAATGTTCATAACGTAGTTCATTCGCAAATTTTAAACATAATTTTCAAACATTTCTAAATTCCAATTAAACTTGAACACATATAAGTCAATACCTCAATTTCATTATTCTACTTTCAATTTGGGCCAAATCATTGGTTATCATCAATAATCAACCCAGGGTTTTAAAGAAGATTGGGGGCTTTCCTCTTTTCTTAGTTAAATCTTTAAATCAACAATTACTATTTATCAATATGCTAAAAACATTCAACATCCTTTGAAAATTGGAGTGGAAACTCCATTTGTGAGTAAACAACAAGCCATTAATGTTTCTAACCCATAATCAACTCAAAATTCCAAAATGTCAACAAAATCCCAAAGTGTCAACAAAATCTCAAAGTGTCAACAAAACAACTTTGAATCATAAACATTCAAGGCTAAGAGAACCCCCTACCTCAAGATTGGAAGCAAAGAAACTAGATCGAAAGCGTCCTCTCGAAAATCTCAAAATCTAATTGGTTAGAAAAGTTGATCTTCACTTCTTCTTCATCCTTGATGCACGATCCATGGTGGATTGTTGTTGAGAATGGATGAAATCAAAGGTTTGAGGGTTAGGTTTTCGGACCTAGGAAGAGAGGAAGGAAGAGGGAAGAAGAAAATATAAGAAATAATCCAAAATTCCCGTTTTTACGTTGCTGTGCTCGCGAAACCCGCTCGAGCGTCCCTCTTCACGCTCGAGCATACCTGCTCCTAGCACAGATTCCAAAACTTCAAACAGGTATAACTCTCCCATCCGGACTCCGTTTTAGGTCGTTCTTGTGTCCAAATTGAAGCCCCAGAAATAAGCTTTCCAATGGTTCTAACCTCACATTCAAATTCAAAGTGTGGAAAAACAAAAGGGCAAATGAGTGACGGCTGATCGTAGAATAACTATCCGGATTATATTCTTTAGTCCAATCTTACTTTATCATCATACCACCACCTCAATCAATACCCCAAAATAAGATAAGAACATTTCAAATACACTAATAAGAATGTCAAAAATGAGCCCACGTGCCTCAGAAGTTCATACTTAACCAGGCGACCCGCTCGAGCGCCCAACCTTGCGCTCGAGCGCGGAGACCAACAAAGCCGTCCGCTCGAGCGACCATTTCTGCGCTCGAGCGGAAAATCACCACTCCCAGAATTTCAACCCGCCTGCAAAATTACTGGAAACCGCAAAAGTCCGCTCGAGCGCCAACTCCCCCGCTCGAGCGGAGGGAAAAATTTCAGATCGTTACCGTAAAGGTCGTCAATTCTAGTTTTAAAGTCATAACTCAACAGATAGTTCTTCAACATTAACCCTTACTTCCTCTATGCATTTTGGGGTCATTACACTTATTGTACTTTTTATTTTAACAGACTTAGTGTATTCTGTGAACAAGCTTGTATTGTTGGATAATATTTGGTGCTGTAACAAATTTGGTGCTGTAACTGTTGTATTGTAGTTTTTATTTTATTTTATTTTATTTGTTTCAGAATAATTTATTATGGAAACAGAGTTAGGTGTATCCAACATGTTTTTAATATTGTACTGCAAAGAGATGGGTAGATGGGTAGATATAAAATTGAAGGTGGTATGCAGGCTTTCCATTACTGATATAATATTGTACTGGTATGCAGGCTCTTTTTATTATGGTAGTTTATAGTTAGTTGAAGTATTGAATGCTCTTTCTCCTATATAATGTTTGTTAGTAGTATGCTCTTTTTACTGCATTGTCAACATTGCATAGGAAGCATTGTCAACATTGTATCTGTAATGACCCCAAAAGTCATCCTTATTTAATTAGGGGTTAATGTGTTTTAATTCAACTATATCTATCGGAATTAAAGAATTATCTGTTGCGTTATGGCAACCTTTATTGTATCGGCTTGAAATTTTTCCCTCCGCTCAAGCGTGGGCTCATTTTTGACATTCTTAACAGTGTATTTGGAATGTTCTTACCTTATTTTGGGGTATTGTTTGAGGTGGTGGTATGATGGTAAAGTAAGATTGGACCAAAGAATATAATTCGGATAGTTAACCTACGATCAGCCGTCATTCATTTGCCCTTTTCTTTTTCCATACTCAGAATTTGAATGTGAGGTTGGAACCATTGGAAAGCTTGTTTCCGGGGCTTCAATTTGGACACGAGAACGACCTAGAACGGAGTCCCGATGAGAGAGTTATACCCGTTTGAAGTTTTCACATCTGTCCTGGAAGTAGAGCCGCACGTGCGGGGAATAGCGCCGCACGTGCGGGCTGTGCGGGATAGCAGCTCAAAAACGAGATTTTTGGCCCATTTCTTACATTTTCTTTTCCTCTCTTCTTCTCCCCTCTTCCATCCATGTCTGAACCCTAGCTCCTAAAACCTTGATTTCCTCCACTTTTCTCAACAAATCTACCATGGATCTTGCATCAAGGATGGAGAATAAGAAAGGGTCAACATTTTTCAACCGATTGAAATTCGAATTTGTGGAGATTCTTCTCAAAGCTTGCTTTTCTTGCTTGAACCTTGAGGTAGGAGTCCTTATTCCCTTTCAATTTGCATTCATGGATGGATTTATGGTATTTTTGAGTATATAAATACAAATCTATAGTTTTGAACATATTATGTCCAACTTGAGATTGGGGGATTTCGGGTTTATATGTTGGGGATATAATTGCTGGGTTAAGGTATGGATTATAACTTTAGACTTGTAATCAATGAGGAAATTGGAACAAAAAAATAATGAGTTAAGAAATTTGGATTTTTCTTGAATTTCTAGGTTTTTCTTGAAACCCTAGGTTGATTAATGATGATAACTAATGATTGGCCCAAATGAAAGTAGAGTAATGAAATTGAGGTATTGAATTATATGTGTTCAAGTTTAATTGGAATTTGGAAATATTTGAAAATTATGTTTAAAATTTGCGAATGAACTATGTTATGAACATTGTGATTCATGCTGTAATGTAAAGAGAAAATTGGGGAAATAATCTATTAATGATATGGATGATATGAACTCGGTTTTGGATGTTAAAATGGAATTCAAAGATTTATTTTGAAATATGTTAAATTACAAATGGTGTTGATGAACTAAGTGATATTGACTTTGTTGGATTATGTTGTGTTGATTCATAGTGAATTGAATGGTGTTGTACTATGATGAATTATGTTTGAATTATGTGAATTGTGTAGGGTCAGCTACAGGGGCGGATCAAGCACCTGAACACTGTGAGTAGTAGTACAGAAATGTACATCGTATTATCGTTGATAATTATTGTCACTAACACTCTGTTCTTTGTAAGTGTTATCAACGTTTATGACAAGTGAAAATCAATATGAATTTCTATGAATATGGAAAGATTTGCGTACGTCGGTATGACTTTGGAACCCTTTTGTTCTGTCAATAACAAGTATTAACCCTCTGATATTTATCAGCATGTTACGTTCTTCTTAAAGAATAATTGGAGCTTATGTTCATTCTTGAACAATGATATTTGTATGAGTCCAAGATTATCTTGTTGTGTTACATATGGACCCGAGGTCGGTTAGAATCTACGACATGAAAACAAAGGTTTAATATCATTATGTAACCCACGTTAGAATGTAAATTGTTCTGTCTTTGCTAAGTGTATTACGATGACATGATATAACAAGAAACGCTCTATGTTCTGATATGTTACGTTTTGAATTAATGAACAGTTGTCCATAAATGTAAAGTATTCATGACATCCGTAACACACGGCCCTTACCCGGGGGTAATAATACCGTGGTTCAAATAATTAAGTTACAAGTTTAAGTATGTTCAAGTTTAAGTATGTTACAAGTTTAAAGTATGTTACAAGCTTAAGTATGTTATAAGGTTAAGTATGATACAAGTTTACGTATGTTACCAGTTTATGTATGTACATGTTCAAGTATGCTACAAGTTCACAATGTTGGGGGATTCCTTTATGGAACGAACAAAAAAATACTTATTATTGATTTGCTAGCACTATTACAGTGCCAAGTATAAGCAAGTATGAATTCTGATTTCTATTTATGATTCAAGCATAATGCATATGTATGAATTTATTTCCGGGGTATGACATTACATGTATGGTTTGGTCTGTAAGACCTAATGATTATTGGTATGGAACAAAGTGCTACTTGGAACTAAGTGCTACATTGTGAGCCACCGCTAGAGTCCATGTGAGACACCTCTTGAGTCCATACATATGTGAAAGTTATGAGACTGAAAGCCATTCTGTGAAAGTTATGAGGCTTATAGCCATCCGTATAAGTTATTATGAAATGAAACAAAGTGCTACATGGAACTAAGTGCTACATTGTGAGTTACCTCTAGAGTCCGTGTGAGACACCTCTTGGGTTCATATATGCATGTCCAAGGGCTTCATGCCAACTTTTCAAGGGCTTCATGCCAAACTTTTCAAGGGCTTAATGCCAATATGTTTCAAGGGCTTAAATGCCAATATGTTTCAAGGGCATTAATGCCAATATGTTTCAAAGGCTTTATGCCATTCTGATAAGGGCTTTATGCCATTCTGACAAGGGCTTCATGCCATGTATACAAGGGCTATATGCCATTATGTTTAAAAGCTTAATGTTAATGTGTTCAAGGGCTTAAAACCATTATGACTCACGATTGGGCCCTAAGGCCATTTGAAATGAAAACAGGAACAGATTAACTACATGATCTTCGCATTTATTTATGCATTGTTATGTATTATGTTTAAATTGTGCATTTATGTATCATACTATTCACTGAGCTTGGCTCACCCTATGTTATGTCTGTTTCTGTAGGTAACCAACCAAGTGGTCAGTCCTAAGCCATGACGCTTGTCCTCTTTGGTCAACCTTTCCATGTCCAAGCCTAAGAGAAGCTGCTCTTATTTTCATGAAGTTTTGACGAACTTTGGTTTTGCACTCTAGTTGTTGGCCTAAAGTTGACATGTGTGCAACACTTCGTTCTCTAATGTTTTTGATATATGCCCAATTACAGGGCTGGGCCTGTATATATGTATGTATATAACCAATGTTCAGGTGTATCTTTTAGATTTTATTTGTCTCTTAAAAGTTTACGATCCTGGCATGATAGTGGTAGCTCAATGGAGTTTGCTTCTATTGTCAAATTTTGATATTTAATGCTTCCGTTCAGGCCCCATATGATATATATATATAACAGGTTAAGTGTCCGTTACTGAAGTGGTCATGCCCAAACTTCTAGGGGCGAGTTTAGGGTGTGACAGTATCACTGCATTCTCAACACTGCATTGCAAGGTATGTATGATCTTCTTTTATACAAAATTCTTATGTCACTGTATTGTCAACATTGTTTTTTCCATTACTTGTTCGATGAAATGTGTCAATGTGTCTAGATTATTGATACTGTTCTGTTCCAGTCAATGTGTCTGGATTTCCCCAAATTTTGAAGTCATATGAAACATCACTAGATGTGGGTTTCTGGCATGAATTAAAATGACTGAATTGACATTGAATTGAAACAAAATGAGTCTTATTTACGTGCATGCATTCACTATGCACTGTGGATACATTATTGTTTGTCTACCTATATCCAGTTTATTATATTGTTTATGCAATTGACACGAATATAACTTATGAATTGTATGCATTAAACGTGATGTGGATGCTCAGTTATGCATAGTTGGCATACTTGGCATACTGTTGGAATTGACACCCTAATAGGCATTGCCAAAATAATCAAAGCTGGGCTGAGTGTAGAGTTTGAGATGGATGACAAAAGTGCATTAGAGCAGAGAATTACGATTTTTTATTTTTGAGATGTCACTTTTTAAGCTGTAAAGTTTATTTTTGAGATGTCACTTTTTCTTGTCACTTTTTAAGATGTCACAAAAATACACTTCTATTATTTTTTATATTTTCGTTTTTCAATACAGGAAAAACAATCCCTTACAATTCATTCACCCATAAAACATGTTTTCTCACATAAGACCTTCCAGTCAATGGATACAGAGGCTCACCTTTTTGCAAGAAGAGTTGCGAAACAGTTTGACAAATACTTTTTACTAGTCATGAGCAGATATTTTCAGGAAATGTCCCCAATATTTTTAAAGCTCTTGTATTTTCTATTTCTCTTATTTGTTTGTTATTTGCTTTGGTAGTTAACTCTTATATTTTTTCCACTTTTTAGAATACCTACCTTCTTGAACTTCTTTCTTTGTCTAATAAATCTTTGTTTCTTATCAAGCAAAGTGTGGGAAGCACAAGTACAAAGTTTAATATCACATTCTTTCTTTTTTTAAGCATACTAGATTGCAAGAGAATCTTGTTCCAGGTTTATATTGCTATAAGATAAGCAAATACCACATGAAAATTTTGATAGATGCACACATATATAGGAAGAGATAGAGAACTATCAAATAATCAATGCACACTATGCTTGTTGAGATCGAAAAAAAAGAGAATAGCAAGAGATTATGATGAAAAAACACAGAAATTAATACAATCAATGTACAAGAACAAACGTTAAGTTGCAAAATAATTATAGCACCACGAACTCTTCTCTCCACAAAAGCAGCAGAGGGATAGGATCTTGCCATGACAAATGCTTAAGAAGTGTTGCAAAATTAACAAAATAGTAAACCCCTTCACTTCTAATTAACACATGAGTATGACGCCCTGGTTGGCAGCAACAACTTTACCCTATTCTTATCTCCAAGGGGATTGGCTTTGCTAATCTCTAACAGTTGTAGCATGTCAATCAGTCATTAGCTCTGGATATTTTCAATTGAGTCAATACACAATGCCTCTCAACCATACAAGCAAATACTGATTTAAACAAAAACAGTAACCACGAGCACAAAAGAATGAGCAAGAAAAAGGCACCAAAAATTATTTTAATTATTTGCGTAATTGACATGAAATTATTTTAATTATTTTAAAGTGATATGAAATTAAAATATATGGAGCCAATATTTGAATTGGACCAAACAAAATGGTTACCAAACTGAAAAAATTTCAATGAAAGAAAAAATTATTGTGTGACCATTATTTCATGTATTTTCATTATCACTAATACTTTTGTTTTTAAGGGGTCAACACAATATCACAGTGATATATATGGAGCCGATGCATGCTCTTGATTTGAGTTTTGACTCAGACAGTGACGATGAAAATATACAATTTCTGGTGTGTGTAGCACTACATGAATATTGTAATACTTACCTTCAACCTAGACCATGCCGAACGTCCATATTACAAGGACATGACTACGTATTAGAAATATTGAATGGCCATGAAAGAAGGTCCAAGGAAAATTTTAGAATGGAACCAGATGTATTTATTAATTTGTGCGAGGCACTTAAAGTATATGGTAAACTGGAACACTCACGTTATCTGACTGTCCAAGAGCAAGTTTGTATATTTTTGTTAACAATTGGTCACAACGAACGGAATCGTGTTGTCCAAGAGCGATTCCAACATTCTGGCCAGACCATCTCCAAATACTTCAACTGAGTCTTGAAGGCAGTGTGTAGGCTTGGTAAACAAGTTATAAGGCCTCCAGATTTTGATGAGGTGCCTGTAGAAATTCGACATAATCCACGCTTCTATCCTTTTTTTTAAGGAAATCACTAACAGAATATTTGAAATATAAATTTTAGTAAAATATACTACATTATTAAAGTCATTTGTCAAATAGGATTGTGTTGGAGCAATTGATGGTACCCACATATCTGCAAGGGTGCCAGCATCAGAGCAAATACCATATCGGGGTAAGCATACAGTTACAACGCAAAATGTAATGTGTGTTTGCTCATTTGATATGCGATTTACGTATGTATTGGCCGGTTGGAAGGGCACTGCAAATGATTCAAGAGTGTTCATTGAGACCGTACATGATCCAACAAATTTATTTCCAATGCCACCAACAGGTACGTATTATATGGCATTTTGTTAATTTATAATGAATATTCTTTTGTCAACCCATAATAATAGATACATACATGTTGAATAGATAAATACTATGTTGTCGACTCGGGTTATACAAATATGCCTGGCTTTTTATCGCCATACTGTGGTGAGAGGTACTATCTAAATGAGTTTCGTAATCAACGTCGACAACCAAGAAACAAGAAGCAAATGTTCAATTACCAACATTCCTCACTGCGCAATGTGATTGAGAGATGCTTTGGTGTCTTGAAGGCTCGTTTTCCAATTTTGAGAGACATGCCTCCGTATTCAACTAAGACGCAGAGATACATCCCCATTGCATGTTGTACAATACACAACTGGATAAGGACACATTCTCAAAGTGACACATTGTTCGCTGAATGGGCCAATCCAGATCGTATCGTTGAAGATGATGGGCCTAGTGGAGGTGGTAGTAGCAGCTCGACACATGCAGGAAGTAGTTCTCAGCAACCAATTGACTTAGACATTAGTCAACCTCAATTACGTCACATGTCTGATGTAAGGAATCAAATTGCTGGTCAAATTTGGGAATCTCTCGGAAACAATTGAAATATTATTTATGCATATAATAGATTGTGGAAGATGTTTTTTTTATGGTTTGTGGAAGAATTGAGATGTTATTATTATGGTTTGTAAGTTGTTATGAACATTATGGTTTATTATGGTTATTAAATTTATCTATGGTTGGTATTGTATCAATATGATTATTATGGATAATGTGTATGATCCCATTGTCAAAAAAAAATTTAAAAAAAAATTAAAAAAATTTTAAAAAATTTTAAAAATTTTTAAAAAAAATTAAAAAAATTTAAAAAAATTAAAAAAAAAATTAGGCCTTAACAAACATGTTTTTAGTTTATGTTTTCAAAAATTTTCAAACATTTTGTCCAAACCAAACGGGTTTATTATTTATGTTTTTCTAAAAATAAACAAAAACCAGTTTATAAAATTTTTGTAAACATAATCCAAAAACGTAAACGTTACCAAACGCTACCTATATAACATGAAAATACTTCCAATTCGAACCCATTTATTCAAAATCATGGTAATTTCCCAACCAATGACTCCAACCTCAATTTATAAAATAAGTTTAACTCAATTTGATGTACATTTCTTCAAAACATGTTCGAAATACGATCAAGTGACATGGGAAGCATGAAAACATCAAGGATTCTCCAATTTAAGGTGTAAATGTGCCATGCATGTAGGAATTTCATTATTTCTAAGTCAAATTATGCATGCATGTGTATAATTCAACTCCAATTCATCCTATTCATAACAACTCATGCTCAACCTATTCAAATTCAACCAAATGATCCTATAGCTCCATGAACTTAGTTTCTACATGATTCAATTCTAAGAATTTAGGATGAATCTCATACCTAATGTGTGAATTCAAGTGTATTATAACTCCAACCCTTCAAGCTTCTACAATTCTCTACAAATCTCCCATTTCTCTCTCTAGATGTTGAACTCTCCTCTCCTCTCTCTCAATTCTCATCTAAGTGTTATGAAAATGAGCCTATAAGCTTAATTAGAGCCTTATATAGGGTGTGATTAGGGTAGCCTAATCGCATGTGGTTAAGATTAATTAATTAGGCTTAATTCTAACTAATTCAATCAGTTTATTCTAATTATTTTGATCCAAATCAAATTTCAATTAAAGTTTCCATAAAATTCTAAATATTCTAATTAGCCTATTGGGTTAGTCAATTTCAGTTTCTGAAGTCGTTTAAGCTTTCAATTTCCGACTTTAAGTTGTCAATTTAAATAGATATTCCATATGTCAACAGATAATCATAGAATTAAACATGTAATCACACAATTAAGCACATAATCATGCAATTAAACTCATTAAAATTATATAATGTACTAGTTTGGAGGTCGGGGTCATTACAGTCTCTCCCCCTTAGAAAGTTTGGTCCTCTAAACTTAAGTTACCTTCAGATGGAAACAAATGTGGATACCGTTGCCACATCTCTTCTTCTTTCTCCCAAGTGGCCTCCTTCCCATAATGTTCTCTCCACTCGACCTTCACCATAGGGATAGTTTTGTTTCTCAATTGCTTCACTTGCCGATCAATGACTTGCACAGGCCATTCTTCATACATCATATCCTCATCTAGAGTAATCCGGTGGTAATCAATCACATGGAATGGATCTCTAAGATACCCACGAAGCATGGATACATGGAAAACGTTATGCACTTGTTCCATTCCCGGTAGCAAGGTAATACGATAAGCAACAGGACCCAATCTCTCAAGGATCTGAAACGGTCCAATGTAGCGAGGAGTCAATTTTTCCTTTTTACCAAATCTCACATGCCTCTTCATTGGGGTCACTTTGATGAATACATGTTCTCCCACTTCGTACTCTAAGTCACTTTTTCGCTGATCTGCGTAACTTTTCTGTCTGCTCTGTGCAGTTTTGAGCCTTTGCTGAATGATTTTGATCTTCTCAGTCGTTTCTTGCACAAGTTCAGTCCCATAAATAGCTCTATCACCAACCTCTGTCCAACAAACTGGCGATCTACACTTTCCACCGCATAGTGCCTCATATGGTGCCATACCGATACTTGTGTGAAAACTATTATTTTACAGTCTGGTCTAGATTGGAGACCAATTAGGTGTGGACCCTTCCGGTTAGGTCATCCCTCATATGGTGCCATACCGGTCTGGTCCAGATTTGCTAGTTAAAGCCTTAAAACACTAAGCTAGTGAAGGAATTAACACTACAACTATGCAAAACAAGACTCAAACTAACTAACCAGCCTAAAACACAGCTAAAATAGGTTATTTTAGAGGCTAAAACATGCTGGACTTGAGCTAAGTTAGGCTAAAAAAACATACTAACACGTGAAGCTAACTAGGCATGCAAACAAGACATGAGGAGGAGAGGCTAACCCCTCTAATTTTGGACTTCAAAATAAGTTTTTGGCCACTAAAAAACCTCTGAAATTTGGTGGTTAAAAGGCCCAAAAAGTTGATTTGAAAGTGATGGATAAAGGCACAAAAACTTAGCAAACTAGTAAGTAAGAAGGGTGAACCACCCCTAACTAAAAGAAAGGCTCAAACCACCACTTTTAAGTCACAAAACATCGGTTTCTTTTTGGTTCAAAACCAGCCTCAAAACAGTTAAAATAGATGGAAAAACAAGTATACTAAACAAGTCAACAAAGCAAATAAACTACCTCTTGAAGCAAAGAGTAACTCTAGGCACAAATCCAAGCTAAAACCACTTGCTAGAGCTCAAAACAAGTCTCAAAAAACCTCAGCTCAAAGAGAAGTAACTTTGATCAAGGTAGTGTATGCAAAAGTGTAGAGAAAACTAGCTTCAAAGCACAAAATTTTAAGAGAGAGAGAGAGAAATCTAGAGAGAGAGAATTTTGTTCCCAAATTGCTAATCTCTCAAAATGGGCGAGGAACTCCCCTATATGTAGAAAAACACTCTTTGAGCTTAGAAACATCTCACCATACACGTGTAGGGAGATGCAGCTCATTATGCCAACAGCTGGCACAACTGTCAACAAATATCTGGAAAAAGGCATTGGTAGCCGACAGGCCACCCCTGGTGGCCGGCAGCCATTATCCATGGCCGACAGCCTATGGTGGTGGCCCACAGGTCACCAAAAGTTCCAGGCAAGAAAAACTAAGGTTTTGGTCCAAAACAAGGCACAAAGTAGATAAGGTTTCAAGGCTCAAAGACAGGGCACTCTACAGAGAACTTTGAGTACTCAAAACGAACACATGCAATCATAATCATCGAGTGTGCAAGCGATGACGTCTGAGTCTTGAGGACAGTAAAAAATGGGGTGTCTACAACAACCTATTTGTCATTCTCTCAATGATGTCTTTTATATGATTCTTATTGATTTTGCCATGGAGTAGAGGGGTTCCAAGATACTTGCCCAGGTCATTGGTAAGAGAAATACCACAATGGTAACTAAGGGAGAGAGCTTCACTTCTAGGGATGTTGGGAGAAACAAAGATCTTGGATTTTTGGAAATTTATTTTCTGCCCAGATATATCACAAAAGTCATTCAGGACTTCCATGATGGCATCACAGTTTCTATTATTAGCTTTGGCAAAAAGGATAAGGTCGTCAGCAAAGAACATGTGGGAGACAGGGGGACTATGTTTAGCCGCTTTAAGACCATTCCAATCAACACTCTGAGTTCTAAGTCTTATCATGTTAGAGAGATTCTCCATGCAAAAGCACAAATAGGTAAGGGGAGAGAGGATCCCCCTGTCTAAGGCCTCTTCCAACACTAATATTAGGGAAGGTCTCTCCATTCCAAATGATAGAAGAGTTGACATTAGAAACGCAGTTCATGATGAGAGTAATCCAAGTAGAGTTGAGATTAAATTCTTTGAGGGTATGATGGATAAACTCCCAAGATATACGATCATAGGCTTTCTCAAGGTCAATCTTAAGCACCATACCACCAGTTTTACCTTTCTTGGTCCTAAGGGTGTGAATGATTTCCTGAGTTATAATGATATTATCAGCGGTAGTACTACTAGGGATGAAACTACTCTAATTGGGGCTAATTAAATTAGAGAGTAGGGGTCTGATTCTATTGACAATGATTTTGGTAATGGTTTTGTAAGTTACGTTGCACAAGCTTATGGGTCTAAATTGTTTTATAGTCTCAAGGTTTTCCAGTTTGGGAATTAACACAATCTGAGTTTCATTGACCTCCTCGGGGATGGTCTGGGTAGAGAAACATTGTTTGACAAATTGCACATGGAGGTTCCCACAATATTCTAGTTTTGATGATAGAAAACAGCTTGCAAACCATCTTTTCCAGGAGCTTTAAAGGCTTTTATATTTTGAAGGGCATTCCTGATTTCATGATTAGTGATGGGAGCTTGGATTTTATCATTATCTTCTCTGGTGAAACTAGTATTGATGATATTTTTCCAGTTATCCAGCATAGGAGTTTCCTCATAGTGAAACAGATCATGGAAATGTTGGTTAATGTGAGTTTCAACATCTTCGGATTTGGAAAGCCAGTTGCCGTTGTCATCCTTAAGCATATTAATTTTCAATTTTCTGCGTTTATTGAGGACAGATATATAAAAAAAAATTGTATTTCAATCTCCCATGGTAAGCCATTTGACTCTGGATTTTTGAAACCAGATAAGCTCTTCTTGAAAAAGGGTCATGTTGTACTGCTTTATGAGATTTTGTTCTAAGAGGAACAGGTTATGGAAAAAAGTTTGGGTTTGAGATTTTTGAATTCCTTCTATTCGGGCCAACAGATTTCTTTTCCATTTGTACACATTCCCAAAAACTTATTTGTTCTAGTTTTTTACATTTTGGGTAAAGCCATCTATGGCGTCAATCAGATTAGAGTCCATATTAGTCCAGGACTTCGTGATAACATCCGAAAAAGTAGGGTGGTAGAGCCATGTTGCTTCAAATCTAAAAGGCCTAGTATTAGGGTTAGAGGGGTGCATACCTTGTGTGAGCACTACGGGTGGAGAATGATTAGAGTAGGTCTTAGGTAATGTCCTTACTGTACCTTCAAGAAATAAAGCTCTCCATTTGTCATTGCTCACAGCTCTATCTAGACGCTCCATGGTATTTGCCTTTAGGGCCGACATTGCCAAGGTCAATGAGGTTGTAGTTGTTAATTCGAGCGAATCTCTGGGCTCGATTGTGGTTGTAGTTGGGAGAGTAGCTTCTTTTTTCATTGTGATTGGTGAAGTCATTGAAGTCACCCGCGACCATCCAGGGTTTCTCCATGCTCCTAGTTGTGTCTTCAAGATTGTTCCAGAGTTCATCCCTTTGCGAGAAGTGAGGGCTAGCATAGGCAGCGAAAATCATCCATTCCTTATAGTCTTCTTTATGGATGGTGGCTTGGATGACTTGGTTAGTGGCATGTGAAGCTCTTATATTGACATGGCTCGTGTCCCAGAGTAGCCAAATGTCTCCTACTCTTTCTATTGGATCCACGACAGTTGTAGCAGTAAACCCCATGTTGTTGAAGAAATTTCCCATTAAACTATATAGAACTTTAGTTTCCATAAGGATGAGGTTCATAGGTTTGTGACTGCTAATTAGCTCTCTCATGTTGTGTTTAAAGGCATTATTGCCTGCCCTCGGCAGTTCCAAAAGAGAATGTTTAGTGAATCCATAGTAGGGTATTCAGGAAGGGGATCAATAGCCAAACTAGGAAGTATGCTGCAGATTGGTCTATGATCTTGTTCCCTTGATCTCATGGATGCCATCTGCATTGAGTGAATTGGGAGCTCGGCTCTGCTGTTCCAGTTTGGTTTTACTCGCATCCGTATCTGCTCTATCCACCATACCGTAGCGACGAGGTGAAGTGCTTCGCTCCCTTGATCTAACAACAGAGTCCGAAGGTGGTTCTCCATTCGGTTCGTTAGCACCTCCAGCCTTGGACTCTTTTTGGTCTCCATGGTTGATTCTAGGATCAGGGGGTTTTCTATGTTTTGTGGTTGTGGTTGTGGTTCCATCTCTCCCTGCTGATGAATGTTTAGGGATGAGTGGGGTGGGTGTTTGGGTTATAGATGTTTCATTATGCATATCTTTCATTGAGATTTTTGGAGATTCAAAATCGGTTCCCAATGTACTAGGGTTATCAGTTATTGAGTGACTAGTCTGGTTGCTATGTAGTGCCTAGGGTAATGTAGCCTTATCTTCAGGGATGATGTTGGTAGAGAGGTTCTGAGTAGGTAAAGTGTGGGTTTGCTTGCCCCTACCTAGGTAGGTTGTGTGGCCTTGGGCTTGTTTGGGGTTTGTGGGACAGATGGCCCAGTTTGGGTTTTTTGGTTTAGGCTAGATGTCTTTTTTTCGAGGCCCAATCTCATTGTTTTCTTGCCCCTACCTAGGTTTTCTTCTTGTTGGATCCCTTTACCCAATTTTGAGAACTTGTTGGAGTTTGGGCTTGGTCCATTGGTTTGGGCCTTCCTGTTGATCACAGGCTTACGGGTTCTATTTGTTACCATCATCCATGGCCCATATGTATTATCTTCTACTATTGGCTGTTGCAGGTGATCGTTAGCACTGGAGCTAGCCGTTGGAGTTTGGTCCTAGTAACCTGCAACGGTTAGTTACATTCCCTCCGACAGTGGGTTGCTTCGTTGAACTGCTTGTTGCCTGGGATGCACTGCTTGATATTTGCACAATCCCTTGCGATGGTCCACCCTGCCACAGAAAAAACAAAATGAATGAATAGATTCATATTCTATGTTATAGCGTTTCTTACCTAAGAGGAATCTGGGACAGAGCGGCTTGCGTAGATCCACTTCAATGCAAACCCTTGCGAATCGACCTCTAGTAGCCATGGCTGTGGTGAGGTCAATCTTCAGAGGTTTACCAATCTGCCTAGCAATTGCATAAAGGACCTTCTCTTGGAAATATTCAATCGGAAGCTCCAGAAACCTAACCCATACGGCGGTCGTGGTTTCAAAAGCTTCTGATGCCTAGAAATCAAGTTCCCATTTACGCACAGTGAGATAATGGTCCATAATGACCCATGGTCCTCTAAAATATACTTTTGCACAGTCTTCCATTGAGGAAAATTTGAACAAGAAATAGTTATTGCCCAGATCTATAGCATTAAAGTCCTCTTATAGGCCCCATATATTCTTAACTCTTGCGCAAAGCATCTTATACCCGATGTTCTTGCCCAGTAGTCTGACTATCAGTATATTGGCCCAGGGTTTGCGAATCTGTTCTAGAAGTTTTTTCGAGAGATGTACTTGTGGGATGCCTTGTTGAGTTGGGTGCAGGTTTCCTTCATGGATGGTTGTATCACCTTTATCATCCTTCTCGTCGGCTGAGAGTGAATCCATAGTGTCATCAAAGTAGAAATCAGTATTTGTGAAGCTGCTAGAGCTTCCTTGAACGATTTGACCTTCTGGCCCTCTGTTGACAGTGGGTGAGGGGTATTGTCTTTTGGATCCTAATTTGATTCCGAGATAGGAGGGAGACTTGGACTTTTAGCTGTATCCATGGACTCTTCCTCTGTGTGTTCCTTGCTCTTGATTTTCTTTGTACTTCTGACCAAATGGTCTTCCTCTTCTTGAGATTTCGTGGCTGAGGCTGAGTTGGAGGTCACTAGATCGCACATTCTAGAGAGAGAGAGAGAGAGAGAGAGAGGTTTTTCAAGTGGTCATACCAATGCATCCAACTGAAAAAACCTTCAATCCCACATTCAGTCAGTTGCTCCGTGCATGTGTACCTCAACTTAATTTTTATTGATTTAAACAGTAAAATTAATATAACATATAAAACATTACTTTAAGATTATTGAATAATATATGCGGTTTATTGTAATTTATTTAAACTATTTATAATTTATTTTATTTTTGAGAATTTGCATTAAATTATTTGGTATTTATTAGGTAAAAATAATTTAAATAAGTTGAAAGTTAGGAGAGAGATTATTTTGATTTTTGTTTTCTAATTATCGATTTCTAACTTATAATAACTTGCACCAAACAATCTCATTATTTGTAGGATTTAAGAATATACTATACAAAAAAACTAAATGTTCATAATTTTTTTTATTAACATTAGTCTTATGCAATAAAAGATATTTAGAACATGAACTATTTTAATAATGTAATAACTGTCATAATAATACATATTACAAAATTCAAATATGAGTTTTTATAGTTAATTTAACCATAGCACAAAAAAATCAAAAAAGTTAAAAGGTCTAACAAGTTAAAAAAAAAAAAAAAATTAAAAAGTCAAAAAGGTTATTTGCCAACACCTAAAAAACTCACTTTTTTTTTTTTAGAAGTTTTTTTTTTTATAAAAAATATATTAATTTTTTAACGAATGTAAAAAATTTTATTTTTATTTTTTCTAAACTTTTTTTGAATTTTTTGAATTTTTTTGATTCATCTCATTGAGTTCATTTAGAAGCATAAAATTTTCAATTTTTTTTAAAAAAAATCACTAAAAGAAAAATAAGCAAATGATAATAATAATAATCAAACTCCAAACACCAAAAGGTCAAAAAGCTAAAAAACAATTCATCTCATACAAAAAAGTCAAAGGCAGCGTTTGGTTTACTTCCCAAAACTCAACTCTGTTTTTAAATCATAATTTGGATGAAATATGTTAACCAAATATATTTTTAAAATATAACTTAAAATTAGTTTCAAAACTCCTCTCCTCTCTTCTCTTTTTTTATTTATTTATTTATTTTATTATTATTATTATTATTACCTCCATAGTTAATTAAGTCAATCATGTGAGCAACAATGATTATGTGGTTATGTGTTAATTATGTGCTATGTGTCATTTGCCATGTGATACTGGGAACAAATATATAGAGAATGTGAATTAAACTTGTCTGAATCAGTAAACCATAAGATTAAAATTAAATTGCATATGATTTAAGTAGTCATCAAATTGCATCCTTATTTGCTCATTGATTATATGTTTATTGTGAAATTGCATGTATAATGGTGTGAGATATAAAGATTTGAATTCATATCTGTTGGTTGTTGGAAGATCTGTTGAAATTACAATTTTAAATTGAAATTGAGGGTCCTAGAGGTGTCAGAAACCAAATCAGAATGCATATTTGTGATTAGCATGATTTTTAGAATCTAATATGAAGTTTTGTAAAAATCTAATTCAGAATGAATTAATTGGATTATATAAATATATATATGAGCCTTAGTGGGATTGGATTTGGGAGAGATAGATATTTAAGAGAGATGGGGGAGAGTTCTAGAGACAAAAAGAGAAAGAGGGAACCCTAGAGTACAAGAAGAAGAAGAGAATGGGATTTGTACAAATTTTCACCAAATAAACCATTTAAGGTAGAATCCATCTTTAATTCCTTGAATCTAAGTTGAATTAAATAATTGAGTGGTGTAATGTCACGCCCCAAAATTTAGACAATTAAATATTAAATTAGGACTAAATCCCAATCAATATTCCATCATTCAAATCGTAACGGTGAAACAAAATCTAAATGTTCTCATCTCCATAAGGTTTAAGTAAATTTCAATGCTAAAAAAAAAAAGGGATAAAAAAAAAAAAAAAACAAACGCCAACCAAACCATCTATCATAAATTCATGACTATCCAATTCCTCCAACATCAAAGTAGCAACAAATAGTCAAAACAACTTAAAGAATGTAAAATTAGAAAATAACCCACAATGCCAAATCAAAATATCAAGGTCAAAAAAATAAATAAATAATTAAACTAATATCAACCCTAAACTTAAGAAAACAAAAGAAGTTCGAAAGACATGTCCTACGACCGTAGTTATTTCTCGTCACTACCGTAATCCCAACTAATCCTATAAAGGAAGCTTGGCTGTGCTCAAATAGAACGCACCCGAGTTGCCAAGAGACAAAACGGGTCAGTATACAAGTATACTGGTATGAGTACAAGATTTGACACCCATGTGTCCACCAAACACAAACAATAGTACATTTAATTCTTATTACGGGACAAGACAAGTAGTTCTACCCGCATCGAGACGAAAAGGTAGTTTCCTGAGATACGGTGGCATTTAGTTTCTTACCCACACACAACCAAATATAAATTGAGTATATAAAAAAAATAATGAAAATAAAAATAAATATGGTGGGTCAGCCCTGCATAAAAAAGTTAGTAAGACCCACCATTTTGCAAAAAATAAAGTTAGTATAGTTTAATTATAAGTAAATTACTGAAGAAGTACAAAAATGCACCACTTCATGTTTAAATCATTCGAATTGACCAAAACTCAAATAATAAAAGTTATATAGAATCAAATTTTCTAAAAGGTATCGTGAATGAATTTAGTAGAAACTGAACAGGTTGAGGGGAAAACTTGATAGAAGAACCTAGACGGAATTCGACCGAAAATCTGAAACTGAAAACGAAAAGCAACTGTCCTAAGATGATTTTTTTAGGAAAAGTTCAAAACATGAAAAGTGTTCAGAATAATGTTTTACTTCAGTTTACATGAAATCAATAAAAATGAGCCCGTTTCGTGGGTTGAAACAACATCTAAAATCTGCATTGCTAAAATGAATAAAAACTATTGTAACCAAGATCATACGATTACAAGTTGTAATCGATCTTTTTAATAAAAAGTTGAAATACAAAAGTTATCAAAAATTACGTATACATGCCTCTGTCGAAATTTCGTAATTTATTTAGGTCGCTTACTATTTTTCAAGATATACAAATTAATATAATTCAAACTATACTAATAAGCTCATAATTAATTCTTTGTAGCTTAACTCCATCACTTCGGCCCTTTACTTCCAGCCTACACTTATATCCCATGTGCCTCCCATATACCTAACACCGCTTAGAAGCCAAACTTGCACGGGGATATCGTCCCAAATTTGACCTACACTCCCCAGACGGTTAGCATATACGTATGCGCGTAAATCAAAGCACCCGTCTACTCCTGAGAACGAGACAACAATATATATATACATAACCCCTCATCTACTCATGAGAACAAGCATAACAATGCCGAGCCTAAGGCATTCAAATAAATCTTATAATCCTTACTTTTTTTTTATACACTTTTTCTCACCAGCACTCAAATAAAATAACAATCCATAGAGTCATGGTAGAGGATTCGGAATTTATCTATGGGTTCCAAGTTTATTTTAATTTCATATGTCCATGAGTGTGATTACAACCATAAAATAAATACATATAAAAACTCTAAACCTTGCATACACAACTAACCAAAGTAGTTGAAATCAATCCATCATTTATATGCAAGTACAATATCAAAACAACATCAAATAAATAAAAATAAAGAAATAAAACAACAAAAGAAACGTAAGTTAAGGAAATTGGGCTTTACACTTACAATTATGTTTTAAAGATCAAAGAAATATTTGGAGAATTAAAGAAGCCACCAAAACAAAACCCTAACCTCTTTTTCTCCTCCTCTCCTCTTTCTCGGAAGCTCCTCCGTCTCTCTCTCTCTCTCTCTCTCCTCTCACACATAGTGAACCCTCTTTCTTTTCTTTTTCTCTTTTCTTTCAATCTCTCTCTCTCGTGGCTGCTTTGTCCCTTTTTGTTTCTCTTTTCTTTTCTTTGCCTCCTAAGATTATAACATAATCACTTATTATATTATACAAACACAACATAAATACAACATACATAAATATGATATATATTTTATAAAATATAAAACACTTTTTTTTTATATATAAAAAATATAAATATATAAATATTCAGATTAATTATATATATAATTAAATATCACATTAAATTCTCATATATCCATGCAATTAATAAAGTCACAAATAAAATAAAGTAATAATAATAAATAATGGCTTAAGAAAAATTAGGGTCGCTACATGTAACTGTGGTTTGGAACTCACATAAGGTTAAAGAGAGAGAAATTGACATAGCTCAAGATTTGGCATTCATGGCATTCTTCTTGCATGAATTTTCCAAAGAGAGGGAACTTCCATGAATTTTGAAGGTTTGGAACTTATCACATCCATAGTTCTTGGTTTCACTCTTCAATTCTTAAGTTTGATCTTTGAAATGGAAAATGAGTTTGTTTTGAAGTTATGAGTTTTGCTTAAAGTTGGAAATATTGTAGTCACCATGTTTTTGAAGAGTTTTGAGCCTTGCTTTGTCTAAAATTGAAGTTGAATTTGCAAAGGGAAAAGTGCCATTTTTCAACAGAACTTCAAACTGCATTTCAACCAGACTGCTCGAGCGGCCTGGGCCACAGCATGAGAGGCCAAGCTTCTTTTGCCCAAATTGCATTCTGTTTTCTTGCTGCTAACGCACCCAAGGCCACAGCATGAGCGACCAGGCCATTGCACATGCGGCCAACATGGTAGGCTCGGTTTTGTTTTCTTCCTGTTATTTTGACTTTCGGACCTTCGTTTGTATGGTTTTCAAGTGTTTTTCATTTGCATATGCATCTCATGAACACGATGGACATTAATGAATGGAAAGAAAAGAAATTAAAGAATTAATATTTATAACCAAATGAATAAATACCGAATGAACTGAATAGGTATAAGAACTGACTGAATGACTTGAACGCATTATGAAATGTTGTGCGTGAATGTGTTGTGTAGGTGGTTTACACAAGGAGTATCAGCCGGCCGAATACGGTGTGTAATCTCTTTGTAAAGATATTTTTGTATATGAATTACTCTGAATAGCTTGTTAATTTGTGAAACCTACGTTATGTTATCTCATGCTTGATACGATAAGTGTTTGATTAAGAATGTTAGAACCAGTAAGTTATGCTTTGAAACTCTGAATTGTAAACAATACGATATGTTCCTGGAAATGAGATTTTGGTAAGAATGAATAAGATTCTCTTTTTGATTACCGAATGTGATACCCATGAACATACACTTGATTGTTTGAAAATCTCCGTTATGATTATGTCGATCCATGGTGGTCGTTATGTCTATGTCAACCCGTTGTGGTTGTTTTGTCTAAGTCAATCAATTGTGGTCATTATGTCTCTGTCGATCCGTTGTTATGTATATGTTGATCCGTTACGATCATTCTATATATGTCAATCTGTAGTAGGGGTGGTCGTGGTATGGTTTTGGACGGTTTGTGAATCGGTTTGGACCCGCACTCATGTATGCGGTTTGGGGAAAATCCAACTTGCAACTGCTCGCAATACAGATTGCTGTTTGTGCAGATAGGGTTCGCGGATGTGCAGGCGGTTGTAGGTGGTTTGTGGATTGGACTTTTTTCTTTAAAAATTTATTTTGGAGCCTTTTTTTTTTTTTTTTCCATTTTGTAAATATTTATTTTGGGACCTTTTCCCCATTCTCTAAAATGCTCCAACATTAATAATTAATGAATTTAAACTTATAAAATTAAAAACATAACAAAATCAATTCTTAACACAAACAAATCATTCAAAATCCTAAAGTTTTAAATCAAATCATAAACTAACACAAGCACATCTTTGAAAATCCTAAACTAGATCATCAATCTCATTTACTATCAACTACCCAACAATACAATTAAAGTAAAATCATTCAAAATCCTAAGCTTATCTAAAAGTAATTATTCATTAAATTTTATATTCATCCAAAATGCAATAATAAAATAACAATGGTCCAGGTTTAAAAAAATAAATAAATCTAAGTACGGGTGAGTTCTTGCGGGTGCAACCCGCAACCCGCCCACAACCCGCCCACAACCCGCAATCATGCCATATTCCAAACCGCATCCGCTTGCATTGTGTCTGTGAAACTGCCCATTTGTATGCGGATCGGTTCAGGTTGGGAAGTTTGTGCGGTTCGGATAACCCATGCCCAACCCTAATCCGTAGTGGTCGTTATGCCTATGTCCTCGATCCATTGTGGTCGTTTTGCTCATATTCTATTCAGTATTACTAGTTATGCAACGAAATGTAAGTAACTTTGAATGGTTTGAAGACCATATTTGATAAATGCTTTGTTTCGTCGTATACGTTTTGTCTGGC
Organism: Camellia japonica; assembly: GCA_030407325.1. Taxonomy (NCBI): domain Eukaryota; kingdom Viridiplantae; phylum Streptophyta; class Magnoliopsida; order Ericales; family Theaceae; genus Camellia; species Camellia japonica. Next base: position 167,400,670 of record JAPPVO010000032.1, read on the forward strand.
ATTTTGTCAGGGTTTAATAATGTTGTTGAAAATGTACCACGCTATGTGTTCAACACTGAAATAATGAAAGGTTTGCTAAAGGTTTGAGGAACTTTACTTATTATTATAAGTATCTGGAAACATTGTTTGATTTTATAAGTTATGGATCTCGTTTATTTAACCTTTTTACGTTGAGATTATTTATCGGGTTTTTGCTCATTGTGTAGTATTTGTATGTAGGTGATCTAGCTCAAGACCATACTTAGCAGCGTTGACTTGTATCCCGTTTTGTGAAGCCGACTGTTGTGCCTCATGGCAAGGTCCCAACGCGTCATGTGTCTAGGCTTTTGGGTAGTGTCAAATTCATCCCTTTTGCAATTGTGATCTAATGTTAGAAAGTCTCGGTATAGGTTCTTTTGTTTTGTTAAATTTGTTAATGGGATTTAATTCCCGAGGTTCTGTAAATGTTTTTGTTCATATGTTTTGTTAAAGTTGTTTTGTTCCATATAAGTCCCATAGCTCATTGGACAATTTTATTTTATTATTATCGGCTTCTGCCAGCCCCTATTTCTGTTCATTATTAAGCAGGCCTTTGGTAATCCCGAATTACTGGCCGGTTACGATGCTAAACCTATAGGTGCGGGTTTGGGTCGTGACACCTTGAGGTTTGCCTGTAATATAAGTAGCCCCCTCGTTCTGGAAATTACATTTTCCTTCCTAAAGTTTAAACTTCCATTACAATTTAATCATTCCGTTAGTCAACCGTCAAGTCAACTAATGGAAAAACTAATATAATAAATTAATTTTTTTAAATGCCTATTTTACTCCTATTAAAAAAACTTTTTTTTAAAAAAATTACTAGATGAGTAAATAAAATTTGTAAGGAATTACAAAAATTCATTTAATACTAATACATATATTATTGTACTATTAAATATTTAGGTAATTGTATGGTACACAAGCTTTTGTGATGTTAATTATTACAAATATTATAATTAGATCATTTTCAATCATAACTAAAATAATAATAATAATTAAACACCCATAAGACATAACTAAACACCATTTGAATCATAACCAAAATAATGTTATAAGCAATAGTATAACTAACACTATAATATATCATAACCAAAGACCACGACTAGAGCATATAAAATTTTCTTAAATGGTAAATTGTCTGTCAATTTTATATATTTAAATAAGGATAAAATAGGCACTTTAAAAATTAGTTTCTTATATCAGTTTTTCCGTTAGTTGACTTAACGGTTAACTAACGGAAGGAATAAATTATAATGGAAGTTTAAATCTTAGGGAGGGAGATGTAGTTTTCAAAACATGAGGGGGATACTTGTATTAAAAACAAACCTCAAAGGTGTCAATATAATTTACCCTTAATTAATCAATTAATCATTTTTTTTCCTCACATCTACCCTCTTCTCTCACATTCTACACATCAATCAATCAATCAAAAATAATAATTAAAAAAATTACAAATTATCCCAAAGCTATTTTCAAAACTCATAACCAAACAAATTTTCTCTTTTCAAATCTTGATTCAAAAACTCAAAATTCAAATCCATACTCAAATCATAATTCTAAAATTAAATGTCTCAAAGATTCTTTCTCATTCATTCTACTTTTTGTATTTTCATAAAAAAGTAAAAATATCTTTTTCAAATATATTAATTTTTGTAATCTCACATTTTAATCTAAAAATTAAAGAGTAAATTGATGATAAATCCAAACTAAAGATGATATAACGCATTAAACCCAATAGATATTTTTTATTGGTGAAAAATCCTAGGGGTGAGCATGGACCGGATTGGTCCGGATTGGGAGAAAATCAGGACCAATCCGTTATCTACGGTTCCTAAAAAATTAAAACCAATCCAATCCGTTTAAATTGTGGAACCAATCCGAACCAATCTGTTGAAACACGGATTGGATCAGTTTAGGACCACGGATTTAAATAATTAAATAACAAAAAAATATAGACATTACATTTCCATTCCAATAGCAACATAGCTGCTGAAAACCTGTAAACAATATAATTAAGCAACATCCATTCCAATAGCAGCCTGTAAACAATATAAATAAACAACATCCATTCCAATAGCATTTTCATTCCAATAGCAACATAGCTGCTGAAAATCTGTAAACAATATTATATAAGTAAACATGACTTGAAATGAGATTGAAGATACAATTACAAATTGAAGTTTGGAAGAACTCCATGAGTTGTCCACTAAAATTTCAAATACAGTACTTGTACATCTCTATTTTCTCTCATTCTTTTCTCTTTTCCACTCTTCTGCAGATGTGTTTCTTTTCCATATATTTCTCATAGTTAGAACACAAATCAGCTTGAAATTTTTTGGCTGCTTCTCAAAAACTGCAACACTACATTTCCATGAACAAAAATAAATCTGTCACGAACTAATTGGTCCAAAATTATGAATCTCATATTCAAAAACTGTATTGATCTCACCAAAATTTAAACATTCAAAAATTTTAAACCAATCAAAAAATATATTTTATTAACACACTTTGTAGATGTGTCTCTCATCTTTACCTAAAACCTCCATCAAACCAAACAGTGGCATAGGTGAGTCTCAATCAAAGAGTACTAGCCTTACCATCACCACCAATGAACCACCAATCAAGGCAGATGTAGGGTAGGGTCACCCAAACACTGCCTCTACATGTACCCCATCTCTTAATGAAGAAGTTCAAAAGTGTTCTTGTAGAGGCTCTCCCCTGGAACCCAAGCCCACTCTTAATGCCTCAACCTGCTTGAGATTGATTACAAACAAAAATAATAGCAGCAACCAACATAACAAGAGCATATAACTTTTTCCTTTCTTCCAATGTTGAGAAAATGTGGAAAAAATGGAAAAACAAGAGCATATAACAAGAGCATATAACAACCCCTGTTCTATAATCTTTTTCCCCTCATTAATAAAAGATGGAAAAACAAAAAAAATATCTACATGAAATACAATCAGACTGATCAAACAAACAACACAAAACAAAGATGAAATCAGAAAAAAAAATAAAAATAAAAACAGAAAATAATCTGAGATGGATGATCTGGGAACAAAGGAACAAAAATAGTCACCGATCCGAGAGAGAGAGAGAGAGAGAGAGAGAGAGAGAGAGAGAGAGAGAGAGAGAGAGATGAGAGATGAGAACACCTAGAGAGAGAGACGAGCAGCAGCACACCGATTTGATCTGAGATGGATGAGCGTGTGAGAGAGAACTCAGTCTGAGATAGGAAAGAGAAGAGAGGGAGACACCATTGATGTAGAGACCTGGGATGAGAGTGAGAGGCGTGAATGAGTGAGGCTGCTGGATTACGTTAGGTTACATTTTAGTTTTTATATCAGATAAGAAATTATATGGTGTGGGAAGGTATATAGTATAAAAATATAGATTATTTCTAGATGGTCCGGATCGGTTCCAATCCGGAACTGTGGGGTTCAATCCGGAACCGATCCGTGGCTTACGGATTTTGAAAATTTCAATCCGGAACTGAACCATGGATTCAAAAAACGAATCCAAACCTATCGGATTTGATTGGACCGGATCGGATTACGGATTTTACGGATTCCTTGCTCAGCCCTAAAAAATCCACCATTTGTGAAATAGATTGGTGAGAAATCATTTGGCTTGTTTTGAATGACATTTTGTTTCTAATTTTACTCCTTAATTTATATGTTGACTTTTTTTTTTTTATCTATCAACTTCTTTTGACTATCTGTTTAAACTTATATCTATTTGTTGAATTTTTTTTGAATATATGTTTAAATTTATATCTATCTATTGAATTTTTTTCTTATATGTTCAAATTCTACAGGTTTCTCTCTCTATTCAAATTCTGTGAGTTTCTCTTTGTTCTTATTTGTTGAAATATGTGTTCATTTTTTATCTATTCAAATATTTTTCACTTTCAAATTTTTCCTTATCTGTTGAAATATGCGTTAATTTTGTTATATTTTTTATCAGTTCAATTTTTTATCTATGATTTGTTCAAATTCACACACAAATCTTATCTGTTTGTTCTATATGTTCATCAAAAACAACAACAATCATCTGTTGGAACAATCTTCTGTGTAAAATAAATAATGTGAAACCAAATCAAACAAATAAAAATAAATTATCTACAGAATTTATTTACTGAAAGAACTTAACAATAAAACGATCAAGTTGAGTGCGTGACTATAGCAATCCCAGTTTTCCCTTCTTTGTTTATTGTATTCCGGACTCAGTTCCGTGGATGTTTGTTTATTGTATTTGAGTTTGGGATGTATTGGGCAGGTTTGCAACAGGTTGGTTGTGATTTGAAATAAATAGTTGCTGCCCAGATTTTTAGTTTCTTCGCTCGAGCGAGGCTTTTGTTGCTCGAGCGAGCTTTGTGTTTTAGTTTCTTCGCTCAAACCAGGGTTTCTTCGCTCGAGCGAGCTTTGAGTGGTGTATCTCTTGGCTCGAGGGAGTACTCTTGCGCTCGAGCGTGCGTCTGCGTCTAGTTTGGACCTGAATGTTGTGTTTCTTCGCTCGAGCGAGCTTTCCTTCGCTCGAGCGAGCGAGGACTATGTTTTGAGTTTCTTCACTCGAGCGAGTACTCTTGTGCTCGAGCAGCTTCTGGGTTGCAGACCTGAAGCTTCGCATTGTTCGCTCGAGCAACGCTTCTTGCGCTCGAGCGAGGTGTTTGTTGTGTCTGGTCGCTCGAGCGACCACTCCTTCGCTCGAGCGAGCCTCGTTTATATCAAATCGCAGCAGCAATTCTATACTTCACTTTTTGATCTTCTTTTCTTTTCAAACCCTAGATCGATACACTCTCTCTTTGCATACACCTTCTCTCTACAAATACCCCTAGTTCTAGTGGTCTTCTACCCTAGTCTCTTTGCAAGAAAGGTAGAGCTTGGTGTGGGCTTCGTGTTGATCCGAAAAAGTTGGGCTTTGGAGCACTTTGAGTTTCTTCCTCCTTCTCCTTTGAGCTCTGAAATTTGAGGTGGGGATGATCTACTCCTTCTTATGGGTTTTAACATAAACGTTTGTCATTTTGTATAAATTGTGGAGTTATGGAAATTTTGGAAGGTTAGGGTTTGATTTGAAATATATATAAAGAGGGGTTTTCAATTGTTAAGTACCATGTGTATGTGAGACCTTGGAATAATGGGGTTATTGTTGCAGGATTGATGAAATTGAACCTTAGAGTTGATGTTCGAGAAAAGGGAAAAAATGCCCTAATTGAACTTAAATAATTAATTTGTATAATTAATTTGATAATTTGTGGAAATATGAAATTGAGTTGGAAATCATGAAATTGGGAAATTGTGAGAATTGAGTTGGAAATCATGAAATTGGGAAATTGTGAGATTGAATTGTGTAGTTGGATCAGTTAATCACTCACCTATGGAAGTGTTGATAATTTATCTGTTTGATAGATTTATTACCTGTTTAGAAATAACTGTTTTGGGCTATCGGTGGAGGATAGCCATGATTGTTATAGAATTGCATGATGATTAGGTAAATTGAAACTAATCAATTAGAATATGTCATTGAATATGACAGTGGGATTAACACATTGTATATGTGCTTTAAATTGATCATTGTATATGATAAACATTTAAATACATTGCATATGTAGCTTGTTTGGGAGGAGATAGGGGATGTACTCCATGGTTTGGGAGGAGATAAGGGATGTACTTCCAAACCTGTTTGGGTGGAGATAGGGGATGGACTCTGTAGACACCCCATTTTTGACCGTCCTCAAGACTTGGACGTCACCGCTCGAACACTCGGTGATTACTTATGTTTATGTTTCGTTTTGAGTTCCCGGAGGTCTCGGCTACGCGCTTTGCCTCAGGATCTCTCAACTCGACTGTTCTGTGTTTGGTTTTGCACCAAACACTTGTGTTTTTGTTTTTAAGGGTATAGAGTAACTTGTTAGCTACCCCTGGAACCCACCGGCCGTGTTTTGAGGCTACCGGCCATTGGTGAAGTATACCATTGGCCGGTCGGCATTCAGTGTGGCCGGCCGGCCATCTGTTTGGCCGGTGGCCTCCTTTTATGGCCGGTAGCACTTTTTTTTGCCTTTTTGAGGCATGGTGCATGCCAGCTGTGCCAGCTGGAATGCACTAACCCTGCCCCCGTGCATAAGTGTGGCTGTTTTGCCCCTTTTGCACCCTTTTGGTCTAGCTTCTTGAGGAAGCTTGGACCTTTGTCTTAGCTTCCTCAAGAAGCTTGCCAGCTGTCCTAGCTTCCTCAGGAAGCCTTGCCCCTCTTGCCCCCTTTGACCCTTTTTTGTTTAGCTTCTTTGAGAAGCTTCAAGTCATTTGCATTGTCTATATAAGAGCCCCTCCTCCTCCATTGTTAAGGGTTGAGCAAAAACCAAAGCAATATACATACATATATCTGTCATATACTTTCTCTCTCTATATCTCCCTCTCTCTCATCCTTTGTGTGTGTTTGGAAGCCTAAAAGTGTGTTTTGACCTTAGTTTTGCACTAAGACACACACCATTACGCCATACTTTGACCTTGAGAGGCTTTGAGGGTTTGTTCTTGAGGTTTTGGACTGGTTTTGATCAAAGGAAGGAGGTTGCACTTGTTGTTCATCAAGGGTTCTTCAAGGGTAACCTTTTCACTTTAGATTCCCCAATCTTGCACTAGACTTTTGCCTATCTTGCTTATTGTTTTAGACTTTGTGTATAACTGAGAAAAGTCTTGTATTTGCATTCTTGAGATCTTTCATTAAGGACATTTTGTTGTTTGGGGTGGACCTCCCCCTTCTAGGCCTTGTTTGGCCCTTTTGGTGCTCTCTTTGTTAAGTTTTGGTTACTCTTGTGTATTGACCTTCTCACCACTGAAATCCAGTGGATTTTCAGTGGTGAAGAATGGGTTTTGAGGTCTTTCATAGGGGAGGGACACCCCTCTCCCGTGGTCTCTCTCTTGTTTGCATATTTGGCTCAATATGGTAGCATGCACGCCTAGTCTTGTTTGGCTTTATTTCAGAGCTTATTTGGTGTTCATTTAGCATATTTTATCTCTGCCTCATGTTGATTTGTTGGCCTTTTGCATGTATAATACACTTGCTTTGAAATCCCATCATTTGGCTTAAAGTGTATCATGTTGTAGCATATCATTTGAGCATGATTTTGGTTTGGTCCTAAGAAGGTTTTAGCATTATTTTTCCGTGCTTGAGGTCTGTTGGTTACTGATTTGGTCATGTTTGACATGTGTGATATGGTTGCTATGCATTTTGGCTTGTGAGCCCTAAGTATGTGAGTCATAAACACGCCTTAGTTGGTCTATTTCAATAATTTGGAATCATTTGCCATGCCATTTCAGTCCCCAAACCATGCTTGTATGCTTGCATTCATCACCTCTTTCATGCTTTGAAGATGTGTCCTTTTGTGCCTGAAATGAGCATTGTGCATGCTTAAGTGTTTAAACCTTTGGGGCTGCCATATCAGTGGGTTTTGGGACTTATTTTGGTGCCTTAAAACTCTGTTTTGGTTGTATAGCTTATGCCATGTTTCTTAGGGTAGTGGTAGTAGAATGCTCTTTTGTTATGCCTTAGTCTTGAGCCTATTGGTGTGCATGCTTACATGAGTATTTATCCATCATTTTAGGCATCTTTTGTCACTGTTTTGGGGGTGGGCTGAGGTCTGCCCCTTTGTGTTTTAGGTCCATCATTGCATGATTGTATTGCATTACTTTGGTTTCATGCTTACATTGTACGATAGGATGTATCACATTGCATTTTGTATGATAGGTCACTTCGCATTTGGCATGCTTTGTACCTATTAGCCTCATGTTGCATGTTTGAGTCATGTTGCATACTTGAGCCACCTTGCATACATTGCATTACATTTTGCTTGGTTTGGGGTGTCAAACCAAGTATGAGGATTGAGAAGTGTTCATACTCCAAGTGATGTAACACGTCTCAACCCTCGGTCGTCAATCCCCTTGACCTCAACATGATAGGGTGTTGGCATTCATCTCTTTTGGTTGCATGCATTTACATTGAATTGCGAAATTTGGCCTCTTAGGCCATCATGCATAAAAAATGCATAATTGATGGCCCGAGGGTCGAGGGTCATGCTCCCTTGAGTCCATTGCATGATAGGGAGTGTGGCCATGCTTACATTTGCTTAAAAATTCCATGCCATACACTGCATGCCCTCTGTTGCTGTCAAAACCAGTTTCTGCAGGAAGCTTTGGCCGGCCGGCCATCTCTAGTGCCGACCGGCCATCCATAAATGGCCGATAACTTCATCAGCGGCCGGTGACCATTTCCCATAGCCGGTGGCCATTCCTCCTAGCCGGTGGTGCTCCACAGTGTGCAGAGAACCTAACCCAAGACTTGTGCAGTCTTCAGAGGAGCTAGGCAGTGTAAACAGAGGCAGCAATGCTATGGCAGCGAGTTTCCGGGCAGTACGAGTCAAGCATGCATCATCCAAACATTTTGAGGCAGGGGCTGTGGCCACTTTAATTCTGCATTTAATTTGTTAATTAATTAGAAGTTCTGTAATAATTAATTTAGCAGTATTCATTTGTTTTGTAATATTTATTCGGACCCTCCGAGCGAGGGCAATTGTGTAATAAGTGTGTGTGAGTGTGTGTATGTCTTCCAACCCCCACTTCTTTCTCCCTTTTACTTACCTGCTTTCAATGGTTAGTATTAGGGCATATTTAACTTAGCATACCTTATGCTATGCATGCGTGCATCCATACATTTGTCTTGCATGCACCGGGCTCGGCGCATCATACTAACTGCATTGTATTTCAATTCCAAGTTGAGTACTTGTTAGTTGCAGCATTTCACATGCCATCTTTAGGATAGCCGAGCCTATTATAGTTGCATTTTGCATGTGTTGCATTAGCCATCTTAACATGAACTAGGATCATGCATATGATTACTAACTAGTTTCTGTTTTGGCTTGGAGTACTAGGTAAGCTTTTATGCTTTAGCATACCGCATGCGTGTGAGTGTTGCCATAATAACATGATTGCCATGAGGCTAGCTGCTTATGTGATATAACTGCTTGAATGCCTGTGGATGGAGGTCAAATTACCTAAATTGGAATAATGCATTGAAACTGTGAGTTTTAAGCCCACTAGATAGTGGCAAAACCATCTTTTCTAAAGCCCACTTGAGGGTGGCAAAACCTGCATCTTTAGCCTACTTGCGAGTAGCAAACCATCATCAAAACAAACATGAAATGTTTTGTTCCAATTTAGGCGATTTGGTCTATACTTGTTTGCTGTGCGCATAACATAGTAATTCTAGGCTAATAACCGGAATAAGAACGCATAATGTTTTCAAAACAAGATATCATGGTTAGTAGAGGCCGATCTTCGGATCGGGCGAGAGGGGGTGCTCATAGCTGACCTTCCCCAATCGTACCCAAGTTCCCGAGCCGAGGCAACTCTGGTAATGACGGACACGTGGCCTTAGGCAAACGAGTCAGGGTTTCCTAAATCCCCCATTAAAAATATTTAGGTGGCGACTCTGTATCTGGCAAAGCAGTCCATGTTTGGCACTTCTTTCAAAATCTGTTTTTCTCAAAACGATTTGCCGGATTTGGACTCTTTGGTTTAGATTAAGAACCGTGACAAAACGAGTCCGAACTGTGGCAGCATAAGTCCCTTCCTCGGGGCGCGTCCACAGTTTCTGGCGACTCCGCTGGGGAGTTTAGAGAACTTGACTCGAACTCGTGATATCTTGTTTTGACTACACTCATGTGTTTCTTTGCATTGCATGTGCATTGGTGCGCCTAGGACACCGTGTTGGCCATCTGCTATTCCTGAGCGGTTTGCCAGAGGCTCGCTTCGAGAAGCGTGCCATAAGGCTGACTGGTTGCGGGCTCTGCCAGTATGGGAACACAAACCCCAGTTTTACCGAGGCACCCTTTTCGACCATTTGACCTAGTGCATATTGAAATCCATAGTGACCATTCCAAACTAGGACAGGTTGCTTACCCGATGTTAGGTTGTTTGAAACCGCTACGTGCGTAGTGAAAGCCTAGCTCCTGACAAAATAGGACAGGGAAACCCTACCCCAACATAGGGGTGTTTTGGTCTCTTTTACTTGCTATGTGCTTTTAGAGTGTATCTCTACAGGAACACACATATCAGTTTGCAAGTTTGAGTATCAGGCCTATGGGCATCAGTGTTTTTTGGGAATCAGTTATCTGCGAGTATCAGATTCAGACTTGGGGGCAACAATTTGGAAACAGTGATCAGTGATTAAGGAACAGTATATTCAGCTTATTGGCAGGATGTTGTGATACCCAACTGTGTGCTGCGTATTTATTTTACGCTGTTACGCTGTCCATTTGTCTGGTTATTTATTTCCTTATACGCTTTATTTATCTTCTTGCTAGGTAGTTGAGCACGATTGCTTCTGACCCAGTAGATATTCCCCAAGCACTCTGGACTAGAGGTCGTCGACTCCATCGATCTGAGGATCTGGTAGACGGACAACTAGTGTACCACTCTCTACCCCCGGTTACTAGACGGAGGGCAGTTAGGCAGAGGGCATCAGTTCAGCAGTTAGTTCAGAGGGCCTTATCTATCCCACCTGAGTACAGTAGGGATCAGGGTTCTGTTTCACCTACAGAGAGGGAATATATACCGGTAATTCAATCGGATCAGAACAGTATGGCCAGCTTAGAGGAGATGGTGCGCCAACTCCAAGAGAGTACGAAAATGATGCAGCAGGATGCTGTCCGACAGGCAGAGTTCGCCAAGCAGCAGGCCACGGTTATGAATGAACAAGTAGAGTTAATCGTGAGGTTACAGCAGCAAGCCGGAGCATCTGCTTCGCAGCAAGCTCCTCCCCCGCCAGGAGTTCCAACCCTCGGGGAGACAGCTAATGTTCAGAATGATACAGACATTCCCACAGGACCGCCTCCACCCCCGATCCTACCCCCAATCCCACCCCAGTTATCCAAAACACCCACCAACCTACCGGACTCTCCCTTTGAGTTCGAGACAGATCCCACAGCACTGAAGTTGAGCAAGCTTGAAAAGCTGTTCAAGAGATCCCAGGGAGTCAAGACCATCCCTGACATTGAAGATGGATATACCGACGCAGCTGTGACGCTGCCTGACAGATTCAAAATGCCTCATATCGACCGATTTGATGGATCCGGGGACCCCATGGTGCACCTGAGGTTGTTTTCGGATATTTTAAGGCCGATGGGCCTCACCAGACTGCAGAAGCTGTCTTTATTCGGCCGGACCCTGTCGGGTGTGGCGGCCATATGGTATGCCAAATTAGAAGATGACGTCAAGAGAAATTGGGACGAGATGGCTGAGGCCTTCATTGCGCAATACTCATACAATACACAAATCGAGATTACGACCCGTGATCTCGAAACAACAAGGCAAGAGCCTAAAGAGAGCTTCTCAGAATTCGTGACCAGATGGAGGGCCAAGGCTTCGATGATGACCTTAAGGCCCACAGACAAAGATCAGATTCGGATGATTGTGCGCAATCTTCAGCCGAAGTTAATGCAGAAGATGATTGTACTCCCCTTTCCTACCTTTTCCGATCTACATGAAATGGGGGTACAGATTGAGGATGCCTTGAAGCAAGGCTTAATTGATAATGACCGGGAGCAACCCCGAAGAACTTTCAATCGCAACACTAATGCGGGCCCAAGCGGCACTACAACTACAAGAGCCTCCGAAGTGAGCATGGTCACCACCAACCTCCCTCCAAGAACCATGGCAGCTATGCCATTCTCCGGCGCGTCCGGAAGCCATACACAAACAGCCAAATACCCACCCAAAAACACAAGAACCTTCGCTCCACTGTATATGTCCCTGTCCAAAGCTCTGGGGGTTTTAATTAAAGAAGGGCACTTAAAGCCCCTAGAGCCGCGGCCATTACCGGAAAAACTTCCCCCTACCCACAATCCAGCCAAATATTGCGCATTTCACCAACAGCACGGTCATGACACCGATCTGTGCTACCGATTACATCATGAGATTCAAGATCTCATCGATAACGGGGTGATTCTGCCTCCCGAGAAACCCAATGTTACAACAAACCCTCTCCCTACACATAACCAAGCTCCACCTCCCAAAAGAATCAATTTCATCCAGACTGGGGTCGTGTCTTACGATCCTAGCATCTATATCACTCCTTCCCATTTGCCTAAACCGGAGGTACTCCTTCCTGATTGCACCGACTTGTGCATGATGGACATCTCCATAACCCAACCTAAGCCCATGGTGGTGACTGTCGAGGACAGAAGAGGGGAGATTTCAGAGGAGAAGAGGGTTGTTGAGCCAGAGTTTGAGAAATCTGGGAGTTCTGTTGAGAAAGTGTACAGTCCGAGCGACTACATTTCGTCAATAGGCCAGGATGGGCTAGATGTGGAATTGCCGACGGAGGCAGAGCTGTGTGCGATCCAAGGGGATGGTTTGGGACAGAGGACGGATGACTTGACGGCTGTGGAAGAGGACCTTGCCAATCTCCAGTTTTACAGTGACCAAGATCCAGGGGACGCAGCAGTCAACTGGTTTGATTATGAGGAATCGGCAGAGGCTACCGGGTGGTTGGATGATCAACCGGATGTGGTGGAAGAGTTCAACCAGAACAGGGCCCGGCAGGGGCAAGAAGGTCAGTGACGGCCGGAAGGGTCGGAGAACAGAGTACATCGCCGGAGAACGCCGGTGTCAAGAATTTCGCTCAGGATTGGAGCATTTTGAATACAGGAATTCTTGAACAGCCAGCTGTATTGACACAGTCGGAACAGGAAAGATTTGAAGATTCCGAGAGAATCAGGAAGGCAAAGGCCCATGTGGGGACTGAAACTGCTATGAGCACAAAACAGAGAATGCTGCTGCGAGCATAGGGATGAAGGTACCGAGTACGAGAACAGTCATACCAGAGCCGGACAGGTGTCTGTCGGCTGCGGATGGAATGTGGTTGGAGGACGATGATTTATGTCTTGCCCACACGGATGAAGATTGGGGGAACAACCAACCCGACGACACCTGGTACATTGGAGAAGTCGACCATATGACAAGGAGCGGGCGGTACTTCAAACCCCCACACCTAGATCAGCCAGAGGCTTCTGGGAAAGATAGAGAGATTGAGAAACAAAAGGAGAAACAACTTGAAGAGGAGGCTGTGCTCAAACAGTTAAAAAAGATACAAGCAGACATCTCCATCTGGGGACTGCTTATGGCATCACGAGTGCACAGACAGGCTGTCTTATCGGCCATGGACAAGGCGAAGCTTTCGATAGAAACCACGCCAGAACAGCTGGTGGGATTAGTCTTTCCGGGAGGAGCTACCCCGACGCTAACTTTTTCCGACAAGGAATTGCCACCCGAGGGGGCAAACCACAACATGCCACTCTACATCTCCGTGGAGTGTAAGAATAAATGGATACCGGTGGTTCTTGTTGATACCAGATCCGCCATCAACGTCTGCCCAGCTAGGATAGCGTATGCAATCGGTTTGAAAACCGCGGACTTTGTACCGACAACCCAGGTGATTAGGGCATACGACAACACGAGCAGAGAAGTCACGGGGACGGTGAAAATTCAGACTAAAGTTGGGCCAGGACAGCATGAGATAGATTTCCATGTCTTAGAAGTTCCAGCAATTTTCAACCTGCTTTTGGGGCGGCCGTGGCTGCATCAGGTAAAGGCAATGTCGTCCACTTTGCATCAAATGGTGAAATACCCCCATGGGAAGGGAGTAGCCATTGTTTTTGGAAATTCATCGATTCATCCACCACCGGAGGTATCTACGCCTGTTCTAGAAATTGAGCATGGTATGGAGGATGTGTTCATATTGGGTTTTACCCTGGTTGAGGCTCGGGTTGTACAGAACATCATGGCTGCTAACGAGGGGATATATGTCAGTGCTCAAGCAGTATACCTCATGAACAAGCTCCAACACATCCCCGGGATGGGATTGGGAAGGAGCGGCCGGAAGGGCGTCGCAGCATTGACCGAAGTGCCACACAACCCTCATACCTTTGGCTTGGGTTATCTGCCCACCAAGGAGGATTGGGTAAGGAAAAGAAAGGAGATGGCCGGGAGAGCCAGAGCAAAACAAATGGGGAAACCTTTTGAGATGATGCACCGGCCCATCCGGGGTACCCTAAACGGACGCTTCGTCCGGGAGGGGGATGACTTTCCATTCTGTGGCTTTCTAGAGCCATGGTTGAACGCGGAGAGGAAGCGCGTGCCGGGGGTCAAGATTTTCTTTGACCTACAGTTATCTGGGGATGATGTTGCCAAAGAGCAGACAGACCCGACAATTAAGGTTGAGCAAAGCAAGGAAATGGAGTCTGAGGACACCGAACTTGAAATGGGGGTAGCACTGGCATGTCTACTTTCAGATCCTCTGATCGAACAGAAGTGCTTGGGGGATAACTTCTCGGCGTCCATGATCGGGAATGAAACGGCTGCAGGCCTACCATCAACTATTGTGGATGCATCCATCGCACCCTCTCTCGTTTGGCAGTACGAAGAGGGATTTTTGTCAAACAGCACCGGGTCAGGTAGTGAGCCGAAATTTGATTCCACTGAGTCTTGTGAGTCGGAATCAGGTTCCAGCTCAACTGAGTCTGAGCCTGGTATTCCTGGGGGTGATAACCCGGATGCCACAGTCTTGTCCAGGTCGTCTTTTTCTTTCTCTTTTGAGTCTGTTGTAACAGAAGAATCGAACGGTTTGGAAGTACATAATAAGAATGATATGGATGTGGTTTCTGAGTACTTTTTGTGCCTTTGATTTATTGCTTGAATCAGGACTTTCAAAATTTTGACAAAAACGACGAGGAAGAAATTCCTCCGGTTTTGCAACGATTAATTGATCAAGAGCAGGAAAGATTTGTTAAACCTTTAGTTGATGAAATCACTACTGTGAATATTGGTACTGAGAAGGACCTGCGGCTGGTCCAGATCGGGTCCACGTTGTCTTCGGAGGAACGCGAGCGCTTAGTCGCATTATTAAAAGATTTCAAAGATGTTTTCACGTGGTCCTACGAAGACATGCCTGGAATCGATCCTGAGATTGTACAGCACCGGATCCCTCTTGACCTCGAGGCCCGACCTGTCAAATAGAAACTCAGAAGGATCCGCACTGACTGGGCTATCAAGATTAAGGAAGAGGTCACCAAGCAAATCGATGCAGGCTTCCTGCTGGTATCTGAATACCCGACTTGGTTGGCCAACATTGTTCCAATGCCGAAGAAAGATGGCAGAATTCGAGTATGCGTGGATTTCAGGGATTTGAACAGAGCTAGTCCGAAGGACGACTTTCCCTTGCCACATATTGATGAGTTGGTGGATTTCACAGCGGGGCATGCTTTTCTTTCGTTTATGGATGGCTTCTCAGGCTACAATCAAATAGTGATGGCACCTGAAGACCAGGAAAAGACTGCCTTCACCACCCCGTGGAGGACTTACTGCTACAGAGTGATGCCATTTGGGTTGAAGAACGCTGGAGCTACATATCAATGGGCCGCGACCACGATATTGCATGACATGATCCACAAAGAGGTTGAGGTGTACGTGGACGACATGATTGTCAAGTCCAAAGAAAGAGAGGGCCACTACACCGCCTTGCGAAAGTTCTTCCAAAGGATCAGAGAATTCCGGTTGCGGCTGAATCTGCAGAAGTGTACGTTTGGTGTTACAGCAGGGAAAATGCTGGGGTTTCTGATTACACAAAGGGGCATCGAAGTTGACCCTTCCAAAATCAAGGCCATCTTAGAAATGCCACCACCAATGACTGAAAATGAGGTACGAGGCTTTCTGGGTAAAGTGCAATTCATAAGACGGTTTATCTCAAAATTAACCTTGACTTGTGAACCACTTTTTGGTCTCCTGAAGAAAGGAAAGAAATTCCAATGGGACGGTCAATGCCAAGCTGCTTTTGAACAGATCAAGAAATACTTACAGAACCCACCCGTGTTGTCACCACCAGACCAGGGAGACCGTTGATATTGTACCTTTCAGTGACTGAAACTACAATGGGCTGTATGCTCGCACAAGAATCAGAGGACAAGGTGGAAAGGGCCATCTACTATCTGAGCAAGAAGATGCTGGAGTATGAAACTCGCTACACACCGTTGGAGAAGGCTTGCTTAGCCTTGGTATGGGCTACCAGGAAGCTGCAGCACTACCTGTTAGCTCACTCTGTAATGTTGGTTTCACGACTGGATCCCATCAAATATCTTTTCGAGAAACCGGCACTTACGGGTAGGCTAGCTCGTTGGTTGCTGTTGCTTTCCGAATTGATCTGAAATATGTGACACGCAAGTCAGTCAAGGGAAGAGCAGTAGCAGAATTCTTAGCCGATCATCCAGTGGAAGGGGGTGAAGCAGTTGAGTACTTATTCCCAGATGAGGCCATTTTGTACATCGAAGATGAAACTTGGACGATGTATTTTGACGGAGCGTCAAACCAGTACGGGTATGGGATAGGAGTGTTGTTGATAGCACCCGACAATTCCCGTATCCCCCTAGCATTCAAACTCCGGTTCAAAGTCTCGAACAACGAAGCAGAATATGAGGCATGCATTGCCGGTCTAGAAGCAGCCCTGGAACTAGGGGCAAAACGGTTGGACGTTATTGGAGACTCGAACCTTGTTGTGTCTCAAGCAAAAGGAGACTGGAAAGTCAAAGAAGAAAAGATGATAATGTACCACCAGGCCTTGGACATGTTAATTCCTTGGTTTGAGAAGCTAAACTTTGCTCATCTAGCAAGAGAGAACAACAGGTTCGCAGATTCACTAGCAACTCTATCTTCCATGATAGACATCCCGTTTGGAGTCCGGATGCGTCCAGTCATCATTGACCAGAAGTTTGCCAGCGTATGAATCAATTGCTGCTATAGATGAGGTTCAGGACGAACCCTGGTATTACGACATTTGGAACTTCTTGGAGAAAGAGACGTATCCACCAGGGGCAAATGCCAAGGATAAAAGGGCAATCAGAAGAATGGCTGTTCAGTTCATCATCTGCGGGGTAAGCTGTATAAGAGAGGTCATCTGGGAATGCATAAGCTGTGTGTAGAAGCTGAAGAGTCGAAGCGCCTGATGGAGGCCATCCATGGAGGAGAATGTGGTGCACATATGAACGGGTAATGTTGGCTCGGAAGATCCTCAGACAGGGTTACTACTGGTCTACCATGGAGGAGGATTGTATCGGCTTTGTTCGGCGATGCCACAAATGTCAGATCCATGCAAACCGCATGAACATCCCGCCGTCGAAGCTGTACAACATGACTTCGCCATGGCCATTTTCAGTTTGGAGAATCGATGTGATCGGGGCTGTTACTCCGAAAGGGTCGAATGGGCATGAGTTCATCCTGGTCGCGATAGATTACTTTACAAAGTGGGTCGAGGCCTAATCTTATGCAGTTTTGAAGGCTTCACATGTCGTGAAGTTTATCAGAAACAACATCATCTGTCGTTATGGAGTCCCAAATGAGATCATTTCAGATAACGGTTCCCACTTCAAGAAAGAAGTGATTGACTTGTGGAGAAAACAATGTGGCTTTTCATAAGTCATCCACATACCGGCCGCAAACCAATGGAGCGGTTGAGGCGCCAACAAGAACATCAAACACATACTGCAGAAGATGGTGGAAACCTATCGGGACTGGCCAGATAAGTTGCCGTTTGCTCTGTGGGGCTACCGGACTTCAATCAGAACTTCTACTGGGGCGACTCCGTATTCATTGGTTTAGGATGGAGGCCGTTCTACCTATCGAAATTGAGGTTCCGTCTTTGCGAGTGTTGGCTGAGTGCCAGATAGCCGAAGCAGATTGGCAGCAGAGCAGATTTGAGGAACTCATGCTCTTTGACGAGAGGAGATTGAAAGCACTGTACCATGTTCAAGGTTATCAGCGCAGAATTGCCCGGGCTTTCAACAAGAAGTTAAGTCCAGGAATCTAAAGGAAGGAGATTTGGTACTCAAGGACAACCGAGCTCCCATCCACGACCCAAGGGGCAAGTTCAGACCCAATTGGACTGGTCCCTACATCATTAAGTCTATTTGGTCGGGTGGAGCTGTCGTTCTGATGGACCTAGATGGCCTAGAGTTCTCACAACCGATCAACATGGACAAGTTGAAGAAATATTACCCCTGAGAGGCTCGCTAGGCCGAAAACCCGAAAGGGCGACCTAGGCAAAAGTTAGAGCACGAAAAATTTGAAATTATAAAAACTGAGCTCGCAAGGTTGAAAACCCGCAAAGGGCGGCCTTGGCAAAAGTTAGAGCGCAAAAGGAGAGTGAAAATACTCGAGTGAACCCAAGCCTGAACTACGTAAGGCTTGATTCCCATCTTTGGGATACGTAGGCAACTTCATCCTGAAGTTCAGCCATAAACTTTTCCCCGATCAACTTTGTCCATTTGATCAGCTCGGTCATCTTTGTCTATTCAGTATTCAAAGCTTTGATTGTAATCTCCGGTGCAGTGCTATTCAGACTAGGGGCAACTTTTCGTTGCTATGCAGTGCCGCGGTACTATTCAGACTAGGGGCAACTTTCCAGTTGCTGGAATCCGGGTTGTGCATCTTAGTGACAGATCTCAGGCGTGTCCAGTTCTGATCCATATCCGATATTTTGAAAAGTTTTTAATAGAATAGACTTGACTGTTCAAATAAATCTTTTTACAACTAAGACCATTTTCTGGACCAAAACGGGAAATTTTCAGTACCACAACCTTCAATTTCATTGATTTCAATACAGAGTTCTCCTCTCTTGCATACAAATTGAAGTTGCTTTTATTACATTAAAAAAAAAAAAAAAAACTTGAAAGTACTAATAAAGCAATAAATCCGGGGCATAGGTAAGTCAGGTGTTCCTGCGCCCTCTCCCAAAGCTGGTCGAAGCCTCTGATGCCAAGCTAGGCCCGATCTGCGCCTCTTCGTTGAGCCAATCTACATACTCATCAGACAAAGTGCAACTGAAAGTGGGAGCGGGGGCCAGGAGCTCTCTAGTCCTCCATGCTGTCATATACCGGGCAAGCTGTGCGCCTAAAATCGGGACTGTAGCCGGATACTCTATTCCCTCTGGTGGACAAGTCTGATCATGACCAAATTGGTGCTGAAACCGGAATGGGAAGTAGAACACACAGTGAGTCAAGCCAATCAGCTGAATCCCGGGTTGGCGGGTCATGCTATAGCCTATTGCCGGTAGATTGAGCCAAGGGCACCGCCAAGCAATGCGGTCTGCGGACAAGCTACACATCCAATCAAACCACCAACCCTCATCAAGGGCATCGACTAGGCGTTGCCTAAAGAAGTAACCTCGAGCTGAGTATGTTGGGCAAGAGTCCACAACCTACAACTTGTCCATCAACCACACCTAGGAAGGGATGAAAATGAGAGAATGAAGAATAGAGAGATATACGATGAGAGAAAAAGTGAGAAAAGGGTTTTGTGAGAAAACCGAGCTTGAGGGCCGAGTGATGTGAGCAATACATATGAGAGATTGGGTGGGAAAATTTACCTGCAGTAGTAGTGGACTCCCCACAAATTTGGTCGTTTCGCGACGATAGAAAGCATCCAAGCCCATCAACGTCTTAGCCAGAGTCATGGCGATGCAACTCTTACCCTCCTTCAAACCTTGGGCAACCTCGATCAACCGAACACTAGATCCTCCGGAGCTTGAGGCAAGTAAGAAATGAGATAGCATGCACAAACAAAGTGCGTGTTGCCGAAAACCTTGCCAATGACGGTCGCCATGGTCACCGGCATCAGAAAAACGGCAAATCAAACTCGGAATATCCAGCATTCCGTTACAAATCAAAGATCGAGCGTCGAGTATTGAGAGTCCACACATTTGTCCTAAGGCTTGGGCATGGCCAAAACGAAGTTGGGACAGGATCTCTTCGTTGCGCTCGGACTCCATTAAAGCTTGAAAATCTTCAAAGGTAGGACATACCTCTTGCCCGCCGAAGCTAAAAACATGTGTCACCGGATTCCAAAACCTTGCCGCGGCATGGAGAAATGGAGGGTGTAGCGGGGTACGACCCAAAGTGAATAGTGCGTTTATGCCGAAGCCCCGGAAATTTAGCTTTTCCGAGCCATCCAAGTTGTTAATCCAAGTTATGAGATTTTGGGCAAGAAGCGCTTCCATTTGGGGCAAATCAGTGTTGAATTGAGAAGAACCACAAAGCTGAGGCCTTTTTGTAGAAGATAAGGTTGAGTGGAGGACAAATGTCAGCATTCTGCTGGTTCTGTCAATTCATGGCCGGCCGGCCAAATATAGTGTCGACCGACCACCACTTTTGGCCGATTGATCAAAGTTGCTGGCCGATGGCCATTTCTCATGGCCGATGGCCTTTACCCCTGGCCGGTGGTCTTCCTCCTTGTTCTCTGAGCTATTTATGCTGAGGATTGGGGAATGCCACCACTTCCAATGCCCTCCGGTGATTGATTCTTGCAGAGTCACGCCTATTTGCTTATCGAGTTGTTGTACATTTGCTTATCGAGTTGTATTTCACTCTCTTTAAGTCTTTAATTTGCTTATCAAGTTTTACTCGCACTTGGTTGGTTATGTCGAGTCTCTCTGTTTTTCTTATCGAGTTGTAGATTGGTTCACTACTTGATTATTACGATGGGAATGCTCTATTTTCAAACGAATTTCATTCACATTGTTATGTGATGCCATGCGATGCAATGCATAGAACGTACAAATGCAACACATTTTGGACAAAATAGCAGTTTCATTTCCATCATGTATTTTGCAAAAATACGCAGTTTTTTAAATAAAACCTGCCTGAGGCAGTGCAATGTGCTTAAACTACCAGTAAAAAGGAAAGTAAAGCGAAAAGAAGGAGCAAGGCAGCAAAGTATCAGGGCTGATACCGGTAGCCCCTCCCTTGTGGTCAATACATCTCTCGCGCCCTTGTTTGGATCAATTGTATGGTTTGGCACCTTCATTTCTCGAGGCAGTGCAAGGAAGTACACCTTCAGAACATTCATAGACCTCCGAGTTGACCTCAAGTTGTGTCTGCTATGAGCGATGCTCTGTACGTACGAGGAACATCCCTTCCCGTATCCTTTATGTATCTTGTGAACTCCACGAATCACTTCAATCATACTATGTCGCAGTGCTCTGCATTTCAACATCATGAATAGCTTGTCTTTACCATGCTTCAAGTTTTTATACACATTGCATGCGTTGTCGCGTTATGCTTTACTTACATGTGTTCAAATTCCTTTTATACACATTGCATGCATTGTCGCGTTATGCTTTACTTACATGTGTTCAAATTCCTTTTATACACATTGCATGCGTTGTCGCGTTATGCTTTACTTACATGTGTTCAAATTCCTTTTATACACATTGCATGGGTTGTCGCGTTATGCTTTACTTACATGTGTTCAAATTCCTTTTATACACATGGCATGCGTTGTCACGTTATGCTTTACTTACATGTGTTCAAGTCCCTTTTATACACATGGCATGCGTTGTCGCGTTATGCTTTACTTACATGTGTTCAAGTCCCTTTTATACACATCGCATGCGTTGTCGCGTTATGCTTTACTTACATGTGTTCAAGTCCCTTTTATACACATCGCATGCGTTGTCGCGTTATGCTTTACTTACATGTGTTCAAGTTCCTTTTTATGCACATTGCATGCATACATGCATTGCTTTACTTACATGTGTTCAAGTTCATTTTATACACATTGTATACATTGTCACGTATACTTTATTTACATGTGTCTACATCTTCACACATTGCGCACGTTGTCCCGTGTTCTTTACTTACATGTGTTTGTGCCTTCACAGCATTGTTATGCTTCCCACTTGCTTTGCGTCGTCACACACTTTCAATTGTATTTATGTGCACGTTGTGCATGTTGCTAACAATATTGTACCTGTTAAGTTGCTTTCTTTTGCAAGCACGATATTGTATGTACGGTTCATTTGAGGCTGGCACAACCAGACCAACCGCACATGTATTGTATTCTCCACGTGAAACGTAGCGAGAATTGCATAATTCTCTTACATCCACTCTACATTGTAGTGTAGTTGGATTTGTGTATGCTAGCTTAAAACAGTCGCATGTTATGCTTCATTACAGCTTTCTTTGCATGATCATAAGTTATGTTCGGCTTTGTGCATTGCCTTGCATTCTGCCCCTGCCCTCGGGTGCATATCTTTATCTGCGGCTTGTATGTCTTGTCTAAGTCTTCGGCCTTGTCAAAAATGGGTCGTCTCTGGACTTTGACAATCACTCCCATCATTGTTATGACTTTCGAGTTCTGTCAAAGAGGGGCAACTGTAGACACCCCATTTTTTACCGTCCTCAAGACTTGGACATCACCGCTCGAACACTAGGTGATTACTCATGTTTGTGTTTCGTTTTGAGTTCCCGGAGGTCTCAGCTACGCGCCTTGCCTCAGGATCTCTCAACTCGACTGTTCTGTGTTTGGTTTTGCACCAAACACTTGTGTTTTTGTTTTTAAGGGTACAGAGTAACTTGTTAGCTACCCCTGGAACCCACCGGCCGTGGCTTGAGGCCACCGGCCATGTTTTGAGGCTACCGGCCATTGGTGAAGTATACCATTGGCCGGTCGGCATTCAGTGTGGCCGGCCGGCCATCTGTTTGGCTGGTGGCCTCCTTTTATGGCCGGTAGCACTTTTTTTTGGCTTTTTAAGGCATCGTGCATGCCAGCTGTGCCAGTTGGAATGCACTAACCCTGCCCCCGTGCATAAGTGTGGCTGTTTTGCCCCTTTTGCACCCTTTTGGTCTAGCTTCTTGAGGAAGCTTGGACCTTTGTCTTAGCTTCCTCAAGAAGCTAGCTAGCTGTCCCAGCTTCCTCAGGAAGCCTTGCCCCCCTTGCCCCCTTTGACCCTTTTTTGTTTAGCTTCTTTGAGAAGCTTCAAGTCATTTGCATTGTCTATATAAGAGCCCCTCCTCCTCCATTGTTAAGGGTTGAGCAAAAACCAGAGCAATATACATACATATATCTGTCATATACTTTCTCTCTCTATATCTCCCTCTTTCTCATCCTTTGTGTGTGTTTGGAAGCCTAAAAGTGTGTTTTGACCTTAGTTTTGCACTAAGACACACACCATTACACCATACTTTGACCTTGAGAGGCTTTGAGGGTTTGTTCTTGAGGTTTTGGACTGGTTTTGATCAAAGGAAGGAGGCTGCATGTCACACCCGAAACCCACCCCTAAAAGTTTGGGCATGACCCGTTCGAAAACGAACACTTAACCTGTTGTAAATAACATACGGGGCCTCATCGGAAGCATAAAGTAAGAAAATAACTATACATATAAATTCCATTGAGCTACATCTACATGCCAGGACCTCTTATACATGACATTCATCATGGAAAATAGATAAAGCTCCAAACCATATTTTGTAGCATCGGTGATAAACAAACATACGTACAGACCCAGCCCCATCATTGGGCTTATACAAAAATCATTGAAGTTCTATGTCTTCAACTTTAAATGGGTAATCAAAATCAACCCAACATTTCAATAGACTTTACAAAAATAAATGGCTTCGTGCAGTGCCTGAACCCACGAAGGTTGACAAAAGAAAACGGGTGTCATGACTAGGACTGACCACCTGGTTGGTTACCTACAGAAACAGACATTAAATAGAGTGAGCCAAGCTCAGTGAATAGTAATACATAAATAAAACGATGCTTAGCTTGAAACATAACACATAGCAATGCATATAAAGATGTAGAGTTCACATAGTTAGTCTGATTCTGTGCTAAGTACATAACGGCCTTAGGTTCAATCTTGCAACATAAACATGGTGGCTATAAGCCCTTGAAACATGGTGGCACGAGGCCCTTGAAACATGGTGGCTATAAGCCCTTGAAACTTGTGGCATAAAGCCCTTGTAACATATGGCACTAAGGCCCTTGAAACATGTGGCATAAAGCCCTTGTAACATATGGCACTAAGGCCCTTGAAACATGTGGCATAAAGCCTTTGTCACATATGGCACTAAGGCCCTTGAAACATATGGCATAAAGCCCTTGTAACATATGGCACTAAGGCCCTTGAAAAGTTGGCATGAAGCCCTTGAAAGATTGACATTAAGCCCTTGAAAAGTTGGCATGAAGCCCTTGATACAAAGAACTTGTAACATCCTTGAACTTGTAACATACATGAACTTGTAACAGACTTAAACTTGTAACATACATAAACTTGTAACAAAATAAACTTGTAACATATATAAGCTTGTAACAGACTTAAACTTGTAACATATACTTGAAACATACCTGAACTTGTAACATACTGGAAACATGCCTGAAACATACTTGAACATCATTCATTAATTCAAATGGAACATATCATAACTAGAGCATTTCTTGTTGTATCATGTCATTATCGTACGCTTAACAATGAGAGACTAATTCACATTCTCATGAGTTGACATAACACATTTTCATTTGGGTTTCATAGATTTACAACTTATCACATCGGCCTTCGGCCCTTTGGATTCACAAGTTCACAAGTTTGGCCCTTGGCCTCATAGCTTCATAAGTCATAAGTCGGCCCTTGGCCACATAGGTTTGATCTTCACAAATGGCCCTTGGTCACATAACTTCATATTCCACAAGTTCTTTTGATGTTTTCATAATTTCATAATGTTTCTAACATAACATACATAACTTCACAAACTCTTTTGAAGTTTCCATAATGCCACAGTGTTTCTCACATAGCATACATAACATATATGTAAACATAATTCTTACGACGAAGATTTAACATCAATAACGATAAACGGTTAAAGGTACATCAAAGTACTACTACTCACAGTGATCGGTTCCCGGTGGTAATGGTATAATGTCCTCGTCTCGACCTACAATTACAGTGCACAACACATAATATGAAATTATACTCGATCCTTTACTTATTCTCTTTGATCATTCAATCAATTAGCCATGGTGGTACCAAGCTCATTATTCTCTAATAAGTTGTAATCCATGTCTTAGAAAACAGGAGAAATCTATGGGAAATGGTTTAGGTGAAGAAATGGTACAAAACTAATTGACATAACGTGAATAGTCGTCACTAATTTGAACATAACTATTTATGTATTTAGAATTTGGGAGTGAGACCAGTGCCATTGGAAACTAGACTTCCGGGGCTTGATTTTAGGCTCAATAATCACTCAAAACGGAGTCCGGATGAAAAAGATATGCTTATTCAAAGTTGGTTGGACAAGCTGTCTCCGCACGTGCGGAGGAACAGTGCCGCACGTGCGGCCCTGGACAGTTTCAGTCCGAAAATGGCTGAAAATTTGGGACTTCTCATTTTCAAAATCAAACCTTAATTACATGTAAATCAAAGCCCAAAACCCTTTAATACATGACCAATTTCACATTATTATTCTTCATCAAACACCATAATCTCAAAATAAACAAATTTAATGACTCTATTTCTTCAATCAATGAATTCTTAAAAAATCAAGGTTCATGGGTTCAAAGCTTCCTTTATTATCATGATTTCATGAAATTAATGTCTTAAACACGAGGATTCAAGATAATTAATCTTACCTTAGTTCACTCTTTGATTTCCTCATGGTTCTCTTTAATTTCTCTAAGCTTCCATGGTTGCTCTCCTTCTTCTCTCCAATTTCTTCAAGCCATCTTCAAACTCTCAACAATGGTGAACCCTCTCCCTCTCTCTCTCTCTCTCTCTCTCTCTCTCTTAGCTCTCTTTCTCACGTGTCTTCCCCTCTCTTCTTAGATATTTTGAGCTTCCAAAAGATAAGTCCTCCCTTATAACTCATATACACCCATATGCTTAACTATATAAACTTTAACTCAATTACGGAGGGCCAAACACGCCCTTACGAATCGCACAAAATTAAATTTCAATTAAACTTTCCAGATGACTCTAAAAATTATGATGATCATAAATATGTCCCCTGTTCCGGTTTCTGAAGTCTCTAAGGCCTTCAATTTGTAGTACCAAGTTAACCACCCAAACGCACATTAACGAACCAGACAAATTAGATTTTCAATTAAGTTTCCCAAATAGTTCTAAAAATTTCCATTAACACATCCAAGTCCTCAATTGTGATTTTTGAACCCATAAAGGTCGGTAATTTCAATTTGAAAGCCGTGGCTCAACAGATAATGCTTCAATTCCAAAAGATATAATTAAATTACACACCTCAGCTCATAGTTAAATACAAATGATTTCTTCTCCACATTTTGGGGTCATTACATTCTCCCCACCTTAAGAAGTTTGGTCCTCCAAACTTGATGCACCTTGTCAAAAGTCTAGTTCTGTCTTGGACATATAACATTTCTCAATCATTTAGCCATTTCCAATCTTAGACAGTCAGTTTCAATGGAGATTGCTCCCAAAATCACAAGTAAGTCGTCTTTACTGACTAATTGGTAACCCAATTGATAAGAGTACTTAATAACATCAACGCATCATCTCATTATTCACAATCCTTGTATGTTTCAATTTATTGCTGTAAAAATTATACCTTCCAAATACTATAACAACTTAAGGGTATTCAAAAACGGATTCACTTCAAGTATTCGATTACATGTGACTCAGAAGCTATCAAATATAATTCAAAACTCTTTAAGTTCACAAACAACCCCAATTATCATAATTTCTCAAAGGTTAAGGAAACATTTACTATATGCTCACGTTTCAAAGGCATATGCTTCTTACAACAATTAAATCCAGAATAACACATATGTTCTAAGTCAACGACTTCGTGGCTTCAGTCTTATCTGTTATTAATTATCAATTCAAATCAAATTTCTAACAGACTCCAAAGACTCCAAAGAACAACTCAAATCCCATATCAAGGAATTACATGTTCAAGGGAAATTATTAGTAAAAATCAAATACGGATCAAACCTTTATGGTCAACAGGCATTAACAGTTACAAATCTCATTACTGGGTAATTCCCATAATAGAAGTCATTTATTGATAAGCTGGTAACCCAAGCTGTACATCATTTCAACCGGCATAAATAAGTCGCGTAGGCATGTAGTCACTAGCTTCACAATTGTTCTTCGTATTCTCCATTTCCGAAAACATAACAAAATCATTTTGTTGGATTCAAAACCATATATACTAATTCTTAACAAGATCAGAACAATGGGAAGAAGAATCCCAATTAATATCTTTAATGCTTCACAGTATTACTTCTAAATATAGTAACACAAGGAGAACCATATTCCAAATCAAATAGTTATGGCTATACCAAAGCAACTAACATATAGTTCTGTAAATCCACGCAAACATACCATTATAGACACTTGGTCATGCTGTAGACACCTCATTTTTGACCGTCCTCAAGACCTGGACGTCACCGCTTGAACACTCGGTGATTATCCATGTTCGTGTTCGTTTGGAGTTCCCGGAGTTCTCGGCTATGCGCCTTGCCTTAGGACCTCCGAACCTGACCGTTTTGTGTCTGGTTTTGCACCAAACACTTGTGCTTTGCCTTGGAGGGGCATGGAATGCCTTGTGAGGCATCCCCACACACCACCGGCAGTGGCTAGAGGCCACCGGCTGGTTGGTGTTGCCATCGGCACTATATTGTGCCGGTCGGCACTCTTTTGTGCCGGTCGGCAGTCAATTTTGTCAAAATGACAATTTTGCCCTGCCGACTACTGTTCAGTTGCTTTTTGAGATATTTTGAAGCAGCTGTATAGCATTTGTTTCCCCTCCATACACGTGTATGGAGGGATGAGCCTTTGGTTTGCTTAGCTTGTAAGCTTTGTTGCCTATAAGAGAACCCTTCCTTCTCTTGGAAAAAGGTTAGAAGGGTTAGACATTTTTGGAGAGAAAAAGATCTCAGAGAAGCTCTGCTTTTAGGGTTTGAATTCTATATCGATTCTATCTCTCTTTTGCTCTCTTGTTTGTACACTAGGTGTTTGTGTCTCACTATTGCACATCAACACCTAGTGTTTCACCTTTCCTTGGTTTCTGAGGTTCCAAGAGGTTGTTCTTGGTGTTCTTGGCTGGATTTGAGCCCAAGGAAGCAACAACATCAACACTTGTGAAGGTGGTCAACAAGGGTGAGAAACTTGCTTTATTTACCCCATTCTTGCACTCCATTTTTACCTATCTTTGAACTGTTTTTGTACTTGGTGTTTAATACAAAAAATTTCTGTTTTTTAGTCTTCTTGATAGTTTATTAAGGGTGCTTTGTGCTTTGGAGAGGTTTAACCACCCTTAGGCCTTGAAAAGGGCTCATTTTGTGCTATTTTGTGAGAGCTCCGGGATTTTGGTGTTGGGGTCTCTTCACCACTGAAATCTTGAGGGATTTCAGTGGTGTAGATGATGCCTTGAAGTCCCAAGAAGGAGAGGGCCACCCCCTCTCCTTGTCGCCCTTGAAAAGGACAAGTTTTGGCCTCTTAAGGGAGCCTATGTTTGGTTATGTGTTGAGCATGCCATGGCTGTATTTTATGTTCATTATGCCATGATATAACATTGCTAAGAGTTGGTTTTGGTCCCTTATGCATGCTTAGCATAGTTGCCATGTAATGCCTTGTAAATGCCTTAACATGCCTTAGGTTGTTAGCCCTAATTTGAGCATGATTTAGGCTTAGATTCATGAAGATTTTGTGCTTATCTTGACATGTTTTAGGTCTGTCCATAAGTGTTTGGTTTGGTTTTGGCATGCTTAGTATAGCCTCTTTGCATTTTAGGCTTGCTAGCCTTGAGCATGAATGTGTAGCATGCCTTGTTTGCATCATCTCAATGGTTTGAGACCATTTGCCGTGTTATTTCAGTCCATTTAACATGCTCGTATGCTTGCATTGCGTGCCTCTTTGATGTTTCAAGAGCTCATGTTGTATGTTCCTTGAGAGTGCATGTGTGCATGCCTTTTAATTTAAACCATATAGATGCCATCTAAGTGGTCCTTTGGGCTTGATTTTGTGTGCTAAAAATCTGTTTTTAGTTGCTTAAGTCTTGCCATGCTTAGTCTCGTCAAGTGTAGTTCAGTACTCCTTTGACTCGCTTTGAATACTTGGCCCCTCCTTTGCATGCATTTGCTTGTCTTGTTTAACATGATTTGGCATTATTTTATAGCATGATTTTTAGAGCTAATGTTGCATGCTAAGTGTCCATGATACCCCCTTTCAAGTGTGCTTGAGGGTTGCTTGCTCAGTGCCTAAGTGTTAAGTCTTAACATATGCATGTGTGTGTGTGTGTTGGCCTTCATTTTTGGGCACTTTGGCCACTGATTTTAGGCCTATTTGGAGTTGCCTAAGTCATGTTTAAGACCATCATTTGCTTGCTTGCATGCCTACCTCATGTTTGCTTGTATGCTTTGCATAAGTATATTGCATTGCTCATATTGCATGATAGCTAACATGACTAGGTTGCATTGCATCAACATGCATTCCTTGTCCCTTGATTTGGTGATGGGGATTGGGATTTTGGTTTGTTTGGTTTGCATGCATTTGAGATTGAAAGTGCATATTTGATCCTTTAGGCCATCATGCATGGAAATGCGTGATTGGTGGCCCGAGAATCGAGGCGCATGCCCCTTTGAGTCACAAATATGATAAGGGGTATGATTGGTGCACACATTGTTGGAATTACATTGCCATGCAAGTTTTTGCCCTCTGCTGCTGTGAGTTGCAGGTTCTGCAGACATTCAGTGCCGGCCGGCAATGTTTAGTGCCGACCGGCAATCAATTATCAGCCGATGGATGAATTTTGTGCCGATGGCCACATATAGCAGCCGATGGATATTCTGCTTAGCCGGTGGTGATTCCCAATATCCAGGGAAGTAGTTTTGAGACTTTGGCAGTTTTCAGAAAGGCAGAGCAGGGAAAACAAAGGCAAGCTAGGCATGGCAGTGCAATTCCGAGCAAGACCCGAGCACGTGCTGCATTTGGCTCCCCTCCCGAGGCGGTTTACTGCTTTAATTAGATTAATTAATTTATTTGATTAATTTAGTTGGACTGTAATATTGTAATTAGTTTGCGTAGCTAATTAATCTGTATTATTCTTTTGGTCCCTCCGAGCGAGGGCGTATTTGTAATAAGGGTGTGTGAGTGTGTGTATGTCTTCCAACCCCACGTCTTTCTTCCCTTTTATTTATCTGCTTATGATGGTAGATTAGGGCATATTTAAAATTAGCATACCTTATGCAATGCATGCGTGCATCCATGCATTTGTTGACATACATCAGGCTTGGCACATCATACAAACTGCATCGTACTTTCAATTCCAAATTGAATACGCGATAGTTGTAGTATTTCACATGCCATGTCTAGGATAGTCGAGCCTGCCTAGATTACATCTCTGCATGTGTTGCATTAGACATTTCAGTATGCTTAGGTCCATGCATGGATTTCTAATAAGCTTTTGTTTTGGCAATGGAGTACGATGTAAGTATTCTATGCTTTAGCATCCCACATGCGTGTGAATGTTGCCATGACAGTATGCTTACCATGCGGCTAAGTGCTTATGTGAAATAAACTGTTTGAATGCCTGTGGGTGGAGGTTGGATTGCTTGAGTTGGAATAACTCATTGAAATCCGTATTTTAGCCTACTTGCAAGTAGCAATTTCAAACTATTTTCCAAACAAACGGATATGCAATGCTTGTTTCCAAATTAGGCAATCTAGTCTATACTTGTTTGCTGTGCGCATCACATAGTAATTCTAGACTAATAATTGGAATAAGAACACGTAATATTTTCAAAATCGGATATCACGGTTAGTAGAGGCCGGTCTTCGGACCGGGCGAAAGGGGGTGCTCATAGCTGACCTTCCCTGATCATACCCAAGCTCCCGAGCCAAGACAACTTTGGTGATGACGGACACGTGGCCTTTGGCACCGAGTCAGGGTTTCCTAAATTCCCCCAAAATAAAATATTTAGGTGGCGACTCTGTATCTGGCAAAGCAGTCCATGTTTGGCACTTCTTTCAAAAAATCTGTTTTCAAAACGATTTGCTGGATTTGGACTCTTTGGTTCAGATTTAGAATCGTGACAATTTGAGTCCGAACTGTAGTAGACCCGCAAAAACGAACAGAACGGGACTTAACCCTCCCGGGGCGTTCGGGGACGTCTACACATGCCGTCATAAATTCAAATCTAAACAATAAATACAACTATAACAACCATTATTTTGAGCAAAGGGAGCCACTCAAAACAAGGCCAAAAATCAAATTCAAAATCATGCTTGACTAATTAGTCATAACCGTAAGGTATAACATCTTCCCTTAATAAGTGTTTCTTCTTGTTACAACATAAATTAATCTGGCCTCTTCTTAATCATTTCAGTAGTCCACTATTCAGATGATTCTTTCCTTCCCTACGGTAAGACACAATGTCAACCACATGGTTTCATATTCACAACTTATAATCACAGTGGTCAGCAACAACCATATAAAAAAATTATAGACCAGTCGTCTGACTTAGTCAATTAATATAACAGAGTATCTAGTTACTCCACATACGTAGGTCCTACTAGATTCATTCACAGGGTCATAGATTTCCTTAAGTCTATACTATTCACATCCATCTAGATTCCATATTGCCTTGAAATTCAACAATTTAGCGACGAAATAATTTGACCATTTAGTATCAAAGTTAGAACGCTTAGCCAGATCAGTTTTATAAGATAATAAATCAATTCGGAATCACGTTGCACATGCCCACTCTCCTTTTTTTTTTTTTTTTAAATTTTTTTTTAAAGTTCACAGTGTCGTGCAGAACAGTTTACATTATACCCTTCAAATACAGGATAAGATTAATTTAACAATTGCAATATCTAACATTTGCCCATCTACGCAGAAGTATTTCACAGAAATGATTTCTCAATTTTAAGTCATTAGTATACAGAAACAGAATTTTTAATTCTTACAGTAACTTATCAATTTATCAATCATTTAGTGTGATCTCGAAGTAGTCCATAACTGTCTATCTTTTTACAAGTCTCATGTAAACAGACACATAATGTGGGTAAGATCCTTCATGTCGTTCAACCATTCTTTATCAGAAATCCTGATTACGGATTACAGAGTTAGCTTTCAAATTTCAACTTCAAATTTCATATTACAGATTGCAGATCACAGGTTTCCATAAACAAATTACACGGTTCTAACATGGGTCAATAACCAATTTCCCAGCAGAGCTTATCTATTGAATCGTCAGTAGGAAACAAAATCACAATCATTTGACTCCTTTACAATTTTAGAAAAAAATCACCATATGCATGACTTCTTCTTACAACCAGTCAAACTTAACAAATTTCAATTATCACACAAAACACATCTTATCAAAATAGTCAAACACAGTAACTTTTCAAGAACACCGGTCTAAACATTGTTATGGCAAGGAGTATCATAAAAGTCAGAGTATCACATACATCATTTTCTTTGGTCTTAGAAATATTCCGTGCTTAGAGTTTAATCAATTCATTTAAATAGATGCTAAAGACTCAATCATATTATCATTATTTCTCACAGATAACTGTCAACCAGTAACATACATTTCATTTAAGCATTTGCATGTAAATTATCTTACCAGTTCGTTCAAATCCTTACCACGCTTCCGCTGCACAATTCTGTTGTTTTAATCCCATTCTGCATAGCAATCCGTTACAATAAACACAGAGAATATACACTAGTCATGGATGATATTCGTTAACATTATCAGAGTACACTTAACGTTGCCATCGATTTTTCATATACTTTCAGGATGTCATGCACGATGCCTGAATCTTTTCTAGACACCCTAAAGCTCAATGGAGTCGTGTGTGAGATAGCAACTCGTGCTCTGATACCACTTGTCACACCCCAAACCCGCCCCTAAAAGTTTGGGCATGACCCGTTCGAAAACGAACACTTAACCTATTGTAAATAACATACGGGGCCTCATCGGAAGCATAAAGTAAGAAAATAACTATACATATAAATTCCATTGAGCTACATCTACATGCCAGGACCTCTTATACATGACATTCATCATGGAAAATAGATAAAGCTCCAAACCATATTTTGTAGCATCGGTGATAAACAAACATACGTACAGACCCAGCCCCATCATTGGGCTTATACAAAAATCATTGAAGTTCTACATCTTCAACTTTAAATGGGTAATCAAAATTAAGCCAACATTTCAATAGAATTTACAAAAATAAATGGCTTCGTGCAGTGCCTGAACCCACGAAGGTTGACAAAAGAAAACGGGTGTCATGACTAGGACTGACCACCTGGTTGGTTAACTACAGAAACAGACATTAAACAGAGTGAGCCAAGCTCAGTGAATAGTAATACATAAATAAAACGATGCTTAGCTTGAAACATAACACATAGCAATGCATATAAAGATGTAGAGTTCACATAGTTAGTCTGATTCTGTGCTAAGTACATAACGGCCTTAGGTTCAATCTTGCAACATAAACATGGTGGCTATAAGCCCTTGAAACATGGTGGCACGAGGCCCTTGAAACATGGTGGCTATAAGCCCTTGAAACTTGTGGCATAAAGCCCTTGTAACATATGGCACTAAGGCCCTTGAAACATGTGGCATAAAGCCCTTGTAACATATGGCACTAAGGCCCTTGAAACATGTGGCATAAAGCCCTTGTAACATATGGCACTAAGGCCCTTGAAACATATGGCATAAAGCCCTTGTAACATATGGCACTAAGGCCCTTGAAAAGTTGGCATGAAGCCCTTGAAAGATTGGCATTAAGCCCTTGAAAAGTTGGCATGAAGCCCTTGATACAAAGAACTTGTAACATCCTTGAACTTGTAACATACGTGAACTTGTAACAGACTTAAACTTGTAACATACATAAACTTGTAACAACATAAACTTGTAACATACATAAGCTTGTAACAGACTTAAACTTGTAACATATACTTGAAACATACTTGAAACATACCTGAACTTGTAACATACTGGAAACATGCCTGAAACATACTTGAACATCATTCATTAATTCAAATGGAACATATCATAACTAGAGCATTTCTTGTTGTATCATGTCATTATCGTACGCTTAACAATGAGAGACTAATTCACATTCTCATGAGTTGACATAACACATTTTCATTGGATTACAGAGGACTTTATTGGTTTCACAATTTCACAGTTCGGCCCTTGGCCTGAGGGGTTCACACATTCACAATAGCCTTTGGGTTTCATAGATTTACAACTTATCACATCGGCCTTCGGCCCTTTGGATTCACAAGTTCACAAGTTTGGCCCTTGGCCTCATAGCTTCATAAGTCATAAGTCGGCCCTTGGCCACATAGGTTTGATCTTCACAAATGGCCCTTGGTCACATAACTTCATATTCCACAAGTTCTTTTGATGTTTTCATAATTTCATAATGTTTCTAACATAACATACATAACTTCACAAACTCTTTTGAAGTTTCCATAATGCCACAGTGTTTCTCACATAGCATACATAACATATATGTCAACATAATTCTTACGACGAAGATTTAACATCAATAACGATAAACGGTTAAAGGTACATCAAAGTACTACTACTCACAGTGATCGGTTCCCGGTGGTAATGGTATAATGTCCTCGTCTCGACCTACAATTACAGTGCACAACACATAATATGAAATTATACTCGATCCTTTACTTATTCTCTTTGATCATTCAATCAATTAGCCATGGTGGTACCAAGCTCATTATTCTCTAATAAGTTGTAATCCATGTCTTAGAAAATAGGAGAAATCGATGGGAAATGGTTTAGGTGAAGAAATGGTACAAAACTAATTGACATAACGTGAATAGTCGTCACTAATTTGGGCATGACTATTTATGTATTTAGAATTTGGGAGTGAGACCAGCGCCATTGGAAACTAGACTTCCGGGGCTTGATTTTAGGCTCAACAATCACTCAAAACGGAGTCCGGATGAAAAAGATATGCTTATTCAAAGTTGGTTGGACAGAGCTGTCTTCGCACGTGCGGGGGAACAGTGCCCGCACGTGCGGCCCTGGACAGTTTCAGTCCGAAAATGGCTGAAAATTTGGGACTTCTCATTTTCAAAATCAAACCTTAATTACATGTAAATCAAAGCCCAAAACCCTTTAATACATGACCAATTTCACATTATTATTCTTCATCAAACACCATAATCTCAAAATAAACAAATTTAATGACTCTATTTCTTCAATCAATGAATTCTTAAAAAATCAAGGTTCATGGGTTCAAAGCTTCCTTTATTATCATGATTTCATGAAATTAATGTCTTAAACACAAGGATTCAAGATAATTAATCTTACCTTAGTTCACTCTTTGATTTCCTCATGGTTCTCTATAATTTCTCCAAGCTTCCATGGTTGCTCTCCTTCTTCTCTCCAATTTCTTCAAGCCATCTTCAAACTCTCAACAATGGTGAACCCTCTCTCTCTCTCTCTCTCTCTCTCTCTCTCTCTCTCTCTCGGCTCTCTTTCTCACGGGTCTTCCCCTCTCTTCTTAGATATTTTGAGCTTCCAAAAGATAAGTCCTCCCTTATAACTCATATACACCCATATGCTTAACTATATAAACTTTAACACAATTACGGAGGGCCAATCACGCCCTTACAAATCGCACAAAATTAAATTTCAATTAAACTTTCCAGATGACTCTAAAAATTATGATGATCATAAATATGTCCCCTGTTCTGGTTTCTGAAGTCTCTAAGGCCTTCAATTTGCAGTACCAAGTTAACCACTCAAACGCACATTAACGAACTAGACAAATTAGATTTTCAATTAAGTTTCCGAAATAGTTCTAAAAATTTCCATTAACACATCCAAGTCCTCAATTGTGATTTCTGAACCCATAAAGGTCGGTAATTTCAATTTGAAAGCCGTGGCTCAACAGATAATGCTTCAATTCCAAAAGATATAATTAAATTACACACCTCAGCTCATACTTAAATCCAAATGATTTCTTCTCCACATTTTGGGGTCATTACACTGCACTTGCTGTTCATCAAGGGTTCTTCAAGGGTAACCTTTTCACTTTAGATTCCCCAATCTTGCACTAGACTTTTGCCTATCTTGCTTATTGTTTTAGACTTTGTGTATAACTGAGAAAGGTCTTGTATTTGCATGCTTGAGATCTTTCATTAAGGACATTTTGTTGTTTGGGGTTGACCTCCCCCTTCTAGGCCTTGTTTGGCCCTTTTGGTGCTCTCTTTGTTAAGCTTTGGTTACTCTTGTGTATTGACCTTCTCACCACTGAAATCCAGTGGATTTTCAGTGGTGAAGAAGGGGTTTTGAGGTCTTGCATAGGGGAGGGACACCCCTCTCCCTTGGTCTCTCTCTTGTTTGCATATTTGGCTCAATATGGTAGCATGCACGCCTAGTCTTGTTTGGCTTTATTTCAGAGCTTATTTGGTGTTCATTTAGCATATTTTATCTCTGCCTCATGTTGATTTGTTGGCCTTTTGCATGTATAATACACTTGCTTTGAAATCCCATCATTTGGCTTAAAGTGTATCATGTTGTAGCATATCATTTGAGCATGATTTTGGTTTGGTCCTAAGAAGGTTTTAGCATTATTTTGCTGTGCTTGAGGTCTATTGGTTACTGATTTGGTCATGTTTGACATGTGTGATATGGTTGCTATGCATTTTGGCTTGTGAGCCCTAAGTATGTGAGTCATAAACACGCCTTAGTTGGTCTATTTCAATAATTTGGAATCATTTGCCATGCCATTTCAGTCCCCAAACCATGCTTGTATGCTTGCATTCATCACCTCTTTCATGCTTTGAAGATGTGCCCTTTTGTGCCTTGAAATGAGCATTGTGCATGCTTAAGTGTTTAAACCTTTGGGGCTGCCATATCAGTGGGTTTTGGGACTTATTTTGGTGCCTTAAAACTCTGTTTTGGTTGTATAGCTTATGCCATGTTTGCTTAGGGTAGTGGTAGTAGAATGCTCTTTTGTTATGCCTTAGTCTTGAGCCTATTGGTGTGCATGCTTACATGAGTATTTTTCCATCATTTTAGGCATCTTTTGTCACTGTTTTGGGGGTGGGCTGAGGTTTGCCCCTTTGTGTTTTAGGTCCATCATTGCATGATTGTATTGCATTACTTTGGTTTCATGCTAACATTGTACGATAGGATGTATCACATTGCATTTTGTATGATAGGTCACTTCGCATTTGGCATGCTTTGTACCTATTAGCCTCATGTTGCATGTTTGAGTCATGTTGCATACTTGAGCCACCTTGCATACATTGCATTACATTTTGCTTGGTTTGGGGTGTCAAACCAAGTATGAGGATTGAGAAGTGTTCATACTCCAAGTGATGCAACACATCTCTACCTTCGGTCATCAATCCCCTTGACCTCAACATGATAGGGTGTTGGCATTCATCTCCTTTGGTACATTGAATTGCGAAATTTGGCCTCTTAGGCCATCAGACATCAAAAATGCATAATTGATGGCCCGAGGGTCGAGGGTCATGCTCCCTTGAGTCCATTGCATGATAGGGAGTGTGGCCATGCTTACATTTGCTTAAAAATTCTATGCCATACACTACATGCCCTCTGTTGCTGTCAAAACCAGTTTCTGCAGGAAGCTTTGGCCGACCGGCCATCTCTAGTGCCGACCGGCCATCCATAAATGGCCGATAACTTCATCAGCGGCCGGTGACCATTTGCTATAGCCGGTGGCCATTCCTCCTAGCCGGTGGTGCTCCACAGTGTGCAGAGAACCTAATCCAAGACTTGTGCAGTCTTCAGAGGAGCTAGGCAGTGTAAACAGAGGCAGCAATGCTATGGCAGCGAGTTTCCGGGCAGTACGAGTCAAGCATGCATCATCCAAACATTTTGCGGCAGGGGCTGTGGCCACTTTAATTCTGCATTTAATTTGTTAATTAATTAGAAGTTCCGTAATAGTTAATTTAGCAGTATTCATTTGTTTTGTAATATTTATTCGGACCCTCCGAGCAAGGGCAATTGTGTAATAAGTGTGTGTGAGTGTGTGTATGTCTTCCAACCCCCACTTCTTTCTCCCTTTTACTTACCTGCTTTCAATGGTTAGTATTAGGGCATATTTAACTTAGCATACCTTATGCTATGCATGCGTGCATCCATACATTTATCTTGCATGCACCGGGTTCGGCTCATCATACTAACTGCATTGTATTTCAATTCCAAGTTGAGTACTTGTTAGTTGCAGCATTTCACATGCCATCTTTAGGATAGCCGAGCCTATTACAGTTGCATTTTGCATGTGTTGCATTAGCCATCTTAACATGAACTAGGATCATACATATGATTACTAACTAGTTTCTGTTTTGGCTTGGAGTACTAGGTAAGCTTTTATGCTTTAGCATACCGCATGCGTGTGAGTGTTGTCATAATAACATGATTGCCATGAGGCTAGCTGCTTATGTGATATAACTGCTTGAATGCCTGTGGATGGAGGTCAAATTACCTAAATTGGAATAATGCATTGAAACTGTGAGTTTTAAGCCCACTAGATAGTGGCAAAACCATCTTTTCTAAAGCCCACTTGAGGGTGGCAAAACCTGCATCTTTAGCCTACTTGCGAGTAGCAAACCATCATCAAAACAAACATGAAATGTTTTGTTCCAATTTAGGCGATTTGGTCTATACTTGTTTGCTGTGCGCATAACATAGTAATTCTAGGCTAATAACCAGAATAAAAACGCGTAATGTTTTCAAAACAAGATATCATGGTTAGTAGAGGCCGATGTTCGGATCGGGCGAGAGGGGGTGCTCATAGCTGACCTTCCCCAATCGTACCCAAATTCCCGAGCCGAGGCAACTCTGGTAATGACGGACACGTGGCCTTAGGCAAACGAGTCAGGGTTTCCTAAATCCCCCATTAAAAATATTTAGGTGGTGACTCTGTATCTGGCAAAGCAGTCCATGTTTGGCACTTCTTTCAAAATCTGTTTTTCTCAAAACGATTTGCCGGATTTGGACTCTTTGGTTTAGATTAAGAACCGTGACAAAACGAGTCCGAACTGTGGCAGCATAAGTCCCTCCCCCGGGGCGCGTCCACAGACTCCATTGATAACTAAGTTGGCCGAAGTGTCCAGGGTGAAAGTCCTAAAATCTTAATTATGTTTGCATAACATAGATGAATTGAAGTATTGAAGTGTTAACAATATGAGTTGTAGTTTCATTTTAAAGTGATTATGATTGAAGTGTTAGTAGTATGAGTTGTAGTCTCATTTCGAACTGTTTGGATAAACAACGAATCATATCTATGAATTGATTTGGATAATGAAACGGAAAGGGATTGAAATGTGGTTGTGAATATGAATTGGTCATGGAAGAGATGTATGTTGGTTTATATGAGTTAAACATTTATCAAATGTTAATGTTTTAGTTATTTCTCATATTCGGTTTAGTACATTTCTACTGGGTTTTGGCTCACCCTATATGGGACATCATTTTCAGGTACAGGTGATATGCCGCCTCCGAGGGTGTAGCTTGGGAGGTTTATAAGCTGAAGGCTTATTTTTGTAGTTTTCTTTTGTATTACATGTAATCCAAGCCAAGGGCTTAATGAGTTAAGAGTTAGAACTCTCTTTTGTTGAGACCAAGTGTTGACTTGGAAAGTTGTAAGCCCGCAGGGCATTTACTTTTGTTTTCAACATGTAATACTTTTGTAATGAATACTCTGATAAATGAAGATATGTTTATTTCTCCTATGTCTATGCGTATCAAGTATGATTGGTTTATATGTATTATTTTGAGGGCGTTACAGTGACACTCTGTCTTTAAGATAGATTCTCCCCACTTTGGTGCTTATGGATAAATGACGTCAATCTCCTAAGATACAATGATCTTTACATAGATTGTAGTAGCACTCCAAACAATCTATACGGCGAACAAAACCTGTATTTTATACTCTCAGAATTTTTCCAAAATTATATGAAGAATATATATGCAAGAAAGCAAAATCTAGAAAACAACAAATGAATTTTTTGGATTCGTTGACTGTTGGAAATGGCCTAGCATTTATAGAGCTGAATAGGTATGAATTTCAAACCAAACAGATGTAGTTTGAAATGTAGAGGTGTAGAAACAGTTTTGAACAGATAACTGGTGGCAGTTTTAAAACTATTAAAAACCAGTTTGAACCTGCTAGAATTGGAATGGAAAGGTACTGTGTGGACAGGAAAAATTAAATTCAAATTTGGCACAAAATTTGAATTAATTTCGTTCAGAAAAAAATAATTTTCCCGCCATAATTTTTGGAAGCAATTCAAATAAATTTTGTCCAAAAAATTAATGTTAGAACCAACCTAACCCACTATCCACACCCGCGCCTAGCCCGGCACGGCTTGACTGGTCGGCGGCGAGCGTGCGTGTGTGGTGGTTTGAGCCAAGGTTTACTTTGTCCTTAACTCCTCCCTTCTATAAACTTGGGGTGCCCTTGGGGCCCAACGCAAGTGTTACCGCCTAGAACTTATATACACACATAAGTTCTCTTAAGTTTTTAATGTGGGACAAGCCTTACAAGGAAACCCACATTTTATTCTTTAATTGTCTATTCCACGAACTCAAAAATGATGTCAACTTCCCATTCACTCATAAATGGTTTTGACGATCCGTCTTCACTGTGTGACTTGCCATGCGACAAGGAACATGTCACCTCTTTGGACCCACCCCAAAAGATGTTTGGGACCCACTTAAATTTGGGCTCAAAGATGGCCCAAAATAAGCCTATAAAAAATCATCATTCCAACAATCTCCCACATAAATGGAATTTGACAAAGAAAAAATGCAACAACATGATCTAATTACAGAGAGTACATAAATTGAAATATTTTGCAAATGATAGGTAGCTTTTGGCTTTGAACCTTCCCTTGTGAGACACTATTTTACTAGCTAACCAGTGCACATGATGTCTTGAACTGTTCAATCATTTGTGTAAACCAAGACAATAGAGCTCACACAACATATTACCATGCACAGTTTAGTTCTCACTATGGTGTTCATTTTGGCCCTGAACAACCTGGTCTTTCATGAGTGTTCTAAAGAATTGTAGCCCTTCACAAATCTCATAGAACCGGCCTGGTTCACACTCACATAGGTGATTTTTATGAAGAGTATCATGCTATACTCCACTAGGTATTCCTAGATATAATAATCATTAAAAGTATTACTTAACCTAAAATGCTGCCGACATCACTATTTCATCATAAAAATGGGTAGGAGTTTAACTCTCCAGTGATCCTTATGAGTTATACACAACTCGGTTATCCCTTTAAACCTAGATCTTGGGATCTCTAGTCAACTAGGTTGGGTTGCCAT
This sequence comes from Camellia japonica, assembly GCA_030407325.1. NCBI lineage: Eukaryota > Viridiplantae > Streptophyta > Magnoliopsida > Ericales > Theaceae > Camellia > Camellia japonica. Next base: position 167,441,904 of record JAPPVO010000032.1, read on the forward strand.
TGTGGTAACTCTTATTTAATAGGCTTAAGTCCCATTCCCTTTGATGAATTCTCAACTAACTCTCTTGCTAACCCTTTGGTTAGTGAATCTGCTATGTTGTCTTTCGACTTCACATATGCAATGGAAATAATTTCTTTAGAGAGTAGTTGTCTCATGGTGTTATGTCGATGATGAATGTGTCATGACTTACCGTTATACATATGACTCTGTGCTCTACCTATTGTTGATTGACTATCGCGATGTATGCATATAGCAGGCACCGGTTTTGACCACATTGGAATATCTTCAAGAAAGCGACAAAGCCATTCTGCTTCTTCCCCAACTTTATCTAAAGCTATAAATTCCGATTCCATAGAAGACCTAGCAATGCAAGTTGTTTGGAAGATTTCCAAGATACAGCCGCCCCACCAAATGTAAAGACATACCCACTGGTGGATTTTGAGTCTCTAGTATCCGATATCCAACTTGTATCACAGTATCCTTCAAGTACTGCTAGATATCTAGTATAATTTAGCCCAATGTTACGAGTAAATCAGAGATATCTTAGAATCCTTATAATTGCTTTCCAATGTTCTACTCCTGGATTACTCGTATATCTACTTAATTTACTTACTGCATAAGCTATATCTGGGCGAGTGCTGTTGTGGCTCGACTTTTTACGCTCTTTCAGAAGACGACTAGCCCTATAGTTTGGACTCTAGCAGTTCTGAATCTGATCTCACAAGTGCAATGTGAAATAGATAAACACCAAAGAGTCCAAATCTGACAAATCTTTTGGAAAATAGATTTTGAATCAAAAATGCCAAAAATGGACTGCTTTGCCAGATACAGAGTCGCCACCTAAATATTTTTGGAAAATTTAGGAAACCATGACTCGTGCCAAAGGCCACGTGTCCGTTATCACCAAGATTGTCTTTGCTTAGGAACTTAGGTACGAGAGGGAAAGGTCATGAATTGAGCACCCCCACTCGCCCGATCAAAATATCGGCCTCTACTAATCATGATGTGAATCTTATTTACATTATATGCTCATGTTCTGATTGATTAGGCAAACATTACTATGTGATGCGCACACACACAAGTATAGACTAGCTTGCAAAAATTGGAACATTTTGATTTCATGTTTGTTTTTTAAAAGAGTTTGTGAATGTGCCACTTAAAAGAGTGGGCTCAAATGTACATGAATCAAATTATCCCAATTCAAGTAACTAGCCTTCATCCATAGGCATTCAAACAGTTTATCACTTAAGTACTTTGCCTCATGGTGAACATGCTTTAATATGGCAACACTCACACTCATGCAATTATGCTAAAGAAAATAAAATCTCACCTAGTACTCCGAGGTAAGCCAAAAGAAATAAAAGAGTTAAAAAAAATGCGTGATCCTACAGATGCAAAATGACTAATGCAACACATGCGATATGCAATCTAAACAGGCTCGGCTACTTAACATGACATGTGAATCAATTTGATAGCATGCGGTCTAAGCACGTATTCAAAGAATATTAACCTAACAATGCAAGTTAGAATGATGAACCGAGCCTCAATGCATGTAAGACAATTGACGCAAGGCATGAGAGATGCTAAACGAAATACAATGCCTTAAACTAACCATCATAAGCAATTAAATAAAAGGGAAAAAGACGTGGGGTTGGAAGACATACACATTATTACAATTGTGCTCTCGCGCAGGAGGGCCGGAATAAACAATCTAGCTAATTAACTAATTAACTAACTACTACAAACCGAATAAACTAACTATGCTAGCTAGTTAATTAGTTATTACCAAACGAATTAGCTAATTAATTACGACATGAATACAACATGAAATAAAGTAACTAAGCTAACTAATTAACACCGGGAAGCAAGAAATGCTCATGCATGCACGGATTTTCACCCGAAAAGCACACTATTCTGCTTCTAGAATGCTTCCGTTGCATAGTAGAACACTTGCACTGTTTTTCACCTCAAAACCAACTCTGTTTTGCTAGAAAAGTACACTGCTTGATTTTGCAAAGGTGGCCGGCTGTAGACGTCCCCGAACGCCCCGCGAGGATGAATCTCGTTCTGTTCATTTTGGGCTCACTACAGTTCAGGACTCAAATTGTCACGGTTCTTAATCTGAACCAAAGAGTCCAAATCCGGCAAATCGTTTTGAGAAAACAGATTTTGAAAGAAGTGCCAAACATGGACTGCTTTGCCAGATACAGAGTCGCCACCTAAATATTTTTTTATGGGAGAATTTAGGAAACCCTGACTCGGTGCCAAAGGCCACGTGTCCGTCATCACCAAAGTTGCCTCGGCTCGGGAACTTGGGTACGATTGGAGAAGGTCAGCTATGAGCACCCCCTCTCGCCCGATCCGAAGATCGGCCTCTACTAACCATGATATCCAATTTTGAAAACGTTATGTGTTCTTATTCCGGTTATTAGCTAGAATTACTATGTGATGCGCACAGCAAAACAAGTATAGACTAGATCGCCTAATTTGAAACAAAGCATTGTATATCCGTTTGTTTGGAAACGTTTTGAAATTTGCTACTCGCAAGTAGGCTAACACACGGATTTCAACGAGTTGTTCCTACTCAAACAATCCAACCTTCACCCACAGGCATTCAGGCAGTTTATCACATAAGCATTTAGCTACATGGTAAGCATGCTGTCATGTTAACATTCACACTCATGCGAGATGCTAAAGCATAAAATACTCACAATGTACTCTGAGCCAAAACAGAGAACTCGTTAGCAAATCATGCATGATCCAAGTCCATGTTTAAATGCCTAATGCAACGCATACGGAATGTCGCTAAAGTAGGCTCGGCTAGTCTAAGGATGACATGTGAAAATGCACAGATAGCATGTATTCAAGTTAAATTTGAAATACTTATGCAATTAGTATGATGCGCCAAGCCCGATGCATGCAATACTGATGAATGATGCACGCATGCATAGCATGAAGATGCTAAAGAAAATATGCCCTAATACTAACCATCAAAGCAGGTAAGTAAAAGGGAAGAAAGAAGTGGGGGTTGGAAGACATGCACACACGCACCCACGCACCCACACTTATTACAAATTCGCCTCACTCCGAGGGACCAAAAGAATAATACAATTTAACTAACCAACTAGCTAATTAAATATTACAAACCATTAAATTAATTAAGCAAATTAATTAATCTAAGAAAGCAGTAAACAGCAGCCTCAGCAGAGGGCTCAATGCATGCGCGCTCGGTTCCGCCCGGAAATCCACTGCCATGCTCAAGATGCCTCTGTCTTCCTTGCTTTGCTCCCCTGATGACTGCCAAAGTCTCAGGGTTTGCTCTCTGGATACTAGGCAACACCACCGGCTGAAGGAGAACACCACCGGCCATATAGAATGGTCACCGGCCACAAATTTGATCCATCGGCCAACAATGATGGCCGATCGGCAATGAAGATGGCCGGCCGGCCAAATCTTCCTGCAGAATCTGTGTTTGACAGCAGCAGAAGGAAAGACTTGGCATGGCAATGCATTTCAAGCAATGTATGCACCAATCGCATCTCTTATTAGGTCTATGACTCAAAGGGACGTGGGCCTCGATTCTCGGACCACCAATCACGCATTTCCATGCATGATGGCCCAAAGAATCAAGTGTGCATTTTAATATGGAATGAAATGCACATAATCAAACAATGGGGCTTAACCTCTATCACAAGCAATTCAAGAGGCCAAGCATGCATGCAAATGGAATGCAACCTAGACATGTTGGCTAATATGCAACATGACAATGCGAGGACGGATACAAAGCATGCAACAAGAAAGGGGATGGACTTAGACTAAATTAGGCAGCCCTCAAACAAGCCTAAAACAGTGGCCAATGCCATGGAAGTGAGGTCCAAAACACACACACACACACGCATGCGAATATGGTCCAATTCCTAAGCATAAAGGGACAACTTCTAAGCACACTTAAAAGAAGGTAAACATAGACAATTAGCATGCATAGAAAGCTCTGAAATCATGCTAAAATGGTGCCAAACCAAATGAACAAGACAAGCATGGCATGCAATTAGAGGTCCAAAACAAGGAGCAAACCAAGAAGACTTAAACCATGACTAAGTGAACCAAGCCTCACAAGGCCAAGGGGACTTAAAATAGGTTTAAGACAGACCTAGACAATACAAAAGGAACACCTAGATGGCGTCTAAGTGACTCAAATCTAAAAGTATGCATAATTGCCCAAAACATGGAGCATACAACACAAGCTTCCAAAGCGTCAAAGAAGCATTAAAGGCAAGCATGCAAGCATGTTAAATGGACTGAAATGGCATGGTTCCAAACCACTGAAACGATGCAAGCAATGCATGCTACACACTCACATACTTGGGGCTACAAGCTAGCAATGCAAAGGAGCTATGCAATACATGTTATGATTGACCAAAATAGCCAAGGACAGACCTGAAACATGGCAAAATAAACATAAAGGCTTCACAAAGCTAGGCCTAAACATGCTTGAATAAGGACTAAAAACATGAGACATGTTAAGGCTAAAACAAGGCATTACAAGGCATGTATGCTAAGCAAGCATGGTGTACCGAAACCAACTAAAAACAGAGGCATATTATGACATAATAAGCATGAAAATCAGTTAAGGCATGGCCAACACACACTTAAATATGGTGCTCTCTCAAGAGGCAAAAATGGTCCTTTTCAAGGACAACAAGGAGAGGGGGTGGCCCTCTCCTTCCTAGGGCCTCAAGGCACCATCCTCACCTCTAAAATCCCTCAAGATTTCAATGGTGAGGAGGTCCAAACTCAAAGGTCCCGGAGCTCACTCAAAATGGCACAAAATGGGGGCCTTTCAAGGCTTAAGAGGGATCAAACAACCCCAAATGCCAAAGCACCCTTAACCAACTATTTAGAGGGCTAAAACAAAGAACTTTTTTATGTTATACACTAAGCCCAAAAACAGTTGTAAGGTAGGCAAAAATACAATGCAAAAATGGGGAATAAAGGGACAAGTTTCTTACCCTTGAAGACCCTCTTCACCAATGGAGCTCCAGCAGCTTCTTTAGGCTGAAATTAGTCTAAAACCTCCAAAAATAACCCTCAAGGGCCTCAGCTCCAAGGGATGGTGTAATGGTGGGTGTTTGTGAGCAATACTAAGCCTAAACACACACAAGAGAGAGATATAGAGGAAGGATATGAACAAACCCTAACCCTAGAACTCAAACCCTAAAAAAAGCTGTCTAAAATGTCTAACCTCTCAAAAAGGGAGAGAAGGCTCCTCTTTATAGAGCTTTTAGTCTTGTAAGCTTACAAGACAAGCTTCTAAAGAGAGAGATCCCTCCATACACGTGTATGGAGGGGAGCCAAGTGCATGCCAGCTGCACCAAAATATCTGCAAAAGCAGATGCACAGTAGTCGGCCAGCCAAAGATGCAATTGACCAAAAAAAGATAGTCGGCCGGCCATCTAGAGTGCCGGCCGGCGAAACATTTGGCCGGTGGCAACAAAACACAGCCGGTGGCCTCAAGCCATGGCCGGTGGAGTGTGAGGATGGCCCATAAGCCATTCCCTGCCCCTCCAAGGCAAAGCACAAGTGTTTGGTGCAAAACCAGACACAAAACAGTCAAGTCGAGAGATCCTGAGGCAAGGCGCGTAGCCGAGACCTTCGGGAACTTAAGACGAACACAAAAATATGGATAATCACCGAGTGTTTCAAGCGGTGACGTCCAAGTCTTGAGGACGGTCAACAATGGGGTGTCTACACCGGCAGGCTAGAAATGGTGGCTTGCTGGCCACTGATGACTGGTTTTTCCTGTTGCAATTAGAGAGCAAACAGAGCATGCACAGGGTATTCTCGAGGGTTTGTTTGCACAACTTACCCCTCCTTATCATCAAACAGCTCAACGGAGAAGTAAATTTGATTCACTAACCATCAATGGATGCAATTTCATTGCATGATGGCCTATGAACCAAAGTGTGCAAGTTCAATAAATGCAACAAATAAAGACTCTCAAACCTCCTCCCTATCATGGATGATCAAGGGAAATGGTTGACAATGACTCTTGAACCATTTTCATCACTAATGAGTATGAAATGACTCAAGACTCAAGGGTTCAATTAACGTCCGATTGAACCCAAGTTGATTTTATTATCTTGCATCATTTTTAGTTTCAATTTTTATTATTCCATTTTAATTACCTTTCCATTCCTTAATCCATTTAGTTTAATAGTGAGCTTTAAGTCCTCTAAAGGAAAGAAGCATCAAATAAAGAGTTGTTTTAGGCATGAGAGAAGTGCCATGCCGTTGGTAATGAACCCCAAAGGGATTGAACCACTAAGCGCAATACCTCAATCTCAAGCTTAAACAAACAACTAGTTTGAACCAACTTTCAAAGCAAAGCAAAAGCCAAAGCGAAAGCCAAAGCAAAAGCCAAGAAAAGAGAGAGGTTGCAGAGGTGGTTAAAGGTGATCACAAGTATGGAAAGCCATAAACAAATACTATCAACTCAAATAGGTTGGTGGCTAAGGCCTAAACCACCAAGCCTATGAGGACAATTACACTACAAGCATACTATAAAAAGCATAAATGAAATAAACTCCTCAAAACAATCCTAAATGAAGCTAAAAACAGTGCTGGAATTGAAGTGAAAATAGCTAAAAGAGTAAGCTAAAATAATATAGAAATTAAGCTAGTAAACAAGCCAAAGCAGAGGTGGCTAACCCCTCCATTTTTGGAACCTCAAAATAACATTTTTAGCCTCTAAAAAACTCTGAAATTCAGTGTTTAAAATCTTAAAAAAAGATAGTGTAAAAGGGTAAAGGCAAAAAACACAAGGGTAAAGGTTAGAGTAGCAAGGTGGAAAGAGAGGTGAATCACCCCTCCACTCTTTAAGGCCTTAAACCACAAGTTTCAGCCAAAAATTACAAAGTTTACACAGTCCAAAAATAGTAGAAAAACAATAGGAAAATAATAGGAAAATACCAAACAAAACCAAGGAAAACAAGCTAAGCCTTATACCTCTTGAAGAGGAGAGCACTTCCAAGCAACAATACAACACAAACACACCCTCAAGAGCTCAAGTAAGGCTCAAAAGTACCTCAGCTCAAAGATGGTAAGGTTTGGTTAAGAGTGTGAGGCAAAAGCTCAAGAAATTTCAAGAGAGAAAGAGAATTATAGAGAGATAATTAATTTTGCTCCAATTTTTCTAACCCTAAAAAATGGGAGAGGAAGTCCTATAGTTATAGAAAAACAAGCCACTCCCTCAAAAACATCCATCCATACACGTGGGAGCAGATGCAAGAATCGATGAAAACAACTAGCATGACTGGCAAAAAATATTTGCAAAACACACTTGTGGCCGGTAGCCAAAAGGGGTGGCTAGCAGCCCATAAAAATAGGCCTGCAAGTCCCAAATTTTTTACGTTTTGAAAGGCTGACGCTTTGGTGCAAAGACAAGGCACAAGGTTTGCAAGGTTTTGAGGCTCAGAGTTGTGGCATTCCGCTAAGGACTTTCGAGCACTTGACAAGCATATACATTCATCATTGGGTGTGCAAGTGATGGTGCCCAAGTCATAAGGGCGGTAAAAAATGGGGGTGTCTACAGTTGCCTCTCTTTGGTAGAACTCGAAGTCATGAAATGACGCGAGTGAATGTCAAAGCCCAATGACAACCCATTTTGACAAGGCCGTAAGACTTGGGCAAACAAACAAAATGCAGATGTAGTTGGTTGAACCTGAGGGTTGCCTACGTATCCCGTTGTAAGGAATCAAACCAGCGTAGTTGAAGGGCAGAATGTAAAATGATACACAATGCAACAAAACAATGTAATTGATATAAAATGTAATGAAATAATCAAACCACAAGCAGTGCAAAATACCATAAAGGGATGGAGATGCAAAATCAAACTACGTTTTATATAGAAAAGAAGTGGGCACAGCCAAACGATGCCTAACACAGGCTAAGTGCCTACATCCTCAATACTGGCCTCAGCGCAGCATGGATGCTTACACATAACAGAATCATGTTTTAATGTGAAAAGGGTGCTAGCACATGCAAGACTATGTTTTTTCGTAGAAAGAGTACAAGTAATTGGGTGGTATGATACAAGTGAAGAATGATCTGCTGGGGAAATGATCCTAAATGCTGAATGCAATAAAACAGTGTACAATGCAATGGATGCAATGGATGAAGTGAATAAGGCGCAGGCCGAACTACATTTTACCTAGAAAAGGCATGGACACAAAACAGACTACGTCTAACACAGGAAAGGTGTTGACACCCTCAATACTGGCTTCAGCGCAGCATGGGTACTTACATATGACAGAACCATGTTTCAACGAGGGAAATGTATGAGCACATGCCAAACTAAGCTTAACGCGAAAAGGATGCAGGTGATAAAATGGAATGATGTAATGGATGCATGCAATAAATTCTATATGCAATGCGATAGAGATAATAAATGTGATGCAATAGATAATAACTATGATGTAGTAGCTTGGAAATGATGCCTTAAGTACCCTACCCTACAGGGGCAATCAGCAATGACTCACCTTATGCTGCTTGGGATCTTCCTCTTCTTCTTGGTTTGACGACTTCTTCCTTCAACTCGTTCTTCCAAACTATGGGCACTACTTTTCTTCCTGGCCATGTTTGCAACTTTCCCTATTCTCCAATAGGGTGACAGACTAGATTGGTTCAGTATCCAGAATTGAGGTGCATACAAGCCACCGTAACCTATGGGGTTGCCATACAGATTTCAAGTCGAGGATACACCCCTGGTTATTTAAACCAGACTTTAGTCTCGGAAATCCCAAACCTTTGCATTCTAGGGATCACCATTCGAACTCTAGTTTCCAACGTCTTAGTTGATCTCCTAGGAACTCACAACAAACACAGGCAGGTGGCTATATGTAGTTCGCATTTTTCACTCCTCCTTTCTCGTCTCCATTTGGAAGCTCGAAAAGAAGCCCTACAGTTCGGACTCCCGCAGTTCTGAATCCAATCTCACAAGTGCAATGTGAAATTGATAATCACAAAAGAGTCCAAATCCGACAAATCGTATTGGAAAATTGATTTTGAATCAAAAGGTGCCAAAATTGGACTGCTTTGCTAGACACAGAGTCGCCACCTAAATATTTTATTTTGGAGAAATTTAGGAAACCCATGACTCGTGCTAAAGGCCACGTGTCCGTCATCACCAAAGTTGCCTCGGCTTGGGAACTTAGGTACGAGAAGGGAAGGTCATGAATTGAGCACCCCCACTGGCCCGATCAAAGATCGGCCTCTACTAATCATGATATAATTTTCTATAAACCTTATGTGCTCTTATTCTGGTTATTAAGCTAGTTTTACTATGTGATGTGCACAAGCAAGTATAGACTAGTTTGCTTAAGTTGGAACTGTTTGTTTTTGCAAAAATGGCTTGAATTTGCCACCTCAAGTAGGCTTAAAAGTTTGCGGATTTGCCACCAAACATAGCGGGCTTAAAACTGATTTGCCACTCAACAAAGTGGGCTTAAAACATACATTCGTTGAATTGTTCCAATTCAAACAATAAGCCTTCATTCACATGCATTCATGCAGTTTAGCAAGTAAGCATTTAGCCTCATGGTAAGCATGCTAGACATGGCAATCACTCACACTCATGCGAGTATGCTAAAGCATAAAAACTCACCTAGTACTCCAAGCTAAGAAGATATGAGTTAGAAAACTATGCATGATTCCTAACTATGCAAGATGCCTAATGCAACACATGCAATATATAATTAATAGGCTCGGCTACTAATATGGCATATGAAGCAATTTGATAACATGCGGTTTAAACACGTTTTCAAAGAATTATTGAAATGGCAATGCAGCTTGAATGATGCGCCGAGCCTCGGTGCATAAAATACGAATGAATGGATGTAAGCATAAGGTATGTTAATTGAAACATGCCCCTAATCTAACCATGAAAAGTGGGTAAATAAAAGGGAGAAAGACGTGGGGTTGGAAGACATACATGCATGCACGCACACTTATTACAACATTACGCCCTCGCAAAGGAGGGTTCGAATGAAATTAGCTAAGCTACACTACTTAACTAATTATTACAACACTTTGAATAAATAAAAAAACTTACTCTAAGATAATTAATTATTACAACACACTTAACTAATTAATCAATTAGACTAAGCTATTTAATTAATTAATTAATTAATTACACAACATGAACTAATTAACTATCTAAGCTAAATAGCTACAACATTTTCATGAATTAGCTATAACTAATTAACTAAGCAAATTAACTAAATGGCCTCAGGAAACGAGGGATACATGCATGCTTGGTTTTTCCACTTGAAGAACATCCACTGTCTGCCACTGATTGCCTCTGTTGCACAACACTTACACTGTTTTCCTCCTCCAGATCAACACTGCTTTGCTTCGGAAGCACAATACTGAATTTTTCACTGAGGGGTTGCCGGCCACTGATGAGGGTTTGCCGACCACTGAAGCCAAGTCTTTCCTTGCTGCAACAGAGGACAAAATAGAGCAAGAAAGGGGTGGTCTCACAGGTTATTTGTACCATGTATCACTCCTTATTATCAACACAAGCTTAAAGGAGTGATATATTTGGCCCTCAAACCATCAATCAAGCAATTTTCATGCATGATGGCTAAGGGACCAATTTGTACAAGTTCAATGACTGCAAAACAAGACTCAAATGCCATCATCCTATCATGCATGATCAAGGGCAATGAAGACCTAGGAAAGTGGCATACTTCATCACTTTTGAGTATGAAATGCCCCATTTTTCTTGTGTTCAAATTAACGTTCGATTTGAACACATGCAATGCAACACAAAGAATGCTTATCTTGCCACTTTTACTTGCCAATTTTGTTTATACGTTTTAGTTAGCAAATCATTCTTTAATCAATTCGTCCATTGGTGAGTGTCCTCTAAGATGAAAGAAGTGTCAACCAAGGGATAATGTAAGGCAATAGAGAGATCATGCAGTTGATAATGAACCCTTAAAGAGGATTAAACCATTAAACATGACCTCAATCTCAAGCTTAAAAGATCCCAAGCTTGAAACAACCCTCAAAAGCAAATGAAAGAGTGAAGTAAAGAGGGAGGTTGCAGAGTTTATAGTGCTGAAATGGAGTGGAAAACAACACCAAAAGATGCTATCAACTCAAACAAGAGGTGTCTAAGACCCTAAAACACCAACTTGTGAAGACTATTACACTACAAACATGCAAAACAAGACTCAAATGAACTAACCAGCCCAAAATAGTGCTAAAGCAGGCTATTTCAAAGGCTAAAACATGCTGGACTTGAGCTAAGTTAAGCTAGAAAAACTTGCTAACATATAAAGCTAACTAGGCATGCAAACAAGACACAAGGAGGGAAGGCTAACCCCTCCAAATTTGGACTTGAAAATGAGTTTTTTGCCATTGAAAAACCTCTGAAATTTAGTGGTTAAAATGCCAAAAAAAATTGTTTGAAAGTGGTGAACAAAGGTACAAAAGCTTTATAAACAAAGAAGTAAGAAGGGTGAATCACCCCCTAATTGAAAATGACCTCAAACCACCACCTTTAGGCCACAAAAATAGAGTTTTTTACAATTCAAAATCAGCCCCAAAATAGCCCAAAAACAGTAGAAGAAGATGGCAAAGCAAGTATGTAAAACAAGCTAACAAAGCAAGTGTTATACCTCTTGAAGCCAATACACAAATTAGGCAACAAATCAAGCCACAACCACCTTCTAAAGCTCAAAGAAGGTCTCAAGTAACCTCAGCCCAAAGAGAAGTAACTTTGGTCAAGGAAGTGTATGCAAAAGTATAGGATTTGTGAGCAAATGTATACAAAATTGCAAGAGAGAGAGAATTTTGCTCCAAAATTTTCTAACCTTCTACAATGGGGGAGAAGGTCCCATATTTATAGAAAAACAAGCTTTCAGCTGAGTTAAATTAGTCCATACACGTGTATGGTGATCAAGCCCATTGTGCCAACAGCTAGAACAACTGTCAAGAAAATATCTGCAAAAAAGGTCACTGGTGGCTGGCAGGCCACACCATTGGCCGGCAAGGCACAAGGGTGGCCGACAGGGCACAATTGGTAGTCGGCAGCCTCAAATAGTGGCTGGCTGGCCACCAGGGGTTACAGGCTTGAAGCACTAAAGTTTTGGGTTTGAAACACCAAGGTTTTGGTCCAAAACAAGGCACAAAACGGACGCGGTTCAGGGCTCAAAAACAGGGCACTCCGCCGAGAACCTCGAGCACTCAAAAGGAACACATGCAATCACAATCATCGTGTGCACAAACGATGACGTCCAAGTCTTGAGGACGGTCAAAAATGGGGTGTCTATAGTTGCCCCTCTTTGACAGAACTCGGAAGTCACGAAATGACGTGAGTGAATGTTAAAGCCCAGAGACGACCCATTTTTGAGAAGGCTAAAGAGTTGGACAAACAAACCAGTCAAAAACAAATGGTTGCACCCACAGGGTGCCTACGTATCCCTTTGGAAGGAATCAAACCAGCGTAGTTCTGGGGCAAGATGCAAGTGATATGCACGATGCAAGAACATAACTTATGATCATGCAATGAGGCTGTTATGAAACCTTTAAATGCAAATGCAATGCAATGAAAATGCCACATTCAAACAAACCAAAACAATGTACAACAATCTCAAAGAAGTAAGCAAATAAACATGCCACACGTGGGAATCATGAGCCAAACCACACTTCATGAAGAAAGGACGTAAGAAAATTATGCAAGCTTAACCACGCGACGCGTAGGAAAAGCGAAGAGCGACATAACTGTTGGGTGCACTCGAGGTCTCAATCGAGATTCTAACGCGTCGCACGCGGAAAGAGGAGGAAGACAGTGTGAACACCGAGCGCACCCGAATGTTTTTAGCTGATCGGGAATCCTAACGCGTTGCACGCGAGAGGAGGAGGAATGGTATGAACATCGAGCGCACCTGACTGTTTTTAATCGAAGGGTGGTGTGAACACCGGGCGTACCCGTGTGTTTTTAACCGAAGGGTGGTGTGAACACTGGGACGCACCCGAATGTTTTTAACTGAAGGGTGGTGTGAACACCGAGCATACTCGAGTGTTTTTAATCGAAGGGTAGTGTGAACAACGGGCATACCCGAGTGTTTTTAACCGAAGGGTGGTGTGAACACTGGGCGTACCCGAATATTTTTAACCAATGGGGTGGTGTGAACACCGAGCGCACCCTAATGTTTTTAACTGAAGGGTGGTGTGAACACTAGGATGCACCTGAATGTTTTTAACCAAAGGGTGGTGTGAACACCGGGCGTACCTGAGTGTTTTTAACCGAAGGAGGTGTGAACAGTGGGACGCACCCAAATGTTTTTAACCGAAGAGGGTTGGTGTGAACACCGGTACATAACCGAATGTTTTTAACCGAAGGGGGTTGGTGTGAACACCGGGATGCACCTGAATGTTTTTAACCGATGGGTGTTGTGAACACCGGGTGTATCCGAATGTTTTTAACCGAAGAGGGTTGTGAACACCGAGACGCACCTGAATGTTTTTAACCGAATGGTGGTGTGAACACCAGGCGTACCCAAGTGTTTTTAACCAAAGCAATCCTAACGCGTCTTAAGCGAAAGGAGAAAGAGATGAAAGGATGCGATCCGAAGGGTACAAATGATTTAACTTGGAACTCCTCTGAATGAACCGTACATACAATATCGTGCATGTGAAGGAAAAAGACTTAACAAACGCAATACAATATGAATGCATGTTCTATGTGAGACAAACAATTGAGATACAATGTTAATGGCATGTTATATGCAAGAAACAAAAGCATAAGCATATTCTATGCATTATTGAAAAGCAAATGCAAGACGCATATACAATTCCCGTGAGATGCACATTTTACAACAACATATGTGAAATGCATATTCTATGCCACAAAGTGAAGTGCACGTTCCATGCAACAACAAAAAAGAAATGCACATTCTATGCAAGATAACAAAGCATGATTTGATGAAAACCAGCTCAAAGGAAACTTCCAATTCACCTCTCGAAAGAATTGCAATGTATTTAAAGGATACACTTCGTCCACGTTGACAAGCGATAAACATCGCGCATTGAAAACACAGTTTCAAGCTTCCGCAGAAACATTATGAACCAAACAATGAACAAACCCTTCAATTCTTGAACACCAAAGACACACAGCAGCATTAGGACTCCAAGGGCTACCTCAGAACACTTGCTGGCCACCAAAAGGGGCCGCCGGCCACTGGTGATCATTGCTGGCCACAAATGGTGGTCAATAGTGGCAGATTCAGGGCAAATTTGTCATTTTGCCTTGGGTGTTTAAGTATAGGGCATAGGGTTTCATTTCCTCATTACCCCATGCCCGAAATTGCTCCTCCTCTCTCTCTAGGTGCTCCTTCTCTCAAGATCTGCGCTTTTCACGCGTTTTCCAATGCCCCATGTGAAGTTTATTTGCTAAACCCTCTTTGTTTACTCCGTTTTGAACCGATTGAAATTTGATTTTGGTGTTTTTTCTTGGAGTTTCAACTTGTGGGGCTTATTCCCCTCGAGCTTCTCTTGGGTTTTGCACCTTTTTTCCAGGCTTTGACTTTTTCCTCCACTTTCTCTGTCTTAAGGTTGACTTTTCCTAAGTTTGCCCATTTTCTTCCATTTTTGACCACTTTCTCATCTTCTTTCTAGATGGCAAACGACATACCTCATGACAAGGCTTCCCCGAAGATCCCACCCCAGTTGTCTCTAGAGATGGAGGTGGAGCCTGAGCCAGTGCTACTACCACTCGGGATTCGACCCTTTGATCTGACGACATATCATCCTCAGACGCATGTGCTACCCCTTGGGGATATCAGGCACTTCAGAGCATTTGCGTGATGTGCACCAGAGGACCTCTTGCTACGAGAGCCGGACTCCTATTTGTCTTACGGCACCACCGAGGTATACACTGTATTCTCATGTTTTCTTCACTGTACATTGCATTTCTAGCTTTGACTATGTTCCTTGCTTCAACTGTAATGTTTACACTGCATTTCTTGCCTCTTACTGCATTTCTTGCCTTAATCACACTCTTGCACTGTATTTCTTACACTGCATTTTCATCTGTTTGTTCTCATGTTATTGTATATCACTGTTTTGATCACAAGAGGACTCTCGTGCTATCAGGGGCTATGGAGCCACGTCCGCGAGGGACTGGTATATGGAGCTTTCTACCGGTGTCCGCTACATCATCGACGAGGCTGGCTTCGGCTTATTCTGTATGGGGTTGTCACGCCATATCGCGAGTCGCCCGCTTCTTGGTGCATTAGTGGAGCAGTGGTGGGATACCACCAACTCCTTCCACTTCTCTGCTATTGGGGAGATGACGATGACTCCTATGACTTCACCATGCTCACAGGTGTAGAAGTAAGAGGTCATCGAATCCCTTACGATATGGACATGGGCGAATGGGAGGCCGCCTGGCTACACCTGCTAGGAGTACGTCCACTTCTATTCTAACTAGGGATGGTACGATATAGTTGGTTCACCGAGCATTTCTGAGGGAGAGAGCCAGAGATCCCAGAGGAGGCCGAGCATTATGCCCGAGGCTTTTTGATGTTCCTACTCGGCACCACCTTGTTTGCGAACAGGTGGAACACTGTTGGGTTATATCTCCTAAGCGCTCTGGTGGACTTATCTCAGGTTCGGCTTTATGATTGGGGCGGTGTTGGCCTATCCACATTGTATGGCTATATAAGCTCGACATCCTGCAGGAAGGGAGATAGAGTCGGAGGCTACTGGCGAGCTTGGCAGGTACGCTTTACATTTCTATTTTACATTTTCTACTCGCCATTTTTGTGGTTTCTGCTTTGCACTTTCTGTACATTACACACTTCATTGTTTACACCTATATACTGATCTCTTTGCATTGCACATTTTGCATCCCTCTGTGTCTGTACTTTCTATACACTGCACATTTTGCTTTCTGCATTCTGCATTTGTATTTTCTGTATGTTGTACACACATTCTGCTATTTCCTACACTCTGTATCTGTATTTTCTTTACATTGTACGGACATTCTGCTTTCTGCATCCTATATTTGTACTTTCTATACACTGTATACTTATTGTTGCCTTTTCCTTGTAGCTATGGGTATATGCATATTTCCCAACCCTTACCCCAGAGCCAGAGGTAGAGATGCCCCCTGTTATGCCATACCCTCACCGGTATGACGAGAGATGCTTGCGGAGGACCCGAGAGACTTTCACATTCTTCCATCGGTACTTCGACACAGTGACTGCCATGGAGGTAACTCAAAACTCACAGTTATTTTTACTTTATCAACAATTGACGATGACTAACCATCTGTATAACACCTGTTTGCAGATCGCTTGGCAGCCTTGGGGGACGATGTCGGATGGAGTCCGGGACCCAGTAGTCGGAGCTCAAGGGGCTGCCCATTTTTAGTTTCTACTCGAGGGTCCGGTTTGCCGAGCCTAGTTTCTAGACGAGCGATTTGTGCGCCAGACCTTAGGTTTTCCTGGGCCGGTAGTTCCCATGCTGCCTCCGGCATCTATAAGGGCCACGAAAAGTCTCTCTTCCCAGGAGATGATTCAATTCACCGGGGGCCTGGATGCCAACTACTTCCTCAGGGAGGGGGGTTATGCGGTATTCATCCAGACACACCTTATGCCTCCCTTGACGGGTGCTCGTACAGACAGAGCAGTAGGTGCCCCTACAGCAGGTAGGACTTGAGCGACGAGGGCCAAGACTGGAGGGGTTCCTCCCACGGGACAGGCTACTGGTTGGCCAGAGATCCCTACCATGCTGACATGCTGGTGGTCGGCTAGGACGTCCTATCAGATTCTGATCAAGCTAGCGGAGGCTGGACATAGATACGTCAGAGCTCACGATGCACCTCTGGTATGTACCACATCTTTTCCAGTTTTCTATTTTCTTTCTGATATTCGTTCCTTCCGGATACTGACCATTCCCAACACATCCGCTGAGGGATTGCTCGAGCTAGTAGCCTCATTCGTGAGCATGATTCTGAGGAGGGAGGCACTGCTCAATCTCCATGGCATTCAGGTATTCTTCCCCTATTCTTTGCCCACATTTCAGTATTCTCCACACTGTTGGGCACATCATTCTTACCGCAGCACTACATTGATACTCATATCACAACATGCATTTTGCCCTTTGTCATATCACATTGATATACCACACATGACACACTGTAATGTACTTGCACTGTATCTGGCTCATTGCATTCCTCCACTTTCATCATATTGCATCTGTAACTATACTTTGTATCTGATGCGTCAATACTGTATCTTTTTAGGTTCCAACCATACTAAGAGCACCAACGGTAGTAGCTGCGCCTACACCATCACCACCTCCTCGAGCAGCAGAGGAGAGGGAGAGAAGGGCCCCAGCACACAGTTGAGAGGAGCATCGTGGTTGAGGCCGGTGGAGCCCTTCGGAGCTAGTGTTGAGTGACGACGATGTTGAGACGAGTGGCTCCGAGGAGGCAGTGAGTCTACAGTCTGAGTCCTCCGAGAGTGGAGATAGCGGTGGCTCGAGATCTGAGAGTAGAGGTGATATTGAGTTGGGCTCTAAGACAGAGAGCGGCGATGATTCCAGTTCTAGCTTGGCATCTGAGTCAGATAGTGGTGTTGATGGAGACAGCTCTGAGTCCCTGCCCAGGAAGAGGACAAAGAGGGCCTCTCGAGCCTGAGATGGCTAGCATTGATTTTCTTGTATTTTTGCATAGTTTCTTTTTGGCTAGTTATGTTAGCACATTGTACAGCTTCAGACAAGTTTTATTTGCTTTAAAAAACTTGTACTGCACTTTTGTAAAAACAACCATGATCGGAATGAAAACCAGCTTTTCTTTGAAAAAGTGTTGTATTTTGCATCATGAGCACCACTTAGCATGGAATGGAGATTGAATTTGATATTGAAAATCGAATACTTGTATTGCCATAATAGTCTTAATCAGGTAACGAACCGACCAACAACTGAAATTCTAAACACAACATACAAGCAACAACTTGATAAGCAAAACAAAACAACTTGATAAACAACAAAACAACTCAAGAAACAAAACAAAACAACTTGAATACAACTCAACAAACTTGCTAAAACTAAAAGGACTCAAAACAAGACCTTAAAATGCATAAAGAATATAACAAAACACATGTTTTTAGCATTCTCAGCACACAGGTGGACAGCAGGACAGACAAGACAGCTGTCGGCCACTTAAAGAGTTTGCCGGCCAGATGCTGGCCATGGATGGAATGTGCCGATCACCAACAGTGGCTTGCTGGCCATCAGTAGTGGCCTGCCAGCCACCAATGTGCAAAAACCTCCAGATTGTTGACAGTTGGCTTCCACTCACTGCCTTATCTTCTACAAAAGCTTCACCTTCGTCATTTCTTCTCCAGAACTCATTTTGGCTGTTGTTTTTTCCACAAATGAAACCATTTCTTGCCCAAAACCTCTCGAATTGGATTGCAACTTTAGATGGCTTGAAAAAGGTGAATTTCTGGGATTTTGGCATAAATGTACTTTTCCCGCTGAGTTGTTCTCGGCTTTGTTTTCCATTCCTTCACGCTGCGGCTAGGTGTTGGAACCCAATTACACATGTCTTTAGCTTCGAGGGACAGGAGATATGCCCGACAATCAAAGAATTTCAAGTGCTAATGGAGTCCTGGCGAGATGAGAAAATCTTGCCTCAGGCCCGTTTTGGTCACATCCAAGCTTTGGGACGGATGTGTGGGCTTACTCTACACTTGGCCTGATCCTTAGTTCACAATGGAGAGCTGGACATTCCCAGCTTGATCCATTGATTTTTCAAAGCCGGTGACCGAGGTGACCTTCTTTGGCGGGGTTTTCGACAACATGCCCTTTGTTTGTGCATGTTAGTTCATTTCCTTCTTGCCCCTAGTTTCGGAGGGTCTAGCATCTGGCTAATTCAAGTGGCCCAAGGTTTGAAAGAGGGCAAGGATTGCATTGGCTTGGTGTTGGCCGAGACTTTGATGGGCTTAAACGCCTTTGATTGGCGAGAGACCACCAAATTCGCAAGAAGTTCACTACTTCTTCAGGTAATGTTTCCCACCCATCTCATATGTGTTTCTCACATCTCTCCGCATTCATGCTTTGCTTTTTCTCAAAGCCCTTTTCTCACTTTTCTCTCAAGATACACCTCTCTATTCTTTAATCTCTCTTTTCTTTCATCCTTCCTAGATATGGCTTATGGACAAGTTGAAGGTAGTGGACTCTTGCCCTGCATACTTAGCCCGAGCATACTTTTTCCGCCAACAACTAGTGGATTTCCCGAATGAGGGATGGTGGTTCCATTAGATGTGCAACAGGTCTACTGCTAACATTGCTTGGCATTGCTCCTGGCTTAATCTGACCGAAATGAGCTATAGCATGGCTTGTCAACCTGGCATTCAGCTGATTAGCCTTACACACTGTGTATTCTACTTTTCGTTCCGGTTCAGGCGCCAGTTCGGACATGATCATACTTGCCCAGAAGAGGGGGTAGAGTACCCGGCTTCATTTCCCGTCCGAGGTTCGCATTTGGCTAGGTACCTCACTACTTAGAGGACGAGAGAACTTCTGGCCTTTGTCCCTAGTTTTAGATGCGCACTTTTTGACGAGTGCCTGACTTGGCTTGAAGATGAGGCATAATCCAAGCCTACTTTAGCATCAGAAGCTTCCACAAGCGCAAGTGGGAGACGCATGAATATCTGACTCATCTATGCCCCTAGTTTATTTGCTTTGATCTTACTTTTCAAGTTTTATGAATGCAATAAAAGCAACTTTGATTTGTATCGAGAGTCGGAGAACTTTGTATTGAAATCAATGAAATTAAAGTTGTGAGCACTGAAAGTTTTCCTTTTGGTCAAAAAATGGTCTAAGTTGTAAAAGGTAAAATTTGAGCAAAAATCAACTTTTATCAAAACTTTTCAAAACCATTTTCGATAAGGATCACAACTTGACATGCACGAAATCTATCTTCGAGATGTACAACCCCGAATCCAAAGATCACAAATTGCCCCTTGTCAGAATAACACTGCGTAACCTTGTAACCAATTCTCAGAGAGGATCATAACCGTACATTCAGATAAAGAATAGACAAAGATAACCTAATCAACACATGGATAGGACAATTGATTTGGAGGTGTTTATGGCCGAACTTCAGGATGAAGTTGCCTACGTATCCCGAAGATGGGAATCAGGCCTTATGTAGTTCGGTTCGGGTTCACTCGAGTATTAACGCTCTCTTTTTGTGCCCCAACTTTTGCCAAGGTCGTCCTTTAGGATTTTCAATCTTGCGAGCTCAGTTTTTTCTTTATTTCCAATTTTTTTGTGCTATAACTTTTGCCTAGGTCGCCCTTCCGGGTTTTCGGCATAGCGAGCCTTTCAGGGATAGTATTTCTTCAACTTGTCCATGTTGATCTGTTGGGAAAACTCTAGGCCATCCAGGTCCATGAGAATAACAGCTTCACCCGACTAGATAGTTTTGATGATGTAACGACCAGTCCAATTGGGTCTGAACTTGCCCCTAGGGTCATGGATGGGAGCTCGGTTGTCTTTCAGCACCAAATCCCCTTTCTTGAGATTCTGGGACTTAACATTCTTGTTAAATGCCCTGGCAATCCTACGTTGATAACCCTGAACATGGTACAGTGCTTTCAGCCTTCTCTCATTGAACAACATCAATTCTTCGAACCTGCTCTGCTGCCAATCCGCCTCTACTATCTGACACTCAGCTATAACCCGCAGCGACGGAACTTCTATTTTGATCAGCAAAATAGCTTCCATCCTATAAACAAGAGAGTAAGGAGTTGCCCCAGTAGACGTCCGAATTGAAGTTCTATATCCCCAGAGTGCAAATGGTAATTTGTCTGGCCAGTCCCTATAGGTTTCAACCATTTTATGCAAAATATGCTTAATGTTCTTGTTGGCGGCCTCAACAGCTCCGTTGGTTTGTGGCTGATATGTGGATGACTTATGAAAAGCCACGTTGTACTTCTCCAACAAGTCGATTACTTCTTTCTTAAAATGGGAGTCATTATCTGAGATGATCTCGTTTGGGACTCCATATCAGCAAATGATGTTGTTTCGAATGAACTTAGCCATATGCGCTGCTTTCAACACTGCATAAGATTGAGCTTCCACCCACTTTGTGAAGTAATCAATTGCCACCAGAATGTATTCATGCCATTTGACCTTTTCGGTGTGACTGCGCCAATGACGTCGATTCCCCAGACTGAGAAAGGCCATGGTGAAGTCATGTTGTACAGCTTCGATGGCGGAATATTCATGCAATTAGCATGAATTTGGCATTTGTGGCATCACCAAACAATGCTGATACAATCCTTCTCCATGGTAGACCAGTAGTAACCTTGCCTGAGAATCTTAATATTACTCCATTCATGTGCACTCTGCACTCTCCCCCATGGATGGCCTCCATACATCGACGCACAACTTGTGCATTCCCAGATGACCCCTCTTATATAGTTTACCTCCGCAGATGATAAATTGAATGGTCATCTGCTGTATTCCCTCTTATCTTTGGCATTTGCCCCTGGTGGATAAACCTCATTTTCCAAGAAGTTCCAGATATCATAAAACCAAGGGTTTTGAACTTGCGCTTCATCTATTGCGGTGATAGACTCGTAAGCCTGCGTATATCTTTGCTCAATGATGATCGGACGCATCCAGACTCCAAACGGGATGTCTATCATGGAAGATAGAGTTGATAAAGTGTCAGCGAACCTGTTGTTCTCTCTTAGTAGATGCATGAAGGTTAGCTTCTCAAACCTAGGAATCAAAACGTTAAGGGTTTGGTGATAAATCTTCATCTTTTATTCTTTAACCTTCCAGTCTCCTTTTGCTTGAGACACAACTGGGTTCAAGTCCCCAATGACATCCAACCTTTTTTTCCCTAGTTTCAGGGTGGCCTCCAAACCAACGATACACGCCTCGTATTCTGCTTCGTTATTAGATACCTTGAATAGGAGTTTGAAGGCTAAGGGTATATAGAAATTGTCGGGTGTTATCAGCAACACCCCTATTCTATAACCGTATTGATTAGACGCGCTATCAAAGTACATTGTCCAAATCTCTTCCTCTACTTGCAGAATAGCTCCATTTGGGAATAGGTATTCTACTGCTTCATCCCCTTCTACTGGGTGATCTGCCAGGAACTCAACTACCGCTCTCCCTTTGACAGACTTGCGAGTAACATACTTCAAATCAAATTCAGAAAGGAGAAGCAACCAACGGGCTAGCCTACCCGTAAGTGTTGGTTTTTCAAAGACATATTTGATGGGATCTAATCTCGAAATCAGAATTACAGAGTGAGCTAACATGTAATGCCTCAACTTCTTGGTAGCCCATACCAAGGCTAAGCAAGTTTTCTCCAGCGGGGTGTAACGGGTCTCGTAATCCATCATTTTCTTCCTTAAGTAATAGATGGCTTTCTCCACCCTATCTTCAGATTCTTGAGCAAGCATGCAACCCATCGTTGTGTCCGTTACTGATAGATACAGAATCAAAGGCTTCCCCGGCTCTGGCAGCGACAACATAGGTGGATTTTGAAGGTACCGCTTGATTTGCTCAAAAGCAAATTGGCATCGATCATCCCATCATAATTTCTTTCCTTTCTTCAGGAGACCAAATAATGGTTCACAAGTCAAGGTTAATTTTGAAATAAACCGTCTTATGAATTGCACCTTACCTAGAAAGCCTCGCACCTCCTCTTCAGTCCATGGTGGTGGCATTTCTAGGATGGCCTTGATTTTGGAAGGATCTACCTCGATGCTCCTCTGTGTGATCAAGAAAGCCAACATTTTCCTTGCTGTTACGCCGAAAGTACACTTCTGTGGATTCAACCTCAGTCTATGTTCTCTAATCCGTTAAAAGAATTTCTTCAAGGCGGTGTAGTGACCCTTTCTTTCCTTGGATTTGACAATCATGTCATCCACGTACACCTCGACCTCTTTGTGGATCATATCATGCAGAATTGTGGTTGCAACCCGTTGATAGGTAGCCTCGGCATTCTTCAGCCCAAACAGCATCACCCTATAGCAGTAGGTTCCCTACGGCGTAGTGAAAGCAATTTTCTCTCTATCCGTAGGTGCCATCAGAATCTGGTTATACCCGGAAAATCCATCTATGAAAGAGAGCAACGCATGGCCTACGGTGAAGTCCACTAATTCATCGATATGCGGTAAGGGAAAGTCGTCCTTCGGACTGCCTCTGTTTAGATCCCTGAAGTCCACACACACCTGAATTCTGCCGTCTTTCTTTAGCACTAGAACAATGTTGGCCAACCAAGTTGGATATTCAGATACTAGCAAGAACCCCGCGTCTATCTGCTTGATTACATCTTCCTTAATCTTCAAAGCCCAATCCGGGTGTATTCTTCGCAACTTCTGTTTGATGGGTCGGGCCTCGCGGTCAAGAGGGATCCAATGCTGTACAATCTCAGGATCGATTCTAGGCATGTCTTCGTAGGACTACGCGAAAACATCTGTGAAATCTTTTAATAAAGCAACTAAGCGCTCGTGCTCCTCCGAAGCCAACGTGGACCCGATCTGGACCAGACGTGGATCCTTCTCAGTACCCACATTAAAAGTAATGATTTTATTAGCGAGGGGTTTTGCAAACCTCTCATTCTCTCGATTAATCAAATTTTTCACAACTAGAGGAATTCCTTCCTCATCATTTTCATCAAAATTTTGAAAATCATGATCAATGCAATAAATAAGTGGCACAGAGAAATACTCAGAATCTGTAGTGGCATTCTCATTCACAAGGTCAAGGGTATCCAGTTCCTCGGTTACAACCGACTCAAAGGAAAAAGAAAAGGACGACTTGGACGAAACCTCGGCATCCAGGTTATCAACCTTAGGAATATCGAACCCAGACTCAGAAGAACTAGAATCTGATTCCGACTCCACAAACTCTGTGGAATCAGATTCTGGTTCACTATCTAACTCAGGACTGCTAGACAGGTAGCCTTCCTCTAGTTGCCAAATGAGGGATGGTGCGTCAGATGCATCCAAGATACTACTAGAAGGATTCACACCCGGTTGGTCTTCGATCATGGAAATGGTCAGGTTATCCCCCAAGCTCTCTGAGTTGATCGGAGGATCCGAAAGGAGACATGCCAGTGCTGCTCCTACTTCAAGCTCATTGTTGTAGGAATCACTTTCTGTGCTTTTCGCAACTTCAGTAGTCGGTTCAGCTAATTTCTTCTGTATCACTATCTTGCAGCTGCAAGTTGAAGAAAATCTTAAAGCCAGGAACTCGTTGCCTCTCAGAGTTAAACCAGGGTTCAGGGAAACCACAGAATGGGAAGTCTTCACCCTTTCAAACAAAATAACCATTCAGGGTTCCACGGATTAGTCTATGCACAAGTTCATAGTGCCTCCCAATTTGCTTAGCTTTGGCTCTTCTGGCCATCTCTTTCCCTTTCCTCACCCAGTCCTCTTTGGTGGGCGTATAGCCAAGACCAAAGGCATGCGGGTTATGCAGCACATCGGCCAATGTAGTAATGCCCTTTCGGCCACTTCTTCCCAGCCCCATTCCTGGCATGTGTTGGAGCTTGTTCATGAAGTATATAGATTGGGCGCTGACATACAAGTCTTCATCAACAGCCAAGATATTCTGCACCACCCAGGCCTCAGCCAAGGTAAACCCCAAAAGAAAAACATCCTTTTCGTCGTGTACAATCTCCAGCACAGGTGTACTTACCTCTGGCGGAGGATGTATAGATGAATTCCTGAAGACTATGGCTACCCCTTTTCCATAGGGGTACTTCAGCATTTGGTGGAGGGTAGAAGAGATAGCTTTTACTTGGTGTAGACAGGGTCACCCAAGTAGTAAGTTGAAAGTGGCCGGAACGTCCAGGACATGGAACTCGATGTCTTGTTAAGCTGGGCCGACTTGTACTCTGATCTGCACTGTTCCCATCACCTCTCTGCTTGTATTGTCATACGCCCGAATCACCTGGGCTATAGGCACAAAATCAGCCGGTTTCAGGCCAATAGCATAAGCCATGCAGCAAGGACAGACGTTGATTGCTGACTCGATGTCGACCAATACCACCGGTATCCACTTTTTCCGGCACTCCACTGATATGTATAAAGGTTTGTTATGTGTAGAGCCTTCGGACAGCAGTTCCTTGTCTGAAAAGGTTAGAGTCGGTGCAGTGCCTCCTGGGAAGACTAATCCCACCAGTTGTTCCAGGGTGGTGTCGATGGACAACATAGCTTTATCCATCGCTGACAGTACAGCCTATCTGTGCACCCGCAAGGCCATAAGTAGGCCCTAGATAGATATATCAGCTTGAACCTTCTTCAACTGTTTCAACACAACCTCTTCCTCTAACTGATTTTTCTTCTGTTTCTCATCTTCTTTATCCTTTCCAGATGCCTTGGGTTGGTCCAGATACGGTGGTTTGAAATATCAGCCACTTCTTGTCATATGGTCGACTTCTTCCACATACCAAGTGTTGTCAGGAAGGTCCTCTCCCCAATCCTCATCGGTATGGGCCAAGTGTAGGTTATCGTCATCTCACTAGACTCCTTTGGCAGCCGACAAGCACTCGTCCAGCTCCGTTTGGATTACCTTCTCATTACAAATCTCCCCCGTAGGGTGCTGGACTTTTCTAGCTTTTCGGTTGTCTCTTCCCATTTCTTGTTCAAACTGCTTCAGCACAACTTTTTGTTTAGTATGTATAGTGCTGACAATGCCCATTCCAGCCATTACAGCAGTTCCCTCTTTTTTGTTCTTCCAGCTTCAATTCAGTCCCTTCATCTCTATCGGGTTCATCACTTAGCCACCCAGAATTGTCTGTTGACCTGTTCAGATGAAACCAATCAATATACACGTCCCTTTGATCTTGCTTGTCAAAGAACTGCAAATTGTCTATGTCTTCCTCTAGGTCAGCTACATCATCTAATCCTTGACTTGGCCCATCTTCTCGAACGACACTGATCTCCATCCCAGTCGGCAACACCACTTCCTACTTAGCTTGATCGATTGGCACAATATAACAGTATGGGTTGTATATCACTTCAGATAAGTCCTCAGAGCCCTCAGGCAACGGACTGACATTCTCCACCAAGGTTGACCTCCCTTTATCTTCCACTGTCACAACCACTGGTTCGGGTCTGAGTGTAGACATGTTCATCATGCACAAGTCCGTGTTCTCAGGGATGAACAATGCCGGCCTAGGTAGGTGGAATGGGGTGATATATATATTGGGGTCATAAGGGATGATCAGTGTATAGATGAGGTTTATATGCCAGGGTGGAGGGACTTGGTTATGTGGTAGGAGAGGATTTGTAGTGACGTTGGGTTTTTGGGGAGGTGTTCTCACCTTATTGTCAATGAGATCTTGAATCTCATGACGCAGCCTATAGCATTGATCAGTGTCAGGACCGTGCTGCTGGTGAAAAGCACAGCATTTGGCCTAGTTGCGTTTCGAAGGAGAGGATCGGCCAGTGGGTGTTGTTCTAATGGCTTAAGATGCCCTTTTTGATCAGAACCCCTAAGGCTTTGGACAAAGGCATATAGAGCGAGGTAAAGACCTGTTAAGATCGAGCTTGGCTAGTTGAGGTTTGTGGAGTTGTGTTGGATGTATTGGCAAACGGGTTGACAGTTTTGGGTGTGGTGGTGACCATACTCACATCCGAAGGTCGTGTAGAGGTGCTACCACTCATGGTTACGTTGGAGCTGCGTGTAAAGGGCCTCTTGGGCTATTCTTTCTCATTATCTATTAGCCCCTACTTTATCGCATCCTCAATTTGAACCCCTCTCTTATGGAGCTCAGCAAATGTAAACAAAGGCAAGACTATCATCTTCTGTAATAATCTCCCTTGCAAGTTACGGACCACCATTCTGATTTGGTCCTTTTCAGACGGCCTGATAGTCATCATAAAGGCCTTAGCCCTCCATCGAGTCACAAAGTCTGAGAAACCTTGCTTTGGCTCCTGGTAAGTCGCTTCAAGATCACGGGTTGTGACCTTGATCTGGGTATTGTAGGAGTACTGTGCGATGAAGGCCTTAGCCATTTCCTCCCAACTTCTTTTCATAGAGTCCTCAAGTTTGGCATACCAAATGGCCGCTATACCCGACAGGGTCCGGCCAAAAAGCGACAGCTTTTGAAGTCTAGTGAGACCCATTGATCGTAAAATATCATAAAATAACCGTAGATGGACCATAGGATCCCCGGAGCCGTCGAATCAGCCTATATATGGCATCTTGAATCTGTCCGGTAGAGTCACTGTGGAGTTTGTGTATCCATCCTCAATGTCAGGGATTGAATTCACACCTTGTGCCCGCTTAAAGGGCTTTTCTAGTTTATTGACCTTCAGTGTGGTGGGGTCAACCTCGAATTCAAATGGCACCTAAGTTTGGTACACTAGTGCCTTGGAGGTTTGAGGTGGGATCGGATCTACCGGAATGCCCAAATTCTCTTGGATGTTGACAGTGACTCCTGGTGCTGGAATACCCGTTGGGGGTGCATGGGATGCAGAGGCTACTGCCGGTTGTGATTGTTGTTGCTGAAGCCTATTTATCACCTCTGCTTGGCGGGAAGCATCTAGTTGCATAGTCTCAATGGTCTGCTGGAGCTGACGAAGCATATCTTTCATGCTGACTAGGGGATGTTGAGCTATCAGAACTGGCGAATACTCTCTTTCTGGAGTAAAAGTAGAAGACTAAGCCTAACTGGGTGCAGGTGAAGCAAAAGATGACTGCTGGACTAGTGAATTATGCCTGATCCTCCTCCGTCTGGTAACCGATGGAAGTGAAGCAAACACTAGTTGTCCCTTGACAAGATCCCCAGATCTGTAAACCGCACAACACCTCGGCTCAGACACTAACAACACGCAGTTGCAATCATAAGCTGGAGAACTGTACTCAACATTGATTTCTGCCCCAAAACTGATACCCAAACTTGCAACTGATACATACATTCCTGTAGAGTTTCACTCTAAAAGCACATACTAGTTAAGTGAGGACCAAAACAACCCTATGATAGGGTAGGGTTACCCTGTCCTAGTTTCATCAGGAGCTAGGGTTCACTATTTATGCAAAGCGGTTCACACAATCCTGAATTTGGGTAAGCAACCTGTCCTAGTTTGGAACAGTCTTTATGGCTTTCGATATGCAACTAGGCCGATTGGTCAAAAAGGGTACCTCAGCAAGACTTCCTAATATAACTCTCACACCTAACACCAAGAAGTGAAAGGAGGACCAAACGGTATAGCGGTAGTCTAGATCCAAGGGTTGTGTTCCCATCATGGCAGAGCGCGCAACCGATCAGCCTTTTGACAAGCTTTTCCAAGTAAGCCTTCGGCAAACCGTTCAGGAATAGCAGATGGCGAACACAGTGACTTAGGCGCACCAATGCAAATGCAAATGCAAAGAAACACATAAGTGTGGATAAAATAACATATCATGAGTTCGAGTCAAGTTCTCTAAATCCCCAGTAGAGTCGCCAGAAACTATAGCTCGCCTTTTTCATGTCCCCTTTCGCGCCCCCTTTGGGAAGCTCGAAAAGAAGCCCTACAATTTGAACTCCCGCGGTTCTAAATCTAATCTCACAAGTGCAATGTGAAACTGATAATCACCAAAGAGTCCAAATCTAGCAAATCATTTTGGAAAATTGATTTTGAAACAAAAGGTGCCAAAATTGGATTGCTTTGCTAGATACAGAGTCGCCACCTAAATATTTTATTTTGGGAAAATTTAGGAAACTCATGACTCGTGCCAAAGGTCACGTGTCCATCATCACCAAAGTTGCCTCGGATCGGGAACTTAGGTACGAGAGGGGAAGGTCATGAATTAAGCACCCCCGCTCGCCTGATCAAAGATCGGCCTCTACTAGTCAAGATATGATTTTTTATAAACATTATGTGCTCTTTTTCCAGTTATTAAGCTAGTTTTACTATGTGATGCGCACAAGCAAGTATAGACTAGTTTGCTCAAGTTTGAACAATTCAATTCATGTTTGTTTTTGCGAAAATGGTTTGAATTTGCCACCTCAAAAAGTTTGCGGATTTGCCAGCAAATATAGCGGGCTTAAAACGTACATTCGTTGAATTGTTCCAATTCAAACAATAAGCCTTCATCCACAGGCATTCATGCAGTTTAGCAAGTAAGCATTTAGCCTCATGGTAAGCATGCTAGACATGACAATCATTCACACTCATGCGAGTATGCTAAAACATAAAAACTCACCTAGTACTCCAAGCTAAGAAGATATGAGTTAGAAAACTATGCATGATTCCTAACTATACAAGATGCCTCATGCAACGCATGCAATATATAATTAATAGGCTCGGCTACTAATATGGCATATGAAGCAATTTGATAAAATGCGGTTTAAACACGTTTTCAAAGAATTATTGAAATGGCAATGCAGTTTGAATGATGCGTCGAGCCTCGGTGCATGCAATACTAATGAATGGATGTAAGCATAACGTATGCTAATTGAAATAAGCCCCTAATCTAACCATCAAAACCGGGTAAATAAAAGGGAGAAAGACGTGGAATTGGAAGACATACATGCACGCACGCTCACTTATTACAACATTACGCCCTCACGAAGGAGGGTCTGAATGAAACTAGCTAAACTACACTACTTAACTAATTAGTACAACACTTTCAATAAATAAATAAAAAAACTTACTCTAAGCTAATTAATTATTACAACACACTTAACTAATTAATCAATTAGACTAAGCTAATTAATGAATTAATGAATTAATTAATTACATAACATGAACTAATTAACTATCTAACCTAAATAGTTACAACATTTGCATGAGTCAGCTACAACTAATTAACTAAGCAAATTAACTAAATGGCCTCGGAAAACAAGGGATACATGCATACTCAGTTTTTCCACCTGAAGAATATCCACCATCTGCCACTGATTGCCTCTGTTGCACAACACTTACACTGTTTTCCTCCTCCAGATCAACACTGCTTTGCTTCAAAAGCACAATACTGAATTTTTCATGGGTGGCTGGCCGTCCACAGATAAGGTTTGCTGGCCAACACTGAGGGGTTGCCGGCTACTGAGGAGGGTTTGCCGACCACTGAAGCCAAGTCTTTCCTTGCTGCAATAAAGGACAAAACAAAGCAAGAAATGGATGGTCTCACAGGTTATTTGTACGATGTATCACCCCTTATGATCAACACAAGCTCAAAGGAGTGACACATTTGGCCCTCAAACCAACAATCGAGCAATTTCCATGCATGATGGCTAAGGGACCAATTTGTACAAGTTCAATGAGTATAAAACAAGACTCAAATGCCGTCACCCTATCATGCATGATCATGGGTATAGACCGCCCGAACTCGCTCCGCGTGCGAGGGCACGAATCGTGTTCTTAGCTACTACAGTTCGGACTCCTGTCACGGTTCTGAATGTAATCTCACAAAGTGCAATGTGAGACTGATAAATCACCAAAAAGTCCAAATCCAGAAAATCATTTTGGAAAATCGATTTTAATCAAAAGCGCCAAACATGGACTGCTTTGCCAGATTTCAAAGTCGCCACCTAAATATTTTATTTTGGAGAAATTTGGGAAACCCTGACTCGTGCCTAAAGCCACGTGTCCGTCATCACCAAAGTTGCCTCAGCTCGGGAACTTGGGTAGGAGGGGGGAAGGTCATGAAATGAGCACCGATCGGCCTCTACTAATCATGATATGTTGTTTTGCAAACACATGTGTTCTTATTCCGGTTATTAGCTAACTTACTATGTGATGCGCACAACACACAAGTATAGACTCAATCACGAGAATTGGAACAAAACAACTCATGTTTGTTTTTTAAAATGGTTTGAAAGTGCTACTTGCAAGTAGGCTAAAGCGCGGGTTTGCCACCCTCAAGTGGGCTTAAAACATGATTTTGCCACTTCAAGTGGGTTAAAACTCACAATCATCGAGTTGTTCCAATTCAAGCAATCAAGCCTTCATCCATAGGCATTCATGCATTTTATCAAATAAGCACATAGCCTCGTGGCAAGCATGCTAAACGTGACAATCACTTACACTCATGCAATATGCTAAAGCGTAAACACTTACAGTGTACTCCGAGCCAAAACAGAAGCTAATTAGAAATCAATGCATGATCCTAACTATGTTAGATGCCTAATGCAACACATGCAAAAATGCAACTAAGTAGGCTCGGCTATCTAAGATGGCATATGAATGCAACACTTGATAACATGTTTTGAAACACGTATTCAAGTAAGTATTGAAATACAATGTAGTTTGAATGATGCGCCGAGCCCGGTGCATGCAAGACAAATGAATGATGCACACATGCAAGCATAAAGTATGCTAATTGAAATATGCCCTAAACTAACCATCAAAAGCTGATAAGTAAAAGGGAGAAAGAAATGGGGGTTGGAAGACATGTACACACACACGCACCCTTATTACAACAATTGCCCTCTCGACGGAGGGTCCGAATCAATTTAGCTAACTAGCTATGCTAATTAAACTAATTATTACAAACCAACTAATTAACTATGCTAAGCTAATTAATTATTACAAAAATTTGACCAATTAATCAAATTAATTAAGTCACAAAACCAACTAAGAATGAAAAGCAACTAAATTAGGCTGCCACAACTCTGCCTTGAACAATGAAGGATGCATGCTCGGTTTCTGCCCCGAAAAGCTCTCCGGTTTGCTCTTTAGAGGCTCTGTTTGCAGGGTTTCTCCAAGAGCTTGTTGTTGAACCTTACCAAATCATTGCTGAGAAATGCACCAGTGGCCTGTCGGCCATGAATGGTGACTGCTGACCCTCCTGCCGACGAAGAATGTACAGTGCCGGCCACGGATGAAGAGGTGCCGGCCATCAATAAGGCACTGCCGGCCACTGATGTACTGAGACTCCATTTTGCAACAGAGCTCAAAAGAGAGGAAAGTGAGGGTCTCCCAACAACATGTATGTACCATACCCATCCATATCACCTCAAAACATCAAGGGAGAGGCACCGTTGGATCCAAAACCATCAATCAAGCATGATGGCCAAAGATCCAACATGTACAAATTCAATAAATGCATGACAAACAAGACACTTAGACCATCTCCTTATCATGAGAGATCAAAGGCAATGGAGACCAAGGGAGATTGGCTCACTTCATCACTTCAAGTATGAAATGAACTAATCCACCTTGTGTTCAACACAACATCCGATTGAACACAATGCAAAGTAAGCAACATGACATGCAAACAACATGCTAATCTTGGCATGAAATGCAAGACTCTAACATGCAAACACTCATGCACAACATACTAGAACATTTAAGCATTAAAAGCTAGTGAAGGACACAATACTAGAATCATGCAAAGTAATGCTCAATGGACTAAACCAACACCAAATAGACCTCATGCATGCCAAAACAGTGGCAAAATCTTGCTGGAAATGAAGCACCAAAAGCTACAACAACATGCTCATGTATTGGCTCGCAAGCTAGGCATTAAACACAACTCTCAAAAGTTCTCAAGGAATGAAAGAAGTAAGAACATGACACATGTATACGCTCTAAAATAACATGTTAAACGATGCCCAAACATGCAATCATCACAAACATAGCATACTACGATGCTCAAAACTCAAGACTAGCTAAGGTACTTGCACCATAGCCATATCAAGCAAGTCCCAAAAGGCCAAGATCACTCAAACCAGTCCTAAGGTAGGCCAAAACAATGCTAGAAACATGATGAAGTGTAGCCAAAACAAGATAGAATGGGAGGCATGAAGCATGATGCATGCAAGGCCAATGAGTGGGATTACACTACACATACCAAAACCAAGTAAGAGGTGACTCTACCAACAAAAATCAGAGTTGTAACATGGCAAAGTAACACCAAAAACATGCTGAGATGGTAGCCCCAAAGCTTAGGCAAGCATGCATACATATAGGCTTATAAGTGAAGCATAAGGCTTAACCCTAAAGCATAACAAAAGGGCGATAAATGCAAGAATATGGCAGAGGTATATGATCTGAAATAACATGCCAAATGATGCCATGCCATGCAAAAAGCTCAAATATGACATACTAGAGGTCTCAAAGCTTAAGGCTAGCAAGGCCAATCACACTAGAGCCATACAAAGCAAGGCATGCATGACCAAAACCACTCAAATCAGACCTAAAGCATGTTAAATCAAAGCCAAAAATGTGCTGGAGCAAAGCTAACACATGCTAGGATGATGAACCAAAGCATGAAGCATGTTAGGCCAAAGAGCATGATTGCACTACAAGTACCAAAAGCAAGTAACCAATGACCAAATCAACCAAAAACAGAGTTATGGTAGGTCCAAAAAGTCACAAAAACATGCTTGGACTCAGCTTAAAAGAAGTAGAAAAGCATGCTCAAGTATGAAGCCAACAAGGCAAGGAAGCAAGAAAGAGGAGAGGGGACTACCCCCTCTCATTTTGGACCTCAAAAACACCTTTCCACCACTGAAATTCCTCTGAGTTTCAGTGGTAGAAAGGCCATGCAAAGGCCACTACAAAAGCTTCAAGGAATGGCTCCAAAGCTTAACAAATAAGGCATACAAGGAAGTGAAACACCCCCAACTCCCACAAGGCCTCAAACAAACATTTTAAACACTTAAAAATAAAGCTTTTTGTAGTTGAAAGTCAAGCCTAAAACAACATGCAAAGGTGGCTAAGATGGCATACAAAGATAAGCTTAAAAGGGGAATACACTCACCCTTGAAGAACAGCAGCAAAGCAGGCCTTCCTCTAAGCCAAAACTAGCCTTTTGAGTCCAAACAAGACCCTCAAGTACCTCAGCAACAAAGTGATGGTGCTTTACTAGGTGTTGTAGTGCAAAAGTGAAGAGAAAATACACTTTGAGACACTATTAAGCACAATATAGAGAGAGAGTGTGAGAATTCCAGAGAGAGAGAGATATTTTGTCTCTAAAATTCTGTCAACCTCTGGAAAGGAAGAGGGACCTTTCCTCTTATAGAGCAATGCAATGCAAAGCTTGCTTGACAAGCTTGAAATGGCCTCCATCCCTCCATAGAGTGAAAAACAGCTGGCTCAAAAGATCTAAAATAAAATTTGCTGAAACAAGGTGTCCTGCCGGCCATCAGTGGTGGCCGGTAGTGCCTCATTGATGGCCGGTAGGCCTTATCAATGGCAAGCAGGGCCAAATCCATGGTCGGCAGTCCCTTCTCCATGGCCGGCAGGCCATCACAAACATCAATATGGAGGGACCAAAGCATGGTCCAAAAATGGGACATAATGGAAATAGGGTTTGGAATGATCAAACCTGGAGCATTCCGTTGCGAAAGTTAAGCACTCGACGAGCGATCAAACTTGTCATCAAATGTACCTGCAAGCACATCCAAGTCTTGAGGATAGTCAAAAATGGGGTGTCTACAGTTGCCCCTCTTTGACAGAACTTGGAAGTCATGAAATGACGGGAGTGAATGTCAAAGCCCAGAGACGACCCATTTTTGACAAGGCCGAAGACTCAGGCAAACATTCAATATAATCATAGAGAGATGCGTCCCCAGGCTGGGGCAAAATGCAAATGACATGCATGATGCAAGAGCATAACTTATGATTATGCAAAGAAAGCTGTAATGAAGCATTTATGCAAATAAATACTACAATTTTAAACAAACCGACAAGTTGCAGAAGTCTTACACATTTCAACACAAAGGATGTAAGAAAATTATGCAAGCTTCACTACGCATCACGCGAGGAAGGAAAAAGTGACTACCAGGGAACACCCAAAGTCTCAAACGAAACACCTCTTAGCCTATCACACGTGGGAGAGGGAAGGCAACGTCTCTCAGCGCATCACACGCGAGAGAGGGAAGGAAAACACCTCTTAGCGTATCACACGCGAGAGAGGGAAAGGAAAACACCTCTCAGCGTATCACACATGAGAAAGGGAAAGGAAAACACCTCTCACCATATCACACGCGAGAGAGGGAACGACAAACACCTCTCAGCGTATCACACGCGAGAGAGGGAAGGAAAACACCTAAGAGTGGTATAAACATCAAAAGACATTCCAATGTTTTTGACCAAAGCAAGGAGAGCGTCAAATCCCAACTTCACACCCCTTTTGGACTAAAACCATTTTGACCAAAATGATTTTTAGGTTTTAAAACCCTCTCTTTCAAAATATTTTTGAAAGAAGTTTCTACGTTGTTCCAAGGCTCACATTTTGTTAAATGTCGCGCTTTTCGGTAAATCGAGCAAGGACGAAGTGGAAATGAATGAAAGAGAGATGAAATCTTTGAAAGATCTTTCAAAACACCTTGTTTATGGCTTTGGAGTTTAAGAAAAGAGGAGAGGAGAGAAGCAAACTAGTTTGGGAGAAGTTCGGCATGAATCCGGGAAGGATCAAAACTAAACAGTCTTCACTCAAAGGAGCATAACTTTTTTCACAGTTGGAATTTTTAGGTGCAGTTTTCACCATTGAAAAGCAGACTTCCAGGGCTACAATTTAGGCTCAAGAATGACCTGTAAATGAGTCCAGATGAAGGAGATATGTCCGGTTGAAGTCAGGCCCAAAAAGCAGATTTTCCTGTCCAACCAGAGGTGGAAGTTTATGACCATGAATGGAATTTTTGGGCCATGTGCCGGCCATGAATGGCCAATGGCGGCCCCCTACCATCCAAGGGAGTGTGCTTCCGGCCAACAATGGTAAAGTGCCGGCCAACAATGGTACAGTGCCGGCCACAGATGGCAGAAAGCAGTTTTGGACAGATATTTTGCTCCAGCTGTCTCTCTTGAGATATTTTCGACCAAATGCTCCATTTTTTCTATATAATGAAGCCAAATATCTCATATTGAAGGGTGAGAACATTTTATAACAATTTGGCAAAGGTTTGGGAGCCTCTTTCTTTTCAAACCTCTCTATAGATTTCACCCTCTCCAAAGCTTTTGTGCTAGAAGGCTTGCATACAACCATCTTCAACCTATCAACCCTTAAGAAGACTTGAGCACCATTGGGCTGAGGTCCCTTGGAACTTTTTTTGGGCTGCTAAAGGTGGTTTTGGTTCAAGAAAAGTGGCTGTTTGTTGGTTGTTTGCTGCTGTGCTTCAAGGGTGAGCTTCTCCTTCTTTTAAGCTTATTTTTTGTACACAACCTTGGCCACCTTTTCATGCTGATTTTGGCCTAGTTATAAACTACAAAAAGCTTTGTTTTTAAGGCTTAAAAATGGTAGCTTAAAGTGTTTTTGGAGTTAGGGGTGTTTCACCCTCTTTGGTGGCTTATTTGCTAAGCTTCTTGCCTTCCTTTAAAGCTTTTGAAACCATCTTGTTTTGGCCTTTTAACCACTGAATTCTAGAGGAATTTCAATGGTAGAAAACTTGTTTTGAGGCCTCAAATAGGAGGGGGTGGTCCCCCCCTCCTCTTGTCTTGTTTACATATGTAGATGGCCTACCAAATGAGCATGTGTTTTTACTTCTTTGTGGATTTGTTCAAGCACTTTTTTGTGACTTTTTGGACCTGCCATAACTCTTTTTTTGGCTGGTTTGGTCACCTCTTGCATGCTTTTAGTACTTGTAGTGCAATCATGCTTGTTGGCCTAACATGCTTCATGCTTTAGTTCATCATTCTAGCATGTGTTAGCTTTGATCCAACACATTTTTGCCACTGATTTAACATGCTAGAGGTCTATTTGAAGTGGTCTTGGTCATATATGCTTAGCTTTGTATAGCTATAGTGTAGTTGGGCTTCACTAGCTTTGTGTTGAAGGTCTCTAGCATGCTTTGAATGTGATGATTACATGCCTTAGACTCATTTCTTACATGATTTCAGTGTGTATAGTGTAGTCACCCTCTCATATGTTTCACTCATTCAATGCTTTTGAGAGATGTGTCTTATGCCTTGTTTGTGAGCCCATACGTATGCATGTTTGTCTAAGCTTTTGGGCCATCATTTCGGCATATTTTGGCCTTTGATTTGGCATGATTGAGCTCTGTCCAGAGCTGATTTGGTTGTTTAGGCCATGTGTATTGCATGCTTATTGTATAGTGCTCTTTACTAGCCTTATGCTTTAGGGCCTCTTGCATGCTATGCTTGTGATGTTTTCATGATATGGCATCATTTAATACATAATTTCAGAGCATATAGCCTTGTTACACTTTCATGTTTATCACTCTTTAACTGTGTTTAAGAGTTGAGCATTGTGCCTTGTTTGTGGCCTAACATGTATGCATGTTTGTCTAGTCCTTTGAGCTTCAATTCCAGCATGCTTAGGCCTTTGTTTTGGCATACATGAGGTCTGTTTGGGGCTGGTTTAGTCCATTAAGCATTGTATTGCATGCCTCTTGCATATTGCACTTCACTAGTTTTGATGCCTTAGCCTTTAAACATGCCATGCATGCATTGCTTGCATGATAGAGTCTCATGCATGCTACCTTAACATGTCAAGATTAGCATGATTGTTTGCATAGCATGTTGTTTGTGTGCATTGCATCGTGTTCAACCGGACATTATGTTGAACACAAGGTAGATTGGCCCACTTCATACTCAAAGTGATGAAAGTGAGCCAATCCCCTTTGACTCCACTGCCTTTGATCACTTATGATAAGGCCGTGGTCTTAGTGTCTTGTTTGCATTGCATTTATTGAAATCTGTACAAATTGGATCTTTGGCCATCATGCATTGCGATGCTTGATTGATGGTTTTGGATCCAATTATGCCTCCCCTTTGATGTTTTGGGATGATATGGAGGGGCATAGTATGTACATACCCTTGGGAGACCCTCCCTTTCCTCTGTTTTGTGCTCTGTTGCAGCTTGGTGTCACAGCACACCAGTGGCCGGCACCCTCTCATTGTTGGCCGGCACCCCTTCATCCTTGGTCGGCAGTGCACATCCTTGGCCGGCAGGGGGGTCGGTAGTAGCTTCTCATG
The DNA here is from genome assembly GCA_030407325.1 of Camellia japonica. NCBI lineage: Eukaryota > Viridiplantae > Streptophyta > Magnoliopsida > Ericales > Theaceae > Camellia > Camellia japonica. Next base: position 167,479,832 of record JAPPVO010000032.1, read on the forward strand.
GCCGGCAGGCCACTGGTGCACTCCCCAGCATTGTTTTGGCAAGTTTTAGCAGCAAGCTCTGGAAGACTACCTACAAACAGAGCCTCTAAAGAGCAAACCAGAGAGCTTTTCGGGGCGGAAACTGAGCATGCATCTTCAATCTCTTGGAACAGAGCTGAGGCAGTGTAATTTGTAATTAGCTTTACTTGTTAGTTAGCTTGAAATTGTAATCTAATTAATTAATTTGTTAATTAGTTAAAGTGTTGTAATAATTAGTAATTAGTTTGCTAGTTATTCATTTGATTTGGTTTGTAATAATTAGTCTAATCAGTTTAATTAGATTAGTTAGTTAGCTTAGCTTAGTGTAGCTTAGCTAATTCATTCGAACCCTCCGTCGCGAGGGCAATGTTGTAATAAGTGTGCGTGTGTGTGTGAATGTCTTCCAACCCCACGCCTTTCTCCCTTTTATATATCCGCTTTCAGTGGTTAGATTAGGGCATATTTCGATTAGCATACCGTATGCTTGCATGTTTGCATCATTCATTTGTATTGGATGCACCGGGCTCGGCGCATCATTCAAACTGCATCGTATTTCAATATACATATTTGAATACGTGTTTCAAAGCATGTTATCAAATTGTTGCATTTCATATGCCATCTTAGATAGCCGAGCCTATTTAGTTGCATTATTGCACGTGTTGCATTAGGCATTTTAACATAGTTAGGAATCATGCATATTTCTAACTAGCTGTTGTTTTGGCTTGGAGTACACTGTAAGTCTTTACGCTTTAGCATACTTGCATGAGTGTGAGTGTTGCCATGATAGCATGTTTACCATGAGGCTATGTGCTTAACTGCTATAACTGTTTGAATGCTTGTGGATGAAGGCTTCATTGCTTGAATTGGAACAATTCATCGAAATGTGAGTTTTAAGCCCACTTGAGGTGACAAATCATCATGTTTTAAGCCCACTTGAGGATGGCAAATCCGCACTTTAGCCTACTTGAGGGTAGCAACTTCAAACCACTTTTCGAAAAACAAATATGAGATGATTTGTTCCAAATCGAGTGATTTAGTCTATACTTGTATGATGTGCGCATCACATAGTAAGCTAGCTAATAACCGGAATAAGAACACATTGTAGACGTCCCCGAACGTCCCGAGAGGGAATCCCGTTTTGTTCATTGGGGCTCACTATAGTTCAGGACTCAATGTCACGGTCCTATATCTAATCTCACAGAGTGCAATGCAAGACCGATGAATCATCAAAGAGTTCAAATCCAGCAAATCGTTTTGAAAACATATTTTTTGAAAGAAGTACCAAACATGGACTGCTTTGCCAGATACAGAGTCGCCACCTAAATATTTTATTTTGGGGGAATTTAGGAAACCCTGACTCGTTGCCTAAGGCCACGTGTCCGTCATCACCAAAGTTGCCTCGGCTCGGGAACTTGGGTACGATTGGGGAAGGTCACTTCGTGAGCACCCCCGCTCGCCCGATGAAAGATCGGCCTCTACTAACCATGATATCGAGTTTTGAAAACATTATGTGCTCTTATCCCGGTTATTAGCCTAGAATTACTATGTGATGCGCGTAGCATACAAGTATAGACTGGATCGCCTGAGTTGGAACAAAACATTTCATGTTTGTTTTTTAAAGCGGTTTGCTACTCACAAGTAGGTTAAAATGCGGATTTTGCCACCCTCAGGTGGGCTTAGAAAACATGGTGATTTGCCACTATCTAGTGGGCTTAAAACTCGCAATCAATGAATTGTTCCAATTCAGATAATCCAACCTTCACCCACAGGCAACCAGGTAGTTATATCACATAAGCACATAGCCTCATGGTAAGCATGCTATCATGGCAGCCACTCACACACATGCAAGGATGCTAAAGCATAAACGCTTACCGAGTACTCCGAGCCAAAACAGAAACTAGTTAGTAATCATATGCATGATCCTAGTTCATGTTAAGATGGCTAATGCAACACATGCAAGATGCAACTAAGCTAGGCTCGGCTATTCTAAGATGGCATGTGATGATGCTATTGCTAACACGTATTCAACTTGGAATTGAAATACGATGTAGTTAGTATGATGCGCCAAGCCCGGTGAATGCAAGACAAATGAATGGATGCAAACATGCGACCATAAGTATGCTAATTGAAACATGCTCTAATCTAACCATCGTAAGCTAGTAAATAAAAGGGAGAAAGACGTGGGGTTGGAAGACATGCACACACGCACGCACACTTATTACACAATTGCCCTCGCTCGGAGGGTCCGAATAATAATATAAACTGAATAAATAATTAACTACCCTAGCTAATTAAATATTACAAAACCCTTAACTAATTAACAAATTAATTAAGCTACTAAAGCAGTAAAACAGCCTCGGGAAGAGGGATGAATGCATGCTCGGATTGGCTTCGCTCGGAAACCCAATGCCATGCCACTGTTGCCTCTGTTTACACTGTTATGCGCCTCTAAGACTTGCACAAATCCCAAGGTTGCTTCTAAACCACCCCTTGATCAGAATGGGATGCCACCGGCCAAGATAAAAAGCCACCGGCCATGGAAACATGGTCATCGACCAAAAGTGGAGCCATCAGCTGGATTTTGGTAGCCGGCCGGCACTAAAGATGGCCGACCGGCCATCTGTTCCTGTAGAACCCTGTTTGACAGCAGCAGAGGACAGACAGAGCATGGCAATGCATTTTCAAAGCAAATGTGTGCACAACCACCCTCCCTATCATGTCATGAATTCAAGGGAGTATGGTTCTCGACCCTCGGGCCACCAATCACGCATTTCCATGCATGATGGCCCAAGAAGCCAAGTGTGCATCTTCAATATCAACACGCAACCTAGCATACCCAATGCTATAGACTATATGGCACCCACAATGCTATATGAACTATGGCATGCTCAATGCAACTAACCACCTAGCATACACAATGCAAGGAGTGACATGGCATACACAATGCTAACAACATAACATGCACAACACATTGTAACATGGCATACACAATGCAAGATGGACTTAAACTAAAATGAGTGGGCCTCAGCCACACTCAAATCAGTGGCCAAATGAGATGAGATCAAGGCCCAAGATTCATGCAAACATGGACAATGCAAAGGCTCCAAGCCTAATGTACAAAATGCAACTCTCCAAGAGCAATGCAAGGATGAAACATGGCATAGAATGGCATACATATAAGCTCTGAAATGACATGCTCAATGACCCCAAAACATGAAAACACCTCAGTATAAGCATGCAATAGGCTTCAAAACTCAAAGCTAAGCAAGGCTATTACACTACAACCATGCATGGCAAGCACCAATCGACCAAGAGGCCTAAAAAAAGGGCTAAGGCAGCCCAAAATAAGGACAAAATCAGTTTGGAGTATGGCCAAAATGTGCTAGAATGAAGGGCCAAAACAACATGCAATGTAAGCTAGTATGCATGGTTTACACTACAAGCATATGGAGCATACGAGGGACCACCAAACCAGCCAAAAATAGATTCATGACATGTCAAAATATGACCAAATACCCACTGAAATGTATCCAATACGTGCAAGAATGAGGTGCTACTTTGAAAGGCTATAAAGAGAGTTGTTCTACACATGCAAGAGGCAAGCCTTAAATGACAAAAAAGGCTCAGGAAAGAGTTCATGCAGGCCCTAAAACTCACTGAAAAAGGCCTGAACCAAGCTCAAGAAGTGTGCAAATAAGGGCTCCTTTGTAAGGCCAAAGATACTAGTAAACAAGACAACAAGGGAGAGGGTCACCCCTCTCCTTATTAGAACCTCAAAACACCATCCCGACCACTGAAATCCCGCTGGATTTCAGTGGTGAGAAGGCCAATACAAGGTGGTCCCGAAGCTCAACAAAGAAGGCTCAAAAAGAGGCCAAACAAGGCCTAAGAGGGCGTGGACGACCCCCAACACCAAAATGACCTTAAACAAACTTCAAAAGCATGCAAATAAAAAACTTTTTTCAGTTTATAGCTAAGCTTAAATCAGTGTGCAAGATAGGCTAAAAGTGTGTACAAAAACAGGGAATAAAAGAGGGAAAAGGAGTTACCCTTGAAGACCACTTCCAAGAACACCAAACCAGCAGCCTCTTTGGATCAAAACCAGCTCAAAAACCCCTCAAACAACTCCTTAGCACCTTAGTAACCAAAGAATAGTGTACTCCTAGGTGTTCTAGTGCAAAAACAAGAACAAAAACTCACTTTGGAACACTCTAACCCACACAAATGTAGAGAGAGGGAGATATAGAGAGAGAGTGATATATATATCTTATATATCAGATTTTTCCAACCCTTGAAATGGAAGGAGAGGCCCTCTTTTATAGAGGAAGAAAGGTCCAAGCTTCTCTTAGAAGCTTGGAGCAAAGGGGCCCAGCTTCTCTTAGAAGCTAAAGCAAAAAGGGTCAAGCTTCTTCAAGAAGCTAAGAAAGGTTCAAGCTTCTCTTAGAAGCTTGGAGCAAAGGGTCAAGCTTCTTAGAGAAGCTAGAGCAAAGGGTTCAAGCTTCTTGGAGAAGCTAAAAAAAAAAGGTTCAAGCTTCCTCAAGAAGCTAAAACAAGGGTGCAAAAGGGCCAAGTCTCCCCAAGAAAAGGTCTCGGCCAGAAAAAGTGGCTGAATGATCAAAGAAATGGCCGGCCGACCAAAAACATTGTCGACCGGCCAAAACTTTTGGTCGGTAGCAAGAAAACAGGGCCGGTGGCCTCAAGCCATGGCCGGTGAGGTGTGGGGATGGCCAACAAGCCATTCTCTGCCCTTAGAAGCAAACACACAAGTGTTTGGTCTACAACCGAGCACAAAACAAACAAGTCGAGAGGTCTCAAGGCAAGGCGTGCGGTCGAAACCTCTGAGAACTCAAGACGAACACGAACATGGATAATCATCGAGTGTTCAAACGATGACGTCCAAGTCTTGAGGATGGTCAAAAACAGGGTGTCTACAGTTGCCCCTCTTTGATAGAACTCGAAAGTCATAACAATGACGGGAGTGAATGTCAAAGCCCAGAGACGACTCATTTTTTACAACGCCGAAGACTTAGACAAAGTATACAAGCTACAGACAAAGATATGCGCCCGAAGGCAGGGGCAAAATGCAAGACAATGCACAAAGCCGAGCATAACTTATGATCATGCAAAGAAAGCTGTAACGAAGCATAACATGCAACAGTTTTTAGCTAGCATCAACCAAACTACATTACAATGCAGAAAGGATATAAGAGAATCATTCAATTCTCGCTACGTTTCACGCGGAGAATATAATACCTGTCCGGCTCGTCTGGTCATGCCGGCTTCAAATGAACCGTACATACAATATCGTGCCTGAAAGAGAAAGAAAACTTAACAGGTACAATATTGTTAGAAGTGTGCATAACAATGCAATTGAAAGTGCGTGACAACACAAGTGAGGGGATGCATGACAATGCGGGATGGATGCAAAACAATACAACCTGAGACAAATTCCAAACACGCTGAAAATGTGTAAGGAAAGGGAGAACCTCTCAGCGTAGCACACGCGAGAGAGGAAAGGGGATGGTACAAACATTGGAACGTATTCCAAATGCTCTTTAACCAAAGAAGGAGAAGAACAGGGACATATCTTGGTGTTCAGAATGGCATAAGCATTGGAACATATTCCGAATGCTCCGATCCAAAGAGGGAGAAACATGGGGACATATCCCGGTGTTTCGGAAAGGTATAAACATTGGAACGTATTCCAAATGCTCTTAACCAAAGAGGGAGAAACATAGGGACGTATCCCGGTGTTTCGGAAAGGTATAAGCATTGGAACGTATTCCAAATGCTCGGAACCAAAGGGGGAGACACATAGGGACGTATCCTGGTGTTTCAGAATGGTATAAGCATGGAACGTATTCCAAATGCTCTTAACCAAAGGGGGAGAAACATAGGGACGTATCCCGGTGTTTCGGAATGGAGGAGAAACATAGGGACGTATCCCGGTGTTTCGGAAAGAAGGCAAAACGTAGGGACGTATCCCGGTGTTTCGAAAAGGGAGAGAAACGTAGGGACATATCCCGGTGTTTCGGAGAGAAGGAGAAACATAAGGACGTATCCCGGTGTTTCGGAAGGAAGGAGAAACATAGGGACGTATCCCAGTGTTTCGGAAAGAAGGCGAAACGTAGGGACGTATCCCGGTGTTTCGAAAAGGGAGAGAAACGTAGGGACGTATCCCGGTGTTTCGGAGAGAAGGAGAAACATAGGGACGTATCCTGGTGTTTCGGAAGGAAGGAGAAACATAGGGACGTATCCCGGTGTTTCGGAAAGAGAGAGAAACATAGGGACGTATCCCGGTGTTTCGGAAGGAAGTAGAAACATAGGGACGTATCCCGGTGTTTCATAAGGAAGAAGAAACATAGGGACGTATCCCGGTGTTTCGGAAGGAAGTAGAAACATAGGGACGTATCCCGGTGTTTCAGAAGGAAGGAGAAACATAGGGACGTATCCCGGTGTTTCAGAAAAGGAGAAGAAACATGGAGACGTATTCCGGTGTTTCAGAAAAGGAGAAGAAAAATAGGGACGTATCCCGGTGTTTTTGAAGGAAGGAGCGTGCAAAACGATGCAATTGAAAGGGTGCATAACAATGCGAGTGGAATGCGCGTAACAACGCAAGTGAAGTGTGCACAACAATGCAGGTGGAACGATGCATAACAATGCAAGCGAATCAGTGCATAACAATGCAGGAGGAATGGGTGCATAACAATGCAAGTGAAGTGTGCGTGACAACGCAAGTTAGAGATGTGCTAGGCAATGCAATACAGGCACACAAGACAGTGCGATGAGGTGCACAAAAGAGGTGCAATAAAATGCATTTTCTATGCAAGTATGGGGGCATTTTCTATGCAACATGGAAAGCATACTCTATGCAATATTGAAAACATATTCTATGCATGAGACAGGCATATTCTATGCAAGATTGAAAGCAAAGCATGTTCTATGCGGAATCGAAAGCAAGCATATTCTATGCATGAATCATAACGATGCGTGGCACGCATGAAACAGAAGTGTATATGAAAGTGCACATTCTATGCAATAGAGGGGCATCAAATATGTACTATGGTGCCTCCGATTTACCTCTCGGAGGACTTGGCAACACGCTCAGCTCAAAAGGGGACACCCTGTCTATATTGGCGAGAGATAACATCTGCTGCTGCTTTAATTGCCATTCTGACTTGAAGTAGGCTTACACTTGGGGTCGAGATACACTCATACTCCAGAGAAACGGCGAGGCCTGAGAAGGCGCACCTGGAATGCAGTCTCGGATTTTGTTGGAGTTGAAACACACTAAGATGCTCCAAATTTTCCTTCTTTTCTTTTGCTTTGCAGTCTGGAACCTGTACAGCTTCAGATAGGTCCTGGTTTTATTGTTTTCACATAACCTGGGCTGAACCCTACAGCTTTATGAAAGAACAAATCCTGTTTTGCACATATGTAGAGAATGGCACAGCACTCTGAGCACAAAACGATTCATTTTGAATTTGAGAAATGAATTCTCGACCGGGTATTGAGCCTAAGACTGAACACAACACACCATGACTCAACAACAAAGAGAAAGACAAGGTAAGACAACCTAAACACGTCTATAGACACCTGAAACGACTCAAAACAAGAATCGAGACAAACCACAAAAAAAAGACTGACACGACACACAGACGTGTTCCATTGGCAAGAGACCTCTTAGTGCACGAGGAGCCAGTTTCTTCGGGTATTATTCCCCACCCTTTCTTATTTGTGATTCTCACATCACTCGGCCCTCAAGCTCGGTTTTTCTCTCAAAACCATTTCCTTGCTTTTCCTCTCAGCGCACATCTCTCTATTCTTTAATCTCTCATTTTTCATCTCTCCCCAGGGTGATTGATGGATAAACAGGAAGTCGCGGGCTCTTGCCCCTAGCATTCTGCTAGATTCTCTTCTTCTGTTCACAACAATGAACTTTCCCGCAGAGGAGTTGCGCTACAACTGGGTGTGTAGCAAATTTGCAACCGACATCGGTTGACGATGCTCTGCTAGGGAGTTTGGACGTGGTTAGATCTGTCCAGATGAGGGAATGGAATATCTTGCCCCATTCCAGTTCGTGCTTCGCACTTGGCTTGATACCTCGTTGCTTGGAGGATGTGAGAGCTTTCTGCCCATTTGTGGTCAGCTTCAGTGGTGCCCCTTTTCCGGCAGATATGATGTCCTTTCCGGCAAGTAGAGTGCCTTTTCTAGAAAGTATGTTGACAATGGGGAAAAGACAGAACACCTAGCTCAACTGTGCCCCTAGTTCATCATTTTGACCATTTTTTGTTTTGTTTTCTACTACAACAATTTTGACGAAAATGAGAATTAGATTAACACGCTTGTTCGATTTTCTGATTTGAAATCATGCAAGTTAGGTCATGAGCACTGAAATTTTTTCTTTTTTAGGTCGAAGATGTGGTCCAGTTTTGAAAAAAAAAATGGGATAATTTTCGAGAGAATTAGTCAACCTTAGTAAAAATTCTCAAAAATTGTTTTGGCAAACAGCCACTGCTCAATGAGTACAGAACTTACTTTTGAGATGCACAACCTCAGATCCATAACAATGGAAAATTTTCCCTTGTTGAAATGGCACTGCACGCAACGAAAAGTTGTCCCTTGTCTGAATGGCACCGCAGCGTACTGTATGGCAACGGAAAGTTGCCCCTTGTTTGAATAGTGCCGCAACACGTGGCAACCAGTCCTTACAACCAAATTCTCGGATACAGAGAAGACAAAGATGACCAGAACCATATCATGAACACAGTCGAATTTGAAGTGTTTTACGGCTGGACTTCGGAACGAAGTTGCCTACGTATCCCAAACGTGGGAATCAAGCCTTACGTAGTTCGAGAATAAGGTACACTCGGCTATTAACCTCTCCTTTTGCGCTCTAACTTTTGCCAAGGCTGCCCTTTCTGGGTTTTCAACTTTGCGAGCATTGTTTTCCTTTTCTTTTCTATTCTTTTCATTTCTGTTCTTCTTTTTTCTTTTTCATCTTTTCTTTTCATTTTCTTCATTTTTCTTCTTATTTTTTTTTTCATTCTTTGCACTTTTCTTCTTCTTTTTTTTTTTTTGTTCTTTTTCCTTTTTTTCTTGCTCTAACTTTTGCCTGGGTCGCCCTTTCTAGGTTTTCGGCCCAGCGAGCCTCTCAAGGGTAAAAGTGTAGCTTTGTCCATGTCAAATGGTTTTGAGATCCTGAAGTCATCTGAATCCAAGAGAATGGCTGCCGTTCGCTGACGACGCGGAGTCCATCCAATGGGGGGGCTGAATTTGCCTCTAGTGTTGTGGATAAGAACTCGGCTCTTTCCTCCATTTTGGGATTTGGCATTCTTGCCGATCTTCATTGACTTGCGGAATGATCCATCTTTGGCTCTTCGAGCTGTCTGACATTTTTGTCCCTAGTTCGAGGGGTGCTTCTGATCTAGCTTTGCAAGCTTCTTTTGACGACATCTGATCTTCTTGATCTGACTTCCCTGCCCCTAGTTCAAGGGCTGCTTCGGATCTGGCCACACAGGCCTCACGTTGTGGTTGACCGTTGAACATTCTGAATCCCAGTTCAAGGTTTGAAAGTGAGGGGTCGAGTCTTGAGGCTGAGAGCGATCCTAGGCTGCACAATCTCAAGAGCAATTCCACACAGGTCTTCGCAGGACCGCGCAAAACATTTTTTGAAATTTTTTAAGAAAGCGACAAATCGCTCGCACTGAAGACAGTGTAGAACCTATCTGGATGAAGCTAGGATCCTTCTCAGTACTCACATTAACAAGCATGATTTCATTCATTAAGGGCTTAGCAAGCCTCTGTTTCTCTCAATTGATCAAATTTTTGCAAATCCCGAGGAATTCCTTCCTCTTTTTTTTCACCGCAGTGTTCAAAAAGAGTTTTTGAAAAACTTAGGTCGATGTAACGAATTCAAGGCACAAAAGAGCAGGTGAAATGCACTGCCGTTTCATTCAAGTTTGCTGGCACAACAGGCTCCAAGCAGAAACAAGCACAAAAGCATGAAAACCACAGCTGTTTCAATTAGATCTACTGGTGTAACTGGCTCCCCGGCAGAAACAGACTCAAAAGAAAGCGAAAAGACAAACACAAAACAAAATAGTGATATCCGAGGTAACGCCCTCGGGATCACCCGACTCTAACAAAACAGGACTGACTCGATACAACAAGACAGACCCAACTGACTCAGTATGAAATGACTGACTCTATATAACGGGACAAACTCTAAACGACATAACAAAAACTGACTCAATACCCAAATTAGAAAGTACAAAAACCAGCATTCACAAATGCTCAAAATAGTGCGTGCCATACGCCATATCTGGAGTAAACTGAGTGTCGCCCACAGGTGGTTCATCCCTCGATCACATCACATTATCCCCCATAAGTTCATTGATCAAGTGTCGATAGACTTTGCAGGACCTGGTGCGGGGATGACCCTATTGTTAATCAAATTTTGTATCTCGTGGCGGAGACGGACGCAACTGTCGGTGTCATGGCCGGTTTGTTGATGAAAAGAACAGTACTTAGTGGGGTCATGCTTTGGAGGGAGAGGATCGGGTAGAGGCCATTGTTCTAATGGTTTCAGATGTCCTTTCCTGAGTAGGACCCCCAGGGCTTTAGACAAAAGCATATAAAGCGGGGTGAAAATCCTCTTGCCCCGGGGTAGATAGTCCGAAGTTCGGGGGTTTAGATTGGATGTACCAACAAAGGGGGTGGCTATTTTGGTGGTGACCATTCCAACTTTAGAAGACCTTGCAGCTACATCACCACTGGTGGTCGCATTCGAACTGCGTGTAAACGCCCTCCTGGGCTGCTCCTTCTCCTGGTCAATAAGGCCTTGCTTCATAGCATCCTCAATCTGCACCCCAATCTCGTGTAGGTTCGCAAAGGTGGGAAGGGGTATGATGATCATCTTTTGCATTAGCCTGGGTTGGAGGTTGTGCACAGCCATCCTTATCTGGTCTTTGTTGGAAGGCCTTGTAGTCATTATCGAGGCCTTTGCTCTCCATCTCGTCACAAACTCTGAAAAACCCTCCTTTGGCTCTTGGCGGGTGACTTCAAGATCACGAGTTGTGACCTCGATCTGTGTGTTGTAAGAGTATTGAGCAACGAAGGCCTCAGCCATCTCTTCCCAGTTCTGTTTCGCAGAGTTCTCCAATTTTGCATACCAGATTGCGGCTATCCCAGACAAGGTTCGGCCAAATAGTGACAGCTTATGGGCCGTGGTCAAACCCATTGGCCTCAGGACATCAGAAAACAGGTGGAGGTGCACCATTGGGTCTCCAGAGCCATCAAAGCGGTCGATATGTGGCATCTTGAACCGGTCCGGTAATGTCACCGCCGAATCGGTGTATCCATCCTCTATGTCCGGGATGGACTTCACACCCTGAGACTTTTTGAACAGCTTTTCAAGCTTGCTCACTTTCAACGCCGTGGGGTCCACCTCGAACTCAAAGGGTGAATCCGGTAGGTTGGTCTGTGCTTTGGATAGCTGGGGTAGGATTGGAGGTGGAGCCGGCCCTGTTGGAATGTCTGTATCTTCCTGGACATTCTGGACATTCGCCGTCTCCCTAGGTATTGGGACTCTTGGTGGGGGAGGAACCTGGTGTGAAGCAGATGCTCCGGTTTGCTGTTGTAGCCTGGCAATTAACTCTGCTTGTTGAGCCATGACCTCGGCCTGTTGTTTGGCAAATTCAGCTTGACGAACAGTGTCCTGCTGCATGGTTTTCATACTTTCTTGGAGTTGACGCATCATCTCCTCCATACTAACTGAAAACTGCTGATCTAACTGAACAAGTGGTATATCTCCCTGAGGTAAAAGCAGATATCTCAACCCAACTGCGCACAGGTGAGATGGATAATGACCGCTGATCTGAGGATTGTTGAACTGGTGATCTGTGCCTGACTGGCCCTTTTACCCTTCCTCTGGCAAAGGAACACTGATTAACCTTGAACTGAATCTTGACCTGACAAAGTCTATCAGCACAAGTCTGATGAACCTCGGGGGATATTGGAGCCTTCTGAAGCTATAGTTCCAGGACTACCCCTAGCAAAAGAGAAAACATGCAGGATCTCAGCCTGATTTCACAGAACAGATTTGAGCATAGCTGAACGACTGTGCTCTCTATTGAATTCTGCCCAAACTTTTTCCTTGTAAACTGAGACCCTCAGGTAAAACTGATTCTTCACATACTAATGCCCGCAAGCCTGATACCCAGACTTGTAAACTGATACATGCATTCTTGTAGAGACGCACTCTAAAAGCACATAGCAAACAAGTGAGAGCGAAAACACCCCTATGTTGGGGTAAGGTTTCCCTATCCTATTTTGTCAGGAGCTAGGGTTTCACTACGCACGTAGCGGTTTCAAACAACCTATAATCGGGTAAGCAACCTGTCCTACCTTGGAATGGTCACTATGGATTCCGAAATGCACTAGGTCAAATGGTCAAAAAGGGTGCCCCGGTGAAACCGGGGTTTGTGTTCCCATCGTGGCAGAGCCCGTAACCGGTCAGCCTTATGGCATGCAGCCTCCGGTAAACCGTTCAGGAATAGGAGATGGCACACACGGTGTCCTAGGCGCACCAATGCACATGCAATGCAAAGAAACACATAAGTGTAGTCAAAACATGATACCATGAGTTCGAGTCAAGTTCTCTAAATCCCCAGCGGAGTCGCCAGAAACTGTAGACGTCCCCGAACGTCCCGGGATATTTTGGCCTTTGATTTGGCATGATTGAACTCTGTCCAGAGTTGGTTTGGTTGTTTAGGCCATGTGTATTGCATGCTTATTGTATAGTGCTCTTTACTAGCCTTATGCTTTAGGGCCTCTTGCATGCTATGCTTGTGATGTTTTCATGATATGGCATCATTTAATACATAATTTCAGAGCATATAGCCTTGTTACACTCTCATGTTTATCACTCTTTAATTGTGTTTAAGAGCTGAGCATTGTGCCTTGTTTGTGGCCTAACATGTATACATGTTTGTCTAGTCCTTTGAGCTTCAATTCCAGCATGCTTAGGCCTTTGTTTTGGCATACATGAGGTCTGTTTGGGGCTAGTTTAGTCCATTGAGCATTGTATTGCATGCCTCTTGCGTATTGCACTTCACTAGTTTTGATGCCTTAGCCTTTAAACATGTCATGCATGCATTGCTTGCATGATAGAGTCTCATGCATGCTACCTTAACATGTCAAGATTAGCATGATTGTTTGCATAGCATGTTGTTTGTGTGCATTGCATCGTGTTCAACCGGACATTATGTTGAACACAAGGTGGATTGGCCCACTTCATACTCAAAGTGATGAAAGTGAGCCAATCCCCTTTGACTCCACTGCCTTTGATCACTTATGATAAGGTCGTGGTCTTAGTGTCTTGTTTGCATTGCATTTTTTGAAATCTGTACAAATTGGATCTTTGGCCATCATGCATTGTGATGCTTGATTGATGGTTTTGGATCCAATTATGCCTCCCCCTTGATGTTTTGGGATGATATGGAGGGGCATAGTATGTACATACCCTTGGGAGACCCTCCCTTTCCTCTGTTTTGTGCTCTGTTGCAGCTTGGTGTCACAGCACACCAGTGGCCGGCACCCTCTCATCGTTGGTCGGCACCCCTTCATCCTTGGTCGGCAGTGCACATCCTTGGCTGGCAGGGAGGTCGGTAGCAGCTTCTTATGGCCGGCAGGCCACTGCTGCACTCCCCAACATTGTTTTGGCAAGTTTCAGTAGCAAGCTCTGGAAGACAACCTGCAAACAGAGCCTCTAAAGAGCAAACCGGAGAGCTTTTCGGGGCGGAAACTGAGCATGCATCTTCAATCTCTTGGAACAGAGCTGAGGCAGTGTAATTTGTAATTAGCTTTACTTGTTAGTTAGCTTGAAATTGTAATCTAATTAATTAATTTGTTAATTAGTTAAAGTGTTGTAATAATTAGTAATTAGTTTGCTAGTTATTCATTTGATTTGGTTTGTAATAATTAGTCTAATCAGTTTAATTAGATTAGTTAGTTAGCTTAGCTTAGTGTAGCTTAGCTAATTCATTCGAACCCTCCGTCGCGAGGGCAATGTTGTAATAAGTGTGCGTGTGTGTGTGAATGTCTTCCAACCCCACGCCTTTCTCCCTTTTATATATCCGCTTTCAGTGGTTAGATTAGGGCATATTTCGATTAGCATACCGTATGCTTGCATGTTTGCATCATTCATTTGTATTGGATGCACCGGGCTCGGCGCATCATTCAAACTGCATCGTATTTCAATATACATATTTGAATACGTGTTTCAAAGCATGTTATCAAATTGTTGCATTTCATATGCCATCTTAGATAGCCGAGCCTATTTAGTTACATGGTCTAAGTGTGGGGGCTTGAAGTGCTGCCCACTCTTGGTCATATGGTCAACCTCCTCAACATACTAGGTGTCGTCTGTTCAGTTTTGTCCTCGGTCCTCGTCGGTGTGGGCAAGACTAAGTCATCGTCTTCCCACCACATCCCGTCGGCAATTGACAGACAGCTATCCGGCTTCGTTGTAACTATTTCTATGCTCACGGCACATTCTGTCCCCGCAAGGGCTTTAGCCTTCCTAGCCTTCTTAAGATCCTCGATCATTTCTTGCTCAAGTCGCTTCAATATAGCCTCCCGTTTAGTGTCTACTATACTCAAACTGCCCGAATCCCGAGCAAAATTCTTCACACCGGTGCTCTCCGGCAATGCTTGCTGATTCTCGACCATTCCGGCCACTGCTGATGTTCCCGTTTCTGACGGTTCCTGTTCTGGCTGAGATTCTTCAACAACATCTAGCTGGTCACTGAGCCACCCCGTATTCTCTGCCGATCCATCCAAGTCGAATCAGTTGATGTTCACATCCCCATAAGTCTTGCTCATTAAAGAACTGCAGATTGGCAATATCCTCTTCCAGCTCTGCTAGGTCATCTAGCCCCTGACTAGGTCCATCCTCCCGAACGACACTGATTTCTGCGCCAGTTGGCAACTCTACCCTCGGCTTGACCTAATCCGACGATACGATATAACCACTCGGGTTGTATGCTCCTTCGGTAACGCTCCTAGATCCCTCAGGGTCTGAATCAACACTCCCATTTGCCTCCAAAGTCATCCCAGTTCTGTCTTCGACAGTCACCCCCAGTGGCTCAGGTTGGGTTTGGGAGGTGCTCAACATGCACAGGTCTATGCTATCTGGGATGAACACCTCAGGCTTGGGTAGGTGGGAGGGTGTGATGTATATGCTTGGGTCATATGGACTGGCCGCGGTTTGGATCAGGTTGATGTGCTTGGGTGGTGAAGCTTGGTTATGTGATGGGAGTGGGTTGGTGGTGACATTTGGTTTGTCGGGAGGTGCAATCTTGAATCTCATGACGCAATCTGAAGCACTGGTCGGTGTCGTGACTGTGCTGTTGGTGAAAGGCACAATATTTGGTCGGGTTATGGGTTGGTGGGAGGTCATTTGGTAGTGGGCACAGTTCCAGAGGCTTCAGATGCCCCTTTCTAATTAGAACCCCGAGAGCTTTGGACAAAGGCATATACAACAGGGTAAAAGTCCTCTGGCCTCGGGGTGGGTATTTGGCTGTTTGTGAGCTGGTACCAGACGCACCGGTGAAGGATGTAGCTGTAGTTGTTTTTGGAGTGGTGGTGGTGACCATGCCCACATCAGAAGTTCTGGCAGTTGCAGCACTACTCGTGCCTACATTCAAACTGTGTGTAAATGCCCTCCTGGGCTGTTCCCTATCTTGGTCGATCAGGCCCTGCTTCATAGCGTCCTCAATATGTACCCCAATCTCGTGTAAATCCACAAAGGTGGGAAGGGGTAAGACGATCATTTTTTGCATCAGCTTGGGTTGAAAGTTGTGCACAACCATCCTTATCTGATCCTTCTCCAATGGCCGAGTTGTTATCATGGAGGCCTTGGCCCTCCATCGAGTGACAAAGTCAGAAAAGCCTTCCTTCGCCTCTTGCCTAGTCGCTTCAAGATCACAGGTCGTGACCTCAATCTGGGTGTTGTATGAATATTGTGCGACAAAGGCCTCAGCCATTTCCTCCCAGCTCATTTTCACTGAGTCCTCCAGCTTGGCGTACCAAATGGCCGCAATACCCAACAGGTTCCGGCCGAAGAGTGATAGTTTCTGGAGTCTCGTCAATCCCATCGAGCGCAAAATATCTGAGAACAGCCTCAGATGAACCATAGGGTCGCTCGAGCCGTCAAAGCAGTCTATGTGGGGCATCTTGAATCTGTCCAACAATGTTACTGCCGAATCAGTGTAACCATCCTCTATGTCTGGAATGGAATTGACCCCCTGGGCCCTTTTAAACAGCTTTTCAAGCTTACTCATCTTCAGAGCGGTTGGGTCCATCTCAGATTCAAACGGTGTATCTGTTAAGAAGGCTGGTGTCTTTGAAGTCTGTGGTAGAACTGGTGGCGGGACTGGCCCCGTTTGAGCATCCGTATCTTCCTAGACGTTTGTTATATCCCCGAGTATTGGAACTCTAGGTGGGGAAGGGTGGATGCGAAGCAGATGCTCCAACTTGTTGTGGTTGCTACTGTTGCTGAAGTCTGGCAATCAGCTCTGCCTATTGAGTTATCACTTCTGCCTGACGTGCAGTAACCTCGGTCTGGCAGGCAGCATCCCGCTGCATGGCTTGCATGGTCTCTTGGAGCTGACGCATCATGCCCTCTATACCTGTCATAAGGTGCTGATCTAACTGAACAAGTGTATCTCTTTCTGTGGTAGAAATGGAAACCTCAACTCGACTACTCACTGGTAGGGTGGACAATGATCACTAAACCAACGACTGCTATACTGATATTCCCTGCCTAACTGCCCTCCGCCTTGCTATACTGATATTCCCTGCTATACTGATATTCCCTGCCTAACTGCCCCAGCAAAGTCGCCAGAAATTGTAGACCGCCCAAACTCGCTCCGTGCACGAGGACACGGATCGTGTTCTTAGCTACTACAGTTCAGACTCCTGTCACGGTTCTGAATCTAATCTCACAAAGTGCAATGTGAGACAGATAAATCACCAAATAATCCAAATTCGGCAAATCATTTTGGAAAATCGATTTTAATCAAAAGCGTCAAACATGGACTGCTTTGCCAGATTTCAGAGTCGCCACCTAAATATTTTATTTTGGAAAAATTTAGGAAACCCTGACTCGTGCCTAAGGCCACGTGTCCGTCATCACCAAAGTTGCCTCGGCTCGGGAACTTGGGTACGAGGGGGGAAGGTCATAAAATGAGCACCCTCCGCTCGCCCGATCAAAGGATCGACCTCTACTAATCATGATATGTTGTTTTGAAAACACATGTGTTCTTATTCCGGTTATTAGCTAACTTACTATGTGATGCGCACAACACACAAGTATAGACTCAATCACGAGAATTGGAACAAAACAACTCATGTTTGTTTTTTAAAATGGTTTGAAAGTGCTACTTGCAAGTAGGCTAAAGTGCGGATTTGCCACCCTCAAGTGGGCTTAAAACATGATTTTGCCACTTCAAGTGGGCTTAAAACTCACAATCATCGAGTTGTTCAAATTCAAGCAATCAAGCCTTCATCCACAGGCATTCATGCAGTTTATCAAATAAGCACATAGCCTCATGGCAAGCATGCTAAACATGGCAATAACTTACACTCATGCAATATGCTAAAGCGTAAACACTTATAGTGTACTCTGAGCCCAAACAGAAGCTAATTAGAAATCAATACATGATCCTAACTATGTTAGATGCCTAATGCAACACATGAAAAAATACAACTAAGTAGGCTCGGCTATCTAAGATGGCATATGAATGCAACACTTGATAACATGCTTTGAAACATGTATTCAAATAAGTATTGAAATACAATGCAGTTTGAATGATACGCCGAGCCTGGTGCATGCAAGCATAAAGTATGCTAATTGAAATATGCCCTAAACTAACCATCAAAAGCTGATAAGTAAAAGGGAGAAAGAAATGGGGGTTGAAAGACATGCACACACACACGCACCCTTATTACAACAATTGCCCTCTCGACGGAGGGTCCGAATGAATTTAGCTAACTAGCTACGCTAATTAAACTAATTATTATAAACCAACTAATTAACTATGCTAAGCTAATTAATTATTACAAAACTTTGATCAATTAATCAAATTAATTAATTTACAAAACCAGCTAAGTATGAAAAGCATCTAAATTAGGCTACCACAGCTCTGCCTTGAACAATGAAGGATGCATGCTCGGTTTTCGCCCCGAAAAGCTCTCCGATTTGCTCTTTAGAGGCTCTGTTTGCAGGGTTTCTCCAAGAACTTGCTGCTGAACCTTACCAAGTCATTGCTAGGGAATGCACCAGTGGCCTGCCGGCCATGAATGGTGACTACTGACCCTCCTGCCGGCTAAGAATGTGTAGTGCCAGCCACAGATGAAGAGGTGCCGGCCATCAATAAGGCACTGCCGGCCACTGATGTACTGAGACTCCATTCTGCAATAGAGCTCAAAAGAGAGGAAATTGAGGGTCTCCCAAGGACATGTATGTACCATACCCCTCCATATCACCTCAAAACATCAAGGGAGAGGCACCGTTGGATCCAAAACCATCAATCAAGCATCTCAATGCATGATGGCAAAAGATCCAACATGTACAAATTCAATAAATGCATGACAAACAAGACACTTAGACCATCTCCTTATCATGAGAGATCAAAGGCAATGGAGACCAAGGGAGATTGGCTCACTTCATCACTTCAAGTATGAAATGAACTAATCCACCTTGTGTTCAACACAACATCTGATTGAACACAATGCAAAGCAAGCAACATGACATGCAAACAACATGCTAATCTTGGCATGAAATGCAAGACTCTAACATGCAAACACTCATGCACAACATACTAGAACATTTAAGCATTAAAAGCTAGTGAAGGACACAATACTAGAATCATGCAAAGCAATGCTCGATGGACTAAACCAACACCAAACAGACCCCATGCATGCGAAAACAGTGGCAAAATCCTACTGGAAATGAAGCACCAAAAGCTACAACAACATGCTCATGCATTGGCTCGCAAGCTAGGCATTAAACACAACTCTCAAAAGCTCTCAAGGAATGAAAGAAGTAAGAACATGACACATGTATATGCTCTGAAATAACATGTTAAACGATGCCCAAACGTGCAATCATCACAAACATAGCATACTACGGTGCTCAAAACTCAAGACTAGCTAAGGTACTTGCACCATAGCCATATCAAGCAAGCCCCAAAGAACCAAGATCACTAAAAATAGTCCTAAGGTAGGACAAAAAAATGCTAGAAACATGATGAAGTGTAGCCAAAACAAGCTAGAATGGGAGGCATGAAGCATGATGCATGCAAGGCCAATGAGTGGGATTACACTACACATACCAAAACCAAGTAAGAGGTGACTCTACCAACAAAAATCAGAGTTGTAACATGGCAAAGTAACACCAAAAACATGCTGAGATGGTAGCCCCAAAGCTTAGGCAAGCATGCATGCATATAGGCTTATAAGTGAAGCATAAGGCTCAACCCTAAAGCATAACAAAAGGGTGATAAATGCAAGAATATGGCAGAGGTATATGATCTAAAATAACATGCCAAATGATTCCATGCCATGAAAAAAGCTCAAATATGACATACTAGAGGTCTCAAAGCTTAAGGCTAGCAAGGCCAATCACACTAGAGCCATACAAAGCAAGGCATGCACGACCAAAATCACTCAAACCAGACCTAAAGCATGTTAAATCAAAGCCAAAAATGTGCTGGAGCAAAGCTAACAAATGCTAGGATGATGAACCAAAGCATGAAGCATGTTAGGCCAAAGAGCATGATTGCACTACAAGTGCCAAAAGCAAGCAACCAATGACCAAATCAACCAATAACAGAGTTATGGCAGGTCCAAAAAGTCACAAAAACATGCTTGGACTCAACTTAAAAGAAGTAGAAAAGCATGCTCAAGTATGAAGCCAACAAGGCAAGGAAGCAAGACAAGAGGAGAGGGGACTACCCCCTCTCATTTTGGACCTCATAAACACCTTTCCACCACTGAAATTCCTCTGAGTTTCAATGGTAGAAAGGACATGCAAAGGCCACTACAAAAGCTTCAAGGAATGGCTCCAAAGCTTAACAAATAAGGCATACAAGGGGGTGAAACACCCCCAACTCCCATAAGGCCTCAAACAAACATTTTAAACACTTAAAAATAAAGCTTTTTGTGGTTGAAAGTCATGCCTAAAATAGCATGCAAATGTGGCTAAGATGGCATACAAAGATAAGCTTAAAAGGGGAATACACTCACCCTTGAAGAGCAGCAGCAAAGTAGGCCTTCCTCTGAGCCAAAACTAGCCTTTTGAGTCCAAACAAGACCCTCAAGTACCTCAGCAATGAAGTGATGGTGTTTTACTAGGTGTTGTAGTGCAAAAGTAAAGAGAAAATACACTTTAAGACACTATTAAGCACAATATAGAGAGAGATAGTGAGAATTCCAGAGAGAGAGATATTTTGTCTCTAAAATTCTGTCAACCTCTGGAAAGGAAGAGGGACCTTTCCTCTTATAGTGCAATGCAATGCAAAGCTTGCTTGACAAGCTTGAAATGGCCTCCATCCCTATATACACGTGTATGGAGGATGGCTCAGTGAAAAATAGCTGGCTCAAAAGATCTAAAATAAAATTTGCTAAAACAAGGTGTCCTGCAGGCCTTATTAATGGCCAGCAGGGTGAAATCCATGGTCGGCAGCCCCTTCCCCATGGCCGGCAGGCCATCACAAACATCAATATGGAGGAACCAAGGCATGGTCCAAAAATGGGACAGAATGGAAATAGAGTTTGGAAGGATCAAACCTGGAGCATTCTGTTGCGAAAGTTGAGCACTAGATGAGCGATCAAACTTGTCATCAGATGTACCTGCAAGCACATCCAAGTCTTGAGGATGGTCAAAAATAGGGTGTCTACAATGGGCAACGGAGACCTAGGAAAGTGACACATTTCATCACTTTTGAGTAGGAAATGCCCCATTTTCCTTGTGTTCAAATTAACGTCCGATTTGAACACATGCAATGTAACCCAAAGAACGCTTATCTTGCCACTTTTAATTGCCAATTTTGCTTACACATTTTAGTTACCAAATCATTCTTTAATCAATTCGTCCATTGGTGAGTGTCCTCTAAGATGAAAGAAGTGTCAACCAAGTAATAATGTAAGGCAAGAGAGAGATCATGCCGTTGATAATGAACCCTCAAAGAGGATTAAACCATTAAGCATGACCTCAATCTCAAGCTTAAAGGATCCCAAGCTTGAAACAACCCTCAAAAGCAAATGAAAGAGTGAAGTAAAGAGGGAGGTTGCAGAGTTTATAGTGCTGAAATAGAGTGGAAAACAACACCGAAAGATGCTATCAACTCAAACAAGAGGTGTTTAAGACCCTAAAACACCAACTTGTGAAGACTATTACACTACAACCATGCAAAACAAGACTCAAATGAACTAACCAGCCCAAAACAGAGCTAAAGCAGGCTATTTCAGAGGCTAAAACATGCTGGACTTGAGCTAAGTTAAGCTAGAAAAACATGCTAACATATAAAGCTAACTAGGCATGCAAACAAGACACAAGGAGGGGAGGCTAACCCCTTCAAATTTGGACTTCAAAATGAGTTTTTTGCCACTGAAAAACCTCTGAAATTCAGTGGTTAAAAGGCCAAAAAAATTTGGTTTGAAAGTGGTGAACAAAGGCACAAAAGCTTTATAAACAAAGAAGTAAGATGGGTGAACCACCCCCTAACTGAAAATGGCCTCAAACCACCACCTTTAGGCCACTAAAATAGAGTTTTTTACAGTTCAAAATTAGCCCCAAAACAACCCAAAAATTGTAGAAGAAGATGGCAAATCAAGTATGTAAAACAAGCTAACAAAGCAAGTGTTATACCTCTTGAAGCCAAGGCACAAATTAGGCAACAAATCAAGCCACAACCACCTTCTAAAGCTCAAAAAGGGTCTCAAGTACCTCAGGCCAAAGTGAAGCAAGTTTGGTCAAGGAAGTGCATGCAAAAGTATAGGATTTGTGAGCAAATGTATACAAAATTACAAGAGAGAGAAATCTAGAGAGAGAGAATTTTGCTCCAAAATTTTCTAAACTTCTACAATGGGGGAGAAGGTCCCATATTTATAGAAAAACAAGCTTTCAGCTGAGTTAAATCAGTCCATACACGTGTATGGTGATCAAGCCCATTGTGCCAACAGTTGGAACAGTTGCCAAGAAAATATATGCGAAAAAGGTCACTGGTGGCCGGCAAGGCACACGAGTGGCCAGCATGCCACAATTGGTGGCTGGTAGCCTCAAACAGTGGCCGGCTAGCCACCAGGGGTTACAAGCTTGAAGCACTAAAGTTTTGGGTTTGAAACACCAAGGTTTTGGTCCAAAACAAGGCACAAAACAGACACGGTTCAGGGCTAAAAAATAGGGCACTCTGCCGAGAACCTCGAGCACTCGAAACGAACACAAGCAATCACAATCATCGTGTGTACAAACGATGGTGTCCAAGTCTTGAGGACGGTAAAAAATGGGGTGTCTACACTATACTAGACCACTTGAAGTCGTTCAGGCATGACAAACACCAAAGGAATTGCACCTCTAAAGGATTTAAGGTCTCTTAGACCCAATGAGTGCACAAGACTGTACGATGCAGGTACACAAGATAGTGCGAGGTAGGTTGCACAAGATAGTACGACACAAGATGCGCAAGATAACACGAACAAAGTGCACAAAATAGTGCGATACAGGATGCACAAGATAGCGCGATACAAGGGATGCCCAAGATAGCACGATACAAAGTGCACAAGATAGTGCGATATAAGGGTGCGCAAGATAGCACGATACAAAGTGTATGACTGTGCGATAGCTGCATTGAGTGAGATTATTGCGCGATAGATGCACAGAATGTTGCGTGATAAATGCACAGAGTGATATGATTGTGCAATAGATGCATGACGTAGTATGTGTGACAAACAATGTAACGAATGACATAGAGAAAATGCAGTAAGCCAACAAAGTGGCGCTTTTAGAAATCACCTCACGGGGCGAGTGGCAAAGAACCGTTCTACTCTGATGGGGATCTCCCCCTTGTGTTCTTCGAACTCTTACCTTCAACTCACAGTTCAAAGTTCCTCAGATATCGGCAAGGGGTAACATCTGCATGTGAAAACCATGGATGCTGCTTTGATTGCCATTCTGACTTGAAGCAGGCTTGAACTCGGGGTCAAGGGACACTTATACTCTAGAGAAATGGCTAGGCCTGAGAATGTGCACCTAGAATGCAGTCTCGAAATTTGCTGAAGTTCAAACACACTAAGATGCTCCAAATTTTCCCTATTTTCTTTTGCTTTGCAGTCCGGAACCCATGTAGCTTCAGATAGGTCCTGGTTCTATTGCTTTCACTTTTGATCGATGTTGGACCACATAGTTTTATGAAGGAACGAATCCTATTTTGCACATATGTTGTGAATGGCACAACACTTTGAGTACAAAACGATTTATTTTTGAAATTGAAATTGAGAATGAGTTCTTAACCGGGTATTGAGCCTACGACTGACCAAGGTCAAAACAACTCAAAACAAAAATAACAAATACAACACTTAGATGTTTGCTTTCCACCGGTAGAAAATCCCTCGCTTCATGGGGAGCCCACTGCTTTTCCAGGTATTGTTTCCTACCCTTTTCTTATTTATGGCTTTCACATCACTCTGGCACTCAATCTATATTTATCTGAAAAGCTCTTTCCTTACTTTTTCTCTCAATGCACATCTCTCTATTCTTTAATCTTTCTTATTTTTTATCCTTTCCCAGGATGGTTAATGAATAAACATGAAGTTGTGGGCTCTTGCCCCTGATATTTTGCTAGATTTTCCTTCTTTCGCTCACAACTAGTGAGCTTTCCCGCAGAGGGGTTGTGGTGTGATTGGATGTGCAGCAGATCTGCAACTGACATCGGTTGATGATGCCCTTAACTTAACTTGACTGAGATGAGTTACAACATGTCCCACCGACAACTATACAATTGATTGGTCTCACACATTATGTTTTCCACTTCCCCATTCTAGTTTAGACGCCAATTTAGGTGTGATCGTTCAAATGAGGGAATTGAATATCCAGCTCCATTTCCAGTTCATGCTTCACACTTGGCTTGGTACCTCACTGCTTGGAGGATGAGAAAACTTTGGCCTCTGCTGTTAGCTTCAGCTGTGCCCTTCCTGGAGAGTGTGCTAATAGTGGGGAAAAGACAGAAAAACCTGACTTGACTGTGCCCCTAGTTAATCATTTTGACTATTTTTTTTTTTTGTTTTTTGTTTTTGGCTTCTGCTAAAACAATTTTGACCAACATGAGAGTTAGATTAACATGCTTGTTCGAGTTTCTATTTTGAAATCATGTAAGTCAAGTTATGAGCACTGAAAATTTTCCTTTTTTGGGTCCAAGAAATGGTCCAGTTTTGGAAAAATGGAATAATTTTTGAGAAAATTAGTCAGCTTTATTAAAAATCCTCAAAACTATTTTTGCAAATGACCACTACCAGACCAACGAGAAATTAACTCTTGAGATGCACAACCTCAGATCTGAACTTGATTTGTCCTGCAACTAAATCTTCTAACGGAGTAGGACACCCGATTTTGAATGAAGATGAGCTCGAAGATGTGTCAATTTGCACATGGATAGGATAGCCAAGTTTGAATAAGGATAAGCCAACCAACATGGATGAGACAAGTAGGTTGAAAATGGTTGGGGCCGAACTTCAGGATGAAGTTGCCTACGTATCCCAAAGATAGAGATCAGGCCATATGTAGTTCCCGGGGTTAAGGTACACTCGGGTATTAACACTCTCCTTTTGCGCTCTAACTTTTGCCAAGGTCGCCCTTTCAGGTTTTCGACCTTGCGAACTCTATTTTTCATTTCATTTCATTTTTCCTTTCTTCTTTTCTCTTTCTGTTTTGTTTTTCTTCATTTCTTTTTCTTTTTTTTTTCTTTGTTTCCATTTTTTTCTTTTTTTTTTCTTTTGCTTCTTTTTTTTTTTTTTGCTCTAACTTTTGCCTGGGTCGCCCTTCTAGATTTTCGACCTAGCGAGCCTCTCAAGGATAGAAAAGTTTAACTTGTCTATATTGATCAGCTGTAGGATCTCCAAGCCATCTGAATCCATGAGAATAACTGCCGTTCGCTGATGATGTACTCTTGATGATGTAAGAACCTATCCGATTCAATCTGAATTTTCCCCTAGCGTTGTGGATAGGAACTCAATTGTCCTTCAACAATAAATTTTCTTCTCTTAGATTCTGGGATTTGGCTTTCTTGCTGATCTCCATTAGTTTGAGAAATGACCCAATTTTTTGAATCTTCGATCACATCTGACATTTTTGCCCCTAGTTCAAGATCTGCTTCTCATCCAGCTATGCAAGCTTTCTCTGATGACATTTAACCTTACTGCCCCTAGTTCAAGGGTTGCTTCCAATCTGACCATGCAAGCCTCACATTTTGGTTGAAGGTTGATCATTCTAAATGGTTCGAGGTTTGAAAGCAAAGGGGTCGAGTCTTGAGGCCGAGAGTGATCCTATGCTGTACAATCTGAAGATCAATTCCAAGCATGTCTTCGTAGGACCACGTAAAACATTTTTGAAATCTTTTAATAAAGCGACTAGTCGCTCGTGCTCTTCTGAAGACAATGTAAAACCAATCTGGTCAAGCCAGGATCCTTCTCCGTACTCACATTAACAGACATGATCTTATTCATTAAGGGCTTAGCACGCCTATCTTCCTCTTAATTGATCAAATTCTTGCAAATCCCGAGGAATTCCTCTCTTTTTGTTTTCGTCACAATGTAGAAAAGTTTTGAAAAAACTTTGGTTAATGCAATGATTTAAAGGCACAAAAAAGTAGGTGAAAAGTACTATCGCTCCATTCAGATCTTCTGGTTCAATTGGCTCAATGATAGAAATAGACTCAAAAGAAAGAGTGAAAAGACAAACAAAAACAAACAGGGAAATGATGCCCGAGCTGACACCCCCAAAATCACCAACCTTCGACACAACAAGTCTGACTCAATACCCAAGTTCGAAAGTACAATAACCAACATTTTCAAAGTGCTAAAACAATACGTGCCATCCACCATATCTATAGTAAAATGGGTGCCATCAGTAGGTGGTTCCTCTCTGATCACATAGTCACATTATCCCTCCATGTTCATTGATCCAGTGCCGATAGACTTTGTAGGACCTGGTGAAGTGATGACCTTATTGTCAATCAGGTCTTGAATTTTATGGTGAAAATGAAAACAACCATCAATGTCATGGCCGGTTTGTTGATGGATGGCACAGTACTTGGTAGCATTATACCTGGATGGAAGGGGATCAAGGAGAGGCCAAGGGTCAAGGGGCTTGAGATGGCCTTGTCCTATGAGGATTTAGAGAGCTTTGGATAAGGTCATGAAAAGGGGATTGTAGGTGCATTTACCAGTCGTGGAGGGATTGATAAAGGGGTTGGCAGGTGTTGACTGGGTTTGATGATCTCTTATGAGTGTAGGATTGGAGCTGAAATCGGTGTTTTTGGTACGACATCCCTTTTCATGATTTATCCCTGGATTCAAAATGCCTCCAACCTGAGTGGCAAAAGTGTCATCCACAGTTTTTGCAACAACTGCAAGCACTTGCTGCTTGTTCAGCCCTTTAGCCTTCAAAGCCTCAATAGCCCACTGAAGATGTTCATCAGGATAAATACTTGCCTCGGCCTTGTTCTTGCCACTTGCTTCAGTTTTGCGAAGGGATTAGGTCACTGCATCGAGGTGAGGCCTAGTTGTTATTAACATGCCACCACCTAGACCTAAGATAGATTTAGGTTGGCTCTTTTCAATTGCAGCTCGCCCCAAGATTGAGAAGCCTTTTGGCGTGAAATTTCTAGCTTATGATGTGGTCGATGATGGACCAAAATCCCAAAGGCTAAATCTACCATAGTTCTCTGCAAATCTTTAATCATGCTCATTAGCTCAGAAGTAGTGGGTTTATGGGTTTGAGATGATTGGGATTTGAGTGCATCCATCATGCACAAGTCTATGCTTCCTGAAATGAACACCTCAAGCTTGGGTAAATAGGCTGGGGTGATGTATATGCTGGGGTTGTAGGTAGATGGCAATGTATGGATTAGGTTGAGGTGTGAAGGTAATGGCTTAGTGCTAGCCTGAGGTCTTTTTGGTGGAGCTATAATCTCTTCGTTAATAAGATCCTGAATCTTATGATGGAGGCAGATGCAACGGTTTGTATCATGACCGTGTTGTTGATGATAGGCACATTATTTAGCAGGGTCATATCTTGGTGGAAGAGGATTTGGGAGAGGTCGGGGTTCTAGGAGCTCTAGGTGCCCCTTTTCTAGCAACGTCTTCAAGGCTTGAGAGAGATTCATGTAAAGAGGATGGAAATTTCGGGCTTGGGGCCGAGTTGAAGTGGTTGGTCTTTGGCTATTACCAGGAGGAGGGTTTTTGATGAGACTGGTGATAGTGTTTACTTCTAAGCATTTCACAACTGTGCTACCACTGGTAGTAATATTGGAACTACGAACAATATTCTTCCTCACAGGCTCATTATCTTCCACAATGAGCCTTTGTTTGATGGCATCCTTGATTTGAACCCCAATTTCATGGAGGTCCTTAATGTTGAATATCATTTTCTGCAATATCTCAGCTTGCCTAGCCATATCTTGTTGCAGCGAACCTACTGATTGCTGAAAATGGATCAATAAATCCTCTAGATTTCTCAAAGGCTGAGCCATGATAGGGGTAGATGGTCGTGCTCTAAATAGAGGTGATCTAGTTGGTAAACGTCAGAACAACAGAACCGGTGAGCCCTGTCTGGTCCTTCTTTGCCTTGCCACCGGCGAAGGAAACACTGGTTGCCCTTGAACTAAATTTATGATCTGACAAAGTCTATCGACACGAGTCCAGAGTACCTGGGGGGATATCAGAGCCTTCTGAAGCTGTGGTCCCAGGACTACCTAGCAAAAGAGAAAAAAGACGGCACCTCAGCCCAATTTCATAGAACAGATATGATCACAGCTGAATGAATGTACGCCCTGCTGATTTCTACTCCACAAACTAATACCAACTATACCACTAATATGAAGCACCTCTGTATAGTTTGATTGTAAAGCATATACCAGGTAAAGAGAGCCAAAACACCCCTATGAGGGGAGTAGGGTTACCCTATCCTAGCTTTGGTATGATCTAAGGTTTCACTACTTCAATCAAGTTGTTTCACGTAATCCTGCATTTGGGTAAGCATCCTGTCCTAAGTTTAGAACAGTCACTATGGCTTTTTATATGCAACTAGGCCAAATGGTCAAATGGGGTACCTCAGCAAGACTACCTAATATATCTCTCACACCTAACACTGAGAAGTGAAAGGAAGATCAAATGGTACAACGGTAGTTCAGATCCAAGGGTTGTATTCCCATCATGTTAGAGCCCACGACCAGTCAGCCTTTTGGTAAGCTTTTAGGCAAGCCTCTAACAAATCGTCCAGGAATAGCAGATGGAAAACACAATGACTTAAGCACACCAATGCAAATGCAATGCAAAGAACATATAAGTGTAGATCAAATTTCACATCACAAATTTCAAGTCCAGTTCTCTAATTCCCCAGCAGAGTTGCCAGAAACTGTAGCTTGACTTTTCGTGCTCCTTTCGAAAGACGACTAACCCTACAGTTCGGACTCTCGTGGTTCTGAATCTGATCTCACAAGTGCAATGTGAAATAGATAAACACTAAAGAGTCCAAATCCGACAAATCTTTTGAAAAATCGATTTTGAATAAAAAATGCCAAAAATGGACTACTTTGCCGGATACAGAGTCGCCACCTAAATATTTTTGGAAAATTTAGGAAACCCATGACTCGTGCCAAAGGCCACGTGTCCATTATCACCAAGATTGTCTCGGCTCGGGAAGTTAGGTACGAGAGGGGAAGGTCATGAATTGAGCACCCCCGCTCGCCCGATCAAAAGATCGGCCTCTACTAATCATGATGTGAATTTTATTTACATTATATGCTCTTGTTCCGATTTATTAGGCAAACATTACTATGTGATGCGCACACACACAAGTATAGACTAGCTTCCAAAAATTGGAACATTTTGATTTCATGTTTGTTTTTTAAAAGAGTTTGTGAATGTGCCACTTGAAAGAGTGGGCTCAAATGTACATGAATCAAACTATCCCAATTCAAGCAACTAGCCTTCATCCATAGGCATTCAAACAGTTTATCACTTAAGCACTTAGCTTCATGGTGAACATGCTTTGATATGGCAACACTCACACTCATACAATTATGCTAAAGCAAATAAAATCTCACCTAGTACTCCGAGGTAAGCCAAAAGAAATAAAAGAATTAAAAAAAAATGCATGATCCTACAGATGCAAATTGACTAATGCAACACATGCGATATGCAATCTAAACAGGCTCGGCTACTTAACATGGCATGTGAATCAGTTTGATAACATGCGGTCTAAGCACGTATTCAAAGAATATTAAACTAACAATGCAAGTTAAAATGATGAATCGAGCCTCAATGCATGCAAGACAATAGATGCAAGGCATGAGAGATGCTAAACGAAATATGATGCCCTAAACTAACCATCATAAGCAGTTAAATAAAAGAGAGAAAGACGTGGGATTGGAAGACATACACATTATTACAACTATGCCCTCGCGCAGGTAGGATCCGAATAAACAATCTGGCTAATTAACTAATTAACTAACTAACTAACTATTACAAATCGAATAAACTAACTATGCTAACTAGTTAATTAGCTATTACAAAACGAATTAGCTAATTAATTACAACATGAAATAAAGTAATTAACTAATTAACCCCGGAAGGGAGGGATGCTCATGCATGCGCGTATTTCTATCCGACAAGCACACTTTGCTGCTTCCAGAATGCTTCTGTTACACAGTAGAACACTTGCACTGTTTTTCACCTAAAAACCAACTTTGTTTTGCTAGAAAAGTACACTGCTTGATTTTGCAAAGGTGGCCAGCAGGCTAGAAATGGTGGTTTGCAGGCCACAAATGTTGGTATGCCGTCTACTAAAGTGGCTTGCCGGACACAAAAAGTGACCTATCGGCTATTGATTATTGGTTTCTCCTGCTGCAATCAGAGAGCAAAAAGAACAAGCATGGGGTATTCTCAAGGATTTGTTTGCACAACTTATCCCTCCTTATCATCAAAGAGCTCAAAGGAGTATCAATGGATGCAATTTCATTGCATGATGGTCTATGAACCAAAGTGTGCAAGTTCAATAAATGCAACAAATAAAGACTCAAACCTCCTTCCTATCATAGATGATCAAGGGAAATGGTTGTCAATGACTCTTGAACCGTTTTTATCACTAATGAGTATGAAATGACTCAAGACTCAAGGGTTCAATTGACATCCGATTGAACCCAAGTTGATTTTATTATCTTGCATCATTTTTAGTTCCAAGTTTTATTATTCCATTTTAATTACCTTTCCATTCTTTAATCCATTTCGTCCAATAGTGAGCTCTAAGTTCTCCAAGGGAAAGAAGCATCAAATAAAGAGTTGTTTTAGGCATGAGAGAAGTGTCATGCTGTTGACAATGAACCCCAAAGGGATTAAACCATTAAGCACAATACCTTAATCTCAAGCTTAAACAAACAACTAGTTTGAACCAACTTTCAAAGCAAAACAAAAGCCAAAGCCAAGAAAGGAGGGAGGTTGCAGAGGTGATTAAAGGTGATCACAAGTATGGAAAGCCATAAACAAATACTATCAACTCAAATAGGTTGGTGGCTAAGGCCTAAACCACCAAGCCTATGGGGACAATTACACTACAAGCATACTATACAAAGCATAAATGAAATAAACACCTTAAAACAATCGTAAATAAAGCTAAAATAGTGCTGAAATTGAAGTGAAAATAGCTAAAAGAGTAAGCTAAAATAATAGAGAAATTAAGCTAGTAAACAAGCCAAAGGAGCGGTGGCTAACCCCTCCATTTTTGGAACCTCAAAATAACATTTTTAGCCTCTGAAAAACTCTGAAATTCAGTGTTTAAAAGCTTAAAAGAAGATAGTGTAAATGTGGGAAACACAAGGGTAAAGGCTAGAGAAGCAAGGTGGAAAGAGAGGTGAACCACACGTCCACCCTTTAAGGCCTTAAACCACAAGTTTCAACCAAAAATTACAGAGTTTACACAGCCCAAAAATTGTAGAAAATAGTAGGAAAATAATAGGAAAATAGCAAACAAAACCAAGGAAAACAAGCTAAGCCTTATACCACTTGAAGAGGAGAGCACTTCCAAGCAACAATACAACACAAACACACCCTCAAGAGCTCAAGTAAGGCTCAAAAGTACCTCAACTCAAAGATGGTAAGGTTTGGTTAAGAGTGTGTAGGCAAAAGCTCAAGAAATTTCAAGAGAGAGAGAGAATTGTAGAGAGAGAGAGAGAGATAATTAATTTTGCTCCAATTTTTCAAACCCTCAAAAATAGGAGAGGAGGTACTATGTTTATAGAAAAACAGGCCACTCCCTCAAAAACATCCATCCATACACGTGGGAGCAGATGCAAGCATCTGTGCAAACAGTTGGCACAGCTGGCAGAAAATATCTGCAAAACACACTTTGTGGCTGGCAGGCCACACTCTTGGCTGGCAAAGCACAAGGGTGGTCGGCAGCCAAAAGGAGTGGCCAACAACCCATAAAAATAGGCTTGTAGGTCCCATGTTTTTCAGGTTTGAAAGGCCAACGCTTTGGTGCAAAGACAAGGCACAAGGTTTGCAGGGTTCTGAGGCTCAGAGCTGTGGCATTCCACTGAGGACTTTCGACCACTTGCCAAGCATATACATTCATCATTGGGTGTGCAAGTAATGGTGCCCAAGTCGTAAAGGCGGTCAAAAATGGGGTGTCTACGGTAGTTCATCAAGTATAGTAAGCTTCCAATGATTTAGGCATACTCTAATTGAGAAATACTTTCCTGTACATTTTTAGAAAGGAACAAATTAGCATCCACAAGTGTTCTAGCAAGATGATCATCATCTTTGCTAAATTTGTCAAGTATTTTCTCAATGTAATATGATTTTGACAAAGCATAACCTTCTAATGTTTTGGTAATTTTTATACCAAGAATTACATCAGTAATCCCCATGTCTTTCATGTCAAAATGTTTATTCAACATTTTCTTGGTAGTTTTAATCATGTCATTATTAGTACCTATGATGAGCATATCATCCACATAAAGACATACTATTATATAACCTTTGTCTGTGTTTTTAATATAAACATATTTGCCACATTCATTAATTTTAAACCATTTGACATCATTGCCTTGTCAAATTTGTCATGCCATTGCTTTGGTGCTTGTTTTAAACCATATAATGATTTAACTAATTTACACACTTTCTTTTCTTTCCCTGGAATAGAAAAACCTTCTGGTTGATCCATGTAAATTTCTTTATCTAACTCATCATTTAAGAAAGTGGTTTTCATATCCATTTGATGAATTTCTAGATTGTACAAAGATGCAATGGCAATTAGGATTCTAATGATGTTATCCTAGTAACTGGTGAGTATGTGTCAAAGTAGTTAAGACCTTCTTTTTGTCTATATCCTTTGACCACAAGTCTTGCCTTTTATTTGTCAATTGATCCATCCACTTTCATTTTCCTCTTGAAAATCCACTTGTATCCCTGGCGGCAAATCCACCAATTCCCAAGTGTGATTTTGCAAGATGGATTCAACTTCGTTGTTTATAGTTTCTTACCATAAAGGAGCCTCAGGACTGGACGCAGCTTCTTTAAAAGTTAAAGGCTCATTTTCTAATAAAAAAGTTAGAAAATCTGGACCAAACGATTTTGAGGTTCTAGCATATTTACTACGCCTAGGTTCATCTTCCTCATTTTGATCTATCTCTTGCGCTTGTTGTTGATCATGTTCGTGATCTTGACTAGAAATAGCATCTTAAGATCTTTTATAAGTACTAGTCTTTTGTCCAATCTTATTTGAAATATATGTTCAAAGAACGATATATTATGAGATTCAATAATAGTATTTACATGTATTTCGGAATGTTCTGACTTACGAATCAAAAATCGATATGCACTACTATTCTTGGCATAACCAATGAATATGCAATCAATAGTTTTAGGACCTATCGTAATCTTTTTAGGACTAGGAATAGCCACTTTAGCCAAACACCCCCACACTTTTAAGTATTTGTAGGATGGTACTATCCCATGCCATATTTCATAAGGTGTTTGATTCACTTTCTTTCGGAGTACTTTATTTAGAATATAATTAGCAGAAAGTATTACTTCCCCCCATAAGTTTTGAGGTAATCCAGAACTTATTAACATGGCATTCATCATTTCTTTTAAAGTCTTATTTTTTCTTTCAGCAATTCCATTTTGCTGAGGTGAGTAAGGAGCGGTGGTTTGATGAATTATTCCATGTTCTTTACAAAACTCACCAAGAGGTGATTCGTATTCACCACCTCTATCACTTCTTAGTTTTTTTAATTTTCTTACCAAGTTGATTTTCTACTTTATTCTTATATTGAATAAAAGTTTCCAAAACTTCATCATTGGTTCAAATTAAATAAACATAACTATATCTAATATAGTCATCCATGAAAGTGATAAAATATTTTTTCCCACCTCTAGTTTGAATTGATTTAAAATAACAAATGTCACTATGAATTAATTCAAGTGGTTCCATACTTCTTTCAATTATATGAAAAGGAGTTTTGGATAATTTTGCCTCAACACAAATTTCACATTTATGATTTAAATCAATGTCAAATTTAGGTAAGTATTCCATATTAATTAATCTACGCAAAGATCTATAATTAACATGTCCTAGTCTACCATGCCATAAGTTTGAAGACTCAAGCAAATAAGAAGAAGATGTATTATTATTAATAACAGAGGGTACAATAGTTATTACATTTAGTTTGAAAAGGCCATCAAACATGTAACATTTTCCTACATATATCTCGTTTTTGGTAAGTACAAACTTATCACTTTCAAAAACTAGCCTAAACTCATTTTTACTCAACAGAGATCCAGAGACTAGATTCTTGCGAATGTCTGGTACATGCAGCACATTGTTGAGAATGAGTTCCTTTCCAGATGTCATCTTCAGAATAATCTTTCCTTGTCCTTCAACTTTAGAAGTTGAGGAGTTACCCATAAAAAATTGTTCACCATTGTCCACCACAAAATAAGAAGTGAACATCTTTTTATCGGCACAAATATGGAGAGTAGCACTAGTGTCCACCCACCATTCTTTAGGATTTCTGACAAAGTTTTCCTTGGAAACAACTGCAGCAAGATTTATGTCATCTACACAATTGGAAATTTTGTCCACTTCGGTCATATTAGCTTAAGCAGGCTTCTTGCTTGATCTTCCTTTGCCTTTGCGCTTGCTACAACAATCTTTGGCCCGATGTCCCTTTTTGTCACAGATGTAACACTTGCCATTAAATTTGTACTTCTTAGTTTCCCCTCCTTTAAAGCCTTGTGCGAAACTTTCTCTAGAATATTTCTGTTTCTTTGCTTTTGAAGCATGTTCCACCACATTTGCCTTAGACTCCATTGTTGTCCTCTTCAATCCTCAAACGCACAATCAATTCTTCCAAAGTCATTTCTTTGCGCTTGTGTTTGAGGTAGTTCTTGAATTCCTTCTAGCCTTGTGGTAATTTTTCAATTAAGGCAGCAACTTGGAAGGATTCACTGAGAGATATGCCTTCTGCATGAATATCATGTAGAATAAGTTGGAGATCTTGAACTTGGCTGGTCACAGTCTTAGAATCAATCATCACAAATTCCAGAAATTTGCCTACTATGAATTTCTTCGAGCCAGCATCTTCTGTTTTGTACTTTTTCTCCAGAGACTCCCAAAGTTCCTTTGTCGTCTTGATAGGACTGTAGACATTTTATAATGTGTTATCAAGTCCGTTTAAGATGTAGTTCCGACAAAGGAAATCAACATGTTTCCAGGCATCGATCACAACAACCACTTGCCGGTCGGTTTCATCCTCTTTCAGAGTAGGAGCATTCTCACAGAGAAAATGCGCCAGGTTTAAAGTAGTAAGATAGAACAACATTTTCTACTGCCATCTTTTAAAATCAGTTCCTAAGAACTTCTTTGGCTTCTCACCGTGATTAACTGGCACAGTCATAATAGAATGAGGGGTTAGAGTAATTGCAGCCATCATACCAGTACTTGTTTGAGCATTAGTTTCAGTAGCCATGAATTCTAAATTATAAAGCAAAATTAGAATTAGAATTTTATACTACACAGACAATTGAACTATAAACATAGAATTTAAATTCTGTAAAAATAAAAGGAACAAGAATTGTAACTTTTATTTCCAATTAATTTGAAAATAAAAAAATTTATTTAAACAAATTAATTCCACACAGAAAAATATTTCTGTAACACTTCAAAAATTAAAATACTAAAAACATAATTTTAATTAATGAAAAACTCATAAATTATTTCTGAAAGCCAAAATTAATTTTTGAAAAAGTTTACAAATAAATATTTTGAATTGTTAATGACTACCAATATATTACTACTATTTGTCAAACAGTATATTACTACTATTTGTATTTTCCAACCACAATATTATTTTGGAAAATCACATAAAATAATTTCTGTAAGAAGAAGAAAGAAAGAAAGAAAAGGAAATAAACGAAAAATTCTATATAAACAGAATAATTCGAATTTGTCTTAAGATTGTTGGAACAATCTTCCGTGTAAAATAAATAATGTGAAACCAAATGAAATAAATAAAAATAAATTACCTACAGAATTTATTTATCGAAACAACTTAATAATAAAACGATCAGTCGAGTGTGTGACACTCTGTCCTTAAGACAGATTTGCCCCGTTTCGGTACTTATGGATAAATGGCGTCTATCTCCCAGAATACAATGATCTTTACATAGATTGTAATAGCACTCCAAACAATCTGTACGGTGAACAAAACCTGTGTTCTATACTCTCAGAATTTTCCTAAAATTATATGAAGAATATATATGCAAGAGAGCAAAATCTGGTGTAACAATCCTGACCCATGATTAAGAAGGCTTAATAAGTAATTAAAGTGAAATTGAAGGCCTTATCTGCATTAATTGACTGCGTGTTGCATTATTTGTATTTATATCTGTTTATCATAGAAAGATCTGTTCATGTTTATGTTTTGTTCTGCAAATTGAAGGCCTTATCGGCATCCGATTACAAAATTGACTTCGGTTATGTGTTATTTGGAATTTTTAGAATTTTATGGTAGGTTTGATTGAAATTCGATTCGAAATGATTAAATTAGAATAATTTAATGTCCAATTGATTAGTTTGATCAACAATTTAATTACACTATTAACTAAGCTTATATAAGTCTCCCATATGTGCTTCACCTCTTTTCTTCAACACGCTTTTGAGCCTACTCAAGTAAACAAACATGAGAGAGGGAGAGAAAGCAGAGATTTGAGCTCAACCAAAGAATTTGCTAGAAATTGAAGGGATTGGACTTAGAAACACAAGAATCAAGCTTCTAGTTCTCACATTGATAAGCATAGATAAGAATTCAACCTTTAGATTGTACAATTATGATGTGTAGGACATGAACTCTAGAGAATTAAGTTGGATGATACAAGAATTGAGTTAGAATTGATGAAATTGAGCCATATCTTGCATGCATGCATAATTCTCATGATTTAGTAGTTGAATTCAAAGAATTTCCTCTTGCATGTCTTCATTTTAGTCTTGTTCTAAGAATTCAACAAGTTTTTGAGTTAAACACCTCATTTAATCATGTTTTGAAAGCTTTGAACTTGCATCTTTACATGCATGATGTGTAATGACATGTTATCACAATTTTAAGTTGAGTATTGCATAATTGGCAAGCTTTTGGGCATTGATTTTGTGAAATGATTTTCAATTCCCAATGTTTTCCAAGCTCACACATGTTTCCTGAAGTTTTTGGCCCAAAAAGATGAGTTTTGATGTATTGAATTTGAGTTTTGAGCTGGAAAGAGCAATTTGGAAATTCTAGAATTCTGTCTCTCCGCTCGAGCGACAGAACCTGTGCTCGAGCGACCACCTCTGTTTTTGCACCCCTGTTCGAGCGACAAAAAGTTAGCTCAAGCGTAAAATACATGCTCCCAGAAGTTTACAAGTTTTGCAAACCGCTCGAGCACAAGAGTTGTGCTCGAGTGAAGACCTGAGTCTTACGCTTGAGCTAGGGTCGAGCGGGAAAAATCAAGCAACCAGTACTTTTGCAGAGTTTACAGTCTGCTCAAGCAACCACTCACATTTTAACATGTTTGTTCGAGCGAAGGAAGTTGCGCTCGAGCGAGACCCCTATTTTTAGCAAGTTTAGTTAAATGTTTCCAAATATATTTTAGCATCTTCATTGCATCCTAGGCATTCCTAGGCCAAGATTAAGACATAATAATGAGGATAAGAAGTAGAAATACACCAAGATAAGAAAGGATTAAGGTAATGATTCCGGTTGTGTAATTTAGTACATGTTCGTTCTATGACTATGTAGGTCATGCGCCACAAGACATTTGATTTGCCTACGCTGTCTGTTTGCTTTGGAGCCAACTGTGAGTAATAATTTAGTAAAGCTATGTTCAACTTTATTTATTTTCTGTATATGAAATAAGACTTGTTTTATGAAATGTTATGTTCTTTACAATGAATGATTGTCCAGTTTCTGACAAGTACTCATGGCAACAATTCCGTGGTTCAAGTATGTTATCTGTTCCCGGTACTGGAGGTTCCTTGTGGAACTGACAAGTTATCCGTTCCTAGTACTGGAGGTTCCTTTATGGAACTAACAAGTTATTCGTTGCCAGTACTAGAGGTTTCTTTATGGAACTGACAAGTTATCCGTTCCCAGTATGAGAGCTTCCTTTATGGAACTGACAAGTTATCCGTTCTTAATACTGGAGGTTCCTTATGGAACTGACAAGTATGACCTATAATGCTCTGGATATGATCTGTTAGCACTATTAAATGTACCAAGTTTACTCAAACATGAAGAATGTGAATATGAATCTCTATTTGATCTTATTTCTATTATGCTTTGAATAAGAATATAAATATGAATCTGTTTTCTGAATCTGGTAGGGGATATCATTCATTTAAACCCTTTACTCTATTATTATTCACTGGGCCGTCGCTCACTATTTATATTATGTATGTAGGTGAGCAAGCGTGTGACCAGGCCTAAGCTGTTGCCCAGAAAGTTTAGGGTCAGCCAGCCACCGTGCTTTCCAAGAGGTTCCCATATATAGAAGTCAAGTTTTGTGGACCATGCTAAGAGTTATTTAGTGTATCATGATGTTTATGTTTGTCTTGTTTTTGTTTATCTGCACGCTGGGCTAAGTCCCTTTTTATGATGCTTGTACGGTGTTTCAAGACTTATGTGAATACGACATCTTGCATGTATATTTTATATTAAGTTTCAAATTTCTATCCCATGTATGTCAACACAGCTCGATGGACTACGTTATTTTGTATATTTGCTTTCGTAGCCCCTAATTATATGTTATTCTATTAAGAGGCTTTTGGTAATCTGAGGATTACTGGCCGATTACGATGCTAAACCTATAGGGACGGGGTTTGGGTTGTGACAAAGTGGTATTAGAGCACGTGTTATACCGTACACATGAGTCCATATGAGCTATAGGATATCCTAGAAAAGAAATAGGGACATTTCATCTGCATGTGTGAGTGTGTAATAATCTTTATAAATGTGAAAACTGAATTTGGACTTGAACAAATGAAATTGAAAGAAATGAACAAGATTATTCCTGTGTTTATTATTACCTTGTCTTTTTATAGCATCATGGAAAATGCAAGAAGTAATGATACAAGTGAATCCTCAGAGGCTAGCATGAGTCATATAGAACAAATGCTTGCAGCTCTGACTGAAACACTGACACAACAATAGAGGCAACAACCTTTGCCCCCTCTGCCTCCACCAGCATAACACGAGCCAGATAACAATGATATAGTCAACCTGACTCAGAAATTCATGAAGATGAAACCACCAACTTTCCTCGGAGGTATTGAACTATTAAAGGCTGAAACGTGGTTATTGGAAATGGAGAAATTATTAGAAGTGTTTCCCTATTCTGAGATTCAGAAAGTTCTTTTGGCCACCTACACTTTGAAAGATGAAGCCTAGAGATGTGGTTATTGATCCGAAATAGTAATGGAAACATGACATGGTCACAATTTAATGAGATTTTCTACAACAAGTATTTTCCCTAATGCTTCAGAGATCGGAAAGTGTCAGAATTTCAAGAACTTAAGCAGGGAAGAATGTCTGTAGCCGAGTATGAAGCTAAATTCACTGAATTGGCTCGGTTTGCCCTACACATGGTGGATACTGATTACAAGAAGGCACAAAAATTTGAAGGCGGTTTAGATTTGGAGGTGTTTGACCGAGTTGGCGTCTTGAAGTTGCTGACATATGTAGAAATACTTGATAGAGCATTGATGGTAGAGACCATTTTGGCAGCAAAGAAACAAGCTCCAGCTCCAACAACTGAATGGAAGGGTAAACGATCCGGATTCAATTTCAAGAAAGGCCGGTCATTTTCAAAAAGGCAGAATACGGGGATCTCTAGTAGCTCCAGCCAGAGTAGTGGCTCTATTCCAAACTATCCCAATTGTGGAAGAAAGTATAAAGGCACGTGTTACCGTAACTCAGGTGCGTGTTTTTGGTGCGACAAGACTGGCCACATGATTAGAGATTGTCTGCTGAGATTAGACAATGCTAACCGTCCTACAGCAAGTTCAGCCGGATCTCCTCCTGTAACGAGGACTAATGCGAGAACTAATACCAAGAGTATTACCGAGAATGAGGCGCTAAGGCAAGAGAGAGTGTTTGCACTAGTGCCTGGAGATGTACAAAACACCGAATCTATGGTGTCAGGTATAATTTCCATCTGTGCTCAAAATGTGTATGTTTTGTTAGATTCCGGTTCTACACACTCTTTTGTGTCACATGCTTTTTCACGAAAATTGACTCGACCATTAGAACTTATGAATTGTTTACTCTATGTGTCTGCACCATCTGGAGGTTCTATGATATATGCTTATGTATATCCAGCCTGTGACATTATAATTGGTGATATGACATTGTACATTGATTTGTTGCCTTTGAGCATTGATTATTTTGATTTTATATTAGGCATGGATTGGTTGATGAAATATTGTGCCACTATTGATTGTGTGAATAAAACCGTCATGTTTAGACCACCTGGTTTGCCTGAGTTTGTTTTTACTGGAAATGGGGTGGTTCCTCCGCCATACTTGATTTCTTTTATGAAAGCCAGGAAATTGTTAAGAAAAGGGTGTCGGGACTACTTGTGTTGTGTGTTGACTGAGTTTTTGGATAGTGCTAATGTGGAAACGATTCCTGTGGTTTGTGAATTTTCTGATGTATTTCCTATTGACCTACCTGGGGAGTTAATTGATAGGGAAATTGAGTTTACTATTGATGTAGAACCCAGGATACAACCAATTTCTAAGACCCCTTATAGAATGTCAACTTTTGAGCTGAAAAAATTGAAAGTCCAACTCCAAGAACTCTTAAACAAGAAATTCATCCATCCGAGCACCTTCACTTAGAGAGCTCCAGTGTTGTTTGTCAAAAAGAAAGATGAGTCTTTGAGGTTGTGTATTGACTACCGTGAGTTGAACAAAGTAACCGTGAAGAACAAATATCTATTGCCCGAATGGATGATCTGTTTGACCAACTTCAGGGAGCACAAGTGTTCTCCAAGATAGATCTTAGATTCGGGTATCACCAGTTAAAAGTCAAGGCAGAAGATGTAGAGAAAACTGCAGTCAGAACTATATACGGACACTAAGAATTTTTGGTAATGCCATTCGGAGTAACTAATACACCCACAGCATTCATGGACTTAATGAATAGAGTGTTTAAACAATTCCTTGATGAGTTTATTGCTGTGTTCATTGATGATATATTGATCTATTCTAAAAGCAGGGAAGAACATGAAAATCATCTGAGAATTACTCTACAGGTCCTAAGGAAAAAGAACTTATATGCAAAATTTTCCAAATGTGAATTTTGGCTTAACAGTGTGGCATTTTTGGGGCATGTAATAAACAAGGGTGGTATCTCTATTGACCCACAGAAAGTTGAAGCTATTGTGGACTGGCCTAGACTGACAAATGTGTCAGAAGTTAGGAGTTTTCTGGACTTGTTGGCTACTACAGAAGATTTGTGAAAGATTTCTTGAAACTTGCTATGCCATTGACACAATTGACACAAAAAAATGTACCATTTGACTGGAATGATCAACGGGAGTCAGTCTTTC
The DNA here is from genome assembly GCA_030407325.1 of Camellia japonica. Taxonomy (NCBI): domain Eukaryota; kingdom Viridiplantae; phylum Streptophyta; class Magnoliopsida; order Ericales; family Theaceae; genus Camellia; species Camellia japonica. Next base: position 167,521,277 of record JAPPVO010000032.1, read on the forward strand.
AAGAATTGAAAACTAGACTAGTAACTGCACCAGTTTTGATCTTACCTAACGGAACTGATGGGTTTCAGATTTACAGTGATGCCTTCTATAAAGGTTTGGGTTGTGTGTTGATGCAAAATGGGAAGGTAATTGCTTACGCCTTTCAGCAACTTCGTCCTCATGAAAAGAATTACCCGACTCATGATCTTGAATTGGCAACTGTGGTGTTTGCTTTGAAATTTGGCGCCATTACCTGTACGGAGTAACTTGTGAAGTGTATACAGATCATAAAAGCTTAAAATATTTCTTCACCCAAAAAGAGCTGAACATAAGATAGAGAAGATGGTTGGAACTGATCAAGAACTATGATTTACAAATTCTGTATCATCCAGGGAAGGCAAATACCAATGCAAGTGCACTGAGCCAAAAATATATTGGGAATTTTTCGTGTTTGCTCACCAGTCAGAAAGAGTTGTTATTTAATTTGGAGAAGAATGGGATTGAAATTGTATTGTGTGAACAGGGCGGAATTTTAACCGCCATTTCTGCCCAACCAGCAATCATTGAAAAAGTTAGAGAGAAACAATGTGAAGATGAGTTCTTGAAAAAAATTGTTGATGAGATTGACTCAAAACTGAGACCGGGATTTGTGCTTGACAGTAATGTGTTGAAATTTTAGAATTGCCTTTGTGTGTCGGATTGTTTTGACTTGAGGAAATGCATCATGACTGAAGCTCACAATTCAAAATTTGTTATTCATTCGGGAAACACAAAGATGTATAATGACTTGAAACAGAATTTCTGGTGGCCGAGAATGAAAAAGTGTATTGCAGATTTTGTGGCTAGATATTTGCATTGCCAACAAGTTAAAGCTGAACATCAATGACCCGCTGGTTTGCTATAGCCGCTTCCAATACCGAAGTGGAAATGGGAGCACATTACCATGGACTTCATTGTGGGATTGCCTCGCTCTTCTCGAGGTATGGATTCTATCTGGGTCATAGTTGACCGCTTGATGAAATCTGCTCATTTTCTGCCTATTAAAACTATCTATAATACGGACAAGCTGGCTAACATGTATATGAATGAGATTGTGAGGTTGCATGGTGTGCCAGTATCCATTTTATCTGACAGAGATTCCAAGTTCACATCAAGATTTTGGTAGAGTCTACAATGGGCCTTGGAAACTGAACTGTGATTGAGTAGTGCTTACCACTCATAGACAGACGGCCAATTTGAACGAACTAATCAAACTTTGGAGGATATGTTACGAATGTGTGCCCTAGCATGTGTGTGTGTATATATATATGTATGTACGCACCATCGGTATCGCGAGGAGTTCCAGAACAGATGGCGGAGTTGGAGTCACGAAAATGGCGATGCTAGATCTCTAGCTTCACTCTGAAACCCACTTCACCGCAACGGTTTGATTTGATTTGATCTTGTTGACTACTAATCTGATTCACTATTTCATGCCGACGCGATCCGTCACTTCTCGCTCTAAGCAACCACATCGATCTAATTTGATCTCGTCAACCGCCAATCGACGGAGAGAAATCCTTGGGAGCAGCCGGAGTCTCCGTTGCCATAAGCTCTTCGATGCTCACGATTGTGGCCCTAGTAAAGATTTAGTCGTTGTTGTTCAGATCTAAGTCATATAAAGACGTTTGCAGAAAATAGATCTGAAAGAGGCGGTAGCAAGATGGAGATGTGACATCTAAGCTAGAGAAGAGAGAGAGAGAGAGAGAGAGAGAGAGAGAACACGGTTAAGGATGGTGAAGTTAGGGACTAGGGTTAGGATTTGGGTTTCAGATCAGAGAGAAGAGAGAGATAATGAAAGAATTTCGACGGCTGGTCTGCGACAGTGGAGAAAAGCCGACAGCGGTAAGGCGGTGGCAGCGACATTCTTTCCGATCGGGAGATGAAGAGAGAGTGGGTTTTGGGGATGTTTGTTTGGGATGCCCATTGAATTAATTCAGTCATATAAGACAAAAATAAGTTATTTTAGTCAAATAGAATAAGATGTTACATATAATTCATAATCATTTCATTTTTTATCTCACAAAAATTTAAAAGTTAAAAAATCTGTCTCAAACGAGATTTTTTAGTCTCAAGTTAAAATAACTAAAAAGTCAAAAAACTAACTTACATTCCAAACAAAGGCTATATATATATATATATAAGGGTAGTTCAGTTATTGTGTAGGAATATGTCCTTATGAACATAATAATTTTGCACCTAGACTTTTAGATAAAAAAATTTAAAATTTGAACTTTAAACCAATAGCCAAAAATTAAAAAATTATTTTCAAAACGGGCTTATAGTAATACGATGAATGTTAATGCTAAAATAATGATATGTCAATATCGAAAGAAAAAATGGACACTTATTCATAAATCCTTTTTTATTTACTTATGTTTTAGTTTAAATTATTTTTCTATATTCTAATAAATTCTATGGGTGACATAATTATTAAAATATCCCTAATAGTAATTGTAGACACCCCATTTTTGACCGTCCTCAAGACTTGGACGTCACCGCTTGAACACTCGGTGATCATCCATGTTTGTGTTCGTCTTGAGTTCCCGGAGGTCTCGGCTACGCGCCTTGCCTCAGGATCTCTCGACTCAACTGTTTCGTGTCTGGTTTTGCACCAAACACTTGTGCTTTGCCTTGGAGGGGCAGGGAATGGCTTGTGGGCCATCCCCACACTCCACCGGCCATGGCTTGAGGCCACCGGCTGTGTTTTGTTGCCACCGGCCAAATGTTTGGCCGGCCGGCACTCTAGATGGCCGGCCGGCTATCTTTTTTTGGTCAATTGCATCTTTGGCCGGCCGACTACTGTGCATCTGCTTTTGCAGATATTTTGGTGCAGCTGGCATGCACTTGGCTCCCCTCCATACACGTGTATGGAGGGATCTCTCTCTTTAGAAGCTTGTCTTGTAAGCTTACAAGACTAAAAGCTCTATAAAGAGGAGCCTTCTCTCCCCTTTTGAGGGGGTTAGACATTTTTTTTAGACAGCTTTTTTAGGGTTTGAGTTTTAGGGTTAGGGTTTGTTCATATCCTACCTCTATATCTCTTTCTTGTGTGTGTTTTGTCTTACTTTTGCTCACAAACACCCACCATCACACCATCCCTTGGAGCTGAGGCCCTTGAGGTTTGTTTTGGAGGTTTTAGACTGATTTCAACCTAAAGAAGCTGCTGGAGCTCCATTGGTGAAGAGGGTCTTCAAGGGTAAGAAGCTTGTCCCTTTATTCCCCATTTTTGCACACTCTTTTTACCTACCTTGCAGCTGTTTTTGAGCTTTCTGTATAACATATAAAAGTTCTATTTTTTAGTGCTCTAAATAGTTGGTTAAGGGTGCTTTGGCATTTGGGGTTGTTTGACCCCTCTTAAGCCTTGAAAGGCCCCATTTTGTACCATTTTGAGTGAGCTCCGGGACCATTGAGTTTGGGCCTCCTCACCACTAAAATCTTCAGGGATTTCAGAGGTGAGGATGGTGCCTTGAGGTCCTAGGAAGGAGAGGGCCACCCCCTCTCCTTGTTGTCCTTGAAAAGGACCATCTTTGCCTCTTGAGAGAGCACCATGTTTAAGTGTGTGTTGGCCATGCCTTAGCTGATTTTCATGCTTATTATGTATGATATGCCTCTGTTTTTAGTTGGTTTTGGTACACCATGCTTGTTTAGCATACATCCTCGTAATGCCATATTTGCCTCAATACATGCATAGCATTTAGACTACCATGCTTTCGTGTTTTGGCCAAGCTTTGAGAAGCTTACATGCATGTTTTGATGTGCTAGGGACTGTTTTAAGTCATTTGAGTCATTCATGCCCCGCTTTGTATAGCTACCATGTAATCCCTCTTGTATGCCTTAAGCTTTGGCCCTTCTAGCATGCCATCCTTGCTTTGTTTCAGTGGTTTGGAACCACTTGCCATGTTATTTCAGATCTCATGATGTTCCTATATGCTCGCATTTGATCCCCCTTTAATGTGTTTAAAGGTTGTTGCCTTATGCCTTTTGTTTAGGCCTTGGAGTATGCTAGCATTTTTAGACCACTTAGACGCCATCTAAGTACATCCTTAGCTTTGTTTAGGTCTGCATTAGACCTATTTTAAGTCCCCTTGGCCTTGTGAGGCTTGGTTGACTTAGCCTTGGTTTAACCCCTTTGGCTTGCCTTAAGTTTTGGACCTTGGTTGCATGCCATGCTTGTCTTGTTCATTTGATTTGGCATCATATTCAACATGATTTCAGAGCTTTTCATTGCATGCTAATTGTCCATGTTTGCATCTTCTTAGGTGTGCTTAGAAGTTGTACTTTATGCTTGAGTGTTGGTCCATGTTTTCATGCATGTTTGTATATCAATTAGCCCTCACTCCCTAGCATCTTGGCCACTATTTTGGGCTTAGTATAGAGCTGTCCAATTAGTGTAAGTCCCTCCATTGCATGTTGTTGCATGCACTCCTTGTATGTTGTAGCACATCGGTGAGTTGTAGCATGGTTGGACTTGCATGTTTGAATGAAGTCACATGTTGGCTTGCATACTTGAACACCCACATTGCATCTTGCCTACTTGTAGATTGTGTCGCTTCATGCCTTTCATGCTTCTTTACTTAGGATGTGTGCCTAACATGCTTTGCTTGCTTGCATTGTCCATGTAGCATACTAGTTCGCATGCTTAGATTGCATTGCGTTGGCATGCATGCTTGGCCTCTTGAATTGCTTGTGATAGAGGTTAAGCCCCATTGTTTGATTATGTGCATTGCATTCCATATTAAAATGCACACTTGATTCTTTGGGCCATCATGCATGGAAATGCGTGATTGGTGGTCCGAGAATCGAGGCCCATGTCCCTTTGAGTCATAAACATGATAAGGGATGTGATTGGTGCATACATTGCTTGAAATGCATTGCCATGCCAAGTCTTGCCCTCTGCTGCTGTCAAACACAGATTCTGCAGGAAGATTTGGCCGGCCGACTATCTTCATTGCCGACCGGCCATCATTGTTGGCCGATGGATCAAATTTGTGCCGGTGACCATTCTATATGGCCGGTGGTGTTCTCCTTCAGCCGGTGGTGTTCCTAGTATCCAGAGAGCAAACCCTGAGACTTTGGCAGTCATCAGGGGAGCATAGCAAGGAAAACAGAGGCATTTGAGCATGGCAGTGGATTTCCGAGCGGAACCGAGCGCGCATGCATTGAGCCCTCTGCTGAGGCTGCTGTTTACTGCTTTCTTAGATTAATTAATTTGCTTAATTAATTTATGGTCTGTAATATTTAATTAGCTTGTCAGTTAGTTAAATTGTATTATTCTTTTGGTCCCTCCGAGTGAGGGCGTATTTGTAATAAGTGTGGGTGCGTGTGTGCATGTCTTCCAACCCCCACTTCTTTCTCCCTTTTACTTACCTGCTTTGATGGTTAGTATTAGGGCATATTTACTTTAGCATACCTTATGCTACGCATGCGTGCATCATTCATCAGTATTGCATGCACCGGGCTTGGCACATCATGCTAACTGCATAAGTATTTCAAATTAACTTGAATACATGCTATCTGTGCATTTTCACATGTCATCCTTAGACTAGCCGAGCCTATTCTAGTGACATTCTATGTGTTGCATTAGGCATTTAAACATGGACTAGGATCATGCATGATTACTAACTAGTTTCTGTTTTGGCACGGAGTACTAGGTAAGCTTTTATGCTTTAGCATACCGCATGCGTGTGAGTGTTGCCATAACAGCATGATTACCATGAGGCTAGCTGCTTATGTGATATAACTGGTTGAGTGCCTGTGGATGGAGGTTGAATTACCAAAATTGGAATAATGCATTAAAACTATGAGTTTTAAGCCCATTCGAGGGTGGCAAAACCTGCATTTTAGCCTACTTGCAAGTAGCAAACCATTTTCAAAACAAACGTGAAATGTTTTTGTTCCAATTTAGGCGATTCGGTTATACTTGTTTGCTGCGCGCATAACATAGTAATTCTAGGCTAATAACCGGAATAAGGGCATGTAATGTTTTCAAAACAAGATATCACGGTTAGTAGAGGTCGATCTTCTGATCGGGCGAGAGGGGGTGCTCATAGCTGACCTTCCCCAATCGTACCCAAGCTCCCGAGCCGAGGCAACTTTGGTGATGACGGACACGTGGCCTTTGGCACCGAGTCAGGGTTTCCTAAATTCCCCTATAAAAAATATTTAGGTGGCAACTCTGTATCTGGCGAAGCAGTCCATGTTTGGCACTTCTTTCAAAATCTGTTTTCTCAAAACGATTTGCCAGATTTGGACTCTTTGGTTCAGATTGAGAACCGTGACACAAATCGAGTCCAAACTGTAGCGAGGTCCCCCCGCGGGCTTGTTACAGTTTCTGGTGACTCTGCTGGGGAAATTAGAGAGCTTGACTCGAATTCGTGATATCCTATTTTGATTTCATTTATGTGTCTCTTTGCATTGCATGTGCATTGGTGCGCCTAGGACACCGTGTTTGCCATCTGCCATTCCTGAACGGTTTGTCAGAGGCTTGTCTTGTCAAGACATGACCATAAGGCTGACCGGTTGTGGGCTCTGACAGTATAGGAACACTAACCCCGATTTTACCGGGGCACCCTTTTCGACCATTCGACCTAGTGCATATCGAACCATAGTGACCATTCCAAACTAAGACGGTTGCTTACCGAGGTTAGTTGACTTGCTCGATGTAGCTGCTGCTGCCTGCTGCGTGGAAACTAAATCCTGACAAAATAGGACAGGGAAACCCTACCCCAACAATAGGGGTGTTTTGGCTCTCTTTTACTTGCTATGTGCTTTTAGAGTGTATCTCTACAGGAATGCACATATCAGTTTGCAAATTTGAGTATCAAGCCTGAGGGCACCAGTGTCAGTATTTGTGAGAATCAGTTATATCTGTGGGTATCCGATTCAGTATTTTGAAACAGTGATTCTGGGGAACAGTGATCAGTAGTAGAGTACAGTTGCTCGGCTACACCTGTGTTTGATCCGTTTGGGCTGAAATGCGACTTGTTTTTTCCTTTCAAGGTTCGAAGAGTTGATACAGAATAGTCAGTGTTCCCCCTTTGCTGAGGCAAGACCTATGATGACGCAGAATTCGGAAGAGATTGTGGTTATGACAGCCGCATTAGATCAAGAAATCACTCTGCAAAGTGAGACCAATGTCGATGTGCCGCATCCACCCAGGTCGCCTGCCGCGCACCCGATCTGGACCCCGCAGTTGTATCAGGCCCGTGAGCCCACCACATTCGAGTTGATGGGGATGATAGGTGACCTCCAGAGGTCCGTGGCGGATCTCACCTACGGAATGTCAGCTTCGCCACCAACTACACCATATGCCGGGCATTTTGTACCCCAGGAGCCCCTATTACTGGGACGGATTGTGATCGAGCTTAGCCAACCGGAGGTGGCCTCCAACTATAACAATGACATACCAACATTAACCCAAACCCTCGATCAGGCTGAGGCCAGAGGTAAAGACAAAGTAAAGGCAGATGCCGATCCCATTGAACAACTACTGTGGGCAGTTAAGGCTTTGAAAGCTGGGGGGATGAGTAAGCAACAAGTATTCGCAGTCCTGACCAAGACCGTGGATGCTGTTTTCCCCGCTCCAACTGAAGGCAGTACCAGCCAATCAGAAAACCAGGATAGGCCCCGTCATGCCAGAACAGTTCCTCCCATTCCCAACCTTGCACCTGGGAAGGATCAAAAAGTTAAGGCAGTGCCTGCCGACCCGTTCGCTAGTGCGTCTAGCAAGAATACTCAGACTTCGAAGTACCTGCCCCGAGGGCACAGGGTCTTTCACGCCCTTTACATGCCATTGTCCAAGGCACTTCAGATCCTGGCCGAAAGAGGGCACCTTAAACCCCTGGAGCCCAGGCCTCTCCCAAAGAATCTCCCTCCCACACATGATGCTGCCTTGTACTGCGCGTACCACCAGCAAACAGGTCATGCTACCGATAATTGTTTCCGCCTCCGTCATGAGGTGCAAGATTTGATCGACAACGAGGTTATCCTCCCGCCCACCTCAGCCAAGTCCGTTACTACTCAGCTATTGGATTTTGAGGATACTGATACTGCGAGTATGTAAATCAGGAAGTGAACCACCTGCGGGCGACGCTTGGTATATTTTTGGATTCGGCGTCTGGCACGCATTTTTGAGCATCTGCGACTGCTAGTTTTGTAAATTCTGGCTTGGGTGTCGAGTCAGTCTTTTGTTTTGTTTTGAGTCTGTCTCATTGTCGTAAGTCAGTCCTTTTTGCTTAAGGGTCTGTCTTGTTGTAGCGAGTCAATCCTCTTGTATAGAATACCAGGTGATTCCGGGGTTGTCGCCTCGAACACCGTTTTGTTTTGTAATTACTCCTTTTGCTTTCTTTTTGAGTCTGTCTCTGCTGTGGAGCCAGTCGCAACCAGGAAATTTGAATGAAACAGCTGCGGCTATCATGTTCCCGTGCTTATTGCTATTTTGGGCTCGTTGTGCCAGAGGATTTGGATTGAACGGCCGTGCATTCCACCTGGCTCTCTCATATCCTGAAAATCATTGTAATGACCTTTAGTTTTTCAAAACTATTTTTGAACACTGTGGTGATGAAAACGAAGAGGAAGGAATTCCTCGGGTTTTGCAAAACTTTGATCAATTTGAGAGAAAGATAAGCATGCTAAGCTTTTAATGAATGAAGTCGTGCTTGTTAGCGTGAATACTGAAAAGGACCCTGGCTTGACCCAGACTGGTTTCACACTATCTTCAGCACGAGCGATTTGTCGCTTTCTTAAAAACTTTTAAAAACAAAATGTTTTGCGCGGTCTTGTGAAGACCTGTGTGGAATCGCTCTCAGCCTTAAGGCTCAATTCGTTTGTTTTCGAACCTCGAACCCTAGATTCGAAGCAGAACGTTCAACGGTCAACCGCCACGTAAGGGCCATGTGGCCAGATTTGAAGTAGCCCTCGAGCAAGAGGCACCAAAATCAGATCAAGAAGGTCGGATCTCACCGCAAGAAGCTCGTGAAGCAACTATGATGAATCCTTCTGCAGATCGATATAACAGCCACTCTCCTGGATACAGAGGGCTTCAATTTCAAAACCATTTGGCATGGACTTGTTACACTTTTACCCTTTGAGAGGCTCGCTGGGCCGAAAACCCGGAAGGGCGACCCAGGCAAAAGTTAGAGCAAAAAAAATATACAAAAGAAAAAAAAAGAGAAAAGCAAAAAGAAAGAAAAAAAAAGAAGAAGAAACATACAAAAAATGCAAAAAAAAAAAAATAATACAAAAGCAAAAAAATATATGCAAAAAGAAAAGAAAGAGAAAAAAAAAGGAAGCTCGCAAGGTCGAAAACCCGCAACGGGCGCCTTGGCAAAAGTTAGAGCCTAAAAAGTGAAGGTTAAAATACCCGAGTGTACCTTAACCGGAACTACGTAAGGCTTGATTTCCATGTTTGGGATACGTAGGCAACTTCATCCTGAAGTCTAGCCCCCAACGCTCTCATAGCGTTTCAGTCCATGTCATGGTTTTGATCACCTTTGCCTCCTCTGAATCCGATAGTTCGGTCGTGACAACCGGAACTACGCCATCAACTTCATCCTGAAGTTCAGCCACCAATGCTTTCATAGTGACTGTGTCCATATATTGGTCTTGACCATCATCGTCTTCTCCGTGTCTGAGAATTCGTTTGCAATCATCACCGACGAGGACTGGTTTTCAGCATGCTGCGGCGTCATCCAAACAAGGTACGAGTCACCGTTTAAACCAGGGGCAACTTTCCGTTGCCATGCATCCCTTTCAAGCAAGGGGCAATTTTCCATTGCCTCCAATCCGAGATTGCGCATCTCGAGGGTAGGTTCCGTGCTCGTTGAGCATCGATCGTTTGCAAAAATAGTTTTTGAAAATTTTTACTGAGGTTGACTATTTTCTCAAAAACTATTTCATTTTCCAAAACTAGACTATTTCTGAGACCCAGACGAGAAAATTTTCAGTGCTCATAGTCTAACTTGCATGATTTTCAAATCAAAAATCGAACAAGCATGTTAATTTAACTCTCATTTTGGTCAAAACTGTTTTAGTAGAAAACTAAAAAATGGTCAAGATGATGAACTAGGGGCACAGTCGAGTCAGGTGTTCTGTCTTTCCCCCGTTGTCAACATACTTTCCAGAAGGGCACTTTATTCGCCAGAGAAGGCGCAATTGAAGCTGTCAGTAAAGGGCTGAAAGCTCTCAACATACTCCAAACAACGAGGTATGAAGCCAAGTGCGAAGCACAAATCGGAACAGATCAAGATACACCATTTCCTGTCTGGAACATCGACTAGACGTCACTGGAAGAAATAGCCGCGGGCCAATAGTATTGGGCGTGAACCCACAACTTTCTATTCACCCATTAATAACCCTGGGGAGGGACAAAAAATGAGAGAATAAAGAATAGAGAGATATACGATCAGAGAAAAAGTAAGGAAAGGGTTTTCAGAGAAAAACCGAGCCTGAGGGCCGAGTGATGTGAGAATCACAAATCAGAAAGGGTGGGAAACATACCCGGAGGGACTGGCTCCCCGAGATCTAAGGTCTTTCGTTTTTGTAAACACGACAGTGTGTCGTGTCTTTCGTCTTGTTTAGCCCAACTTTTGTTTTGGGTCTTTTCCGAGCGTGTCTCGTTGTGATTAGGACGTGTGCCTTTCGTTTGAGTCTTTTTCCACTGTGTTCAGTTGTAGGCTCGATACCCCGGTTGAAAAACCATTTTTCAAAAAATCGTTTGTGCTCAGAGTGCTGTGGCATTCTCTACATTTAGGCGAACCAAAAGGAGAAAAGGAGAATTTGGGGTATCTGAGTGTGTTTCAGTCTCAGCCGATTCCGCCTTTGCATTCCGTCTTGTCAGATTGGGCTGTTTGTTCAGGATTGGCCGTGCGCAGAATGAACCGAGTACTGTGTTATGGGCTATGTGCCGATTAGTCCTTAGTAAAAGTAAGGGCTGTGTGTTCAGAATCGGGTAGTGGGTTGCTTGGGTTGTTTTACTATTAGTGGGTTCATTATCTGATTATTACAGTGCAAGTGTTCAATTTTTAGACAACAAATCGATTTCATTTACATTGAGGTGTAATATGGTGTGATGCAATGCAATGTAAAGATATAAAAATGTAACACTTTTTCAGACAAAAAAGTTTGTTTCATTTCATCATCTTTTCAAGTACATAAGTTTTGGAAACAAAAATCTACCTGCGGCAGTACAAGGTACCCTAACTACTAACAAAAGGAAAAAGTACGAAAAAGAAGGAAAACAGCAAAAATCTGGGTCAAGTAGCCTCAGGCCTAGGGGTCCATCCTAGTCCTCTTCCTGGACGAAGGTCCAGGAGCATCATCAGCATTGTCATCAGAGCCCGAGTCAGTGCTACCTCCGGTCTCATCCTCAGATGACTCCGCCTCTGCCTCCGCCTCAGACGACTCCTCGTCATCATCCGGAACCGGCGCCCGAGAGCTACTCCCGACATGAGTGCGCCCCGCCTTGGTGCGGGGGAATACTCTGCCCTCCTCATCTCTCCCTCGGACAGGAACGGAAGGTCCAGCTGGAGCACCTCCTACAGTGGGAATCTGGAAGGGGGGCTGAAAAAGTACATAAGAGGCAAATGCATCAGTATACGGTGAGCAGTTTATCAGTGCAGAATGCAATGTATGAGTACAGTGTGCGAATGCCGTGAGCAGTTTATCAGTGCAGAATGCAGTGTATGAATACAGTGTATGAATGCTGTGAGATCAGTGTGTCAAGTGTTGTGTTGTGCATCGGATTATGTGAAGCAGTTTATGAATGGTTTGAGACCGTGGTCAGAAGAACATACCGGAATACTGTAGAGGGCCAGAAGGTCGAAAGTCCGCTGCAACATCCCTATCATGGAGGCATTCAGCTCCAAGGACTGCCGGGTGTACTCGGAGGAAGCCTGCAAAAGTATTAGATGCATCAGTATTCTGCAAAGTATCAAAGAAATGAAATGAAATGAAATGACAATGCAAGATGCGAAATGCAATAATACATACCGGAGGCAAGTCGGGGACACCGACCAACTCGTGATCAGCCGGAGGTGGAGTAAAGGAGATCTGGTAGGTCGCCCCACCCTGCCCTCTGTATGTCAGCGAGGTGGGCAGTGCAGGCCAACCAACCCCCCACCCTCTCTGAGCTCCGCCCCTGCCACGAACCCGGGCCCTCCTCGATGCTCCCGCTCCTGCCCTAGCTGCGGGCGCCACGGGCCTCTCTCCCTCAGCTCGATGGCCACCGCTCAGAGGCCGCATGATGTACGTCTGCACGTACTCTCTGTAATCGCCGATGCCTATGAAGCGGATCGCCTCCCAGCCGATCGTATACTCGGCCATCTGCTCGGCGGTGAATCTCTCGGTCTCCCTCATGTCCTCCGGAGGGTGAACCAGAACTATCTGCTCTGGTAATCCTAGGGTTTGGCGTAGGAAACACTCACCTAGGTACCAAGCCCGACAGACCGGGCCCTCCAGTAGAATCTGGAAACGCGAGGTCTCCTCAGCACCGGCAAATCGGTCTCGAATCGTCGCTGGCAACGGAGCCCAAGGCTGCCAGGTGATCTGAAAATGAAATACAGTTTGTTATCTACTGTTATTGAAAATATGTAGTGAAAAACGAAGCTTAAATAAACTATCAAGTTGAACGTACCTCTGCGGGAGTGATGGTGTCAAAGTAGCGGCGGAAGAAGCTAAACGTCTCCCGGGGCCTCCGCACACACCTCCCGTCGAAGCGTCGCGAGAACGGGACGACGAGAGGGGTCTCCGTATCTGGCACTGGGGCTAGTCTGGGGAAGTAAGCATAGACCCACAACTACAGAGCAAATACCAGTATGATTATCAGATAAAGCAGAATGCAGAATAAAGCAGAAATAACAGAGCTGTGTATCGTGCAGTGTATTGTGCAGACAGTGTATTGTGCAGAGTGTACAGTGTGAGCAGTGTACAGTCAGTGTAAAGCAGAGTATAGGTGTGTGCCGTGTGTATAGTATACAGCCAGTGTGAAGCAGACTACAGTGTGTGCAGTGTACAAAATACAAATAATAGAAAGCAGGAAAATAAAGCAGAAAAAGAAATGTACCTCCCAAGCGCGCCAGTAGCCCCCGAGCAACTGTCCGCTACCGCGGGAAGCCGAGCTCATATATCCGTAAAGCGTAGCCAGAGCGGCGCCCCCCTAATCGTAGTGCAGGATCTGAGTGACATCCACTAAAGCGCTAAGTAGACAGAGGGGCACGGTATTCGCCCGGTCGGCGAAAATAGTGGTCCCCAGCAGGAACATGAGAAAGCCACGCGCGTACCTCTCTACGACCTCCTGAGTCATCGGAGCCTCCTCAACCAAAGCTGGCTGGACCCTGAACTGCACCTCAAACCAGGAATAACGAACGAAGCCTGGACGGGCGAGGGGTGGCACCTCGCCAAGCAGATAGATCTGAGCAGCGGTCCACTCATCCATATCAGTATCAAAGGGGATCGGATCACCCCCTACCCCGATGCTTGTGAGCATCGAGAAATCATAGGGAGTCGTCGTCATGTCTCTCGTCGCAGAAAGATGGAACGAGTCGGTGGTGTCCCATCACCTCTCCGCCAGAGTAGCGAGGAGAGGCCTGCTCGCGGTAAGTCTGGATAATCCTCTGCAAAAAGCGCCGAAACCGGCCTGATCCACAATGTGGCGAACCGCCTCGGGTAGCTCCGTATACCAGTCTCGAGCGGCGATATTCCCATACCCGCGGACGGTATGGGAATCCCCCTGTTTTCAAGCACACAATTGCGAAGCAATGCTAAATATACCGGTTTTATAAGGCATGCAGAGTTGAGGCAAATATAGCATGGGTGCGTGTTTTCAGATTCAAACAGATACCGGGTGCCGGTGTGCTTACAGTGAACTACAACGCGTGATGCGTCAGCGTGTTTGAGTGGTTCAGGGCAAATATAGCATGTGTGCATGTTTTTAGATTCAAACAGATACCGGGTGCCGGTGTGCTTACAGTGAACTACAACGTGTGATGCGTCAGCGTGTTTGAGTGGTTCAGGGCAAATATAGCATGTGTGCGTGTTTTCAGATTCAAACAGATACCGGGTGCCGGTGTGCTTACAGTGAACTATAGCGTGTGATGCGTCAGCGTGTTTGAGTGGTTCAGGGCAAATATAGCATGTGTGCGTGTTTTCAGATTCAAACAGATACCGGGTGCCGGTGTGATTACACTGAACTATAGCGTGCGATGTGTCAGCATGTTTAACTGGTTCAGTGCAAATATAGCATGTGTGCATGTTTTCAGATCCAAACAGGTATCGGGTGCCGGTGTGCTCGTAGTGAACTACAGTGAATGGTGTGCCGTGTGTTTGAATGGTTCAAGGCCAGTGCGGTGCACGTGACAGTTTCAGACAGATATCAGTTGCAATTATGTTCACCGTTAACTACAGTGTACAGTGCATCAGTGTATCTGAGCTAAGCAGTTAAAGAATGTGATCGGCTATGGCAGTCTTATATTCTACATTGCGAAAAACAAAAAAAAAAAAAAGAGGAAATGTTACCTCAGAAGCGCCGAAGGACAGGTGAGATGTAGGCTCATGCAGGAGAAGCTCTGGTGGCATTGCCCTGTCAAAGCTCCGAAACTGGTGAAGTCCATCGGGAGGCAAGACATGGATCGCCGGCCGGTAGGTCGCCGGGTCGAATGGACGCACACTCAGGGGGAGAAGCTCGACCCCGGGATCCATCTCGTGATTCGGGGGAGTCCCGCCCTGTGGGATATCATCCGCCATATCAAAGGTGACGAGAAAATGGTCGGAAAAGGAAAATAAAGCTAGAATACGGAGGGTCAATGAAAAGTCAACCCTCGGGAGGGTGGAAAATGGCCGGAAAAGCCGGAGTATGGGAAATGTGGGAAAATCAAGGAAAACTTGGGGGGAACAAACCCCAAGAGGCGGAAATCGAAAAGGAAACACCGAAACAATGAAATGTTCGGATGAAAATGTTCAAAACGCGAGGGAGATCACGAATCGGGCGATGGAACGGGGGCGAAAACGCGAGAAAATCGAGGAATGAAGGAGGGAAAAGTGCTCTAGAGAGAGAAGGAAGTATTTTCGGCTAGAGAGGAATGAGAAAAATAAGGTTTGAAACCCTATTTTAAAAGACCCAAGCCAAAAGGATAAAACTGCCCCGAATCAGGCATTTTTGGCCGGTTGGCTACATTTTTGGCCGGCCGGCCAAATATTCGGCCGGTGATGTTTTTTAGTGGCCGGTGGGTGGCCGGTGGCCTTCCCATGTGGCCGGTGATGCTCCTACAACCTTTTTTAGGTTAGATGAGTGGTTTGGGGTCTTCATTGCTCAAGATATTACAAGAAATGGCATCTCCGAAGCTCAACCGGCCTCCGTTTTAGCCCCCGACCGCGTCTTCGGCACGTGGTACTCGAATTCGTGCAAGGTGTATCCTCTCCATATCCTTTTGTCTTTTGCAAAACCCGAAAGTTGCCCCTTGTGCATGTATCATTCTATCGCACTATCTCGTGCAATCGCGTTGTCTAACGCATCACGCTATGTTGCACATCTCATTGCATCTTACATGCATTCAACCGCACTGTGTTGCGCATCTCATTGCATTTTGCATGCATTCAACCGCACTATGTTGCGCATCTTATTGCATTTTGCATGCATTCAATCGCGCTATTTTGCGCATCACACCGTCCTGTGTACTTCACGGTCTGGCGAGACCTTAAACCCGCTTGGTCTGGCGAGACCTTAAATACGCTTGGTCTGGCGAGACCTTAAACCCGCTTGGTCTGGCGAGACCTTAAAACCGCTCAGTTGCATTATCATGCATTTCAAACTCACATGCATTGTCATGCATTTCAAAGTCATACGTTGTCACGCATTCTAGGCTCATTTGCATTGTTATGCATTTCCCCAGCAGACGGTATAGAAGACCTTAAATCCTTGGAGGGTGCAAGACCTTCGGTGCATTGGTGTGCACAGTTCATTCGCATTACCATGCATTGTAAATATCATGCATATTGCATATGTCATGCACCGTTGTAAATAATGCATATGTCATGCATCATCGTAAATACTGCATATGTCATGCATCCCATTTTAAATATATTACATATGTCATGCATTCATTGTAGATACTGCATATGTCATGCATTTCATCGTAATATTGCATATGTTATGCATTTTCTGTAAACATCCGTTCCAGTGCATATTGCATCGTAGCTTGCATGCATTCATTGCATCACCCCCTCCATCTATGGCTTGCACCTTTCCTTGTTGAGCTTGGTTTGGTAAGTGCTCGTACTTTTCACGTTGAAGCACAGTTCTGCATGTGTACGCGCCTATTCCTTGATGAACTTGGTTTGAGGGTAGCGGCACCTTTTCTGTGTTAGACATGGTTCGTTTGTGTACATGCCCTTCCTCGGCAAGATTTGGTTTGGCCTGCGTGCCTTATCCATCGTATCTATCCGTTCCAATGCATATTGCATCGTAGCTTGCATGCATTCATTGCATCACCCCCTCCATCTATGGCTTGCACCTTTCCTTGTTGAGCTTGGTTTGGTATGTGCTCATACTTTTCACGTTGAAGCATAGTTGTGCATGTGTACGTGCCTATTCCTTGATGAACTTGGTTTGAGGGTGGCGGCACCTTTTCTGTGTTAGACGCGTTTCGTTCGTGTACATGCCCTTCCTAGGCAAGATTTGGTTTGGCCTGTGTGCCTTATCCATCGTATCTATCCATTCCATTGCATATTGTAAATATCGCATAGTAGCTTGCATGCATCCACTGCATCATCCCTTCCATCTATGGCTTGCACCTTTCCTTGTTGAGCTTGGTTTGATATGTGCTCATACTTTTCACGTTAAAGCACAGTTCTGCATATGTACGCGCCTATTCCTTGATGAACTTGGTTTGAGGGTGGCGGCACCTTTTCTGTGTTAGACATGGCTTGTATGTGTACATGCCCTTCCTAGGCAAGATTTGGTTTGGCTGCATGCCATATCCACTGTATATATTACATTGTAGTGTAATTTTTGCATCCAGCATTAGGATCATTGTCCTTTCGTTAGCGGGTCGTTTCCCCACTTATGTCATTCCACCCAATACTTGTTCTTGTGTCTGTCTACATCACTCATAGTTCTGCATGTGTACGCGCTTCGAGGGTTACGGCACCTTTTCTATGGTAGACGGACTTGTTACTTCCATCAACCTATTTGACATTTGTGTGGTTTTGAACCACTCATGATTGGATCATGATTCAATTACATTGCATTTAGTTTGCATTGTTTCAATTGCATTGCATTTTCATTTGCATTATTATACATAGTTTTGAATATATTACATATCATTTTGCATTCATTTTTGTATTGTCATGCATATTGCTAACAATATTGTACCTGTTAAGTTTGCTTTCTTTTCAGGCACAATATCGTATGCACGGTTCATGTGAGGCTGGTGCAACCAGACGAACCGTACAGGTATTGTATTCTCTGAGTGAGACGTATTAAGAATGGCATAATTCTCTTACATCCCTTCTGCATTCTAGTGTAGTTGGATTTGTGTATGCTAGCTTAAAGCTGTCGCATGTTATGCTTCGTTACAGCTTTCTTTGCATGATCATAAGTTATGCCCAGCTTTGTGCATTGTCTTGCATCTTGCCCCTGCCTTCGGGCGCATATCTTGTTTGTCTTGCATGCTTTATCTAAGTCTTCGGCCTTGTCAAAAATGGGTCGTCTCTGGGCTTTGACATTCACTCCCGTCATTGTTATGACTTTCAAGTTCTGTCAAAGAGGGGCAACTGTAGACACCCCATTTTTGACCGTCTTCAAGACTTGGACGTCACCGCTTGAACACTCGGTGATCATCCATGTTTGTGTTCGTCTTGAGTTCCCGGAGGTCTCGGCTATGCACCTTGCCTCAGGATCTCTCCACTCGACGGTTTCGTGTCTGGTTTTGCACCAAACACTTGTGCTTTGCCTTGGAGGGGCAGGGCATGGCTTGTGGGCCATCCCCACACTCCACCGGCCATGGCTTGAGGCCACCGGCTGTGTTTTGTTGCCACCGGCCAAATGTTTGGCCGGCCGGCTATCTTTTTTTGGTCAATTGCATCTTTGGCCGACCGACTACTGTGCATCTGCTTTTGCAGATATTTTGGTGCAGCTGGCATGCACTTGGCTCCCCTCCATACACGTGTATGGAGGGATCTCTCTCCTTAGAAGCTTGTCTTGTAAGCTTACAAGACTAAAAGCTCTATAAAGAGGAGCCTTCTCTCCCCTTTTGACGGGGTTAGCCATTTTTTGTAGACAACTTTCTTTAGGGTTTGAGTTTTAGGAGGGTTTATTCATATCCTACCTCTATATCTCTCTCTTGTGTGTGTTTTGTCTTACTTTTGCTCACAAACACCCACCATCACACCATCCCTTGGAGCTGAGGCCCTTCAGGTTTGTTTTGGAGGTTTTAGATTGATTTCAACCTAAAGAAGCTGCTGGAGCTCCATTGGTGAAGAGGGTCTTCAAGGGTAAGAAGTTTGTCCCTTTATTCCCCATTTTTGCACACTCTTTTTACCTACCTTGCAGCTATTTTTGAGCTTTGTGTATAACATATAAAATTTCTGTTTTTTAGTGCTCTAAATAGTTGGTTAAGGGTTCTTTGGCATTTGGCGTTGTTTGACCCCTCTTAAGCCTTGAAAGGCCCCATTTTGTACCATTTTGAGTGAGCTCTGGGACCATTGAGTTTGGGCCTCCTCACCACTAAAATCTTGAGGGATTTCAGAGGTGAGGATGGTGCCTTGAGGTCCTAGGAAGGAGAGGGCCACCCCCTCTCCTTGTTGTCCTTGAAAAGGACCATCTTTGCCTCTTGAGAGAGCACCATGTTTAAGTGTGTGTTGGCCATGCCTTAGCTGATTTTCATGCTTATTATGTCATGATATGCCTCTGTTTTTAGTTGGTTTTGGTACACCATGCTTGTTTAGCATACATTCCTCGTAATGCCATAATTTGCCTCAATACATGCATAGCATTTAGACTACCATGCTTTCGTGTTTTGGCCAAGTTTTGAGAAGCTTACATGCATGTTTTGATGTGCTAAGGGACTGTTTTAAGTCATTTGAGTCATTCATGCCCCGCTTTGTATAGCTACCATGTAATCCCTCTTGTATGCCTTAAGCTTTGGCCCTTCTAGCATGCCATCCTTGCTTTGTTTCAGTGGTTTGGAACCACTTGCCATGTTATTTTAGACCTCATGATGTTCCTATATGCTCGCATTTGATCCCCCTTTAATGTGTTTAAAGGTTGTTGCCTTATGCCTTTTGTTTAGGCCTTGGAGTATGCTTGCATTTTTAGACCACTTAGACGCCATCTAAGTACATCCTTAGCTTTGTTTAGGTCTGCATTAGACCTATTTTAAGTCCCCTTGGCCTCGTGAGGCTTGGTTGACTTAGCCTTGGTTTAACCTCTTTGGCTTGCCTTAAGTTTTGGACCTTGGTTGCATGCCATGCTTGTCTTGTTCATTTGATTTGGCATCATATTCAACATGATTTCAGAGCTTTTCATTGCATGCTAATTGTCCATGTTTGCATCTTCTTAGGTGTGCTTAGAAGTTGTACTTTATGCTTGAGTGTTGGTCCATGTTTTCATGCATGTTTGTATATCAATTAGCCCTCACTCCCTAGCATCTTGGCCACTGTTTTGGGCTTAGTATAGAGCATTCCAATTAGTGTAAGTCCCTCCATTGCATGTTGTTGCATGCACTCCTTGTATGTTGTAGCACATCGGTGAGTTGTAGCATGGTTGGACTTGCATGTTTGAATGAAGTCACATGTTGGCTTGCATACTTGAACACCCACATTGCATCTTGCCTACTTGTAGATTGTGTCGCTTCATGCCTTTCATGCTTCTTTACTTAGGATGTGTGCCTAACATGCTTTGCTTGCTTGCATTGTCCATGTAGCATACTAGTTCGCATGCTTAGATTGCATTGCGTTGGCATGCATGCTTGGCCTCTTGAATTGCTTGTGATAGAGGTTAAGCCCCATTGTTTGATTATGTGCATTGCATTCCATATTAAAATGCACACTTGATTCTTTGGGCCATCATGCATGGAAATGCGTGATTGGTGGTCCGAGAATCGAGGCCCATGTCCCTTTGAGTCATAAACATGATAAGGGATGTGATTGGTGCATACATTGCTTGAAATGCATTGCCATGCCAAGTCTTGCCCTCTGCTGCTGTCAAACACAGATTCTGCAGGAAGATTTGGCCGGCCGACTATCTTCATTGCCGACCGGCCATCATTGTTGGCCGATGGATCAAATTTGTGACCGGTGACCATTCTATATGGCCGGTGGTGTTCTCCTTCAGCCGGTGGTGTTCCCTAGTATCCAGAGAGCAAACCCTGAGACTTTGGCAGTCATCAGGGGAGCAGAGCAAGGAAAACAGAGGCATCTTGAGCATGGCAGTGGATTTCCGGGCGGAACCGAGCGCGCATGCATTAAGCCCTCTGCTGAGGCTGCTGTTTACTGCTTTCTTAGATTAATTAATTTGCTTAATTAATTTATTGGTCTGTAATATTTAATTAGCTTGTCAGTTAGTTAAATTGTATTATTCTTTTGGTCCCTCCGAGTGAGGGCGTATTTGTAATAAGTGTGGGTGCGTGTGTGCATGTCTTCCAACCCCCACTTCTTTCTCCCTTTTACTTACCTGCTTTGATGGTTAGTATTAGGGCATATTTACTTTAGCACACCTTATGCTACGCATGCGTGCATCATTCATCAGTATTGCATGCACCGGGCTTGGCACATCATGCTAACTGCATAAGTATTTCAAATTTAACTTGAATACATGCTATCTGTGCATTTTCACATGTCATCCTTAGACTAGCCGAGCCTATTCTAGTGACATTCCGTATGTGTTGCATTAGGCATTTAAACATGGACTAGGATCATGCATGATTACTAACTAGTTTCTGTTTTGGCACGGAGTACTAGGTAAGCTTTTATGCTTTAGCATACCGCATGCGTGTGAGTGTTGCCATAACAGCATGATTACTATGAGGCTAGCTGCTTATGTGATATAACTGGTTGAGTGCCTGTGGATGGAGGTTGAATTACCTAAATTGGAATAATGCATTAAAACTATGAGTTTTAAGCCCATTCGAGGGTGGCAAAACCTGCATTTTAGCCTACTTGCGAGTAGCAAACCATTTTCAAAACAAACGTGAAATGTTTTTGTTCCAATTTAGGCGATTCGGTCTATACTTGTTTGCTGCGCGCATAACATAGTAATTCTAGGCTAATAACTGGAATAAGGGCATGTAATGTTTTCAAAACAAGATATCACGGTTAGTAAAGGCCGATCTTCGGATCGGGTGAGAGGGGGTGCTCATAGCTGACATTCCCCAATCGTACCCAAGCTCCCGAGCCGAGGCAACTTTGGTGATGACGGACACGTTGCCTTTGGCACCGAGTCAGGGTTTCCTAAATTCCCCCATAAAAAATATTTAGGTGGCGACTCTGTATCTGGCGAAGCAGTCCATGTTTGGCACTTCTTTCAAAATCTGTTTTCTCAAAACGATTTGCCAGATTTGGACTCTTTGGTTCAGATTGAGAACCGTGACACAAATCGAGTCCGAACTGTAGCGAGGTCCCCCCGTGGGCTTGTTACAGTAATGTTTACATTGACAGCATGAATGTTCCGTGATATGAACATTTAGACTATTAATGTGAATGTTCACACCATCAATGTGAACATTCACACGCCAATGTGAATATTTACATTGTAAATATATGAATGTCCACATCACCAAGTTACTAAACGTTCAAAAAATATTCATAAAGTTAAAATTGTCCATAAAATACCTTAAATATGATAATTAGAATTTGGTGAATTAAATATCTAAATAATAAAATTTATTGAAATATAAGAATAAAAATTAGGATATAAGTATTTAAAAAAAGATTTTCTATTAAATCTTCCAAAGAAAAATTATAAATAAATAAAGAGGTTAAAATCTCAAATTATTTTTTAAATATTTTAAAATACTTTCACACAAATTTCTTTCATAATTCACACATTTTGGATAAAAATTAATTATACCACCAAACATTCAACTAATACACTGTCAATTCTATCATATTAGACAACACTTGACATTTAGAAGTTGTATTAAGACATGGTTTTGAGAACATATTATTTTAATAATTTTTAAATTTTTATGTTAAAATATAAGATAAAAATTTGGGATGAATTTTTTAATTTTTTTACAAAAACAAAAAAACAATCAAGAGAATATGAAATATTTGATTTTTGTTTGTGTGTATAATTTGTTTTGTTTTTTTTAAGCCCCGATTCGGTTTTCACACAAACTGGTTTAAAGAGTTTCTTGAGGCTCTTCAAATGTAACTAACCTAGAAGAATTTTGTTAAAATGTTTGATTTATCTGATGTTCACATCTCAATAGGAGAGAACTTGAGGGACCTGTGGAGTCCATCATAAGTCTCGTTTCGATGATCTAAACATTTCATTTTGTAGAGCCCTCAATATATATCATTCATAAAAAAAAATTAATTCGATCAGATAATCATAAATTTTTTATTTTATCTCATTTGTCCTAAAAAAAAAATAGACGACAAATACATTTTTTTAAAATAGACCATCCATTTTTAGTTACAAACATGATAAAATATAGAGGTTATAATTATCAGATCGTCATAAATTTTTTTCATAGATAATATATATTAAAAACTCTACAAAATGAATGATTTCAAATCATCGAAACGAGACTTATGATGGGCGTCACCAGCCCCTTAACTTTTCTCATGTTGAGATGTAAAAATATTGTTGCAATAACTAGCCTGTTGAAGGGAATAAAATATGATAAAATTAGCTATAATGACCAACAATATATATATATATATATATATATATTTTAAGAACCCGTTAAAGATGCTCTCACAACAACATTTTTTTTTTCTAATGTTAGCTCTAATGATGATGTATCCTTATATTAACTTTATTAGGTTTATAAATCACATATACCTTTTTGATATTTGACCCCAAAAAAAAAAATCCTCTTATGATTGTGTTGGCTTTTTTGGCTGTTGAAAGTTAGAAATATAATTAGACCATGTTAGTAAGGATCAATAAATCTTTACAGAAATAGTAAATGTAAACCAATTAATCAGATAATTATTTCAAAGTTTTTTTAGTCTCAATGAAGAGGACTTTTACTGGTGGCTTGTTTCAGGAGAAAATTCAGAAAAATTAATCAAAAAGTAAAAGAAGGAGGGAGAGAACAGTATCAGAATTTAAATTTCATTAAGTAAACAAATGTTTACAATAGTTCATTCATACTTCCACAGCTTCGAATGAGATTATAGCAATGAACATAATAACTTAGAATTACTCCTAAGAAACTAAAAGGCATTGCGGGAATGTAAAGAACTAGAAAAATAAAGTAAAGTAAAATAAACTAGTTTCTGGATCTGGTCCCATTCCACTATTAGCTTTCTCCTCTAATTATAGGCTTTGGTAGTAATCGTCGAAGTGGCTGATAATTGTTGAAGTGGATGATAACCGTTGAAGCAACCTCCATGATCATGGGACATGTTTTCAAGCATTTTGCCTCCACTAAGCCATTACTTGCAGTTGGGCTTCCCACTTGAATTTGAATTTAAATCCTCAAGAACCGTTTAGCCACGTCACCTCACTCTTTTCTATTGTTCCAGTACTTCACAGATTCATTGCCATTGATGTAACTTTGCCATCTGTCCTCTGATGGCTAGAGACCTTTGCTAATCCTCAATTTACCCTTGATGGACCATGTGTCAGGCTGTGATTGACTGATGCAAAATATATGGCAACATTACCCTCGCACTAATATAACTAAGACTTGGTAATATTAGTGAATCGATGCACTACTGCCCATGTTTTGGGACGTGCATGGTAATTAATTGTTCTAGAAGTATAACTGTCTACAAGCAACGTTTAAAACATTGAACTTCTCCTTGTGCTTGAACCTCGCTTACACTATCTGTGCAAATGAAGAGACTGATACATCCTTGATGGCCAATCAAACCTTCTCCTTCATTGATCAAGCATATGAAGAGATTCTGGACAGTGATGGCCGATCTTGAAAGAACTCCCATGCATTTATTAGCCATACTTACCCTCCTTCATTTGTAAAGTCATGGAGGCTTTTGCAAAATACACACCTTTAGAACAAAAACTTGTTCATATGGGTCTCGAAGGCTCTTCATCTAGCCCAAAGGTCTCTACTTGGGAGGAGGCTGTCGTATCTTCTGAAAAAGCTATTGGTTGGAATACCTGGCCAAAACCAACCTAACCTCAAACAAAGGAGCGAATTCACCATAGATTTGTTGAATTCGATAACCCTACTTTGGTTCTTCCTTCTTCTCACAACTCAGTGGTATATCCTTATGTACCATTTGATCACCTCCAATGCCTGGAAGAAAACTTATTTTCAGCGTGGTATACCTCCACTTTGCCAACAAAAATAGTACGGAAGACTCCCAAACCAATTGAAGCTCTAGGATCGAGTCCCTCGCACTTGGCCAAGAAGGCAAAACTTTACCCTTCTAATTGGCTAAAGTGTGTGAATGAGCCCCAATTTCCACCTTCGTTTGGAATAGACCCAGTTGCGCCTCCTCTTCCTCATAATCCTAGCTGGGTTGAGGAATTAAAACTCACCCTTTTCGAGGACTGACATTTTGCCCCATACCAAGCCCCAGTTCTTCCCACTACCTACCAGCAATATAAAGCCCAAACTTTGCTTGCTGCCCTCTCCCACCTATCCTTCAAAGTGCTTGTGATATAGTCTCTCGAAGCCATACCCTCAATCTAGTGGCTCAAACAGAACTCCATACCTTCTTGGACCAACTCCCTCTCTTGCTCAACTAGCATAAAAATGCTTTGGCTACCAACGAATCATTGGAAGAGATCTATGCCACTCGCATTCAAACCTAATACGATGTAGAGAATCTCCTTGAAGAATATGAAGACTTTAAGAATCTTGACTTAGCATATGGAGAGGATGCTGATATGGATAGGATGGATGAGGTGGAGAAAGCACTGAAGCAAATAGAGTTTGAGATAAAGGTCTAGCAGCTTTTCCACCAAATAAGGGCACACCAGCTAGAATGGCCCCAATTGGATAGGATAAAGGAAAGGTTAGAGAGAGAACATGTGTTCATTGAGTTCTACTGGACTAAGTTCCATGACCTTGTAACTCTTTCCATTTCTTATTTTTACGAAATTGAGAATGTAACCAAATAGGCCCCTCAATGTAATCATTTATTTACTCAATAAAATATAGGTTTCTTAATTCCAATTACATGGCTTGCATTTGTTAATATGCATGTCTTTGATCTCAAACTCATACACATACTAGCAAATGCTGAATTTAAAGTAACCCATTTATTTCGAAGCATAGTCCAACGTTTCGAAACACACTTTCCTTTCTCAAAAAGTAGCAAAATATTCCTTCGAAGGAAATTTTCTTGGTGAAAAGTCCAAAAAATGTGCTTTCAAGACCTTTGAAATTAAAATATGGGTTTTTCTTTTCCAATTTCATGGTTTGTGTTTGCTAATATGCAGGTCTCAAAATCTTAGTAACATATTAGTAAATACTAGTTTCAAGTATTCATTTCGAAGTACATTTTTCTTCCTCAAAAGGTGCAAAAATGTTCCTTCGAAGGAAATTTTCTTGGTAGAAAGTCCAAAAATGTACTTTCAAGGCCTTCGAAATGTTAAATGGGCCCTATCTCCACATGGGTCAAATAAAACCCAAATAACTTGGAACTACTTGACCCGTTAGGTTAAATGGGCAACTTAGACAAGAAGGTATATAGCCCTAATTCTCGCGCTCTTTACCTATTCACTTGTCCATTTCTAACTCTTACTCTCACTCTTACTTACCTCTGTGCTCACTTTAGCTTTTGCTCTTCCTACCCTTGGTCTTGCTTCTTTAATCCCTCATTCAACTCTCACCAATGGCTACTTATTCCTTTACAAACCTACCAGTCATCGGATGCCTTCGTCCCTCAGTGGCTTTGAGGATAAATGAAGAAATAGTAAAATATAACGAACCAGAGGGCCATAGTACAATTGATGGCAGGTACTTCATCCCTCGTCATCACGCAAAAGGAGAGTATATTCTTGGCCCTATTTGTACTGAGGCTCCCGTTGCACTTCCCTCTTTGTACCCATGCTTAGAGGATCACTACCTTCTCTATGAACAAAAGTTCAACTAGGGGGGTTGGAGGGCCACTCGACTCCATTGCTGCTGGCCCACATTGAAGATCGATTAAGAAGAATGGTATGACAGAGTCGTTGGGACCAGAGAGCCAGATCTAGAGGACCTATGTATCCTTGATGCCCTTCGACTTTCCAGGTTTATAATTCCTAAGGATCCCTTCCTTATTCTAGTTGCTCTTTGTTTTTGGAATCCTGCTTTTAATTTCTTTCAATTTCGGGGTGGTATGATGGCCCCCACCGTTCTTGATATATGTCATCTTCTAGGGCTCTCACCCATTGGTGACCCCTTGGCCCTAATTACCCCAACCTTGCGGTTTCTTTCTTTATTCCTTCCTTCTTTGAGCCGTTCTTATAGTGAGTTTATAGAAGCTGAGAATAATAAGGAAGGTCTTGTGACCGACCGAGAATTCTTTTCTTTTATTCTTTATTGGTTTTGTAGGTTTCTCTTTCATACTTCGTCCCAAAAAATAATGCCTGAATTTATTCTTCTTGTCAAGGCTCTGGCTTCGAAGAAGATGATAGCCTTGACCCCTTATGTTCTAGGCCATATATATAGGGTTTTCTCCCAGTTTTGTGAAAGGCGTCTAGAACCCAATCAATGAGGCCTTATTTAGGTTCTCCAACTCTGGCTTTTGGCATACTTTACTGACTTTTATTCTCACTGCTTGAAATTTTTGGTGGAAGAGCCCACTACCTACAGAGAGAAGTATGCCAGAGTCTCTTTGTACCCTTCTAGTTTTGCTTATTATTTTTCTTACTT
Organism: Camellia japonica; assembly: GCA_030407325.1. Lineage (NCBI taxonomy): Eukaryota > Viridiplantae > Streptophyta > Magnoliopsida > Ericales > Theaceae > Camellia > Camellia japonica. Next base: position 167,548,294 of record JAPPVO010000032.1, read on the forward strand.
CCACAACTTACCAACCTCCATTTGTTCTTCCTTCTTTTGCTCCTTTGATCTAATATGGAGCCAGCATGGTTGAAGGCCTTCTTCGCTGATGTCACATGCTCCAGGCCTATTCATAAGGAAATGTGGGCCTCAATTTTAATTCCAAGGGTGCTCTTCATTGGCACTCTAAACCCCAGGGCCTACAAGTGCATTGCCGAGGTTTACTGTCCTGTCTAATTTTCAAGGCAATTTGGGCTTACCCAGGGGATCCCAGGCCCTTTCAGTAGCCTTTCCAACTTGAATCTTGATGCCAGAAACTTGAAGGTGCCAAAATCCATGCTAGATGAAGCAATGACCAAGTTTGCAAAGGACTTTTCTAGCTACAAATTCATGCCCTTCATTGGCTATAATATGGTCATGAAAAGATTTCAGAACTGGTGGACAACCAACATAGAAGTGCAGCTTGCTACCCCCACCCTGGATTTGTTAAAAGAGCTAGATGTGCCATCCTAAGGTAGGAAAGCCAGAACCAAGGAGGTTGGCATCACCATTGCCTCTACCTCTATTGTTTCAACCCCTTCACCCAGAGTTACTAGGGCTGCCACCAAGAAAGGTTCATGATTTACCTCTTGTTTAGCCTTTTCTTTCTTCTTTTTACATTTCCTTAACCTCAGTGCTTTTTTTTACTAGTATAGGGGCTTTGTAGGAGGTATCACCTCAGCAAGCACAAGCCCTCGTCATTCTGAAGGGCAAATGACAGTAATTAAAGAAAAGAAAGGCCTCACTCAAGATTGAGCCTGTAAAAGAGGCACTTGGGGTTCCTTCAAAAGAAGAGGAAGAAGAGTCTCTCCTCTAAAGGAGACAGAGGCCAGCTTCACCAAGTGCTAAACTCATTATGGATTTTGCTCATAAAGCAGCAGTTAAGGCAGTAGAGAAGGAACAAGCCAAGGAGGTCATTGTCTTCTAGAGATTGAAGAAGAAAAGGCAATGAAAAATCTCAACAGAGGAGGCTGTTACTGCTGAGGCAGCATGTAGACACCCCATTTTGACCATCCACAAGACTCAGGCGCTTGGTTCGATACACTCAATGATGAAAGTTAAATTGTGTGCTTTGAATTTGCAGCGATTCGGATTCAGTTAGGCTCTCGAAATAACCTCAAATCTTCAACATTTACCTTGTTTGAACCTTTGAGTCCTATTTTTGGAACTTTTTCCACCTAGAGTTGAGTTTGAACTAAAAACCAGGGGAGGGCATTAAAGCCCGGTCCGGCATCAGTGATGGCCGGCCATGGCTATGAATGGCCGGCCGGGCCTTTGTGGCGAGAAACATTGTTTTGGGCAGGAGGCCGCTAGCTGTCCATTTTTGAAGATATTTATAACCTTTTGAGCTCAAGTTCTATAAAAATGAAGCTATGTTATTCTTTTGGGGGTTAAACAAAATTTAGAAAGCCTATATACACCTTGAGAGCTCCTCGCACCTTCTTCTTCCATAGCAAGTAACCTTTGAGCTAACCTAGCTCCCTTATGTCATTTCCATATACTATACGCAACCTTGTCTCGCCATCTTAGAGCCTTGGTTGATCTTTGAGAAGCATAATTCAAGCTTGAGAGTGGGTTGAGACTAAGTTTGATCTCAAACAACAAGCTTACTCCTTTGAGAGGTATAAGCTTGCTATCTTCCTTCTTGCTTTCATTTCTCTCATTTACTACTTAGTTCTTATTGTTTTGTGTTGTTTTGATCCTATTTGAAATGTTTAAGATTGCGTTTGAAGAGCTACCAAAAGAGTAGAGAGAGTTTACTCTCTTTCTATATCTTTACCTATAGCTCAAACTTCTCTTTTACACTTCTTTTCCTTGCTCCTTGAATTGATTTTCAGAGGTAAAAAAGGGCTAAAAATCATGTTTTGAGGTTTCAAAAGTGGAGGGGTTAGCCACCCCTCCTTGTTCTTGCTTACTAGTCTTGATTCTTCTCTTTGTTGTTTAGCTTTTTAGGCTCTTTTCACTAACTTTGAGCCTCTGTTTTTCATCAAATAAGGGTTGTTTTAGGGCTGTCCAAGCCTTTTAAATTGATTCATGCTTTGGTTAGTTTAGCTATTGTCACATAAGTTGGCATACATAACTTGTTGCATGTTGTTCTAAGCATTTCTTTACTTACTTTTCATGTTAAGAGTCTAATTTAACAATCAATCCACCATCTATCTCTATCATTCTTGAGAATGATTTCAACCAATTGAGGTTGCTCAAAACATGTAAGAGAGACTTCTACCTAATGGCTTAATCTTTTCAGAGATTCATTGCCAACGGTATAGTCTCTCTCTCTCATGTTTTTGAAAAACCTCTCGTTTGACATTACTTCTTGTTTAGAGGGCTTTAACATTACCATGGACAAATGGACTAAAGAATGGCAAGGCTTCATAAAATTGGCTTAAAACTTGGAACAACCCATATAAAGAAAACGGCTTAAAATTGCTTCAACTTGGCCGAACATCATGCCAAGTTCCTTGTGTCAAGAGTCATCACATGCTAATTCATGGTATTTTGATGATTCTTGAAGTGTTGCAACCACCCTCTTTGAGTTCACCCCATGACAAGAGAGAGGGGTGGTCTTATTCATTGCATTCATTGACCTTTTGTCCAAACTTGTGTCCGGAATCATCAAGAAATAAACTTGCTCGTTGATGGTTTTGGGACCAACCTCATCCTTCTCTCGATCCTCTCCATGACAGAGAAGGAAAGATGGGACAAATAGAGCTTGAGAACACTCTGTCTGCATTGGTTCACCTCAAAACACAAAAATAGAGTTTAGCACCAAATCGATGCACGGCCGGCCATCTGTAGACCCGGCCGGCTATCACTGATGCATGGCCGGCCCTTAGTGTGTGGCTAGTAATGTAGTTTTGCAGAAAATAGAGGCAGTGGCTGAAGGTGAAATAGAGTTGGCTTGGACAGACAGAGTAGCTCTCAGGCGCTGTGCATGCAACCCTCATCCATTTTCACTTACGCCTTTATCGAACGCGATTAATTGTTTCATCAGTATTATAATTATCATAGTTGTAAATTGATCTTATTGTACTTAGTATTGTTGTAATAAAGTAGTTAATTAGCTTAGTTAAGTTAATTATTATTCATTTGCCCAGTTTTGTAATAGTTAGTTAATTCGGACTTTTGGACATTGATTCGCACCCTCCTACGTAAGCGATCAAATGTTGTAATAATGTGTATGTCTTCCAACCCTACGTCTTTCTCCCTTTTATTTATTTGCTTATGATGGTTAGCAAAGAGCACGTTTCATTAGCATTCTTATGCCTCATTCACTTGTATTGCATGTACCGAGACTCGGTTCATTATTCAAACTTGCATTGTCATTTAAATAAATTCTTTAAATACATGCTTAGACCGCATGTTAGCAAATTGATTCACATGTCATAAATTAATAGCCGAGCCTATAAAATATATAATTTTTGCGTTGCATTAACCATAATTGCATAATTAGGAACATGCATATTTTGCTAACACTTTCATCTTTTTTGCTCGGAGTACTAGGTGAGCTTTTATCGTTTTAGCATTTTGCATCGAATATTTGTGTTGCCATGTCTAACATGCTTTCCATGAGGCTAATTGCTTAAATGATTAAATGCTTGAATGCATGTGGATGAAGGCTAATTACTTGAGTGGCAAAGCAGTCCATTTTTGGCATTTGATTCAAACACTGATTTTCTAAAAAAGAATTACCAGATTTGGACTCTTTTTGTGTTTTCACTATTTCACACTGCACTTGTGAAATCAAATTTAGAACCACAAGTGGAGTCTGAATTGTAGGGCTATTCGCATTCTGAAAGGAGCGTGGAAAGCCGGGCTACACAACACAAAAAGAGGCTGCAAGAAAAAACAAGGCTACTGAACATCATACCTTTCGCAGTTCTCCAACTACCACCATTGCAACTGCTCGTAATTCTCTTCAGCCCTTTCTGATGCTCTTTGTTTCTTATATCCTTTATGTTAGCATTGCCCTTACACTTCTTTCTTTTGAAATGTAGCAGCAACTAGCCTGCCCCTCTCCTATTTAATGCCAGCTTCTTTCACTTTGGGAAAAACTGAAAAGCCACCTCTGAGCCCCATAGAATTGGAAACATTGAAGGGAAAAGGAAAAGCATACACTAGCTTCCCAATGAGTGTAGAACCCTTACAAACAATACTTCCAATCCATGTCTCTACACTCCCTATAGCTTCTATCTTAATTCCTTCGAGGCTTGATATGCTTATCATTCTCTCATCTCCATCTCCTAGCACTGCTGAGTTTTTCTCCTCTAGAGTCCTGGTTACCCCTTTGCCTTCTAAGAGTACCCTTGTCGCCACTCTTGTTCCAATGGCAGCTAGTACTTCTAGGGATGGCACTAGTGGTACACCAATACTTCCCCTACCACTGTAGACATCCCATTTTGACCGCCCTTAAGACTTGCGCGCCTCATGTTGAATGCTCGATGATGAAATGTTACGTTGTACAATCATTTGATTTCTTCAGCAAAAGGCTTCAATTTTGAAGCTTTAAAACCTAAACCTTGCACCCCTTTTGGACCAAAACCTATTATTTTCTAGCCTGACCACTCAGAGACTTGCTGGCCAACAAGTGGCCGGTAGGCCATTTTTGGTTGGCCGACTGTCCCCCTGCATGGCCGGTAGGCCATGATTAGCGACAAACAGATATTTTTGGCTGCCAGCTGTTCCCACGTGCATGTCTTGCACCAGCTGGCTCAATACAGATATTTTCGACGTGAGAAGGTATTTTTTTATAAATACATGACCTCCCTTCATGGTTTGGGGTTAGAAAATTTCTCCAAGAGTCAAAACTTGTTCAACACACTACCTCTCTCTCTTGCAATATACATACACTTCCTAAGCCTAAACTTGATGCCTCTTGCTGAGATTCTTGAACACAAATTTCAGCTCTTGAGAGTGTTCAACTTGTGGTTTGTGAACTAGAAGAGCATCCTCTCTTTAAAGGGTAATCTTTGAGCTTTTATGCCATCTTTTCTATCTCTTTTCCTTACTTTTTTATACTATTTTTCAAAGTGTTTTTAAGCTTAAAAATGTGATTTAAGTCACAAAAAAGAGGAGGTGTTAGCCACCTTCCTTAGGCATGTTGTTTGTTTGAAACCCCTTGGCTTTAGCCCCTTTTTGCTCACTTTTTCCACCTCAAAAACTCAATTTTCAGCACTGTTTCAATGTTGTTTGGTGTGTTAAATTATGCTTTAAGTACTATAAATATGTTGTTGTAAGTCCTCATGGATATATCTTTCAATCCATTTGAGTGGATAGTATTTTCATGTACATTTTTATGGCTTTTATACATGTTCATACCATTGTAATCACCTTTGTATAATCAACTCTGCAACCTCCCTCCATTCTTTGTTGCTTTTGATTAAAGAGTTAAATTAAACAAATGATTGTTGCGTGAGGCATAAGAAAGAGACCTTCCATGCTTAATGGTTTAATCTCTTCGGAGGTTCATTACCAAGGCATTATATCTCTCTTATGCTAAGCACAACCTCTTATTTGACATTTCTCTTTATCACCGATGCATTTACTTCTAAGGGACTAACTTTCTAGTTTAGACCCTTGGAAATCATAAAGGAAGGTTTCATTATAGTTTGTTATTGGGTTTGGATTTAGGGTCATTATCGCCCCTTTTAGGTTTGACTCCGAATTCATTATCGCTCGTAAACGTGTTTGATTCCTCCTTTATAATTTCCCCTATAGAAAAGGGCTTGAAAAGCTCATTTTTCAAGCTAATTCAATGCTTGATACTTTTTATCACTTTTGGACAAAAAAGAAAGAAAAGATAAGAATTGGAAAGGTAATGTAAAAAAGAGCTAATAAAATTAGAGTAAAAAGACGTAAAAAAAAAGGTAATAAAATTGAGTTGGGTTCAATCAGACGTTATATTGAAATTATTACATCTTGAATCATTACATACTCTCTAGTGATGTTTAATGATTCAAGAAGCAATGTCTACCCCTTCCCTTGAGGTAACTCCATGATAGGGATGAGGTGTTGTTGGTCTTTCATTTCCTTTTATTGAGCTTTTGTCATATTGGTTCATAGATCATCACGCAACAAACTTGCGACAATTGACGATTTGTGAACCGAATCTACTCCTCCCTTGATCATCTCCATGATAGGGAAGGGTAGAGAGGATAAACATCTCTTGGAAACACTCTATTTTTGCTCTATTTCAACTCTATAGCAGTAGGGCATTTCCCAAAAAGCAGTGGCCGGCCGGCTACCTTTCTGTCCGGCCGACCACTTTCTAAGGCCGGCCGGCCACCATTTTGTACAGGCAGTGGCATTTTTGTTGCAGAACAGAGCAGAACCTGAGGCCAAAATAGAATAATTTTCTGACTGCGAACAGAGCAGATTCTAGCAGCAAACAGAGAGGTTTTTGGGAGGATGTTCTCGGTTGTGTGCGTGTAGCTCCTAGCTTCCTGTTCCATTAAATTAGTGCTTTTAATATTAGTATGTGTAATTAATTAGTTGGCTTCATTTGAACGTGTAATAGCTAGTTAAGTTAGTTAATTCAATTGTGTTGTAATAATTAGTTTAAACTAGGACATTCATTCAGACCCTCTTGTGCGATGGCATATTTGTAATATTGTGTATGTCTTCCAACCCCCATTTCTTTCTCCCTTTTATTTACATGCTTATCGTGGTAGCATCATATTTTTTGTTTCATATCATTACCATGTGTTGTATCCATTTTTTTGCATGCATAGGGTTTGGTTCATCATTCTAACATTGTTGTCATTTCTTACTTACTTGAATACATGCGCTACCATATGCCTTGGATTGTTCCATATGACATGTTAAAAATAAATCGAACCTCGTAGTTACATTTTGTATAGGTTGCATTAATCACTTGCATATTAGAGCATGCATTTTTCTAACTATTCTTTTCTATTTTGGCTTGCCTCGATTGAGTACTAGGTGAGCATTTCTTGCTTTAGCATATTGCATGTGTGTTTATGTTTCCATATCGAGAATATTACCATGAGGCTAAATGCTTATTTGATATGCCTGTTTGAATGCCTGTGGATGAAGGCTATTTTGCTTAAGTTGAGATGATTTTGATTAATGTACATATGAGCTTACTTTTTCGAGTGGCACATATCCAAAACTCTTTTCAAACAAACATGAAATCAAAGTTTTCCAAAGTGGATGAAATAGTCTATACTTGTATGCCTCATATAGTAATGTTAACATAATAAATCAAAATAACAGCATATAATGTACATAAAAATCACGTCATGATTAGTAGAGACCGATCTTTGGTCGGGTGAGGGGGGTGCTCAATTCATGACCTTCCCCTCTCATACCAAAGTTCCCCAGCCGAGACACTTTGGTTATGACGGACAAGTGGCCTTTGGCACGAGTCATGGGTTTCCTAAATTTTCCAAAAATATTTAGGTGGCATCTCTGAAATTTGGCAATGTAGTCCATTTCTGTCATCTCTGATGATTAATGGATTTCTAAGATTTGCCGGATTTGGACTCTCATTTGTTAATCTATTTCACATTGCACTTGTGAAACCAGATTCAAAACCACAGGAGTCCGAACTGTAGGGCTATTGTATCTGAGGAGAGTAAACCCCTTCGAGGAGCACGAGAAACTTGCTACAACCACCCAACTGTAGTCCCACTTCCTTAGGCATGTTGGTCGCCAAGACCATGGATGCTGCTGAGGCCTCTTCCTCCCCTGCTCCCATACCAATTCTTCCATAACTGCCTTCTACAAGTGACCCTTATGCAATGCTTTTTTTAGAAGAGGAGATGAACATTTTTAAAGCCTAGCTGGTGAGCTTATTTGACACATCTACACCAGCTCTACCAACTAGCAGTGACACTAAGCCACTTGATTTAGCCAACTCCTTACTAGAGATAATAAAAAGCTCATCTATTGCTGAATCCATCTCCCTTCCTCAAGTAGACTTGGGCACTTGTTTAGAGCAGATAAGGGCCTTCTCAAGGATTCTATTCAAGGCTTTGCAGAAACCAGCTATCAAGAATGGATTCCTCATATGCTGCCAACTCCTTGAACAGTCCAATGTTACCTTTTGAGGCTATTTAACCCAAGCAGCAACAACCATTGACTTTTATGTCAATATCTTCCAAATAGCTAAGGTTGCAGAGAATGAGCTGTTAAAGGATAAGGAGTTTGTATCCCACATTCACTCTGAAGTCTCAGTGCTAAAGGGACAACACTCCTCTGCCTCACAACTTCAGGCTCAACTCTTGCATAGGAAGACAAAATCGAAGAAGGAACTAGCAGCAGTCAATCTGGCCTTGAAGCAGAATGCAGAGAAACTGCATACTACACACCAAGGGCTTTCAAGCCGCAAATAGGAGATGAACACTGCCATTCAACTGTTCCGATCACTCAAGAGTAGAGAGCTTATTGTAAGGGAACAGCTGAAACATTGTAATGAATTTTGAGCCAATTTGTGGCACAATGTACTACAATTTTGTGAAATGAAACATCATTATTTTACACAAGTGTTTACTATTTTTTACTTAATATTTTCATAGAGTATCTCTAAACTCCTTGTGTCTCCCATACAGTTGGCTAATAAGGTTTTAAATATTTGCCATTAATTTTCTTGGAATGCACATATCCATTTAAAATTTTCAAATGGTAGGCTCCTCCAGGCAAAACTCTATGGACTTGGTATGTCCCTTCCTAATTAGGTGACCATTTGACAAACTTGTGGCTTTTAATTCTTATTGGAAGTATTGTTTTCCAAACCAAGTCTCATTCATCAAAACTGATGTGTTGAACCCTTTTATTATAGCTTTTGGCTACCTTTTTCTTTTGCAAAAAGATATTATTTATGTCACGACCCAACCCCAGGGACTTAGGGCTAGAATCACAACTTACTAATTTATTCTAATTTTAATAAATTAAATGGCGCAGGCGGAGGCAAAATGGAAGTAAGAAAATAATTGAACAAAAAATTTACTTCATTCTACTATCTTGATAAAAGAAAATACATCTATAGGGCTTTTATTATTCTATTATCCAGTGACCGGCCCTCAGTAAAAAAAAACAAACGGGAGAAAAAAAAAAACAAAACAAAATAACGGATCAACATCAAATTCTTGTACGGGTTCCACTACATGAGGTTACGGATCTTCCTTACATCTCATCACCTGAAAGGGTAACAGCTATAAGCACACAGTAGAGTGAGAAATATCATGCCAAGAGTATATGAAATACAAAATAACCAAGGAATAACTTAATTTGAATAACAAATTATTTAAAGTGGCAGAAATTGAAATACGAAAATTATGTAAATAAATAATCATAACCATAGTACAGAACAGAGGTCACAGGAGTGACAATTAGAACAGAGGTCAATGGATCTATGACAAACAGAGGACCACAAAGTGGCCAAACAGAAGCCAATGGTTATTTAAGTCCCCCAAGGCATGGGACTCCCGTGGTGGTACTTATAGAAAATAATTGTTTATAAGGTCATAGTCAAATACTTTCTAAAATTTAAACAAACATATCCATGTGTTTCATTTTAAACAAATAGAGTTCAGAAATCAATCTACGTAATTGAAATATTAATATAATTTATAAAACATAACTTGTATAAAATAATTTATGGTAAGTCAAAAAATACATAAAATATATTATGGCGACTCAAGATATAATATAACTCACCTTAGTATTAAGTCTTACTATTTCCCTCCTATTTAAGCTGGCTTCTCGAGACTATTTTCTTCCTCATTTCTATCTCTCTTTTTTTCTCCCCCCTTCTCTTCCCCTCATTCCTTTCCTCATTTCGCAACCCCCCCCCCCAACACACACACACACCCTTTTATATACACAAGCCCATGATGCCTAAAAATTGGTGACTCACTCCCCATACAGGCTATATGGCACAGGTGGCGCACATCCTTCTCTCCTAGAGAGATTTACAAATCTACATAATTTAATTGCTAATTAATTGTTGTTGGCCTTATCATATTAGTATGCTTATTATTGACATTATTTCCTACTATATTCTTATTCCATATAATTGTTATTATTATTATTTATTTATTTATTTATTTTTTAATAATATATTATCACATACAACCATAATTATAAATATTTATGTGGTATTTAATTAAACATTCAAGGTGTTACATTTCTTCTCTCCTAAATAGAAGTTTGTCCCCAAACTTGACGTACCTTAATTTTCGAAGAGGTGTGGGTATTTGGTTCGCATTTGACTTTTCGTTTCCCATGTAGCTTCTTCGACATGATGATTTCGCCATAAGACTTTTACCAACGGTATGGTCTTATTTCAGAGAATTTGATCATGACAATCGAGAATCTGCAATGGTTGCTCTTCATAAGAGAGGTCCTCTTGGACTTCCAAGTTCTCATAGTCGACGACATGTTCTGGATCTCGGAGGTACTGTAGACGCGCCCTGAGGGCCTCATGCTATAGTTCGGACTCAAATGTCACGGTTCTGAATCTAATCTCGCAAAGTGCAATGCAAGACCGATAAATCACCAAAGAGTCCAAATCCGGCAAATTGTTTTGGAAAACTGATTTTTAAGAAAGAAGTGCCAAACATGGACTGCTTTGCCAGATACAGAGTCACCACCTAAATATTTTGTTTTTAGGGAAATTTAGGAAACCCTGACTCGTTGCCTAAGGCCACGTGTCCGTCATCACCAAAATTGCCTCGGCTCGAGAACTTGGGTACGATTGGGGAAGGTCATCTATGAGCACCCCCGCTCGCCCGATCAAAGATCGGCCTGTACTAAACATGATACTTATTTTTGAAAACATATGCATTCTTATTCCGGTTAATTAGCTAGAATTACTATGTGATGCGCACAACACACAAGTATAGACTAGATTGCCTAATTTGGAACAAAACATTGCATATTCATTTGAAAAATGGTTTGAAGTTTGCTACTCGCAAGTAGGCTAAAACGAGGATTTTGATGAATCATTCCAATTCAAGTAATCTAACCTTCACCCACAGGCATTCAGACAGTTATATCACATAAGCAAATAGCCTCATGGCAAGCATGCTTTCATGGCAACACTCACATTCATGCAAGATGCTAAAGCATAAAAGCTTACCTAGTACTCCGAGCCAAAACAATAACTAGTTAGAAATCAATGCATGATCCTAGCTATGTTTAGATGGCTAATGCAACACATGCAAAATGCAACTAGAAATAGGCTCAGCTATTCTAAGGTGGCATATGAGATGCAACTTGATAATCATGTATTCAAGTAGGAATTGAAATACAATGCAGTTAGTATGATGCGCCGAGCCCAGTGCATGCAATACAGATGAATGGATGCAAACATACGAGCATAGGAATGCTAATTGAAACATGACCTAAAACTAACCACTGAAAGCAGGTAAGTAAAAGGGAGAAAGACGTGGGGTTGGAAGACATTCACACACTCACGCACACTTATTACAAAATTCGCCCTCTCGATGGAGAGTCCGAATAAATAATACAAACCGAATAATTAACTAACTAACTAGCTAATTAATTATTACACAACACTTAACTAATTAAACAAATTAATTAAACTACTAAAGTGGTAAAGAGGCCTCGGAAAGAGGGATGAATGCATGCATGCTCGGCTCTGCTCGGAAATCTATCGCCATGCTCACGCTGCTTCTATTTACACTGCCCTGCACCTCTGAAAACTGTGCAAGTCTCAAGGATGCTTCTGAATCACCTTCTAGGTGCTGTGGGATGTCACCGGCCAAGGTATAGGAACACCGGCCATGTGTAATTGGTCATCGACCATTTGTAAGGCTCTCGACCAACAATTTTTAGCCAATCGGCACTGAAGATGGCCGGCCGGCCATCTTTTCCTGCAGAATGCTGTTTTGCTGCAGCAGAGGACAAACAGAGCATGGCAATGCATTTTCAAGGCAATGTGTGCACAAACATCCTCCCTATCATGTCATGAACTCAAGGGGGTATGGTTCTCAACCCTCGGGCCATCAATCACGCATTTCAATGCATGATGACCAAAGGAGCCAAGTGTGCAAATCAATATGGAATGAATGTAGAAAACACATGAAGGCCTCACACTCTATCATGTTGGATCAAGAGCGTCGGCGACTAAGGATTGAGGTACGTTTCGTCACTTCAAGTACGAACGTTCCTCGCTTCTCGTGTTTGGTTTGACACCCCAAACCAAACACAATGTAATGCAAGCGAGTATGCCAAATACAATGCAACATGGAAATACAATGCTATGCAACCTAAGCATGCCAAATGCAATAGGACTCGAGCGTGCACACAAGGGTAAGGTAACAAGCATGCCAAATGCAATGCAACCTAAGTAAGCATGTGACAAAATGCAAGCTAGCAAGCATGCAAAATGCAACCTAAACGTACAAACATGCAATGTAATAGGCATGCGACAACAATACCAAAACAAGGATGTGACAACATGCAATGCGATAAGCATGCAACGACACACAAACCGCATGATCCATGGACTTACATTGAAAATGGATAGGCCTCAGCCACACCAAAACAGTGGCCAAAATGATGAAGTGATAGAATGAAATGCACAATGAGCATGCACATGCAATGATCCAAGAGTTAAGGCATAAAGTCACAACACCCAAACATAAGCAAGGGGGTGACAATCATGGTAGTATGGTGACACCAAAAGCTCTGAGATTATGTCAAGAGTGATGCCAAATCAAACACATAACACAAGCAAGGCATACTAATGGACTTCAAGTTCAAAGCTAGCCAAGGTACTTGAACCATGGCCATACCAACCAAGTCCCAAATGACCAAGGTGACCCAAAACAGTCCCAAGGCAGGCCAAAACAAGTCTAGAACATGCATGGGATGAGGCCAAAACATGCTAGAAAGGTGAGCACAAAACAAGACGCATACAAGGCCAAAAGGGGCAATTGCACTACACCTATTACAACCAAGCATGGCATGACTTAGGCCAATAAAATCAGAGTTATGGCATGTTAGAATGAGCCCAAAAACCCACTTAGATGGCATCCCGAAGGCCTAAGTATGATGGCATGCACAATGACCTATTCTTAAGGCATAAAACACAAACTATCCAAAGCATGGAATAGGTGATAAATGCAAGTGTGTGGCCATGAAACATGGACTAAAATTACATTTCATATGATGCCAAATCATGAAAATACTTCAAGTAACACATGCTAATGAACTCAAGGCACAAAGCTTAAAAGCTAGAATGAACCGAGGCTATACAAAACAATGCATGCATGACCAAGACAACACCAAACAGAGCTTAAACGTGGTGAAACATGACTAATTGCTCCTTTGAGTCGAACCAAAACATGCAAGAATAGTGGCCCAAACACAAGATGCATGTTATGCAAACATACAAGATTACTCTACAAGTATGTGAAGCATGCAAGATGCCATCAAACCAACATGGAATAGAGTTAAGGAAGGTCCTAAAAGCCACTAAAAAGTGCTGAAATAGAACCAAGACATGCTAAGTAAACATGCTATTCTTATAAGCCAACAACCCAAGCATATGAGACATAAGGAGAGAGGGGTGTCCCCCTCCTATACAAGACTCCAAAACCACTTCTCCACCACTGAAAATCCTCTGGATTTCAGTGGTGGGAAGGTCAAAATAAGATGATCCCAAAGCTCAAAAGTAAAGGCACCAAACAAGGCCAAACAAGGCCTAAGAGGGGGTAGACAACCCCCAACCAAAAAGTGACCTTAAGCAACCATAACAAGCATACAAAATCAGAACTTTTTGTAGTTTAGAGTCAAGCTTAAAAGAATATGGAAGTATGTCTAAAAGCTTAAGCCAAAATGGGGTATCAAAAGCAAGTTGACTCACCCCTGAAGAACAACTTCAAGAGCACAACTCCAGCAATCTTCTTGGATCAAAAACAGCCCAAGGACTCTAATAAAAACCTTCTAGTGCCTCAGCAACCAAGGATAGTGTAATGCTAGGTGTTTGTGTGCAATAGTAAGAACAAAACACACTTTTGAGCTCAAACACACACACAAATCTAGAGAGAGGGAGATATAGAGAGATATATCTAACTTCTATATCAGATTTCTTGAACCCCTGGAAAGGGAGAAGAGGCTCTCCTTTTATAGAAATCCAATTTTGCAAAGCTTCTTGGAGAAGCTAAGCAAGGCTCAAATGCCTTCATACACATGTATGGAGGGGGGAAATTGTGGATGCCAGCTGCACCAGCTGGCACAAAATATCTACCAAAAGCAGATGAACAGGGTTCGGCCACCAAAAATGGCCGATCGACCAACAAAAGTGCTGGCCGACCAAATAAAGTGCCAACCGGCCAATACTTTTGGCCGATGGAAAGAAAACAGGGCCAATGGCCTCAAGCCTTGGCCGGTGGGTTGAGGACATGGCAAACAAGCTACCCTCTTCCCTTAGAAGCAAAAACACAAGTGTTTGGTCCACAACCAAGCACAAAACAAATAAGTTGAGAGATCTTGAGGCAATGCGCGCGGCCAAGACCTCCGAGAACTCAAAATGAACACGAACATGGATGATCATCGAATGTTCAAACGATGACATCCAAGTCTTGAGGACGGTCAAAAATAGGGTGTTTATAGGTACCGTCGAAGCATCGAAACATGGAACACATTGTGGACATTGGCTAGTTCAGGTGGTAGTGCAAGGCGATATGCTACAAGACCAATCTTTTCTAGTATCTCGAATGGCCCGATGTATCGTGGGTTTAACTTTCCTCGCTTTCCAAATCGGATAAACTCCTCTTGTTGGTGAGATTTTGAGGAACACATGATCCCCTACTTGAAATTCCAAGTCCTGTCTCGATGTATCTGCATAACTTTTCTAGTGGCTCTGGGCAGTGCAAATTCGTTGCTGGATAAGTTGGATTTTATCACTTGTGATTTGCCCGATCTCGGGGCCTAACAGTTTCCTATCCCCGACTTCCGTCCAACATATAGGTGATTGACATCTCCTTCCATACAGAGCTTTGTACGGCGCCATTCCAATGCTTGCCTGATAGCTATTGTTATAGGCGAATTCCACTAAAGGTAGGTGCTCATCCCAGTTACCTTTGAGGTCCAACACGCATATGTGTAACATGTCTTCCAACGTCTAGATTATTCTTTCAAATTGCCCATCAGTTTGTGGGTGATAAGTAGTGCTAATCTTCAGTGTGGTTCCCAAAGCTTCTTGCAATTTGTTCCAGAAGTGAGACACGAAGTGGGGGTCTCGGCCAGACACAATTGAAACTGGGATACCATGCAAAAGAATAATTTCCTTAATGTATAAAGTGGCAAACTTATTAAGGGAGTACATGATTTTGATTGGTAGAAAATGCACCGACTTCATCAATCGGTCTACTATAACCCATATTGCGTCATTCTTCGAAAATGATTGTGGTAACCTAACCACGAAGTCTATAGTAATGTGCTCTCATTTCCATTCAAGAATAGGGAGTGGTTGCAGTAGTCTTGCAGGCTCTGATGTTCTACTTTAACACGCTGACAATACAGACATTTAGAGACATGACTTGCTATGTCTCTTTTCATTCCTGTCCACTAGTAGTGTTCCTTCAAATCATGGTACATCTTTGTGTTGCCAGGGTGGACTGCAAATCTCGAGCTATGAGCTTCCACCAGTATCTCCTTCTTGAGTTCCGGAATGTCGGGTGCGCAAATTTGATTTCAAAATCTTAGCATCCCATTGCTTTGAGTGAAATTAGGATCAGGTGTACTTCTTTGCTCCTTTTACTTTTTCTTCAAAAGGTTATCTTCATATTGATGTGCTCTAATTTTTTCAATCAAGGTAGGTTCCATAGTTATGTTGGCGAGTAGTCCAGTGGTCTTGCGGGAAACGAGAATACATGCCAAACTTCTAGTCGTCTTTCGGCTTAGTGCGTCTGCCACCACGTTAGCTTTGCCTGGATGGTGATAGATCTCTATATCATAGTCTTTCATAAATTCTAGCCACTGTCATTGCCTCATATTCAGTTCTGTCTGTGTGAACAGATATTTAAGACTCTTATGATCAGTGTAAATCTCACAGGTTGCATCGTAGAGATAATGACGCTAGATCTTGAGGGCAAAGATCACCGCAACCAATTCCAAATCATGAGTTGGGTGGTTCTTCTCGTGAGTCTTTAGTTGTCGCGAAGCATAAGCAATGACTTTTCTATTTTGCATAAGAACCCAACCCAAACCATTATATGAGGCATCACTATAAATGACGAACCCATATGTTCCCGCGGGGAGTGCTAATACAGGAGCTAACACCAATGTACTTTTTAACTCTTGAAAGCAACACTCCTATTTGTCAATCCATTCAAAGGGTGTGTTCTTCTGAGTTAGTTGGGTCAAAGGTGATGCTATTTTCGAGAAATCTTGCACGAAACGTCGGTAATAGCCAACTAGACCCAAGAAACTTTGAATCTCTGATACATTAGTAGGTCGTGGCCAATTTATGATTGCTACAACTTTTGGGGGGTCAACCGAGATGCCATCTTTGTTAATGACGTGACCGAGGAAGTGTACACTAATGATCCAGAATTTGTATTTCTTCAACTTGGCATAAAGTTTGTGATCACGTAGTGTTTGTAGCACCGTTCGCAAGTGCTTCTCATGGTCTTCCGGTGACTTGGAGTATATGAGAAAGTCGTCAATGAAGATGATGATGAACTCATCAAGATGGGGTTTGAACACTCGGTTCATGAGGTCCACGAAGGCTACTGGGGCATTTATGACGCCAAATGGCATGACGAGAAATTCATAGTGCCCGTAACGGATTCTGAAGGCAATCTTTTCAATGCTTTCCGTTTTGGCTTTTAGTTGATTGTAGCCAGAACGCAAGTCAATTTTCAAGAATACTTGGGTGCCTTGTAGTTGATCAAACAAGTCATCGATTCATGGCATGGGGTATCAATTCTTGATGGTGACCTTGTTCAACTCTCGATAATTGATGCATAATCTCATCGTGCCATCATTTTTCTTCACGAACAATACTGGAGCTCCCCAATGTGAGGTACTAGGTTGAATGAAGCCTTTGTCCAGTAGTTCTTGGAGTTGAGTCTTCAGCTCTTTTAATTCTGCCATTGATATGCGGTAAGGGGCTTTTGATATTGGTTGGGTACCAGGTTGAGTTTCAATAGTGAATTCAATTTCTTGGTCAACCAGGGTACTAGGTAGATCTTCAGGAAAAACATCAAGGAATTCTTGAACCACGGGTGTAGACTCGACTTTCTTCGCGCCCCCTTTCAGAGAGCTCGAATTAGTCCTACAGTTCGGACTCTTGTCACGGTTCTGAATCTAATCTCACAAAGTGCAATGCGAGACTGATAAACACCAAAGAGTCCAATCTAGCAAATCATTTTGGAAAATCATATTTTAAATCAAATAATGCCAAACTAGACTGCTTTGCTAGATTACAGAGTCGCCACCTAAATATTTTATTTTTGGAAAATTTAGGAAACCCCGACTCATGCCAAAGGCCACGTGTCCGTCATCACCAAAGTTGCCTCAACTTAGGAACTTGGGTACGAGAGGGGAAGGTCCTAAAATGAGCACCCCCGCTCGCCGATCAAAGATCGGCCTCTACTAAACATGATATGTTGTTTGATAAACACATGTGTTCTTATTCCAGTTATTTAGCTAACCTTACTATGTGACGCACACACAATCAAATATAGACTAAGTCGCAAGACTTGGAACGAATCAACTCATGTTTGTTTTTGAAAATGGTTTCAAAATTGCCACCCTCAGGTGGGCTAAAACGCGGATTTGCCACCTCAAGTGGGCTTAAAACATGATTTGCCACTTCACAAAGTGGGCTTAAAACTCACAATCATCGAATTGTTCCAATTCAAACAACAAAGCCTTCATCCACAGGCATTCATGCAGTTTATCAAGTAAGCACATAGCCTCATGGCAAGCATGCGAAACAGGGCAATACTCACACTCATGCAAGTATGCTAAAGCATAAAACTTACTGAGTACTTTGAGCCAATACAAAAACTAGTTAGAAATATGCATGATCCTAACTATACAAGATGCATTACCAAAACAAAAACTAGTTAGAAATATGCATGATCCTAACTATACAAGATGTCTAATGCAACACATGCAATAATGCAATTAATAGGCTCGGCTACTAATATGGCATACGATACAATTTGATAACATGCTTTGAAACACGTATTCAAAGAAGTATTGAAATATGATGCAGTTTGAATAATGCACCGAGCCTTGGTGCATGCAAGACAAATGAATGATGCACGCATGCGAGCATAAGGTATGCTAATTGAAAAATGCCCTAAACTAACCATCGAAATCGGGTAAAGAAAAGGGAGAAAGACGTGGGGTTGGAAGACATGCACACACGCACGCACCCTTATTACAACATTACGCCCTCGCGAAGGAGGGTCCGAACAAATAAGCTAGCTAGCTACACTAAGCTAAGCTAATTATTACAAACCAACTAATTAACTATTCTAGCTAATTAATTACAACAATTGAAATAAATTAACTAACTATTCTAAGCAAAAATATTACCAACCAAATTAAACTAATTAATTACAACACTTGAATTGAATAATTAGCTACGTTAACTAACATTTAAATAAAGCAAGTTAAACAGCCTCGAGGGACGAGGAATGTACGCATGCTCGGTTGCTTCCTCTCGAAAATCCATCGCCTTGCCATCGGTTGCCTCTGTTTGCACTCGCCTTGATCTCTGAAAATTGCACCAAATTCTATACTGCTTCTGCTTCAACACAGGAACACTTTTGCACAAAAATTGATTGGTGGCCGGTCGGCCACAAAAAGTGGCTGTCGGCCACCTTAACTGGCCAGTCGACTAGTCTAAGTGGCCAGTCGGCTATTTCAAGTGGCCGGTTGGCCACCCCTTTTTCCAAACTTCTATTTTTGCTGCAACAAAGGCAAAGCAATGCATTTTCAAGGAATATGTGTACTGCCACCCTCCTTATCATTTCTCAAGCTCAAAGGAGTATGGCACTTGGCTCTCAAGCCATCAATCAAGCATTTTCAATGCATGATGGCCAAAGAGTCAAGCTTGTACAAAGTCAATAAATGCACAAATAAGACTCTAAGTACCACCACCCTATCATGCATGATCAAGGGTGACGGCGACCGAGAAATGTGACACGTTTCATCACTTTGAGTATGAAATGTCCTGCATTTCTCGTGTTTGGATTAACGTCCGATCCAAATACAGGCAATGCAATACAAACATGCTTATCTTGCACAAGTTTTACTTGTCATGTTTTGTTTACACATTTTACATTACCGATTAGTCCTTTAACTGGTTAAGTCCAAAGTAAAAGTCCTCTAATTGGAAAGAGGGCTTAAGCCACAAGAGCCTCGAGCATGAAAGAGGTCTCATGCTGTTGGTTAGGAGGAATCCTCAAGAGAGAATTAAAACCATTAGGCATGAGAGCCTCAATTCCACATTCAAGCCAACAAGGGGCTTAAGGCCACTTTCAAAACAAATTGAAAAGTGAAGAATAGAGGGAGGTTGTAGACTTTTTTAGTGTTGATATGGCATGCAAAGAAACACTAAATCATGCAAGCAACACAGGCAAGACATGCTAAGAGCCAAAATCATCAAAACTAGTGAAGAGCACAACACTATAAGCATGCAACACTAAGCTCAACTAACTAAACCAGCTCTGGAAAGAGTTGAAACATGCCAAAATAGTGGCTAAAACATGCTGAGATAGAAGCATAAAAGGCAAGAAAAACACGCTCACATGTTAGGCTACAAACAAGGCTCAAGGCACAACTCTCAAAAGCAATGAAAGAGTGAAACAAGTGAGAGTGTGATAGAGCTATATGCACTGAAATTACATGTAAAATGAAGTTAGAACATGCAATCAACACATGCACAACATGTTAGAGGCCTTAAAACTCTAAGCTAGTGAAGGCATTTGCACTACAACCATGCAATACAAGGCTCATATGATCAAGACAGCTCAAAACAGAGCTAAAGTAGGCCAAATTAGTAGCTAAAACATGCTGAGATCAAGTCACAAAAAGCTAGAAAAACACGCTCACATGCTAGGCTATCAACATTTGCAAACAAGACACAAGGAGGAGAGGCCACCCCCTCCTATTTTGGACCTCAAAACCAAGTTTTTACCACTGAAAGTCCCCTGAAATTCAGTGGTTAAAAGGCCAAAAAAAAGTTGTTTTAAAAGCTTCAAAAATGGCACAACACTTTAGCAAACAAGCTACAAAAGGGGTGGTCCACCCCTAACTCCAAAACAAACCTCAAACCACCATTTTAAATCATAAACACAGAGATTTCAGAGGTCAAAAATCAGCCTCAAAATAGCACACAAAGGTGGCCAAACAAGTAACTAAAACTAAGCTTAAATGAGGTAAGCTTTATACATTTGAAGCATAGCACTAAGACAACAACAATTTTGAGCTAAAACCACTCTTAAGAACTCAAACTAGGCCTCCAAGAACCTCAACTCCAAGATGAAGGTATTTGGTTAAGGGTCCTAGAACAAAAGTGCAGAAAATTCTCACTTTCAAGCACAAAATAGGGAGAGAGAGAGAGAGAGAATTCTAGAGAGAGAGAGAGCGAGGAAATTTTCTCACAAATTTTTGTAACCCCTCAAATGGGGGAGAGACCCCCCATTATATAGAAATACAAGCCAAAAGCTTGCATTCATCCCTCCATACACGTGTATGGAAATTGCATTCAGTGATCAATAGCTGGCACAGCTAGCAAAGAAAATATCTGAAAAAGGAGAAAAATGGCCGCCGGCCACTTTAGGTGGCCGGCCGGCCACCTCCCTTAGCCGACCGACCACTTCAAGTGGCCGATAAGGGGGAAAAGTGGCCGACAAGGCCCTTCCCCCCTCTAGGCAAGAGGCACCAAGATTTGGTCCAAAAACAAGCACAAAACAAAGAGGGTTTAGAGGCCCAAAAACAAGGCATTCCGCAAGGAACTTTGGGCACTCAAAACGAGCACAAACAAGCACAATTATCGAGTGCACAAACGATGGCGTCTAAGTCTTGAGGTCGGTCAAAATGGGGTGTCTACAACGGGGATTACATCAATGGTGGGGACCTCTTTTTGTGTACTAATCACATAACAAATATAACTACAACAACCCTTTCTTAGAAGTTGTTTGGTTGTCATGGAGGATATAATACAGGGAGGGTTGGAAACTCTAGTTCCATCAAAGACAAACTCGGGTTGGTTTGGTAACCTAAAGGAGACTTTTTTAGCTTTAAAATCAATAGAGGCATGGTTGGTAGCCAACCAATCCATCCCTAAGATCACATCAAAGTTCCCAATATGGAGGGAAATCAAGTCTACGTATAAGGTTTTTCCTTTTAAGGATATAGTACATGATCTGTACACATCAGTACTACAGGCAGAATTACTAGAAAGAAAAGACACAGACAATATATATCCTAAGGGTTCAGGTGTTGATGCCAGCTTGGCAGCAAAGGGTGGTGTAACAAAAGAATGAGTTGAACCCGAATCAATAAGAACATGAGCTAAATGACCACAGACAGAAAGTGTACCTAACACAACGTTTTCGGTAACTTCTGGTTTTCCAAGTACCAAGGAAAAAGCCCTTCCTTGGCATTTTTGGTCCTTCCTCTCTCCTCCAGGTCCTGCGGGTTTTCTGACTGGTCCAGAGGGGCTGGCTGTAGGATTGGTCAGCTTTGGACAATCCCTCAGCAAGTGGCCAACTTGGCCGCATTTAAAGCATGCTCCTATGTCTCGATGGCATTGTCCCCAATGAGCCCTTCCACATGTAGGGCAAGTTGGAATGTGTAGACCCGATTTCCTTCGCGCGCCCCCCTCTCAGAGAGGGCACGAATTTGGTCTTACTACAGTTTGGACTCCTGTCACAGTTCTGAATCTAACCTCACAAGGTGTAATGTGAGACTGATAAACACCAACGAGTCCAAATCCGGCAAACCGTTTTGAAAAATCGATTTTGAATAAAAAGCACCAAACATGGACTGTTTTGCCAGATTACAGAGTCGCCACCTAAATATATTTTTTTGGGAAATTTAGGAAACCCTGACTCTTGCCAAAGGCCACGTGTCCGTCATCACCAAAGTTGCCTCGACTTGAGAACTTGGGTATGAGAGGGGAAGGTCCTGAAATGAGCACCCCCGCTCGCCCGATCAAAGATCGGCCTCTACTAAAATGATATCTTGTTTTATAAACACATGTGTTCTTATTTCGGTTATTTAGCTAGCTTACTATGTGATGCGCACAGTATACAAGTATAGACTCAATCACGAGAATTGGAACAAAACAACTCATGTTTGCTTTCGAAAATGGTTTAAAAGTGCTACTCGTAAGCAGGCTAAAGCGCGGATTTGCCACCCTCAAGTGGGCTTTTAGAAAACATGATTTCGCCACTTCGCAAAGTGGGCTTTAAAACTTGCATTTGATGAATTGTCCCAATTCAGGCAATCAAGCCTTCACCCAAAAGCATTCAACCAGTTTAGCATATAAGCAAATAGCCTCATGGCAAGCATGCTACCATGGCAACACTCGCACTCATGCAAGGATGCTAAAGCGTAAACACTTACAGTGTACTCCGAGCCAAAACAGAAAACTAGTTAGAAATCATGCATGATCCTAACTATACAAGATGCCTAATGCAACACATGCAAAAATGCAGCTAAATAGGCTCGGCTATCTAAAATGGCATATGAATGCAACAATTGATACACGTATTCAAGTAAGTATTGAAATACAATGCAGTTTGAATGATGCGCCAAGCCCGGTGCATGCAAGACAAATGAATGATGCACGCATGCAAAGCATAGGATATGCTAATTGAAATATGCCCTAAAGCTAACCATCAAAAGCTGATAAGTAAAAGGGAGAAAGAAGTGGGGTTGGAAGACATGCACAAACACACGCACGCTTATTACAACATTGTGCCCTCTCAAAAGAGGGTCTGAATAAAAGAGCTAAGCTAATCTAAGCTAAGCTAATCAACTAATCAACTAATTAACTAACTTAGCTAATTAATTATTACAACATAATTGAAATTGAATAACCAGCTAATCTAAGCTAATTAGAATATTACAAAGATGAATTGAATTAGCTAAACACATTAACTAATTAATTACAAAACCAGTAAATTAACTAGCTAAGTAAATCAGTAAAATGGCCTTGGGGGAGGGAGGCATGCATGCTCGGTGTGCTTCTCCCAAAAGCGCATTGCCTTGCCGTGAGTTGCCTCTATTTGCACTCATTGTGATCTCAGAACATTGCACAAGCTTCCAGATGGCTTCTGCCCCAAAACAAGAACATTTTGGACAACTTCTCCTGCAGGTGGCCTGCCGACCACCTTAACTGGTCGATAGGCTACTTCAACTGGCCAGCCGGCCAGTACAAGTGGTCGGCAGGCTAGTGCAAGGGGCCGGCCGGCCACTTTTCTTTCCAGAATCCTGCTGTTGCTGCAACAGAGAGCAACTGAGCCAAAGCAATGTATTTGGCTAGAAATGTGTGTACTACCACCCTCCTCATCATGTCTCAAGCTCAAAGAAGTGTGGTACTTGACTCTCAAGCCACCAATCAAGCATCTCAATGCATGATGGCTCGAAAACCAAGCTTGTACAAGCTTAGTGAATGCGCACATAAGACTCAAAGTGCCTCCACCCTATCATGCATGATCAAGGGTGTTGGCGACCAAGAAATGTAACACGTTTCATCACTTTGAGCATAAAACGTCTCGTATTTCTTGTGTTTGGATTAACGTCCGATCCAAACACATGCAATGCAACACATATATGTTATCTTGGCATGTTTTACTTGGCTCAATTCTTGTTTACTCATTTACATTACCAAACCATTCCTTAATTGGTTAAGTTCAATTGTGAAAAGCCCTCTAATTTGAAAGATGACCTAAGCTTCGAGTGCCTTGAGCATAAAGAAAGTATCATGCTATTGGCTAATAGAAATCCTCAAGGGAGGATTAAAACCAATAGGCATGAATGCCTCAAGTTCATGCTCAAGCCAACAAGGGCTTAAGGCCACTTTCAAAGTGAATGAAAGTTTGAAACAATGGAGTACAAACACACACATTTCAGCACTGAAATAGCATGCTAAGTGACTTAAAACAATGCAAACAACTCATGCAATGCATGCTCAAAGGCTTAACTCATTAAGCTAATGAAAGGGGTTATGCCACCACCTTACAACACATGCCTCAAAGGGCTAAACCAAATCAAAATAGACCTCAAAAATGCCAAAACAGTGGCCAAATCATGCTGAGATTGAAGTTTACAAGGCAAGAAAATCATGCATACCAATTGGCCAACAAGCAAGGCATAAGGCTTGACTCTTAGAAGCAATGAAAGAGTGATATGAATGAGAGTGTGACAGAGAAATATGCTCTGAAATCATGTGTGAAATGATGTCATGGCATGCAAACATCTCAAACAAAGCATGCTAGAGGCATCAAAACACAAAGCTACCAAAGCCAACTAAACCATGGCCATACAAGACAAGCCCCAAAGGACCAAACCAACTTTGGACAGACCTCAAATATGTCAAAATAAAGGCCAAAACATGCTGAGATGGAAGTTCATGAGGCAATAAAATCATGCTCAAGTATTGGCTCACAAACAAGGCATAAGGCACAACTCACAAAAGCTATGAAAAAATGGAATATGTGAGAATGTAACTATGATATATACACTGAAATCATGTGAGAAATGAGGCTAAGGCATACAAACAACTCAAGCAAAGCATGCTAGGGACTTGAAACTCAAAGCTAGTCAAGGGCCTTTACACTACAACCATGCACAACAAGTCTCACATGGCCAAGACCGCTCAAAACAGAGCTAAAGCATGCTAAAACATGGGTAAAAGCATGCTGGAGTGTGGCCAAAATAAGCTAGAATGATGGGCTAAAGCATCAAGCATACAAGGCTAATATGCATGATTACACTACAAGTGTAAGAAGCAAGTAAGAGGTGGCCAAACCAGCCAAAAACAGAGTTAGAGCAGGTCCAAAAAGTCACAAAAACATACTCGAACTAAGCTTCAAAAAGGAGAAACACATGCTCACTTGATAGGCCATCTATGCATACAAACAAGATACAAGGAGAAAGGACCACCCCCTCCTACTTTAAGCCTCAGAACCACCTTTCTACCACTGAAATTCCTCTGAGTTTCAGTGGTACAAAGGCCAAACAAAGGTGATTACAAAGGCTAAGAAAGGTGGCTCAAGAGGCGTCACAAGCCGAAGAGCAAAAGATGGGAAACACCCCCTAACCAAACAAGACTCAAACCAACATTTTAAAGCCTTAAAAAATAGAACTTTAAGAGGTTAAAACGAGCCTTAAACTAGCATCCAAAGGTGATCAAGCACCTAACCAAAACAAAGCTTGAGAGGGACAAGTTGTTACCCTTGAAGAAAAACAAGAAGACAGGTCTTCCTTTGAGCCAAAACCATCTTTTTGAGCTCCAAACAAACCTTCAAGAACCTCAACTCCATGGTAGTAGTGTTTGACTAGGTGTTTTAGTGCAAATATGTGAAGAAAACACACTTTAAGGCACAATATAGCACAATATATATATAGAGAGAGAGAACTAGAGAGAGAGAAATTTAGCTCCTAAATTTTCTGAACCCCTCTAAAGGGAGAGGGAGCACCCCTTATATAGAGCAAGCAAGCAAAAAGGCTTACTTGATCCCTCCATACACGTGTATGGAGGATGAGTTCAGTGAGCCACAGCTGGCTCAAAAGATCTGAAAATATCTAAAAAGGAGAAAAATTGGCTGCCGGCCAGTTAAGGTGGCCGGCCGGCCGCTTCCCCTAGCCGGCTGACCACTTGAAGTGGCCTACAAGAGAGGAAAGTAGCCGGCAAGTGCCACAAGTGGCCAGCAAGGCCTTCTCCCCCCCCCCCCTCCCCCTAGGCAAGAGGCAACGAGGTTTGGCCCAAAAATAAGGGCAAAACACAGAGAGTTAAGAGGCTCAAAGACAAGGCACTCAGCCAAGACCCTCGGGCGCTCAAAACAAGCACAAACATGCGCAATCATCGAGTGCATAACCGATGACGTTGAAGTCTTGAGGTCGGTCAAAAATAGGGTGTCTACAGAATGGTGCCACCTCTGGGGTTAGTAGAACCTTGATTACCCGAGCTGGTTGTTCCCGCATTCACCCTCTTGGGAGGCACAACACCGGATCTTCTGTTGTCTCTTTCCCAGAATCACTTATTTTGGCTTGGTTCCCCGAAACATGAGGCTTTAATTCTTTTTTTTGCAATGTACGCTCGGTCTACCACTTTTGCATAGGTTGGTAGTTTCAACACCTTAAGCCTATCTTTGATTTCAACATCCAATCCTGCTTTGAATTTCCTTGCTTTTCGAGTTTCAGTAAGGATGACAAAAGTCGCTGTGGACTCGCCTTTTTTTGCACCCCGCTTTCAGAAGGTTTGAAAGCAAATGGCCTCACAGTTCGGACTCTCGCGGTTCTGAATCTAATCTCACAAGTGCAATGTGAAATTGATAATCACCAAAGAGTCTAAATCCGACAAATCTTTTGGAAAATCGATTTTAAATCAAATAATGCCAAAATTGGACTGCTTTGCCAGATACAGAGTCGCCACCTAAATATTTTTTGTTTTGGGAAAATTTAGGAAACCCTGACTCGTGCCGAAGGCCACGTGTCCGTCATCACCAAAGTTGCCTTGGCTCGGGAACTTAGGTATGAGAGGGGAAGGTCTTGAATTGAACACCCCTGCCCGCCCGATCAAAGATCGGCCTCTATTAATCATGATATGATTTTTTATAAACGTTATGTGTTCTTATTCCGGTTATTAAACTAGCTTTACTATGTGACATGCACAAGCAAGTATAGACAGTTTGCAAGATTTGGAACAATTCAACTCATGTTTGTTTGCAAAAATGGATTGAATTTGCCACCTCAAGTGGGCTTAAAGATGCAGATTTTCCACCAAATATAGTGGGCTTAAAACATGATTTGCCACTTTAACAAAATGGGCTTAAAACATACATTTGTTGAATCGTTCCAATTCAAACAACAAGCCTTCATCCACAGGCATTCAAGCAGTTTAGCATTTAAGCACATAGCCTCATGGCAAGCATGCTAATCATGGCAACATTCACATTCATGCAAGCATGCTAAAGCATAAAAAATCACCGAGTACTCGAAGCCAAAACAGAAGCTAGTTAGAAAGATGCATGGTCCTAACTATGCAAGATGCCTAATGCAACACATGCAATATGCAATTAATAGGCTCGGCTACTAATATGGCATATGGATTGATTTGAACAACATACGATTTAAACACGTATTCAAATAAGATATTAACATTGCAATGCAGTTTGAATGATGCGCCAAGCCTCGGTGCATGCAATATAAATGAATGGATGCAAGCATGCAATATGCTAATTTGAAACATGTCCCTAATCTAACCATCAAAAACAATTAAATAAAAAGGAGAAAGGCGTGGGGTTGGAAGACATACACACACGCATGCACACTTATTACAACATTACGCCCTCGCGAAGGAGGGTCCGAATGAATAAGCAAACCAACTAGCTACGCTAATTACGCTAACTAATTATTACAAACCGAAAACTAATTAACTATTCTAGCTAACTAATTAAATAATTACATCACATCTAATTAATTACTTAGCTAATTAATGGATTACAAGTCAACTCCAAGTAAACTAAGTAATCAACTACTTAGTCCCGAGAAGTGAGGGATGCATGCATCCTCGATCCTTCACCCGAAAAGCCACTGCCTTGCTACTGCTGGCCTCTGTTTGCATATTTGATCATTGAAAATTTTGCCAATTTTCAGAACACCTCTGCTTCATCTTACCATCACATTGTGCAAAAATCACTAATGGCCGACAAGAGGGACAAGGGGCCGGTCGGCGACCAATGATGGCCGGTCGGCTACTAATGATGGCCGGTCAACAACCATTGGTGGCCGGTTGGCCACTGATGGTGGCTGTCGGCCACTGATGAGCTGAACTTCCTTGCTGCAATAGAGAGCAAAACAATGTATTCTCACAGGTTGTCTGTATTGTCTACTCTCCTTATCATCACACAAGCTCAAAGGAGAGAAACTCTTGGCCCTCAAACCATCAATCAAGTAATTTCCATGCATGATGGCTAAGGGACCAAGTTTGTACAAGTTCAATAAATCCACAAACAAGACCAAAATGACCACCACCCTATCATACATGATCAAGGGCAATGGTGACCTAGGAAAATGACACATTTCATCACTTTGAGTATGAAATGTTGCATTTTCCTTGTGTTCAAATTAACGTCCGATTTGAACACATGCAATGCAACACAAAGAATGCTTATCTTGCACACTTTTACTTGCCAATTTTGTTTACTCATTTTAATTACCAAACCATTCATTAATCAATTTGTCCATTGGTGAGTGTCTTCTAAAGTGAAAGAAGTGTCAACCAATGGGTAGTTTAAGGCATGAGAGATCCTTCATGCCGTTGGTAATGAACCCTCAAAGGAGGATTAAACCATTAAGCATGAGCCTCAACCTCAAGCTTAAACAACCCTCAAAACAAATGAAAAAGTGAAGAAATGAGGGAGATTGCAGAGATTGTATGTGCTGAAATTGAGTGATAAAAGCACTAAAAAACATGCAATCAACTCAAACAATGATGCTTAAAGCCTTGAAACACTTAACTAGTGAAGGAATTAACACTATAACCATGCAAAACAAGACTCAAACAAACTAACCAGCCCAAAACAGAGCTAAAATAGATTAAAATAGAGTGTAAAACATGTTGGACTCAAATTCAGTTAGGCTAGAAAAACATGCTAACATGTGAAGCTAACTAGGCATGCAAACAAGACATGAGGAGGGAGGCTAACCCCTCCAATTTTGGACTTCAAAATGAGTTTTTGGCCATTGAAAATACTCTAAAATTCAGTGTTTGAAGGCCCAAAAAGGTTGATTTGAAAGTGATGAATAAAGGCACAAGAGCTTAGCAAACTAATAAGCAAGAATGGTGGACCACCCCCACTTGAGAATGGCCTCAAACCAACATTTTTAGGTCATAAAAACAGAGGGTTTTTTTGGTTCAAGACCAGCCTCAAAATAGTTTAAAAAGATAAGAAAACAATTATACTAAGCAAGTAAAAAAATCAAGTAAACTACCTCTTGAAGCAAAGAGCAACTCTAGGCACAAATCCAAGCTAAAACCACTTGATAGGGCTTAAAAGAAGTCTCAAGGAATCTCAGCTCAAAGAGAAGTAACTTTGATTGAGGTAGTGTATGTAAAAGCGTAGAGAAAACTAGCTACAAAACACAAAATTGTAAGAGAAAGAGAGAAATCTAGAGAGAGGGAGAGAATTTTGTTCCAAAATTGCTAACCTCTCAAGATAGGGGAGGAACCCCCATATATATAGAAAAAAACACTCCTTGAGCTTAGGAGCGTCCCACCATACACATGTAGGCAGATGTAGCTCAATGTGCTAACAGCTAGCACAGTTGTCAACAAATATCTAGAAAAAAGCATTGGTGGCCGTCGGCCACCACTGGTGGCCTACCAGCCACACCCCTAGCCGACAGCCATTATTCATGGCCGACAGCCTATGGTGGTGGCCGACAGGTCACCATAAGTTCCAGGAAGGAAAAACTATGGTTTGGGTCCAAAACAAGGCACAAAACAGATAAGGTTTCAAGGCTCAAAGGCAGGGCACTCCGCTGAGGACTTCGAGCACTCAAAACGAACACATGCGATCATAATCATTGAGTACGCAAGCAATGGCATCAAAGTCTTGAGGACGGTCAAAAATGGGGTGTCTATAGTTGCCCCTCTTTGACAGAACTCGGAGGTCATGAAATGACGGGAGTGAATGTCAAAGCCCAGAGACGACCCATTTTGACAAGGCTGAAGACTTGGACAAACAAACAAGTAAGACAAAAACAGTTGAGCCCGCGGGCTGCCTACGTATCCCTTTGCAAGGAATCAAACCAGCATAGTTCTGGGACAAGATGCAAGCGATATGCACGATGCAGGAACATAACTTATGATCATACAATAAGGTCGTAACGAAACATTTTAATGCAAATGCAATGCAAGCAAACCGAAACAAGGTACATCAATCATAATCATAAGAAGGAGTAAGCAAACATGCCACGTGTGGAAATTACGAACCGAACCACATTTCATGCAGAAAAGAAGTAAGAAAATTATGCAAGATTAACTACGTGACGCGCAGGAAAGGCGAAGAGCGACTGTCGGACGCACCCGAGGTCTCAACCAAGATCCTAATGTGTTGCACACGGAAGGAAGAGGGGGGTGGTGTGCACACCGAGGCGCACCCGAATGCTTTTAACCGGAGGGCAGTGACCAAAAGAGGGTATAAACATCAGGACACACACAAAATGTTTTTAACCGAAGGACGGTAACCGAAGCAGGTATAAACATCAGGACGCACACAAATGTTTTAAAACGAAGGACGGTGACCAAAAGAGGTGATAAACATCAGGACGCACACAAATGCTTTTAACTGAAGGACAGTGACCAAAGGGATATAAACATCAGGATGCACACAAATGTTTTTAACCGAAGGAGGTATAAACATCAGGACACACACAAATGTTTTTAACCGAAGGAAGGTAACCGAAGGCGGTGATAAACATCAGGATGCACACAAATGTTTTTAATCGAAATGACAAAAGCGTATTTGATAAAACCAACTCTGTTAGAACTTTCTATTTACTTCTCGGAAGAGTTGCAATATGTTTTAAAAGGATACACCTCCTTCGTGTTGACTGGTAATGAACATCATGTACTGGAGACACGGTTTAGAGCTTCCGCGGAGGCAATTCGAACTTAAAAGTGAACTTTCCTTGCACTTCTTGAGAAATAAAGACAAAAAACAGCATCAAGACTCAAAAGTGGAGCATTGGGTAGTAGAAGGCCACCAGGGGAGGGCGTCGGCCACCTGTTGGCCATCCCTAATTATTGTAGGCCACCAATGGGGCCTGTCGGCCACCGATGGTAGATCGAGGCCAATTGAGTCATTTCACCTCAGGCCTTTAAGTATACTCACCCATACTTCATTTCCACACTTCTCCATGCTCGAAAATCCACCCTCTCCCTCTCTAGACACTTTCCCTCTCTAGATCTGAGCCTTATACGCATTTTCCAACATCCCACGCACGTTTGATTTGCTAAATCCTCTTTGTATACTCCATTTTGAACCAATTGAAATTCGATTTCGGTACTTTTTCTTGGAGTTTCACCATTTCAGGCTTGTTTCCCTCGAGTTCTTCTTTAGTTCTGTGCCTTTTCCCAGGCTTTGACTTTTTCTTCCCTTTTCTCTCTCCTAGGGTTGACTTGAGTTGACTTTTGGCATTTTCCACCCATTTTCATCATTTTCGACCACTTTTCTCATCTTCTTTCCAGATGACGGACGACATTCCTCGTGACGGATCTTCCCCAAAGATGGAGGCAGAGCCCGAGCCTGTGCTACTACCACCCAGGGTTCGACCCTTCGACCCGACAACATACGATCCTCAGACGTATGTGCTACCACTTGAGAGTGTCTGTCATTTTAGAGGGTTTGAGCGAGGTGCACTAGAGGACCTTTTGCTACAAGAGCCGGCCTCCCATTTATCTTACGGCACCACGAAGGTATACATTGTATTCTCATGTTTTCTTCACTATACCTTGCATTTCTTACTTAAACCACACTCTTGCACTGCATTTCTTACACTGTTTTTCACCTGCTCGTTTCAAACATATTCTTGCACTGTATTTCTTACACTACCCTTCACTTGCTCATTCTGATCACAGGAGGATTCCTGTTCTATCAGAGGCTATGGAGCCACATCCGCGAGGGAGTGGTATATGGAGCTCCCCGACGGTGTCCGCCACATTATTGATGAGGCCGGTTTCGGCTTGTTCTGCATGGGGCTATCATGCCTTATAGCGAGTCGACCTCTACTTGGAGCATTGGTAGAGAGGTGGTGGGATACCACCAACTATTTCCACTTCTCTACCACGGGAGAGATGACGATGACTCGATATGATTTCTCTATGCTCACTGGCATAGAGGTAGGGGGTCGTCCGATCCCTTATGATACAGACATGGGTGAGTGGGAGGCAGCATGGATCTACCTGCTAGGAGCGCACCCACCTCTCTTCCGATCAGGGATGGTATGATACAGCTAGTTTGTCAAGCAGTTTCAAGGGAGAGAGCCAGAGACCCCAGAGGAGATCGAGCACTACGCTTGAGGCTTCTTGATGTTCCTCTTCGGCACCACTTTATTCGCAGACAGAGCGAATACTGTAGGGTTATATCTCCCGAGTGCATTGGTGGACTTGTCTCAGGTCCATGTTTATGATTGGGGCAGTGCTAGCCTTGCCACATTATATGGATATATGAGCTCGACATCCCACAGGAGCAGGAACAGGGTCGGTGGCTACTGGAGAGCTTGGGAGGTATGCTTTACTTTTTTTGCTTTGCATTTCCTACAATGCTTTCTGCTTTGCACTTGTACTTTCTGTACACTGCACATACATTTTGCTTTCTACATTCACACTTGTACTTTCTGTACACTGCACACACATTCTGCTTTCTGCATTCTGTATTCTACATTTTCTACTTTCTGCATTCTGTATTCTACGTTTTCTAAACATTGCATACACATTCTGCTTTCTACATTCTGTATTCTACATTCTCTAGACATTCTATACACATTCTGCTTTTTGCATTCCCTATGTTTTGCTGTATACTCAATATGGCCCTTTTGTTTTTGTAACTTTGGGTATATGCCTACTTCTCGGCCTTTACCCCAGAGCCAGAGGTGGAAATGCCTCCTATCATGCCATACTCTCACCGGTATGACGGGAGATGCCTGCGGAGGACCCGAGAGGTTTTTTCATTCTTCCGCCGATACTTCGACACTATGACTGTAGCAGAGGTAACTAAAAATTCACAGTTAATGTCATTCTGCTTCAATTCTGAGTCATATTGTAATATTCTAATGGCAACTAACAAGCTGTGCATTCTCTGTTTACAGATCATGTGGCAGCCTTGGGCGACGATGCCTGAGGGAGTTAGGGACCAATTTGTTAGAGCTCGAAAGGCCACCAGTTTCTGGCTTCTATTCATGGGTCTGGTTTGCTGGGCCTAGTTTCTAGGCGAGCATTTCATACGCCAGACTTTGGGTTTACCACAGCTGATAGTTCCCATGGCACCCCCACCATCTATGAAAGCTACAGAGCACTTCTTAGAAGAGGGTGATTATGCGACATTCATCAGGACACACCTCATGTCTCCTTTGACTGGTATTAGCGGAGGTGAGGGGATGAGAGCTCCAGCTATAAGAGAGAGAGACAGACAGACAGACAGACAGAGTACCTAGGGTGACCAGGGCGTGTGGTAGAGGGGCCACCCAGACGAGGCAGAGGACCGGTTGGCCAGAGCTGCCTACTGCAATCACATGTTGGCGGTATACTAAGGAGGCATATCAGATCCTGATTGAGCTTGCCGCAGCATGACACAGATATGTCAGAGCTCCTGATGCGCCCCCAGTATGTACCCTATTTTTTTGTTTTCTCATTTCTTTTCTGATATTTGTTCCTTCTGGTCATTGATCATTTCCAATGCATTTGCCTGCACCTCCTGGATATACTGAGGATCTGCTAGAGCTGTTGGCCTCATTCGAGGGCATGATCTTGACGAGGGAGGCACTGCTTGGCTTCCACGGCATTCAGGTTATTTCTTCAGTTTTCTTACATTCCAGTCATTAAATTTCCACTGACATACTGAAATTGACATTTCAACTAAAAATTTCCCCACACTGCACTGATACATTGCATCTGAATTCATACACTGTACCTGACTTCTGCATATACTCATTCTGCACACCATAACTGATACACATACTATGGCTAACATATGACAATTGCCTTTTCAGGTCCCACCAATACCGACAACACCAGCGGCAGCAGCACCAGGACCATTAGTACCCCCTCCGACAGTAAGGAAAAAGAGAGACAGGCTCTAGCATGCAGCCGAGGCCGAGCTAAGAGCACCTGAGCTGAGAGTGGCCCTTTAGAGCCTATTCTGAGCGAGGGTGATACTGAGACCAACGAGGCCGAGGAGACAGCGAGTTAGCATGCTGAGTTATCCGAGAGTGGAGACGATGACGCTGGCACGGGTTCTGAGAATAGCAGTGCTGGTGTTGAAGAGAGCTCCGAGGTTGAGAGTAGAGACAGCTCTAGTTCCGATTCGGCATCCAGTTCAGATAGTGGCGCAGATGGAGACAGCTTTGAGTCCCCTCCTCCGAGGAAGAGGACAAAGAGGGCCTCTAGATCCTGAGATGACTGGCGCTGATCTATCTGTATTTTTGCTTCGTTTTTTTTGTTAGTAGTATTAGCACTTTGTACAACTTCAGACGAGTTTTATTTGCTTTAAAAACTTATACTACACTTTTGTAAAACCAACCATGATCGGAATGAAAACCAATCTTTTTGAAAAAGTGTTGTATTTTGCATCATGAGCACCGCATGGCATGAAAATGAGATTGAATTTAACATTGAAAACCGAATACTTGTATTGTCACAACGGTTTGAATCAGGTAACAAACCGACCAACAACTGAAATAAACAAAGTAATACAACTCGACAATCAAAATAACAACAACTCGATAAACAATAGAACAATTCAACATACAACAAAACGACTTGATAAACAACTCGATGAACAAAATAGCTCGATAAACAACCTAAATACAACATAGCAGACTTGCTAAAACTAAAAGGACTCAAAACAGGACCTTAACATGTACAAAGAGCATAACAAAACAAGGTTCCCAGCACTCTCAACACAAAGGTGGATAGCAGGTTTGCAAAAAGGGCTGTCGGCCATGAATGGATTCTGTCGGCCACCAGTGGTGGCTGGTCGGCTAGGTGGTCTATCGGCCATCACTAGTGGCTGGTCGGCCACCAATGTGAGGAACTTCCAGAATGTTGACACCTGGCTTCCACTCACCGCCTTATCTTCTACAAAAGGTTCAGACTTCGTGTTTTCTTCATTTCAACTATAAATTCTTCACAAATGGAGCCATTCTTTGCCGAAAAACTCTCAAATTGGATTGCAACTTTAGATGGCTCGGAAAAGCTGAATCTCCGGGGTTTCGGCATGCAATATTCCCGCTGAGTCGTTCTCCACTTTGTTTTCCGTTCTTACATGCCATAGCTAGATGTTGGAATCCAATTACACATGTCTTTAGCTTCAGGGGACAAAAAATATGCCCAACAATAGAAGAATTTCAAGTGCTAATGGAGTCTCGGCACGATGAGGAAATCTTGCCTCAACCCCGTTTGGTCACATCCAAGCTTTGGGAAGGATGTGTGGGCTCACTTTACACGATGCTTGATCCTTGGTTCACAACGGAGAGCTGGATATCCTCGGTTTGATTCATCAGTTTTCTGACACCGGTGATCGATGCGATCTTCTTTGGTGAGGTTCTCAACAACACGCCCTTTGTTTATGCATGTTAGCACATTTCCTTCTTGCCTCTAGTTTCGGCGGGTCTAGCGTTCGGCTAGTTGAAGTGGCGCAAGGTTTGAAAGAGGGCAAGAGCTACATTGGCTCGGCATTGGCTCAGACTTTGATGGGCTTAGACGCCTTTCATTGGTGAGAGACAAACAAATTCGCAGGGAGTCCATTACTTCATCAGGTAATGTTTCCCACCCATTCTCATATGTGTTTCTCACATCACTCAGCACTCATGCTCTGTTTTTCTCTCAAAGCCCTTTTCTCACTTTTTCTCTCAACATACACCTCTCTATTCTTTAATCTCTCTTTTCTTTCATCCCTCCCCAGATATGGCTCATGGACAAGCTGAAGGTAGTGGACTCTTTCCCTACATATTTAGTACGAGGCTATTTCTTTTGCCAACAACTAGTTGATTTCCCGAACGAAGGGTGGTGGTGTCATTGGATGTGCAACAGGTCTGCTGCTGACATTACTTGGCATTGCCCCTGGTTTGATCTACCAGAGATGAGCTATAGCATAGCTCGGCAACCCAGTATTTAGCTGATTGGCTTGACACACTGTGTGTTCCACTTTCCGTTCCGGTTCAGGCGTCAGTTCGGACACGACCAGACTTGTCCAGAAGAGGGGGTAGAGTACCCAGCTTCATTCCCAATCCGAGGTTCACAATTAGCTCGATACCCCAATGTTTGGAGGACAAGAGAACTTCTGGCTCCTGCTCCCAATTTCAGTTGCGCCCTTTTTGGCGAATGCCTGGCTTAGCATCGGAAGCTTCCACAAGCGCATGGAGAGGACGCAGGAACACCTGACTCATCTATGCCCCCAAGTTTATTGCTTTGATCTAACTTTTCAAGTTTTCCCTTTGAATGTAATAAAAGCAACTTTGATTTGTATCGAGAATTAGAGAACTTTGTATTGAAATCAATGAAATTGAAGTTGTGGGCACTGAAAATTTTCCTTTTTGCCAAAAAATGGTCTAAGTTGTAAAGATTAATTTGAACAAAATTAACTTTTATCAAAACTTTTTCAAAACCATTTTCGATAAGGATCACAACTTCACACACATGGAATCTATCCTCGAGATGTACAACCCTGAATCCAGAAATGAAAAATTGCCCCTAGACTGAATAGCACTGCTCAGCACTATAATCAGCTCTTTTCTCTGGGTAAGGATCACAACTGATCTTTCAAATAACGAACAGACAAGGATGTCTTGATCAAACATATGGACACAATTGATTTGGAGGTGTTTACGGCCGGACTTCAGAATGAAGTTGCCTACGTATCCCGAAGATGGAAATCAGGCCTTACGTAGTTCGGCTAGGGTTCGCTCGGGCATTAACACTCTCCTTTTGCGCACTAACTTTTGCTGAGGCCACCCTTTTCGGGTTTTCAACTTTGCGAGCTCGGTTTTTCTTTTTTCTAATTTTTTGTGCTCTAACTTTTTCCTAAGTCGCCCTTCCAACTTTTCGGCCTAGCGAGCCTCTCAAGGGTAATATTTCTTCAACTTATCCATATTGATTGGTTGGGAAAATTCTAGGCCATCCACGTCCATAAGAATAACAGCTCCACCCGACCAAATGGTTTTGATAATGTAAGGACCAGTCCAATTAGGCCGGAACTAGCCCCTAGGGTCATGGATGGGAGCTCGGTTGTCTTTCAGCACCAAATTCCCTTCCTTAAGATCTGAGACTTAACTTTCCTGTTAAAAGCCCTGGCAATCCTACGTTGATACCCTTGAACATGGTATAGTGCTTTCAGCCTCCTCTCATCGAATAGCATTAGTTCTTCGAACCTGCTCTGCTGTCAATCCACCTCTGTTATCTGGAACTCAGCCATAACCTACAGCAACAGAACTTCTATTTCAATCGGCAGAACAGCTTCCATCTCATAAACAAGAGAGTACAGATTCTCCCTAGTAGATGTCTGAATTGAAGTACTATAGCCCTAGACAGCAAATGGCAATTTGTGACCAGTCCTTGTAAGTCTCAACCATTTTCTACAAAATGTGCTTAATGTTCTTGTTAGCGGCCTCAATAGCGCCGTTGGTTTGCAGCCGATATATAAATGACTTATGAAAAGCCATGTTGTATTTCTCCAACAAGTCGATCACTTCCTTCTTGAAATGGGAGCCATTATCTGAAATGATCTCATTTGGGACTCCATAACGGCAAATAATGTTGTTGCGGATGAACTTAGCCACATGCGTTGCTTTCAACACTGCATAAGACTAAGCTTCCACCCACTTCATGAAATAATCAATTGCCACCAGAATGTACTCTTGCCTATTTAACCCTTTCGGTGTAACTGCCCCAATGACGTCAATTCTCCAGGCTGAGAAAGGAAGTCATGTTGTACAGTTTCGA
Source organism: Camellia japonica (assembly GCA_030407325.1). Classification (NCBI taxonomy): domain Eukaryota; kingdom Viridiplantae; phylum Streptophyta; class Magnoliopsida; order Ericales; family Theaceae; genus Camellia; species Camellia japonica. The sequence goes on from JAPPVO010000032.1 coordinate 167,586,227, forward strand.
CGGCAGGATATTCATGCAATTTGCATGGATTTGGCATTTGTGGCATCACCAAACAAAACCAATACAATCCTCCTCCATGGTAGACCAGTAGTAACCTTGCCTGAGAATCTTTCGGGCTAGCATTACTCTACTCATGTGCGCTCCACACTCTCCCCCATGGATGGCCTCCATTAGGCGCTTCGACTCTTCTACGTTAACACACAGCTTGTGTATTCCCAGATGGCCCCTCTTATACAACTTACCCCCGTAGACAATAAATTGAACAGCCATCCGCCATATTGCCCTTTTATCTTTGGCATTTGCCCCTGGTGGATAAACCTCATTTTCCAAGAAGTTCTAGATATCATAATACCAGGGGTTTTGATCTTGCACTTCATCTATTGCGGCAATGGACTCGTAGGCCGGCGTATATCTCTGTTCAATAATGATCGGACACATCCGAACTCCAAACGGGATGTCTATCATGGAAGATAGAGTTGAGAAGGCGTCAGCAAACCTGTTGTTCTCTCTTAGTAAATACGTGAAGGTTAGCTTCTCAAACGTAGGAATCAGAACATCCAAGGTCTGGTGATAGATCTTCATCTTTTCTTTTTTTGACCTTCCAATCTCCTTTTGTTTGAGACACAACCAGGTTCGAGTCCTTGATGACGTCCAACCTTTTTGCCCCTAGTTCCAGGGAAGCTTCCAAACCAGCGATACACGCCTCGTATTCTGCTTCGTTGTTAGATACCTTGAATCGGAGTTTAAAGGCTAAGGGTATATGGGAATTGTCAGGTGCTATCAGCAACACCCCTATCCCATAACCGTACTGGTTAGACGCTCCGTCAAAGTACATTGTCCAAATCTCTTCCTCAACTTGTAGAATGGCTTCATCTAGGAACAGGTATTCTACTGCTTCATCCCTTTCCACTGGGTGATCTGCTAGGAACTCAGCTACCACTCTCCCTTTGACAGACTTGCGAGTGACATATTTCAAATCAAATTCGGAGAGCAGAAGCAACCAACGGGCTAGCCTACTCGTAAGTACTGGTTTCTCGAAGAGATATTTGATAGGATCTAATCTAGAAACCAGAATTACGGTGTGAGCTAACAAGTAGTGCCTCAACTTCCTGGTAGCCCATACCAAGGCTAAGCAAGCCTTCTCTAGCAAAGTGTAACGAGTCTCATAGTCCAGCATTTTCTTGCCCAGGTAATAGATGGCTTTCTCCACCCTATCCTTAGATTCCTGAGCAAGCATGCATCCCATCGTTGTGTTCATTACTGACAGATACAAAATCAACAGCTTCCCTGACTCTGGCAGCGACAACATAAGCGGGTTTTGTAGGTACTACTTGATCTGTTCGAAAGCGAATTGACATCGGTCATCCCATTGGAATTTCTTTCCTTTCTTCAGGAGACCAAATAGTGGTTCACAAGTCAAGGTTAATTTAGAAATAAACTGTCTTATGAATTGCACTTTACCTTGAAAGCCTCGCACCTCATTTTCAGTCCTTGGTGGTGGCATTTCTAGGATGGCCTTGATTTTGGAAGGATCTACCTCGATGCCCCTCTGTGTGATCAAGAAACCCAGCATTTTCCTTGCTGTTATGCCAAAATTACACTTCTGTGGACTCAACCTCAACCGATATTCTCTGATCTGTTGGAAGAATTTCTTCAAGGCAGTGTAATGGCCCTCCCTTTCCTTGAACTTGACAATCATGTCGTCCACATACACCTCAACCTCTTTGTGGATCATATCATGCAGAATTGTGGTTAGAGCCCATTGATAGGTAGCCCTAGCATTCTTCAACCCAAACGGCATCACCCTGCAGCAGTAGGTTCCCCTCGGCGTGGTGAAGGCAATTTTCTCTCTATCTTCGAGTGCCATTAGAATCTAGTTATACCCGAAAAATCCATCCATGAAGGAGAGCAACGCATGGCCTGCGGTGAAGTCCACCAATTCATCGGTGTGTGGTAGGGGAAAGTCGTCTTTTGGACTAGCTCTGTTTAGATCTCTGAAATCCACACACACCCGAATTCTACCATCTTTCTTCGGCACCGAAACAATGTTAGCCAACCAAGTCGGATACTCAGATACTAGCAAGAACCCTACGTCTATCTGCTTGGTGACCTCTTCCTTAATCTTCAAAGCCTAATATGGGCGTATTCTCCGCAGCTTCTATTTGACGGGTCGGGCCTCGGGGTCAAGAGGGATCCAATGTTGTACAATCTCAAGATCGATTCTAGGCATGTCTTCGTAGGACCACGTGAAAACATCTTTGAAATCTTTTAATAAAGCAACTAAGCCCTCGCGCACCTCCGAAGACAACGTGGACCCGATCTGGACCAGACGTGGATCCTTCTCAGTACCCGCATTAATTGGAATGATTTCATCAACAAGGGGTTTTACAAACCTCTCCTCCTCTTGATCAATCAAATGTTTCAAAACCAGAGAAATTCCTTCCTCGTCGTTTTCACTAAAATTTTGACAGTCATGATCAATGCAATATACAAGTGGCACAGAGAAGTACTCAAAACCTACAGTGGCATTCTCATTCACAAAGTCTAGTTCATCCAGTTCCTCGGTTACAACCGACTCAAAAGAAAAGGAAAAAGACGACCTGGACAAAACCTCGGCATCCGGGTTATCAATCCCAGGAATACCGGACCTAGACTCAGACGAACCGGAATCTGATTCCGACTCCACAGACTTTGTGGAATCAGATTCTGGTTCACTACCTGACTCAGAGCTACTGGACATTAAGCCCTCCTCCAGCTGCCAAATAAGGGATGGTGCGTCAGATGCATCCAAGATACCACCGAAAGCATCCACACCTGATTGGTCTCCGATCATGGAAACGGTTAGGTCATCCAAGCTCTCCGGGTTGATCTAAGGATCCGAAATGAGACATGCCAATGCTGCTCCTACCTCAAGTTCACTGCTGTTGGAATCACTTTATGTGTTCTTTGTAGCCTCCCCAGTTAGTTCAGTCTATTTTTCTGTGTTGCTCTCTTGCAGCTGTAAGTCAAAGAAAATCTCAAAGCCGGGAACTCGCTACTTCTCAGAGTTGAACCAAGGTTTGGGGAAACCACAGAATGGGAAGTCTTCCCCTTCCCGAACAAAATAGCCATTCAGGGTTCCCCGTATTGGTCGGTGCACAAGCTCATAGTGCTTCCCACTTTGCTTTGCTCTGGCTCTTCCAGCCATTTCTTTTCCTTTCCTCACCCAGTCTTCTTTGGTGGGTGTATAGCCAAGACCAAAGGCATGAGGGTTATATGGCACGTTGGCAAATGCAATAACGCCCTTCCAGCCACTTCTGCCTAATCCCATTTCGGGCATGTGCTGTAACTTGTTCATGAGATATACAGATTGGGCACTGACATATAGGCTCTCATCAACAGCCAAGATACTCTGCACCACCCGGGCCTCAGCCAAGGTAAACCCCGAAATGAAAACATCCTCTTCGCCATGCAGAATCTCTAGTACAGGTGTAGTGACTTCTGGCAGAGAATGTATAGATAAATTCTCGAAGACTATGGCCACCCCTTTTCCATGGGGGTACTTGAGCATTTGGTGTAAGGTGGAAGAGACTGCTCTTACTTGGTGTAGCCAAGGTCACCCAAGCAGTAGGTTGAAAGTGGCTGGAACATCTAGGATGTGAAATTCAATATCCTGCTACGCGGGTCCAACCTGCACTCTGATCTGCATTGTTCCCATCACCCCTCTGCTTGTATTGTCATACGCTCGAATTACCTGGGCTGTAGGCACAAAATCGCCAAGGTTTCAGGCCAATAGTATAAGTCGTGTGGCATGGATAGACGTTGATTGCTGACCCAGTGTCGACGAGTACGACTGGCACCCACTTTTTCCAGCACTCTATGGATATATATAGAGGCTTATTGTGTGCAGAGCCTTCTGGCGGCAACTCCTTGTCGGAAAAGGTCATAGTTGGTGCCGCACCTCCCAGGAAGACTAATCCCACTAGTTGTTCTGGGGTGATGTCAATGGACAACTTTGCTTTTATCTATCGCTAACAGTACAGCTTGCCTGTGCATGCGCGAAGCCATAAGCAACCCCCAGATAGATATGTCTGCTTGAATCTTCTTCAACTGTTTCAACACAGCCTCTTCCTCTAACAGTTTTTCCCTCTATTTCTCTACCTTTTTGTCCTTCCCAGATGCCTCGGGTTGGTCCAAATGCGGGGGTTTGAAATATCGGCCACTTCTTGTCATGTGGTTGACTTCTTCCACATACCAGGTATTGTCAGGAAGTCCTTCACCCCAATCCTCATCAGTGTGGGCAAGATACAGGTCATCATCTTCCCACCACACACCTCTGGCAACTGACAAGCAATTGTCTGGTTCCGGTCTAAACGTTCCCTCAGCAGTAACATTCCCCACGGGGCGTTAAGCTATTCCAGCTTTCTAATCACTTTCACTCATTTGCCACCTGAACCACTCTAGTGCAACTACTTGTTCTATATGTACAGTGCTAACAATGCCCAATTCCTGAGCCAATTGTTCTTTACCAGTGCTTTTCGGTAGCTTACCCTTTTTATCGGACGTTCCGGCCATTACTGCGGTTCCTGCTTTCTACTCTCCAAGCTTTGATTCAGTTCCCATATCTGTATCAGGCTCATCACTTAGCCACCCTGAATTATCGATTGACCCGTTCAGATCGAACCAATTAATGTGCACGTCTCCTTGATCTTGCTCATCAAAGAACTGCAAATTGTCCATATCCTCTTCCAGGTCGGCCAGATCATCTAATCCCTAACTTGGTCCATCTTCTCAGACTACACTTCTGGCTTAGCTTGATTGATTGGCACAACATAGCAGCTCGGGTCGTATGTCCCTCCAGATAAATCCTCAAAGCCCCCGGGCAATGGACTGGCATTCTCCACCAAGGCTAACCTCCCTTCATCTTCCACTGTCACCACCACGGGTTTAGTTTGGATTGTTGACGTGTTCATCATGCAGAAGTCTATGCTCTCAGGGATGAACAACGCCGGCATAGGTAGGTGAGAAGGGTTGATATATATACTGGGGTCATAAGTGACGGCCAGTGTATAGATGAGGTTTATTTGCCGGGGTGAAGGGGCTTCATTATGTGGTGGGAGAGGATTTGTAGTGACATTGGGTTTTTCAGGAGGTGGTATCACCTTATTGTCAATGAGATCTTGAATCTCATGACGCAATCTGAAGCACTGATCAGTATCATGACCATGCTGTTGATGAAAAGCACAATATTTGGCCGAGTTGTGTTTCAGAGGGAGAGGATCAGCCAGTGGGTGTTGTTCTAACGGCTTAAGATGCCCCTTCTCGATTAGGACCCTCAAGGCTGCAGATAAGGACATATAGAGTAGGGTGAAAACCCTCTGGCCTCGGGCCTGATGGCTTGAAGTTTGGGAGGTTATATTGGAGGTGTTGGCAAACGGGTTGGCAGTCTTGGGTGTGGTGGTGACCATGCTCATATCCGAAGGCCGTGCAGAGGTGCCACCAGTCGTGGCTGCATTGGAGTTGCATGTAAAGGGCCCCTCTTGGACTATTCATTCTCATGGTCTATCAAACCCTGCTTCATCGCATCCTCAATTTACACCCCTATTTCATGGAGCTCAACAAATGTAAATAAAGGCAAGACTATCATTTTTTGTAATAGTCTTCCTTGCAAGTTACGGATCACCATTCTGATCTAGTTTTTCTAGGATGGTCGGATAGTCATCATAGAGGCCTTGGCCTCCACCAGGTCACAAAATCCGAGAAACTCTCTTTCAGCTCCTGACGGGTCGCTTCGAGATAACAAGTAGTGACCTTGATCTGAGTATTGTAGGAGTACTGTGCTATGATGGCCTCGGTCATTTCCTTCCAGTTTCTCTTCACAGAGTCTTCAAGCTTGGCATACTAGATGGCCGCTATACCCGACAGGGTCCGGCCAAAAAGCGACAGCTTCTGTAGTCTGGATAGATCTATTGGTCTGAAAATAGCCGCAGATGGACCATGGGATCCCTAGAGCTGTCAAACCGATCTATGTGTGACATTTTGAATCTATCTGGCAAAGTTTCTGCCGAGTCAGTGTATCCATCCTCAATATAAGGGATTGAATTCACGCCCTGAGGCTATTGAAGAGCTTTTCTAGCTTGTTGACCTTTAGTGCAGTGGGATCAACCTTGAATTCAAATGGTGCCCCTATTTGTTAAACTGGTGCCTTGGAGGTCTGAGGTGGGATGGAATCTGCCAGAATGCCCATATTTTTTTGGACATTAATTGTGACCTCGGTTGTCGAAAGTCCTGCTAGGGGAGCATGGGATGCAGAGGCTATTGCCGGTTGTGGCTGTTGTTGCTAAAGCCTTTCTATCACTTTTGCTTGGCAAGCTACAACCTCGGCTTGGCAGGCTGTGGTCTCAGCTTGGCGGGCAGCATCTAGTTGCATAGTCTCAATGGTCTCCTAGAGTTGGCGAAGCATATCTTCCATGCTGACTGGAGGACTTTGAGCTACCGAAACTGGTGAATACACTCTGTCTAGAGTAAAAGTAGAAGATTGGGCCTGACTGGGCATAGGCGAAGCAAAAGGTGACTGCTGAATTGGCGAATTCTACCTAATCCTCCTCCGTCTGGTAACCGGTGGGAGTGAAACAAACACTGGCTATCCCCTAACTAGATCCCCAGATCTGCAAATCCTTTTAACTCGAGTCTAGAGTCCTTGGGGGGTAACAAGATCGTCTGAAGCAATGGCGAAAAACTACCTTGCAAAAAGAAAATAAAGCAAAAAGAAACAGAAAATCAGAAACCGCACAGCACCTTGGCTCAGACACAAACAACACGCAGTTACAAACATAAGCTAGAGAACTGTACTCAACACTGATTTTTACCTCAAAACTGATACCCAGACTTGCAACTGATACATACATTTTTGTAGAGTTTCACTCTAAAAGCACATATCAAGCTAGTGAGAGCCAAAACACTCCTATGATGGGGTAGGGTCACCCTGTCCTAATTTCGTTAGGAGCTAGGGATTCACTACGCAAAACAAGCGGTTTCATACAATTCCTGCATTCGGGTGAGCAACCTGTCCTAGTTTGGAACAGTCTCTATGGTTTTCGATATGCAACTAGGCCGATTGGTCAAAAAGGGTACCTTAGCAAGACTACCTAATATACCTCTCACACCTAACACCGAGAAGTGAAAGGAGGATCAAACAGTATAGCGGTAGTCCAAATCCAAGGGTTGTGTTCCCATCGTGGCAGAGCCCGCAACCGATTAGTCTTTTGGCAAGCTTTTCCAATCAAGCCTCTGGCAAACCGCTCAGGAATAGCAAATGGCAAACACTGTGACTTAGGCGCACCGATGCAAATGCAAATGCAAAGAAATACATAAGTGTCGATAAAACAACATATCATGAGTTCGAGTCAAGTTCTCTAAATCCCTAGTAGAGTCGCTAGAAACTGTGGACTCGCCTTTTTTCGCGCCCCCCTTTCGAAAGGTTTGAAAGCAAAAGGCCTCACAGTTCGGATTCCCGCAGTTCTGAATCTAATCTCACAAGTGTAATGTGAAACTGATAATCACCAAAGAGTCCAAATCCGACAAATCTTTTAGAAAATCGATTTTAAATCAAATAATGCCAAAATTGGACTGCTTTGCCAGATACAGAGTTGCCACCTAAATATTTTTTGTTTTGGGAAAATTTAGGAAACCCTGACTCGTGCCGAAGGCCACATGTCCGTCATCACCAAAGTTGCCTCAGCTCAGGAACTTAGGTACGAGAGGGGAAGGTCATAAATTGAGCACCCCCGCTCGCCCGATCAAAGATCGGCCTCTACTAATCATGATATGATTTTTTATAAACATTATGTATTCTTATTCCGGTTATTAAACTAGCTTTACTATGTGACACGCACAAGCAAATATAGACTAGTTTGCAAGATTTGGAACAATTTAACTCATGTTTGTTTGTGAAAATGGTTTGAATTTGCCACCTCAAGTGGGCTTAAAGATGCGGATTTGCCACCAAACATAGTGGGCTTAAAACATGATTTGCTACTTTAACAAAGTGGGATTAAAACATACACTTGTTGAATCATTCCAATTCAAACAGCAAGCCTTCATCCACATGTATTCAAGCAGTTTAGCATTTAAGCACATAACCTCATGGCAAGCATGCTAATCATGGCAACATTCCCATTCATGCAAGTATGCTAAAGCATAAAAACTCACCGAGTACTCGAAGCCAAAACAGAAGCTAGTTAGAAAGATACATGATCCTAACTATGCAAGATGCCTAATGTAACACTTGCAATATGCAATTAATAGGCTCGGCTACTAATATGGCATATGGATTGATTTGAACAACATGCGATTTAAACACATATTCAAATAACATATTAACATTGCAATGCAGTTTGAATGATGCGCCGAGCCTCGGTGCATGCAATATGAATGAATGGATGCAAGCATGTGATATGCTAATTTGAAACCTGTCCCTAATCTAACCATCAAAAGCGATTAAATAAAAAGGAGAAAAGCGTGGGGTTGGAAGACATACACACATGCATGCACACTTATTACAACATTACACCCTCACGAAGGAAGGTCTGAATGAATAAGCTAACCAACTAGCTACGCTAATTACGCTAACTAATTATTACAAACCGAAAACTAATTAACTATTCTAGCTAACTAGTTAAATAATTACATCACATCTAATTAATTACTTAGCTAATTAATGGATTACAAGTCAACTCCAAGTAAACTAAGTAATCAACTACTTAGTCCCGGGAAGTGAGGGATGCATGCATGCTCGATCCTTCACCCGAAAAGCCACTGCCTTCCTATTGCAGGCCTCTGTTTGCACATTTGATCATTGAAAATTCTGCCAACTTCCAGAACACCTCTGCTTCATCTTACCATCACATTGTGCAAAAATCACTAATGGCCGACAAGAGGGACAAGGGGCCGGCCGGCTACCAATGGTGGCCGGTCGGCCACTGATGGTGGCTATCGGCCACTAATGAACTGAACTTCATTGCTGCAACAGAGAGCAAAACAGAGCAAAACAGTGTATTCTCACAGGTTCTCCATACTGTCTACTCTCCTTATCATCACACAAGCTCAAAGGAGAGAAACTATTGGCCCTCAAACCATCAATCAAGCAATTTCCATGCATGATGGCTAAGGGACCAAGTTTGTACAAGTTCAATAAATTCACAAACAAGACCAAAATGACCACCACCCTATCATGCATGATCAAGGGCAATGGTGACCTAGGAAAATGACACATTTCATCACTTTGAGTATGAAATGTTTCATTTTCCTTGTGTTCAAATTAACATCCGATTTGAACACATGCAATGCAACACAAAGAATGCTTATCTTGCACGCTTTTACTTGCCAGTTTTGTTTACTCATTTTAATTACCAAACCATTCATTAATCAATTTTTCCATTGGTGAGTGTCTTCTAAAGTGAAAGAAGTGTCAACCAATGGGTAGTTTAAGGCATGAGAGAAGCTTCATGCCATTGGTAATGAACCCTCAAAGAAGGATTAAACCATTAAGCATGAGCCTCAACCTCAAGCTTAAACAACCCTAAGGTTGAAACAACCCTAAAAACAAATGAAAAAGTGAAGAAATGGGGGAGATTGCAGAGATTGTATTTGCTGAAATCGGGTGATAAAAGCACTAAAAAACATGCTATCAACTCAAACAATGATGCTTAAAGCCTTGAAACACTTAACTAGTGAAACCATGCAAAACAAGACTCAAACAAACTAACCAACCCAAAACAAAGCTAAAACAGATTAAAATAGAGTGTAAAACATGCTGGACTCAAGCTAAGTTAGGCTAGAAAAACATGCTAACATGTGAAGCTAACTAGGCATGCAAACAAGACATGAGGAGGGGAGGCTAACCCCTCCAATTTTGGACTTCAAAATGAGTTTTTGGCCACTGAAAATACTCTGAAATTCAGTGGTTAAAAGGCCCAAAAAGGTTGATTTGAAAGTGATGAATAAAGGCGCAAAAGCTTAGCAAACTAGTAAGCAAGAAGGGTGGACCACCCCCCACTTGAAATGGCCTCAAACCAACATTTTTAGGTCATAAAAACAGAGGTTTTTTTGGTTGAAAACCATCCTCAAAACAGTTTAAAAAGATGAGAAAACATGTATACTAAACAAGTAAACAAAGCAAGTAAACTACCTCTTGAAGCAAAGAGCAACTCTAGGCACAAATCCAAGCTAAAACCACTTGCTAGGGCTCAAAACAAGGCTCAAGGAATCTCAGCTCAAAGAGAAGTAACTTTGATTGAGGTAGTGTATGTAAACGTGTAGAGAAAACTAGCTACATGGCACAAAATTGTAAGAGAAAGAGAAATCTAGAGAGAGAGAGAATTTTGTTCCAAAATTGCTAACCTCTCAAAATGGGGGAGGAACCCCCATATATATAGAAAAAACACTCCTTGAGCTTAGGAACATCCCACTATGCACGTGTAGGCAGATGCAGCTCAGTGTGCTAACAGCTGGCACAGTTGTCAACAAATATCTGGAAAAAGGCATTGGTGGCCGTTGGCCACCACTGGTAGCCGACCGGCCACACCCTTGGCTGACAACCATTATCTATGGCTGACAGCCTATGGTGGTGGCTGACAGGTCACCAAAAGTTCCAAGTAAGGAAATCAAGGTTTTGGTTCAAAACAAGGCACAAAATAGATAAGGTTTCAAGGCTCAAAGGCAGGGCACTCCGCCGAGGACTTCGAGCACTCAAAACGAACACATGCAATCATAATCATCGAGTGCACAAGTGATGACGTCCGAGTCTTGAGGACAGTAAAAAATGCGGTATCTAAAATCGCAAATCAAGCGAGTTGTGTGAACTTCCTCTCGTATTCGGTCACCATCATGATTCCTTGCTTTGGATGTATGAATTCCGATGCCTTCTGTTCCGGCAATGAATCTGGAAAGTATTTTTCATAAAATACTTCCAAGAATCTTGCCCAAGTCGCAATTTCTTCTTTCTCCAGAGTGAAAAGCCACCATTCTTGTGCATTATCTTTGAAAGTGAAAGTGGCGAAAGTAACCTTCTGTCTTTCGGTGCAGGGTAGGGTGCGGAAAATCTTTTCCATGTCTTTAACCCAAGTGTCTACTACAATTGGGTCTAGACCGCCGATAAATGTGGTGGGTTTCAGATCCTAGAACTATTTTATATTAACCGGCTCTTCTTGTCGTTTTGGCATCCCGTTGTTGATGTTAGTCTGCAAGGTTTGCAAAAAGCTAGTAACCACTCTTTCCATGATTCTTTCCATCGATTCAGTACCACTGACTGATGACTCACTTCCGTTACCATTATTGGTCATTCTACAAAGTAATAAACGAGGCATTACATCCATAACACAACATATATATAAGCATATATAGCGCAATATATATAAAATACCAACTTTACTATTTTTACAATTAGTATTACATCCTTGTTTAAAAGTCAAAATATGTTAGTGTCTCATCCCTGAGGTAAAAAAAAAAAGGGATTAGAACACATCATGGTTAGCGTACAAAAAAGGTTTTCTTCTACCAAATCTAGAGTGGTGGGTCAAACGGGTCAAATAACCATGGAAAGTAGTATTGCATGAAAAGCTCAATTTCCCATCCTAACTGGACCACACCAAAACACATCCACGCTGCCTGGACTGTGAAAATGGGGGCGGACTGTATGTATCCCAAAAACGCTCGATCAACAATCCAACCGGGTGTCTCGATATATGACAAGTCATTACTAAAGTCAACATTTTTAATATTAATATTCTCCAGCAGGTTAGGGACAATGGTGAAGATATAGTCCTCGGGGTACACATTTCCCCTTCTTGCAACAAAATATGGGGGCAAAGAGCCAATGATATAGTGCGGGCGATTATAGCCTGGGGCAAGGCCAAGGACACGGGTGGGTTCGAGAAATCGTCCTCGCGTATAGGCACGACTCTGCCTCCACAGTAAGTATGGTACATAGTAGGATCAGTCTGTATATAGATTGGTCGACCCATCAATTGGCAAGGTCAGGGTGTAGTCTCCTAACTATATCCTCTGAGTCTCCCCATCCTTCCGGTGAGGCGGGGGCGGGGTGTTCTGCTAAAATATCTTCCAAATTGATAGCCCCAAGCTCCTCCCAAAATGCCTCATCAAGTTTAAGCTCGGACATTCCTACAGCACCAGAATAACCGTGAGATTTTACATAAAAGGACTAACGTCGCAGGTAAATATTTATTATTTTAAAACCATTGCTTTGATACCACCTTTGTCACGACCCAACCCCAGGGGCTTAGGGTTGGAATCGCAACTTAATAATTAATTCTAATTTTAATAAATTAAATGGCGCAGGCGGAGGCAAAATGGAAGTAAGAAAATAATTAAATAGATAATTTACTTCATTCTACTATCTTGATAAAAGAAAATACATCTATAGGGCTTTTATTATTTTATTATCCAATGACCGGCCCTCAGTACAAAAAACAAACGGAAGAAAAGGAAAGAGAAAAAAAAACAAAATAACAAATCAGCATCAAATTCTTGTACGAATTCCACTACATGAGGTTATGGGTCTTCCTTACATCTCATCACCTGAAAGGGTAACAACTATAAACACACAGCAGAGTGAGAAATATTATGCCAAGAGTATAGGGAATACAAAATAACCATGGATAGTTAGTTAGAATAACTTAATTTGAATAAAAAATTATTTAAATTGGCAGAAACTGAAATATAGAAATTATGTAAATAAATAACCATAACCACGGTACAAAACAGAATAAAACAGAGGTCACAGAAGTGACAATCAGAATAGAGGTCAATGGATCCATGACAAACAGAGCACCACAAAGTGGCCAAACAGAGGCCAATGGTTATTTAAGTCCCCAAAGCATGGGACTCCCGTGGTGGTACTTATAGAAAATAATTGTTTATAAGGTCATAGTCAAATACTTTCTAAAATTTTAAAAACATATCCGTGGGTTTCATTTTAAACAAATAGAGTTCAAAAATTAATCCACATAATTGAAATATTAATATAATTTATAAAACATAACTTGTATAAAATAATTTATGGTAAGTCAAAACATACGTAAAATATATTATGGTGACTCAAGATATAATATAACTCACCTTAATATTGAGTCTTACTATTTCCCTCCTATTTATGCTGGCTTCTCGATACTATTTTCTTCCTCATTTTTGTCTCTCTCTTTTCTTTTCTTTTTTTTCCCTTTTTTTCCCCTCATTCCTTTCCTCATTTTGCAGGCCCCCACACCCACTTATATACACAAGCCCATGATGCCTAAAAATTAGTGATTCACTCCCCCTACAAGCCAGATGGTACAGGTGGCGCACATCTTTCTCTTCTGGAGAGATTTACAAATCTACCTAATTTAATTGCTAATTAATTATTGTTGGCCTTATCATCATTTCCTACTATTATTCTTATTCCATATAATTGTTATTATTTATTTATTTATTTATTTATTTATTTATTTATTTTATTAATAATATATTATCACATACAGCCATAATTATATATAACTATAAATATTTATGTGGTATTTAATTAAACATTTAGGATGTCACAATTTAATGCCAAAATTCTAGCTTCATCCGCACCTTCTAATTCTAAGTGCATGCTTTGATGATATTGATCAATATTTAGATGGTCTTGGCATTTTACCCTCAATGACTTGATATTGATCTCCACAGGCAATACTTCATCATGCCCATATACCAAGGCATAAGGAGTAACTCTTGTACTTGATCTCTGGGAAGTCTTACAGGCCCACAACACATTTAACAACAAGCTATGCTAATCCTTAAGATTGTCATCCACAACCTTTTGTATCCTCTTCTTCAAGGACTTATTAGATGACTCTATCTAACCATTTGGTGGTGCGTAAGAGGGGGTGGAATTGACAAGGGTAATTCCATATTCTGCTGCAAAAGCTTTTACTAGCTTTCCATCAAACACAGTCCTATTGTCCATAGTTATGGTATGTGGAATGCCAAACTTGTAAATTAGCTCATTGATAAAGGCAATTACCCCTGTTTGATCTACGGTCTTATAAGGCTTAGCTTCAACCCACTTAGTAAAGCAGTCTGTGACCACTAAAATAAAATAATGTTGCGTTGAAGGAGGTGGGTAAATTTTTCCTATCATGTCCATTGTCCACCCTCTAAATGGCCAAGGCTTCACTACTGCATGTAGATCAGCTATTGGAACATGCCTTATCATGCCATGCTTCTAACATGCCTGGCAACCCTTTGCATACTCTATGCAATCCTTGAGGATAGTTAGCCAATAATAGGAATGCCTTTGCAGCAACCACCTTATCTTAACACCAGGCTGATAAGCACCACAAATACCTTCATGCACCTCAGCCATGGCAGTCAATGCCTCTTTTAGTCGTAGGCATTTCAATAGAAGACCATCTGCTCCTCTTTTATAAAGAGCATTGACATACACTATAAATTGCATTGACTGTAGTTTAAGATTTCTACTGGCCTTCGAAGAATGACCAGTTAAATACTGAATGATTGGATGTCTCCAATCCTGTTCTTTCAAGTCATTCTGATTAGTTTCTACGAATATTTCTTGCTTTGCTAAAGGTGGTACTAGTTTCTGATATGTTGCTTGACCCATATCTACTTGGGTGCAATTCCTTTTTTTGAAATTTGAAGTCCTCTGGGCCACATCATTGGCCTTGTGATTCATGAATCTTGGGATGTAAGTTACATTTGCCACTTGAAATTGGGAAAGCAAATGTACAGCAGCAACATAGTATGGTAATACGCTTGTACTTTGACATTTAAAGACTCCTTTTACTTGATTAATTACTAACTGAGAATCTCTAAACATGTCAACTACATGAGCCTATAAACCAATAAGTATCACAAGTCGCATAACCAAAACTTCGTACTTAGCTTGATTATTGGAACAAGTGGTCTCATTAATTCTGAAACCATGTGTGGTTTCTGCCCCTTGTGGTGACTTAATTACAACACCAATTCCCACTAGACCATTACCTTTTGATCCATCAAACCACATCTTCCATGGTGCTAAATCAGCTATGTCAAATTCCATTATTTCTTGATTTTCTATTTGACATGGATGATCAGCTAAGAAGTTGGCCAATACCTGACCTTTTACTACCTTTTGGGGGACATATTCCAAATGAAATTCTGACAAAGTTAGAATCTATTTGCCAATTCTTTCTCTCAATATAGGTCTAGATAACATATATTTAGCCAAATCTATGGTTTCAATTACCAAGATAATGGTAGGCAAAAGATAATATCTTAGTTTTATTGCTGCAAAGTACAAGGCTAAACACAGCTTTTCTACAGGTGAGTATTTACATTCACAAAAGTTTAAAAACCTACTAAGGTAATAGACTACTTGCTCCTTGCCTTCTTCATTGTCCTAGGCCAAGAAGACTCCCAATGATTCTTTAGTTGCAGCAATGTATAACTTCAAGGGTCTATCCTTCCTTGGTGGCATCAGTATTGGAGGCTTGGCCAAATAGGCTTTTATTCCCTCGAAAGTAGCTTGATCTTCTATTGTCCACCTAAACTCTTCTTCATTTTTTAACTTTAACAAAGAAGGAAAAAGTTTAGTTTTCCCTGTAGTATTAGAAATAAACCTTCAAAGAAAGTTAACCTGACCAAGAAATTTTTGCAATTCTTTCTTACTTGATGGAGGTTTAGCTTCAATGATGGCTTTGGCTTTGTTTTGATCAATCTGTACTCCTTTTTTGTGCACTATGTACCCTAAGAAGTTTCCAACTAATACACCAAGAACACACTTGAGTGGATTGAGCTTTAGCTTGAATTTCCTTATCCTTTTGAAGGCTGCTGTTAAATGAAATAGATGCTCCTCCATAGACTGAGATTTGACAACAATATCATCAATATAACATTTCAATTATCCTTTAATGAGATCATGGAAGATAGTGTTCATTACCCTCTAATATGTTGCTCTAGCATTCTTCAACTCAAATGGCATCTTAACCCATTCAAAGGTTCCAATATTACCAGGACACCTGAAAGCTGTTTTGTGAATATCCTCCTATGCTATACATATCTAGTTGTAGCTAGAGTGTCCATCAATCATAGACAAGATTCTATGGCCTGCTGAACTATTCACTAGCAAATCAACTACACGCATAGGGTACTCATCCTTTAGAGTTGCCAAATTCAGATTTCGAAAGCCAATGCATACTCTTAATTTGCCTTTCTTCTTGATTACAAGCACAATATTGGATCTAGTTATTCTAATAAAACCTACTTTGAGAAGCCTAGCAATCTCCTCCTTTACCTTCTGAACCACCTCAGGACTCATTCGTTAGGGTTTTTGCTTGTATAGCTTAAAGTTTGGTTTGACTGGGAGTCTATGTTCCACCAATGATCTATCCAATCTAGGTAGATCATTGTATGACCAAGCAAAACAATCCTTATATTGTTTCAGGACAGCCAATAATTGGTCCCTACCAATGGGATCCAACCAAGCACTGATGTAGGTAGGTTGTTGCTCTAAAGCTTCTCCTAGATTAACTTCTTCTTAAGGTTCTTGAATTTGACTAGTTATCAATGCCTCTAATTTAGCTTCTTCTAGCTTCGAAACAATATTTTCCTCTTGGTCTACCACAATCCATCCTGTTTCAATATCTTTATTTCCTCTTCATAAACAAAGTTTGTCTATACTTATTGGATTTCTTGGACTTTAGTCTCAATGTCCAATGCACAGTACTTACTCAGAGCCAATGATTTGGCTTTCCGCTACTCATGTCTGAAGCCAAGCATCATGGCTTCCTTTTCTTCTTCCTGGACTTTATGAACTATTGCATCAATGTAACAACCCCGACCTATGATTAACTGCTAAACCACAATTAAAGATGCCTAATAAGTAATTAAGATGAAATTCTGAATTAATTGCATGTGTTTTGCATTATTTGTATTTATATCTGTCTATCATAGGAATACCTGTTCATATTTCTATTTTGTTCTGTGAATTAAAGGTCTTATCAGCATTCGAACACGAAATTGACTTAATTTATGTGTTATTTGGAATTTTTAGAATTTTATGGTAGGTTTAATTGAAATTTTATTCGGAACGAATTAATTAGAATAAAATAGATGAAATTAGCTAAGCCTAACCAAGTTTAATTAAACTTAATTAATTCAAGCCTATATAAGGCATAAGTGAACCCTTAGTTACATTTTACACTCTCATATCTTCATCATTGATGACATAAACGTAAGGAGAGAGAGAGGATGAGAGAATTGAGATCAAACAAAGAAATTGCTAGAATTTAGAAGGAATTAGCTTCGAATTCAAGGATTTCGTTTGGACTCTTAGTGAATTTACCATCTAGAGCTTACTTCAGAAGTTGAGGTAAGGATTCAACACCTAGATTCTATAATTGTGATGTCTAGAACAAGAATTCAAGAGAATTAAGTTGAGTTAAGCAAGAATTGAGCTAATGAGTTGGTAAGAAGATCATATCATATCATGCATGCATGCATAATTCCTTACATTTTGAGTTTAAATGTTAAGAATTCTCACATGCATGTCCCAACTCTACCTTAGTTTTGAGAATCTATCATGTTTTCCATCAAATTACCTTAGTTGATCATGATTTGGAAGCTTTGAACTTAATCCATTACTTACAGGTTATGCTTTTCAAAGTTTTGAATTTGAATTTGCACAATTGGCATAATTTTGGGCTTTGATTTTGCAAAATGGTTTTGAATTATTCATGTTTTACAAGTTTAGACATGATTTCTCAAGTTCTGGGCCCAAAGGAGCAAGTTTTGAAAGCTTGAACTCATGGTTTACACCTAGAACAGCAATCTAGAAATTCCAGAAATTGGCCTATCCCCTCGAGCGACAGAACCTGCGCTCGAGCGACCACTCTGTGTTTTGCACCACCGCTCAAGCGACCAAAAGTTAGCTCGAGCGTAAAATGCATGCTCCCAAAAGTTTACAATTTTTGCAGAGTGCTTGAGCGACAAAAGTTGCGTTTGAGCGAAGACCTCAGTCTCACGCTCGAGCGACAATCGAGCATGCATCGAGCGGAAAAATCAAGCAACTAGTACTTTTGCAAAGTTTACAGACCGCTCGAGCGTAGGACCATTCACATGTTTGGACGTCCGCTAAAGCGAAGGAAGTTGCGCTCGAGCAAGACCCTTGTTTTCAACATATTTGACTAAGTGTTTTCAAGTGCATTTTAGCATTCTCATTGCGTCGTAGGCATTCCTAGGCCAAGATTAAGACATAATAATGAGGATAAGACTTAGAAACACATGAAGAATGAAATGAAGTAAGTTAAGTACGATCTGAGCATGTGTTTCAGTATGTGTATCTGTTATGTTTGTGTGGGTCACGTACGAGATATGTTACCCGGTATCGGAGGTTCCATTATGGAACTTGATATGCTTGACCAAACATGATATGTTAATGCTAATGAATGTACCACACATGATTTGAATACAAATATGAACATGACTCTATTTTTGATATGACTATGCTTATCTCTATAATTGATATGATACGAAACTGGATATCATTTATTAAAATCTTTACTCTGTTATTATTCACTGAGCTTCGCTCACTATTTATATTATGTATGTAGGCGACCAGGCGCATGACCAAGCTCAAAGTTGATGACCAGGAGTTTCTGTTTGTCGGCTAACCATTGTGCCTCTCGAGGAGGTTCCGGAAAGAGTACAACGGTCAAGTTTTGTAAATCATGACATAAACTTGAGACTTTTGTTATTTTGTGACCAGATCTTTTGTTTTATTTTGTGTATAATGACAAGGTTAGATGGATGTCTAGGACGTCACATATGTATATATATATATAAGGTTTTAAATTATCTGTCCCATGCATATCTGCATAGCTCTTTGGACTATGTATGTTTCTATATTTTCTTCTGCAGCCCCTTATTACATGATAATATGTTCAAAGGCCTTTGGTAATCCAAGGATTACTAGCCGGTTACGATGCTAAACCTATACTGGTAGGTTTGGGTCGTGACAATCAATGTCCAATATGAAGAACTTGACTAAAGCCAATGGTCTGGCTTCTTGATCCTCCTGCCTACAACCAGGCATTGTTGGTATCTTTGATGATGTACTCATCATCAACACTTTCTTGCACCAAGTGTTTCAGGTGTGCCACTTTTTCATCAACAGTTACTTCGGCTATTACATTAGGCTTCTTCAGCACACTAAGTGGAACCTCCTCCTCAGTATACAGTTTTGCTTTTGCGATATCTACACATGCAACGAATGGTCGTAGGTCTGCATTTATTTCTTCTGTCTCCCTACTACTCAGAGCTATCATTACTTTCTGATGTAAAGAGAAAGGCACACATTTGTTGGTGTGGATCCAATCTCTACCAAGTAAGGTATTGTACTTGGCATTACTATCTATGACCAAGAAGGCAATCATGCAGTCTCTTGTTCCCACACTCAGATTAATGGGTAGTATGCCTTGAGACATCTGCTTATCCCTAGCAAAACCAACAATGGTTGTGCTGGTTAAGATTAACCTGGGGTTCCTTTTACCCAGCTTTCTTAAAGATAAGCGATGAAGTAAATTCATCATTGCCCTATTATCCACCAATACCCTGTTCCTTTCTATCCCATCAAAATATGCATTGATGTACAGGGGCTTAACATGCTGAGTCATAGATACTGTGGGATATTCGAAAGGATGTGATAAGGTAACTATACTTACCTCTTCATTCTCTTCATCACTCTCCATGGGTTTGGCCACTTCAAACTCATCCTGGATTATGTTGGTCTGCGAGCCCTCACTGGAGACTTCTATGGGATCATTCTCCTGACCCCCCTAATTTCCCTTTTCAGCTTGAAATTCATGTGGCAGCACATAGACCATATTGATTAGCATTGGTGTAGCTTGACTTTTTCGCGCCCCCTTTCGGAAGGCGAATAAGCCCTACAGTATCGAACTCCTGCGGTTCTGAATCTAATCTCACAAGTACAATGTGAAATAGATAAACACCAAAGAGTCCCAATCCGACAAATCTTTTGGAAAATCGATTTTCAATCAAATTGCCAAAAATGGATTGCTTTGCCAAATACAGAGTCACCACCTAAATATTTTTTTGGAGAAATTTTGGAAACCCATGACTCGTGCCAAAGGCCACATGTCCATTATCACCAAGATTGTCTCGGCTCGAGAACTTAGGTACGAGAGGGGAAGGTCATGAATTGAGCACCCCTGCTCGCCCGATCAAAGATCGACATCTACTAATCATGATATGAATCTTATGTACATTATATGCTCTTGTTCTGGTTTGTTAGGATAGCATTACTATGTGATGCGCACACACACAAGTATAGACTTAATTTGCAAGAATTGGAACATTTGATTCATGTTTGCTTTGAAAATTGTTTCAAAATATGTACCGCTTGAAAAAGTTATCGCATATGAACATTACTCAAATTATCCCAATTCAAGCAACTAGCCTTCATCCACAGCCATTCAAGCAATTTATCAATTAAGCATTTAGCCTCATGGCAACCATGCTAAACATGGAAACAATCACACGCATGCAATTATGCTAAAACGAGTAAAGGCTCACCTAGTACTCCAAGCCAAAATAGAGATGAGTTAGAAAAATGCATGGTTCCTAACTATGTGTAACATGCCCGCAAGGGACCCGCTACACGCTACAGTTCGGACTCGATTTGTGTCACGGTTCTTAATCTGAACCAAAGAGTCCAAATCCGGCAAATCGTTTTGAGAAATAGATTTTTGAAAAGAAGTGCCAAACATGGACTGCTTTGCCAGATACAGAGTCGCCACCTAAATATTTTTTAATAGGGAAATTTAGGAAACCTTGACTCGGTGCCAAAGGCCACGTGTCCGTCATCACCAAAGTTGCCTCGGCTCGGGAACTTGGGTACGATTGGGGAAGGTCAGCTATGAGCACCCCCTCTCGCCCGATCCGAAGACCGGCCTCTACTAACCGTGATATCCGTTTTTGAAAACGTTATGTGCTCTTATTCCAGTTAATTAGCCTAGAATTACTATGTGATGCGCACAGCATACAAGTATAGACTAGATCACCTAATTTGGAAACAAGCATTGCATATCTGTTTGTTTTGGAAAACGCTTTGGGATTGGCTACTCGCAAGTAGGCTAAAATACGGATTTCAACGAGTTTTTCCAACTCAGACAATCCAACCTTCACCCCCATGCATTCAAACAGTTTATCACATAAGCATCTAGCCACATGGTAAGCATGCTGTCATGATACCATTCACACACATGCGATATGCGAAAGCATGAAAATACTTACATCGTACTCCGTGCCAAAACAATAAACTAGTTAGCAAACATGCATGGTCCTAGTTCATGTCAAATTGACTAATGCAACACATACAGGATGCAATTAGGGTAGGCTCGGCTAACCTAAACATGACGTGTGAAATGCAATCAATTGATGCACGTATTCAATTTGGAATTGAAGTACAAATGCAGTTAGCATGATGTACCGAGCCCGGTGCATGCAAGACAAATGCATGGATGCACGCATGCATAGCATAAGGTATGCTAATTTAAACATGCCCTAATCTACCATCATAAGCGGGTAAATAAAAGGGAAGAAAGAAGTGGGGATTGGAAGGCATGAACACACACGCACCCACACTTATTACAGATTCGCCCTCGGCCGGAGGGACCAAATAAATATTACAGATAATTAACCTACAAGCTAATTAAATATTACAGGCCATCTAATTAGCTAAGCAAATTAACTAATCTAGGGAAAACAGTAAACCGCCTCGGGAGGAGAGCCTAATGCAATGCATACTCGGTTTTGCTCGGAAGTGCACTGCCATGCGCAATCTGCCTCTGTTTTCCCTGCTGTACTCCTCTGAAGACTGCCAAAATCTCAAGGTTGCCTTTCTGAACACTGTTCAGTACCACCGGCTGGAGAGAATGGCCACCGGCCGTAGGAGATGTTCATCGGCTGGGAATGAATCCATCGGCCACCAATTGTTTGCCGGTCGGCACTCTGTGCAGTCGATCGGCAAAAAGTTCCTGCAGAACCTGTTTGACAGCAGCAGAGGACAGAGCTTTGCATGGCAGTGCAATTCAAGCCATATATGCACCAATCATGTCCCTTATCATGTTAGTGACTCAAAGGGGCATGCTCCTTGGTTCTCGGACCATCAATCGCGCATTTCCATGCGTGATGGCCCAAGGGACCAAGTGTGCACATTTTGATGTCAAATGCAATGCAAACCTACAAACAAGGGCCCAATTCTTATCACTAGATCAAGGAACAAGGCATGCATGCTAGATGGAGTGCAACCTAAGCATATGAACTAGCATGCGACATGGGCATACAAGGTATACATGCAATCATGCAAACAAACATGCAAGATAAGCATGCAAGCAAGCATAGGATGGACTTAAACATGATTTAGGCAGCTCTAATTAGGCCCAAAACAGTGGCCATAATGCTAAGCACATGAAGGCAAATGTACATACAAGCATGCATGGATACATGGTTCAAGACTTAAGCATATTGAAACAACTTCTAAGCACACTTAAAAGAGATAATCATGGACCGTTAACATGCAATGGAAAGCTCTGAAATCATGCTAAAATGGTGCCAAACCAAATGAACAAGACAAGCATGGCATGCAATCAAGGTCCAAAACTTGAGGCAAGCCAAGAGGCTTAAACCAAGGCCAAGTCAACCAAGCCTCACAAGACCAAGGGGACTTAAAATAGGTCTAATGCAGACCTAAACAACACCCAAGGAACACTTAGATGGCATCTAAGTGACTCAAGTATAAAGGCATGCACAAATGCTTAACATTGAGCATACAACACAAACATTTGAAGCATTAAAGAAGCTATGAAATGCAAGCATACAAGCATACTAAGTGGACTGAAATAACATGGCAAATGATCCCAACCCACTAAATGAAGGCAAGGATGCATGTTATACATTCACACACTTAAGGCCAACAAACCAAAATGCAAAGGGGCTATACTAAGCATGCCAAAGTTGACCCAAACAACTAAGGACAGACCTCAAACATAACAAAATAAGCACAAAAGCTTCACAAAGCCAAGCGTAAAACATGCTAGAACAATGGTTTACAACCTAAGGCATGTTAAGGTAACAACAAGGCATTACATGGCATGTATGTTAAACTAACATGGTGTACCAAAACCAACATACAACAATGCTATTTCATGGCAAAATAAGCATAAATAGCAGCCAAGGCATGGTCAACATGAGCCTAAGCTAGGTGCTCATTAAAGAGGCAAAAATGGCCCTTTTCAAGGACAATAAGGAGAAGGGGTGGCCCTCTCCTTCTTGGGACTTCAAGGCACCATCCTTACCACTGAAATCCCTCAAGATTTCAGTGGTGAGGAGGCCCAAACACCAAAGTCCCGGAGCTCACTCAAAATAGCACAAAATGGAGCCCCTCAAGGCTTAAGAGGGATCAAACACCTCCAAACCACAAAACACTCTAAACAAACTATTTAGAGGGCCCAAAAATAGAACTTTTTTATATCATACACTAAGCGCAAAAACAGTTCTAAGATAGGCTAACAAGCTATGCAAGAATGGGGGAAAAAGGGGTAAGATTGTTACCCTTGAAGCACCTCTTCACAGATGATGGACCAGCTCCTTCCTTGAGCTCAAACCAGCTCCAAAGCTCCAATATCAGACCTCTGGCCCTTCAAGAACCAAGAAAAGGTGTAACACTATGTGTTTGTGTGCAATAGTAAGCCTAAACACACACAATACAAGAGAATGAGAGATATAGATATAGGATTGATACAAAACCCTAAACCTAAAACCAGAGCTTCTCTCACAACTTTTCTAACCTTTTTGTCTAACCCTAAAGCCAAGAGAGGAGGGCTCCTCTTATAGAGAAGCCAATCTTGTAAAGCTTACTCAAGAAGCTAATAAGAAGGCCATCCCTCCATACACGTGTATGGAGGGGAACAAAATGCAAGACAGCTGTCTTAAAATATCTGCAAAAGCAGATGAACAGTAGTCGGCCGCTCAAAATTGCCATTTTGACAAAATTAACTGCCGACCGGCAACAAATAATGCCGACCGGCAATATACATTGCCGATGGCAACAAAACACCAGCCGGTGGCCTCTAGCCACGGCCGGTGATGTGTGGAGATGCCTCACAAGGCATTCCCTGCCCCTCCAAGGCAACAATAAGTGTTTGGTGCAAAACCAGACACTAAACAGTCGGGTTCGGAGATCCTGAGGCAAGGCGCGTAGCCGAGACCTCCAGGAACTCCAAACGAACACAAACATGGATGATCACCGGGTGTTCAAACGGTGACGTCCAAGTCTTGAGGACGGTCAAAAATGGGGTGTCTACACTATGCAATATGACTAATGCAATACATGCGATATGCAATTACTAGGCTTGGCTACTAATATGGCATATGAATCAAGTCGATAGCATGCGGTCTAAGCACGTATTCAAAGAAGGTATTAATTAACAATGCAAGTTAGAATGATGAACCGAGCCTCGGTGCATGCAATACAAGTGGATGCAAATCATGAAATATGCTAAGCAAAACATGATATCCCTAAACTAACCATCATAAGCTAGTAAATAAAAGGAAAAAAGACGTCATTACAACATCACGCCCTCACACAGGAGGGTCCGAATGAACTAACTAGCTAACTAATTAACTAGCTATTACAATAACAAACGAATAATTTAGCTAAACTACTTAACTAATTATAACAAACCAAAAGAACAAATTAATTAACTAATCTAGCTAATTAAAATAATTACAACACGAGACGAATTAGCTATTCTAACTAATTAATTACAAAGCCACTACTTTAAGCACAACACTAATATATCACAACGCGAATCCCAAGGATCGATGGAGGGCTCATTCATGAATGCGGTTTCCACCCGAAAAAGCCATCGTTTCTGTTATTGAACGCCTCTGTTGCACAATAGAACACTTGCACTGATTTCTACCTCCAGACTAGCTTTGTTCTGCTTGGGGAGTACACTACTGGATTTTACACTGGTGGCCAATAGAGGGCATGCCATCCACTAATGATGACCTACCGGCCACAGCTGACTGAATTATTCTGCTACAACAGAGAACAAATAAAGCAGAGACAATATATTCTCAAGAGTTTGTTTGCACAATTTATCCATCCTTATCATTTGTACAGCTCAAAGGAGTAGTAAGCTTGGTTCACAAACCATCAATGGATGCAATTTCATTGCATGATGGCCTATGAACCAAAGTCATCAATAGATGCAATTTCATTACATGATGGCCTATAAACCAAAGTGTGCGAGTTCCATAAATGCAATAAAACAAGACTCTCAAAACCACCTCCCTATCATGAAAGATCAAGGGAAGTAGTTGACAATGAATCTTGAACCGTTTTCATCACTAATGAGTATGAAACGACTCAAGACTCAAGGGTTCAATTAACATCCGATTGAACCCAAACAAGTTATTATCTTGCACCTTTTTTTTAGCCTCAATTTTATTACTTCATTTTAGATTACCATCCATTCTTTAGTCAATTGAGTCCAAAGGTGAATTTAAGTCCTCTAATGGAAAGATGGCTCAAACCAAGAGTTGTTTTAGGCATGAAAGAGACATCATACCATTGGTAATGAACCCCCAAAGGCATTAAACCATTAAGCATGACATCTCAATCTCATGTTTAAACAAACTAGTAATTTGAAACCACTTTCAAAGCAAAACAAAAGCCAAGAAAGGAAGGAGGTTGTAGAGGTGATTAAGTGTGATCACAAGTATGGAAAACCATAAATAAACATTATCAACTCAAATAAGATGGTGTCTAAGGCCTAAAACACCAAACTTATAAGGACAATTACACTACAAGCATGTAATATAAGGCTCAAACATGATGAACACTTAAAAATAGTCCTAAAATAGTCCTAAATAAGTCCTAAAACATGCTATAATTAAGACAAAAGTAGCTAGAATAATAAGCCAAAACAAGGATCATGCCAGGCTAGTAAGCAAAACACAATGAGGGGAGGCTAACCCCTCCAATTTTGGACTTCAAACCATAATTTTAGCCACTGAAATAACTCTAAAAATCAGTGTTTAAAAGCTCAAAAAAAGATAGTGTAAAGGTGGGAAACGCAAGGGTAAAGGCCTTGAAAGTAAGGTGTGAAGAAGGGTAAACCACCCCTCAACCTTTATTGGCCTTAAAAACTAAGTTTCAGCCCAAAAACAATAAAACAAGACCAACACACCCTCAAGATCTCAAACAAGGCTCAAAGACACCTCGGCTTGAAGATGGAGAGGTTTTGTTAAGAGTGTATAGGCAAAGGTGAAGAGTATATAGATAAAGACTAAGAAATTTGCAAGAGAGAGAGAGAGAATTATAGAGAGAGAGGAAAAATTTTGCTCTAAAATTTTTCTAACCACTAAACATGAGAGGGAGGTCATCTATATATAGAAAACCAAGCCACTCCCTGAAAAACATCCAGCCATACATGTGGAAGCAGATGCATGCATCTGTACAAACAGCTGGCACAAAATATTTGCAAAACACATTGGTGGCCAGCCGGCCATCACTGATGGCCAGCAGGCCACATCAGTGGCCGGCAACTAGAAGTGATCGCCAGCAGCCCATAGAAGTGGCTGGCAGGCCACCAGAGGTTGCAAGATTAACAATCACTGGGTTTGGTCCAAAAACAAGGCAACAGGGGTGTAAGGTTTGAAAGGCTCAAAGTTATGCCATTCCACTGAGGACTTCGAGCACTTGACAAGTATATACACTCATCATTGGGTGTGCAAGCGATAATGTCCAAGTCATTAGGGCTGTCAAAAATGGGGTGTCTACAATTGGAAAAAAAAAAAAAAAGCCAAATTGTACCACTGGTTACATTTGCTTCCCTTTTGTGTTGGTTTGACCTAATGCTTGTGACGCATCCTCCATGCTACACTCTGGGACCTCTAACCTTGCAGACTCCTTTATATTAGTCTGTTATTGGCCTATCATGAATATAGACTATGTTTGCTTAGCCATAAAGGCCTCAAACATCTCTTCCTCAGCCAATATTGTCCACTGGCCAGGCTCAACTCTCTCACCTGTCTCAGTCTCATCATCACTCTCTAACAAGGCCTTTTCGAGGCTTGCCAAACTTGATTTTTCCTTGGATTTTAGTCAGCATGAACCTCAACCAATTTTTCTCTACTGGTTTGATTCCTGTTGGTCTTGGGAGTAGGCCATAAACTTCCCTCTTCCTCTAATTTCCCTCTTGGTTGTACCAAAGAAGTACATTTACCAGCTTCTTCTAGATCCTTCTGATATCATGTAAACCTTCATTGGATTTCTTGCCTCTAGGATCTAGAGATCACAGGAACTATGTCTGATTCTTTTGTCTTTGGGTTCTTGAGCAACACCCAATTGTTTGGAGCCACCAAAGGAGACTTGATCATTTTATACTTACTTGCAAAGGCTTTTCCCTGGGTTGGTATCATTTTAGGTTTGTTTTGCATGACAAACCAATCTGGTACTCCTGGCACCCTTGAACCCACCATGCCAGTAGTTTTTGTAGACACCCTATTTTTTACCGCCCTTAAGACTTGGGCACTTTATTCCAAACACCTGATGATGAAAGTTACACTGTGCAATCTTTTGAATTCTCAGCGAAGAAATTTGGATTCAAGCTCTAATCCCAAACCTTATACCCCATTTTGACGAAAACTATTTTAGACCTTAAAACCCTCTTTTTCAAAATATTTTTCCAAATGTTTCTATGATGTTGCGAGGCTCGCATTTCGTTTAAAATATTACACTTTTTGGTAAATCGAGTAAGGACAAAGTGGAGATACATGGAACGGAGGTGAACTCTTTGAAAAATATTTAAAAACATCTTATTTATAGGTTTGGAGTTGAAGGAAATAGGAGGGAATGGAAGAAAACTAGTTTAGGAATAGATTGGGCATCAATCCTTTAAGATAGAAATGAGTAGCCTTCACTAAATTAAGCATATCTCTTTGTACACTTAGAATTTAGATGTCAAGACACCACCATTGAAAATTAGACTTCCAAGGATTCAATTTAGACTCAAGAATCACCTAAAACCAAGTCCGGATGAGAGAGACATGCCCGTTTGAAGTCGGGCCTAGAATGTAGATTTTTGGAGCCAGCCAGGTCCATTTAGATCCGATGCTAAACCCTAAACCCTAATTAGATTAGTTTAATTAGCTTAGCCCTAATTCATTGCTAGTTAGCTTAGTTTATTCATTCGGACTCTCCTTCGTGAGAGCAAAATGTAATAATGTGCATGTCTTCCAACCCTACGTCTTTCTCCCTTTTACTTAATTGCTTTTGTTGGTTAGATTAGGGACATATTTCAATTAGCATACCTTATGCTTACATCCATTCATTTTGTATTGCATGCACCATGGCTCGGCCCATCATTCAAACTGCATTGTTATTTCAATAATTCTTTCAATACGTGCTTAGACCGCATGTCTTGAATTAATTCATATGCCATATTAGTAGCCGAGCCTATTAATTGCATATTGCATGTGTTGCATTAGACACTTTGTATAGTTAGGAAGCATGCATATTTTTCTAACTCATGTGTCTTAGCTTAGAGTACTAAGTGAGTTTTTTTAATACTTTAGCATACTTGCATGAATGTGAATGTTGCCATGTCTAGCATGCTTGCCATGAGGCTAAATGCTTACTTGCTAAACTGGTTGAATACCTGTGGATAAAGGCTTCTTCTTTGAATTGGAACGATTCAACGAATGTATGTTTTAAGCCCACTTTGTTGAGTGGAAAATCAGTTTTAAGCCCACTGTGTTTGGTGGCAAATCCGCAAACTTTAAGCCCACTTGAGGTGGCAAATTCAAACCATTTTCACAAACAAACATGAGTTAAATTATTCCAAATTGAGAAAACTAGTCTATACTTGCTTGTACGCATCACCTAGTAATGCTAGTTTAATAACTGGAATAAGAACACATAATGTTGATAAAAAATCATACCATGATTAGTAGAAGCCGTTCTTTGATCGGGTGAGCGGGGGTGCTCAATTCATGACCTCCCCTTTCGTACCTAAGTTCCAGAGCCGAGACAACTTTGGTGATGACGGACACGTGGCCTTTGGCACGAGTCATGGGTTTCCTAAATTTCTCCAAAATAAAATATTTAGGTGGTGACTTTGTATCTGGCAAAGCAGTCCAATTTTGACACTTTTGATTCAAAATCAATTTTCCAAAATGATTTACCGGATTTGGACTCTTTGGTGTTTATCAGTTTCACATTGCACTTATGAGATTAGATTCAAAACCGTAGGAGTCCGAACTGTAGGGCTTCTTTTCGAGTTTCCGAAAGGGGGCACGAAAAAGCCGAGCTATATAGGGCAACTTGCCACAACTCATTGAAATGTAACACAAAGGGAGGCAACTCCACAAAATTATGTTTAAGTACAGAACAAAGTTAAGATCAAGAGCAACCAATCAAGCAATTCAAATCAACCCGGGCGTATGAGCATGCATGCATAATCCAAAACACATGTTTTAATCAGAGGGAAGATAGCAATCCTAAGAGAGTTTTGAAATGGTCGGAGACAACTTTTGAAAGCTGAACCATATTAGAATCATCATGGGGGTGAGCCTACCCTAATCCAGGGAAAAGTGCCCAACAAAAGACCTTGAGCGGACTGAGGGAAAGGTTGGGTTCATGCCCCCTGTTTAGATGATGACCCGATCAGATGTACTGAAAATTGCCCCTAGTGTCCAGTCATTGGCCACTAGTTGGGTTCATGCCCCTTGTTCAAATGATGACTCGATCAGATGTACTGAAAATTGCCCCTAGTGTCCAGTCACTGGCCACTGTTTTCACCATTATGCAGACACATGTAATGGGGATCATCAGATCCTAGAATAGTTGCCAACCAATCAAACTTATGCTTCTCTTCTAACATATTGAGAACTTACTCCAGTCCCCTCCGAAGCAGTGATAGATTCCTCATATACACTTTGCAATGATTATGAACGCGATGCCCCTTGTATGGGCAGTCTCAGCTTGTTTATGAATTCCACACATGGACTTGTTTTCAAGTTTGGAGCGAACACTCGTCTATGGAATTTTGACCATGCCACTCTATTGAACCTTGAGCGACAGACACGCTATGGTGACTCGATGAAGAGCGCAGGCCGAGACAAACACCAGGCGTGACATGACAAAACTCACAACTGACCCAAAAAAAAAAAAAAACTCAAGGTAACTGATCAATCATAGTACCCCTAGTATTTATTATGCTCTTTAAAACTCAATTTCATAAAAACCCGAGTTTCGATTCCTTTTTTTTTTTGTGCTCAAGTTAGAGATTCTACTGATAAGTTCAAGTATTGAAAATTTCTCCACTTGTTGATTCAAGCTTAGTTCCTTCTTACCCAACGCAAGTATGTGTAGCAAGTATGTGATATACACAACGGTCAGTGTTGGTCATGGATTGATGTGAAGCTGATGATGTGAATTGGGCAAGATGATTGAGTTGAGATGGATGAGATAGATATGGTTAAGACCGAACTTCAGGATGAAGTTGCCTACATATCTCAAGAATAAGAATCAGGTTAACATAGTTCATGGCTGAGGTTCACTCGGGTGTTATTACTCTCCTTTTGCGTTCTAACTTTTGCCAAAGTCGCCCCTTCAACGTTTTCAACCTTGCAAGCTATATTTTTTGATTTCTCATTTTTCATGCTCTAACTTTGGCCTAGGCCGCCCTTTAAGGTTTTCAGCCTAGCGAGCCTCTCAAGGATAATGTTACAACATTTGTGGTGAATTTGATCAATAGTCATCCTTGCCCTAATACTGAAACTGGCTTCACCTTGATTTGAGCTTGGTTCTCCAATCTCTTATACATGTATTCTTCTTTTCTTTCACTCTATTTTCAGAGTTGGTTCATCTTGCAATGGGGTACCTTCCTTGTATTGGCTTCCCTGGATTCTTGCTTGGATTTCATTTCCATGAATCACAGTTGATTGGATTCTTTTCCAATGGATGCCCCTGGCTTGATGGTTGACTTCTTTTTCCTTTTCTTTTTTTCTCTCTTTCTTTACTTTTCTTTTTTTTTTCTTTTTTTTTTCTTTTTTTTTTCTTTTTTCTTTTTTCTTTTTTTCTCTTCTTTTTGGTTTCTTTTATCCTTTTCTCTTTGAAATAATGAAAACAACCGGAGAGAAATTCTATGATTTATGAGGTTTGAAATCCGCATTGTACTTGCAGGTCTGAAAGCAACCTTGTGCTTGCCAAAATGATTGGCTAACGGTGAAGAGAATCCCCAAGACAATGTAGAATACCATGCACAATTTTGAGCCTATCTTCGCAAGTTTTGCAAAAGAAATAGCTTAAAATTTTTTAAATCATGAATGACTTTGCGCCAATAAGTCAAAATTCATGCAAACCATTTGGGAGATCCTTCTCAACACTCGAGCTTATTAACAGAATCTCATTCAAAAAAAAAAAATTCAAAGCCTTTTTCTATTTGTAAAAGGTCACACATGCATCACTATAGGCATAATAAAATGATCAGAAACTTGACTCCCATTTTCTTATAGAGATGAAGACCTGAGGGTACACGAGAGCAACTCAAAAGAAAAGACTCAACTAACGCAACAATGCAAAAAAAGACAAAGAAAATAAAACTCACAACAACTATTTGCAGGACACAACTCATAACAAAATAAGCATTTTCTGAGACAAAGGGGTTTTCCTTCTCCAAGTCCATCTACAGAATTTCAAAAACAACTTCAAGTAGCCCACGGGAAGGTCCAGACCTACCTTTAATTCAGCAATACAAACATCCACACCCAGAAGGATTGGTTTTTGACTTTCAAATTGGGTCTCACAGATTGAACCTCACAATTACATTGTCCCCATAGATTTTCTTGATTGAAACAATTGCTTTTTCACACCATGCCCCTAGTTTAGAAGGTGTGCTTTCGACAATTCCCCTAGCTGAGACTGATGTTCATCATTCCAACCACCAGTGCTGGCATCTGTAGAGAGCCCACTACTTCATTAAGTTTGAAATCACCAAGATCGCGTAAACTTTCTATCTCTTCAAAGATTTTGTTCCTTTCGCTCAGATTAGAATCAGAAGATTCAGGAATGAACATAATGGGTTTAGGCTCATTGGCGGGTATGACGTGTTGGCTAGGGTAATGGTTGTTTGTTGGCAAGTTGTAGGTGGATTTTATGTTATGAAATGGCAATCTATTGCGGTTAGGGAGAGGGTTATTGACAGCTTTGGGATTTTCAGGTGGGGTGATGACTTTGTTGTCAATCAAGTCTTGAATTTCATGGCAAAGGTGAAAGCAACGGTCAGTATGGTGACCGTAATGTTGATGGAATACGCAATATTGCATATAGTCATGTTTAGATGGGAGAGGGTTAGGAAGAAGTCGAGGATTGAGCGGTTTGAGATACCCTTTCTCCATCAGTACCTTCAATGCATAGGTTAGGCCCATATGGAGTTGGGCGAAGGTTCATTTTTGGGAGCAGGGAGCTCTAGTTTTGGAAATACTGGCAAATGGATTGGTGAGTGTTGGCTGGGTATTTATGAGCTTGGGACTGGAATCCAGGATGGGTGTTTCTGGTAAAGCGTCCCTTTTCATGGCTTGTCTCCCGATTCAAAATGCTCTCAACCTGAGCAACAAAAGTATCATCCATAGTTTTTGCAACCACTGCGAGCATTTGTTGCTTGTTCAACCCTTCGACCTTCAAAGTCTCAATAGCCCACTGGAGATGTACATAGGGATCAATACTTGTCCCGACCTTGTTCTTGCCACTTGCTTCAGCTTGGCCAAGGGATTGGGTGGCTATATCGAAGCGAGACCCATTTGTTGTTGATCTGTCATCACCCAGACTTGAGATAGCTTCAGGTTGGCCCTTTTCAACTGTAACTCGCCCCAAGTTTGGAGAGCTCTTTTATGGGATTAAAACCCTAAATGTTAAATCTGCCACCGTTCCTTGAAGGTCTTCAATCATTCCCAACATCTCAACAGTAGTGGGTTCGGCCATTTGGCACTCTTGGAGTACTCGAACCGGATTGGGTGCATCCATCATGCACAAGTCGGTACTTTTAACAATAAACACCTTTGGCTTGGACAGATGGGCTGGGTGATGTATATGCTAAGGTTGAAGGTAAGTGGCAGTATATGGATGAGGTTAAGAAGAGGAGGAGGTACTTGGTTGTGGATGGGAAGTGGTCGGTGGTAACGTTAGGTTCTTGAGGTGGAGCTATCGTCTGATTGTTGATGAGATTCTGAACCTCATGATGAAGGCGGTAACAAAGATCGGTACCATGACCGCATTGCTGATGATACGCACAATATTTAGAGGGGTTATGTCTAGCAGGGAGTGGATCAGGAAGAGGTTGGGAATCCAAGGCTTTGAGATTCCCTTTTTCCATCAGGATTTTTAGTGCGCTGGTTAGGCTCGTATGGAGGGGGATGAAAATTCTGCCTTGAGCTTGGGTTGGGCTAGCAGTTTATGGGTTAGTATTGGCAAAAGGGTCCGCAGTTTTGGGATTAGTGGCGACGGTATTGATTTCAGTGGGTTCAGGAATAGTGCTACTACTAGCATTGGTACTCCCGGAAAAAACCCTCCTTGTTGGTTTGCCTATTCTAGGAATAATCCCTTTGTTAAATGCACTCTCAATCTGCACCCCTAATTCATGAAAATTTTTGAAAGTGAACAGTGGAGCAACGATTAACTTTTTTAGCATATCAGGCTCAGGGTTCTGCACCACTATCTGCACTTAGTCCCTCTCAGAAGGTCGATCTGTCATTTGTGATGTCTTTGCTCTCCACCTTGCAACAAATTCCACAAAAGGTTCTTCAAGATTCTGGTGGGTTGCTTCAAGCTCTAGGGTGGTCATTTCAATTTGGGTATTGTAAGAATACTGATTGACGAATGCCTCAGCTAAATCTTCCCAGATCTGCTTCACTTTATCCTCCAACTTGGCGTACCAAGTAGCTGCTATACCTAACAGGGTTCTTCTATACAGAGAGAGTTTCTGAGGCTTGGTCAGACCCATCAGTTTCAAGACATCCAAGAAAAGCCAAATATGTACCATAGGATCTCCAGACCCGTTAAAACGGTCAATGTATGGCAATTTGAATCTGTCTGGGAGCCTTACGGTAGCCTCGGTGTACCCATCTTCAATGTCAAGAATGGAGCTAATTCTCTGTGCCTTTTTGAATTTCTTCTCAAGGTTAGCAATTTTTAACAAGGTTGGATCGCGATCATTAATATCAGGTGGATAAAGCCCTTCATTAGGCTACACCAGGGGTCGAAAAACTCGAGCTTAAGCCAACCCTTCTCGAGGATCTGGGCCATGCAAATCTTCAGCTGGCGGAGGTGGGTCAAAGTTTGGCTGGGGGCCCAGGACTGGATGTGTAGCGTTGCATTTCAGCATTGGTTTCATCCTGTATGGCAATTCCCTAGTTTAGGTCTGTTATCATGGCCACAACTTCTTCTGGACTCTGTGCCAACATAGGTCTGCTGAGTTGGCGATCAGGGAAATGGATAGGTGTAAGTTGAGAGCTGACTAACAAGGATTTCGACCCAGTTATACTTAATGTATCTAAACTGGATTAGTTTAGATGGGTTTGACTGGATTGGGCTTTTTTTAATGAATCTTTGGCATTGGATGGATCTTTTCTGAATTGGCCTTTGGGGATGAGATGGACTGGGCCTTTGCTGAGTGGGTTTTTTCTGGGATTGGACGGACTGTGATGGGTTAAGGCTTTCTGGATCGGATTGGTCTTGGCCTTTGCTGAGTTGGGTACTGCTTCTTCTTTGGCTCAGACAAACCTAGCATTAAAAACAAAATGCCCCATCAGATCAGGATACCGGGTATGCTGGTGAAAACAAAGCAAGATACAATTTTGGCCCTGGTTCTAGTCTTGGTGAAAATTCATCAATATCAAACATAAACCCCTGGATTTCAATCCAAATTCTGATTCTGATATGACCCTCAAGTTTAAAAAGAATCGCCTTAAGATTATAACTCTCGCAGAATTGCATCATGCATTTCCAAAGATTTCACATTTTGCATAAAAGAATTCAAAACACCCCTATGAGAGGTTAGGGTTTTTCCGTCCTAGCTTGGGAGTGATCTACGGATTTACTATTCAAACAAGTGGTATCACATCATCCTGCATATGGGAGAGCATCATGTCTTAGTTTGGAACAGTCTCTATGGCTTTACTATATGCAGCTAGGCCAAATGGTCAAAGGGGTACCTCAGCAAGACTACCTAATATGCCTCTCACACCTAACACCGAGAAGTGAAAGAAGGATCAAGCGGTATAGCGGTAGTCCATATCCAAGGGTTGTGTTCCCAACATGGCAGAGCCCACGACCGGTCAACCTTTTGGTAAGCTTTTGGGCAAGCCTCTGGCTGACTGTCCAGGAATAACAGATGGCAAACAAAGTGACTTAAACACACCAATGCAAATGCAATACAAATACAATGCAAAGAACATATAAGTGTAGATAAAATTTTACATCATGAATTTCGAGTCAAGTTCTCTAAATTTCCCACCAGAGTCGCCAGAAACTGTAGCTTGCTTTTCGTGCTCATTTCAGATACGATAGCTCTATAGTTCGGACTCCCGTGGTTATAAATCTGATCTCACAAGTGCAATGTGAAATAAATAAACACAAAAGAGTCCAAATCTGACAAATCTTTGTGAAAAATCGATTTGGAATCAAAATGCCAAAAATGGACTGCTTTGCCAGATTACAAAGTCGCCACCTAAATGTTTTTGAGAAATTTAAGAAACCTGAGACTCGTGCCAAAGGCCACTTATCCGTTATCACCAAAGTGTCTCGGCTCAGGAACTTAGGTACGAGAGGGGAAGGTCATGAATTGAGCACCCAATTATGATGTGATTCTTATTTACATTATATGCTCTTGTTCAGGTTATTAAGCTAACATTACTATGTGACGCACACAAGTATAGACTAATTTGCAAAAATTGGAACACTTTGATTTCATGTTTGTTTGGAAAGAGGTTTGAATATGTACCACTTAAAAAAGTGATCTTATATGTACATTGATCAAGTCATCCCAATTTAAGTAATTAACTTTAATCCACCGGCATTCAAACAGATATATCACTTAAGCACTTAGTCTCTCATGGAATCATGCTTGATATGGCAACACCAACACTCATGCAATATACTAAAGTAATAAGTGCTCACCTAGTACTAAAAGGCAAGCCAAAAAAGATAAAATAGTAAGGAAAAATGCATGATCCTAATAATGCAAAATGACTAATGCAACGCATGCAATATGCAATTAATAGGCTCGGCTACTAGCGTGACATGTGAATCACTTTTATAGCATGCAATTTAAGCACGTTTTCAAAGAAGGAATAAATACAATGCTTTGTTAGAATGATGAGCCGAACTCTATGCATGTAAGACAAATGGATGCAAATCATGAGAAATGCTAAGTAAACATAATGCTCTATACTATCCAACATAAGCGGGTAAATAAAAGGGAGAAAGACGTGGGGTTGGAAGACATACACATTATTACAAGTTTACCATCGCACAAGAGGGTCCGAATGAATGAATTGGCTAAGCTGCTTAACTAATTGTTACAACAACGAATTTAACTAACTATTCTAGCTAATTAAATAGTTACAACACAAAATTAAATGAACTAGCTACTCTAACCAATTAATACAACTTAACTAATTAAACTAACTAACTAGTTACATTACGGAATTAATTAACTAAGTAATTAATTACAAGTTGTACAACAACATACTACTATTCACAAATGTAATGGGTCCCGAGGAGCAAGGAAATGGCTTATGCATGCATATGAATTTCTCCCCGGAGAATGTTTCTGCACTATTTTTACACCTCAGCCTCTGCTCTGCTCTACAGGAAAAAGGAAACTGCCTGGCTGAAAAAGGTGGCTGGTAGGCCAGAAGTGGTGGTCAGCCACCCACTAATAGTGGCCTGCCGGCCACTAATGTTCGGTTTCTCCTGCTGCAACAGAAAACAAACAGAGCACAAACAAAGCATCCTAACAATCGGCACAAATTCATTGTGTGATGACTTATGAACCAAGGGATACAATTTCAATAAATGCACAATGAAAGACCCACGAACCTCCTCCCTATCATGATATTGATCAAGGGAAGCAGTTGACATCGACTCTTGAACCATTTTCATCACTAACAAGTATGAAACGACTCAAGACTCAATGGATTCAATTAACATCCGATTGAACCCAAACCATTTTATTATCTTGCCCCATTTTGTTCAATTTTAATACCTCTTTTAATTACATTTCCATTCCTTAATCGATTGAGTCCAAAAATGAAGATTAAGTCCACTAATGGAGAGGAGTATCAAATCAAGGGTGGTTTTTGGCATGAAAATGAGATCATGCCGCTGGTAATGAACCTCCGAAGAGATCATACCATTAAGCATAAGGTCACCTCTCAAGCTTAAACGACACTCATTTTGAAGCAACTCTCAAAACAAAGAGAAAAAGACAAGAAAATAGGGGGAGTGCAGAGGTAATTAGAGGTGAGCACAAGTATGAAAAGCATAAAACAAATGCTATCAACTCAAATAGGTTGGTGGCTAAGGCCTAAACCACCAAACCTATGAGGACCATTACACTACAAGCATATTATACAAAGCATCAATGAAACTAACTCATAAAAACAGTCCTAAAATTGGCTAAAACAGTGCTGGAATTGAAGTAAAAAGGTAAAAGAGTAAGCTAAAATAATGAGAAATTTAAGCTAGAAAACAAGCCAAAAGAATGGTGGCTAACCCCTCCATTCTTGGGATTTCAAAACCACATTTTTAGCC
Source organism: Camellia japonica (assembly GCA_030407325.1). Lineage (NCBI taxonomy): Eukaryota > Viridiplantae > Streptophyta > Magnoliopsida > Ericales > Theaceae > Camellia > Camellia japonica. The sequence continues at coordinate 167,624,148 of JAPPVO010000032.1, forward strand.
TCTGAAAACCTCTAAAAATCAGTGGTAAAAAGTTGATGAAGAGATGGAAAACACAAGGAGAAAGGCTTAGGAGACAAGGTACAAAGAAGGGTGATTAACCTCTCTGCCTTTAATAGCCTTAAACCACAAGCTTCAGCCCATAAAAATAGTGTAAAAACAGCCCAAAACAATAAGTAAAGATAGAAAAGAAATAGTGTAAAGATGGTCAAAGTTATACCTCTTGAAGTGAGGTAACTCTTTTGTTAACAAACCCATAAGTTCTCACTCCCAAGGGCTGAGATTTGAACTCAAGAACCTCAGCAAAAAGATCTAAATTTTTAGTTTAGGAAGTATAGAGAGAGAGTGTGTAGGTTACAAGAAAGATAAATAGAGAGAGAGAGAGAGAGAGAGAGAGAGAGAGAATGCTATGCAAGTATTTGGCTTTAAGGAATTTTTTTTCTAACCTTCAAAACATGAGGGAAGGTCAAGTATAGAAACATAGGTTGATATCACGGAAATATTCATATAAAGACAACTGGAGTGGTGCATGCATCTGTGGAGACAGCTGGCAAACATATCTGGTTTTTGACACAAGTCGCCAGCAGGCCACTAAAAGGAGGCGGCCGCCCACTAGTGGATTTGTGGGCCTCTGGGGACACTTAGTTGGCCAGCCAAGGACTTCTAAAAAGTGGGCAGCCGTCCACAAAAATCTGTTTCTAGGCTCAACTTCAAACGGGCATATCTCCCTCATCTGAACTTGGTTTTAGGTCATTCTTAAGTCTGAATTAAAGCCCCGGAAGTCTACTTTCCAATGGTGGTGGCCTTACATCTAAATTCTAAGTGTGAAAAGAGATATTCCTATTTTAGTGAAGGCTGATCATTTGTTTCTCAACAAATTGATGTCTAACCTTTCCCCCAACTAGTTTTCTTCTATCCCCTCCAATTTTCCTCAACTCCAAACCTATAAATAAGATGTTTTAAAGATTTTCAAATAGTTCACCTCTCTTTCATTTATTTCCACTTTGTCCTTACTCGGTTTACCGAGAAATGCAATATTTTAAACGAAATGCAAGCCTCGGAACATCGTAGAAACACTTGGAAAAATATTTTGAAAAAGAGGGTTTTAAGATCTAAAATAGTTTTGGTCTAAAATAGTTTTGGTCAAAAATGGTGTGCAAGGTTGGGATTTAGAAGTTTTTCTTGCTGAAGAAATCAAACGTTTGTACAGCATAACTTTCATGATCGAGTGATCGACCTGAGGCGCCCAAGTCTTAAGGGCGGTCAAAAATGGAGTGTCTACACTAACCAATGTCGATTTCAAATTCATTGCTTGAATATGTACTCTATTGCATGCCTTGAATTGATTCATATGCCATGCTAATAGCCGAACTGATTATTTACATAATGTGTGCGTTGCATTAGTCATATTGCATTGTCTAGGAGCATGCGTTTCTTCTGATTATTTTGTTTTCATTTGGCTTGCCTTGGAGTATTAGGTGAGCATTTCTCACTTTAGCATATTGCATGTGTGTGATTGTTGCCATATCGAGCATGCTTTCCATGAGGCTAAGTGCTTAAACGATATACCTGTTTGAATACCAGTGGATAAAGGCCTTTTTACTTAACTTTCAATTTAAAATACGAGCTCTGTTTTTCCAAATGACATGTATTCAAAACACTTTTTCAAAACAAACATAAAATCAATGTGTTCCAAATTTTGTAAAGTGGTCTATACTTGTATGCATCACCTAGTAAAAATAGCATAATAAAACCAGAACAAGAGCATATAAGGTAAATAAAAATCATATCATGATTAGTAGAGGCCGATCTTTGATCGGGTGAGTGGGATGCACAATTCATGACCTTCCTCTCTCATACCTAAGTTCCCGAGCCGAGACACTTTGGTGATGACGGGTAAGTGGCCTTTGGCACGAGTCTCGAGTTTTCTAAATTTTCTAAAAATATTTAGGTGGCGACTCTGTAATCTGGCAAACCAGACCATTTTTGGCATTTGATTCAAACATTGATTTTTCAAAAGATTATTGGATTTGGACTCATTTGTGTTTATCTATTTCACATTGCTCTTGTGAAATCAGATTCAGAACCATGGAAGTCCAAGCTATAGGGCTAGTCGTTTCCGAAAGGAGTATGAAAAGCAAGCCATATTTTTTGGCATCTCTGCTGGGGATTTAAAGAACTTGACTTGAAATTCATGATGTGAAATTTTATCTACACTTATATGTTCTTTGTATTGCATTTGCATTTATAGCGATCTCGGTATTCCCTTGCTGTATTTGTTGTATTCTGGACTTTGGTTCCGTGGAGTTGGTAGTTGTGTCTATCTTATTGTCGTCCTTTGATTCCACTTCTTTGAATTTTAGGATGTGTTGAGTATGTTTCGAGCAGGTGGGTGGAGCCTAGGTCTAAAATCTTGTTGTCGGGTTTTTGTCATTCCGCTCGAGCGGGTCTTAGAGCGCTCGAGCAGAGATTACACACTCCCAGTATTTTTGTGCCCTACAAAAATTCTGCAGGTGTGATTTCTACGCTCGAGCAGGTTTCCCTACGCTCGAGCGGGTCGCGCTCGAGGGGGCTTGTTGGCGCTCGAGCGGACAGTGCATCTTTGGTGTAAAGTTCTGGAAGGGGGAAAATCGCGCTTGAGCGGACTGGTTTTTCACGCTCGAGCGGATGTGTTTTGCCTTTGTTTCTTGGCGCTCGAGCGGGCCTTCTTGCGCTCGAGCGTACCCAGTTTTTTGTTCTTGACGCTCGAGCGTTGTGTTTTCCGCTCGAGCGGACATGTCGTATATCAAAAGTCAGTTAGGCATTTTAAAATCACTTTTTACATTCACACACTCTCTCTTACTTTCTAAAAAGACATTTTGAGAGCCTCTCTCTCTAGAAACTCCCTTCTCTCTAGGTATTGATCTAGTAGGGGTGGTCTCCTCACCTTGTTCCTTTACAAAAAAAAGTTGTAGATCGTCGAGGGCTATCTTTTGATCCGAGAAACTTGGAATTTGGAGCACTTTCATTTTCTTCATCTTCTTCATTGGGTGTCATCTTTTGAGGTAGGGATTCCTACTCGCTCTTATGGTCTTTAACATAGATTTTTGGTTGTTTTGATAAAGGGTTGAAGTTAGGTGATTTTGGGACTTAGGGTTTCAAAATGTTAAAAGAGGGTTTTGTTATTTTGATTCTATAAAGTGTATTTTGGGTTTCAAAATAATGGTATCGTTGTTGGTTATTGACATTTAGACCATTGGGTCAATATTGGGAAATGGGGTAGAAAACCCTAATTTGTTGTATGAATTAATTGGTATAATTAATCTGGAAAAGTTGTGGATTTATGGAATTGAGTTGGAAATAGTGAAATTGACTCATTATATTGTGGAATGGTGGAGTTGGATTTGTTAATCGCTCACTTTTGAAAACATTGATAATTTATCTGTTGGAGCTTTTATTATCTGTTTAGAAATACTTGCTTGGGCTACCAGTGGATTGTAGTTTTGATTGTTGTAGACAATGCATGATGATTAGGCAAACTAAAACTAATCGACTGAGTATGCTATCAAATATAGCGACTGGAAGAATACATTAACTTTATGTATTGACTGGTTGTATATGATCTATGTTTATATACATGCATTGTGTGGGAGGAGATAGGGGATGTACTCCACGGTTTAGGGAAGATAGGGGATGGACCTCTAAACCGGGTTTTGTGTGACATTGATACAGCACTACAATGTGTATCAAGTGTTGATTACGGAAGTGTTCGAATTGATTTGGTATAGCACTGAAATGTATATCGTTATCAATTGTGAAGTGTAGAAGTGATTCTATGTTATGTTGATACAGTACCGAAATCTGTATCTTTCGTAAAGTGTGGATACAGCTTGTATGCTTATCTGTTGAGATGTTGATATAACTAGCATGCATATCTAATGTAAAATGGAATGAAACATGGACATAGTGGTCATGTAATGAAAATGAGATAAGAATTGATTTATGGGAATTAAACATTTATCAATTGCTAATGTCTTAGTTATTGCCCATACTGTGTTTAGCATATTTCTACTGGGCGTTGGCTCACCCTATATGGGACATTATTTTCAGGTACAGGTAGCATGCCACCTCCAAGGACACAGCTTGGATGATGATGAGAGTTGAAGACTCTTTTTGTTTAATTGATTGTATTACATGTTTATCAAGCCAAGGGCTTATTTTGTATAGAGTTAGTACTCTTCTTTTGTGTAACCAAGTGTTAACTTGGAAAGCTGTGAGCCCATAGGGCATTTCCTTTTGTTGTTAACATGTAATACTGTTGTAAGAACTACTCTGATGAACAAAATGGTTGATTTCTCTTATATCAATGCATGTCTAAAATGATGGGTCTTATGTATTATTTTGAGGGCATTACAACTTGGTATCAGAGCTACCGGGTTCGAATACTTTGGGTACGTGGGAAGTGATTAGTATCACAATGGGTTTGTCTCGCTTGTTAGAGACTTAAGTGTAATGTAATGTGCTTATGTGATAACATGTTTATTTGGGTATGGAATTTAATTTCTAGGATGATGATTGGGTCCTTGGGTTTCTGTGAGTCTTGTTGGAAAAGCACTTGATCAATGCTGTTTCTAACCGGAACTCTGGCAACGCCTCGGGACTATCATTATCCGAAAATGAAATTCGTAAGTGCTTATGTGTTTATGTGCTTACATGGAGTGAATTACAGTTGTCCATGCATTAGGACGTGAGTGTTATAGCTTTGGCACATTTGTGAATGTGCTAACGTTCTCTGTTACCTTTATTAAGATGTCAGGACGAGGACGAGGTGGTAGGCGAGGTAGGCCTAGGAGGTAGGAGATGCCTTTACCAGATGATATCCCGGCACAGCAGGAGGGGGTTGGCCAGGCTAATGTGGCCGAGCCAGCAGGTCAGGAGGCTATGGGCGCTTTAGCCCGAGGGATAGTCGATGCTTTGAGGGAGTCTATGGGTATTCTTCGAGCTGAGAATCCAGTTCAGGCTCCAGTGCAGGCCCAGTTTGCCGAGGCAGGGCCTTCCTTCTTGTAGAGGGAGTTCTTCCGGTCTAATCCGGATGAGTTTGTTGGGGATCCGAAGGAGCCACTTAAGGCGGATGAGTGGCTGGAGCAGATGAGTAAGACGTTCGAGATGCTTGGCATCGAGGACGGAGCGTTGAAAGTGACCTTGGCATCTTTCCAACTGAAAGGGGATGCGGGTCAGTGGTGGAAATTCGTGAAGGGCCGTTTGGATGGCACTTGGGAGGCATTTGTGGGTGCTTTCCAGGAGAAGTTCTTATCTTTAGCAGTCAGAGAGAAGCTGAGAGATCAGTTTTGCCAGCTTTTGCAGTTGAGTTCTTCAGTGGCCGAGTATGAGGCTGCTTTTACTAGCTTGTCCAGGTTCGCACCTGAACTTGTGGCGTTTGAGGAACGCCGCTGTATCGAGTTTGAGAAGAGGTTGAGGCGCGGCCTCAAGATGAGAGTTGGTGGTTCTATGATCCGAGACTACGGGCGCTTGGTTGACGCGGCAACCCATATGGAGATCATAATGCAGGAAGAGGAGGGACAGAGGGGCTCCAAGAGGATCCAGGATGGTCAGGGTGATGGCAGGAGACAGAGGGGTGCTAACTCTCAGCAGTCTCAGGGTAGTGTTGCTAGATCGACCTTTCCAGTGCCGAGTGCAGGCTCGGGGAGAGGCAATCAGCGAGACTTCACGTGTTACAAGTGTGGTCAGCTGGGCCACAAGGCTTCGGTTTGTCCACAGAGGGGAGGAGGTCAGCGAGCCACTTCTTCTTCAGCTAGACCGCAGAGCCAGAGTCAGGGTAGGGGTCAGCCACTGTCTTGCTATCAGTGTGGTCAGGCGGGGCACCTGAAGAGGTTTTGCCCGCAGTTGAGTGGCACATCTGGTGCATCTGGGCAGAGGCAGAGTCTTCAGCCAGCTCAGTCAGTACAGGCCTCGAGGGCCAACCAGGGGGCTTCATCGTCCCAGTCTGTACAGCAGTCGTATGCTCCGAGGAGTGAGCTGGTGGACCAGGGGCCTACTGGACGCGTGTATGCTGTTACCGCGCAGGACTTGGTACCGGTCCCATCAGTTGTGAGAGGTACCTTTCTGTTTTGCAACTCGGTTGCTAATGTATTGATTGATATGGGTGCGTCTCATTCTTTTGTATCTGCTACATTTGCATCTGTTTTGGAATTGGAGTTGGCACAATTAGCATCTCCTATATGTGTTGTATCACCTGTTGGGGGTGAATTGATTATGAAGCACGGATGTAGAGGTTGCGATATAGAGGTCGCCGATCATCGGCTTCCGTTCTCTTTTGTAGTTATGCCCATGAAGGGTTTTGATGTTATTTTGGGTATGGACTGGCTATCGTCATACCGGGCTGTTATTGATTGCTACCGCCAGAGGGTCACAGTTTGTACCTTGAGCGGGGAGTGTTTCCATTTCTTGGGGGATCGGGTTGGTAGTGTGTTGCCACCGGTGTATGATCCACGAGGGCGGAGTGAGCTTAGTGGTCTACTTGCTAGCTTTTTGAGTGGTGAGTGTGATGAGACCCAGATTGTTTTACCGAGAGTGGTTTGTGAGTATTCGGATGTCTTTCCCGAGGATCTCGTTGGTTTGCCACCTCATCATGAGATTGAGTTCTCCATTGATTTAGTGCCCGGCACGGCGCCGATTTCTATGGCACCTTACTGTTTTGCCCCAGCCGAGTTGAGTGAGTTGAAGGTTCAGCTCCAAGAGTTGCTGGATAAGGGCTTTGTTCGCCCTAGTGTTTCGTCGTGGGGAGCACCGGCCCTCTTTGCTAAAAAGAAAGATGGTGCCTTGAGACTTTGTATCGACTACCGGAAGTTGAATCGGGCTACGGTCAAGAATAAGTACCCTATGCCTCGTATAGATGATCTGTTTGACCAGTTGAAGGGTTCCCGTTGTTTCTCTAAGATAGACTTGAGATCGGGTTACCACCAGTTGAGGGTCAGGGAGGAGGATATTCCGAAGACGGCATTTCGTACGCGGTATGGCCATTATGAGTTTCTGGTGATGCCCTTTGGGCTCACCAATGCACCGGCAATTTTTATGGATTTGATGAACCGGATATTTCAGGAATTCTTAGATCGTTTTGTAGTCGTCTTCGTGGACGACATTCTCATCTATTCGCCTTCAGAGGAGGAGCACGAGGAACACTTGAGAGTGGTGCTTGAGTTGCTTAGAGCCCATAGGTTATATGCCAAGTTTGGGAAGTGTGAGTTCTGGCTAGGAGAAGTCAAGTTCTTAGGCCATGTAGTATCCAGGGAAGGGGTGTCTGTCGATACATCCAAGATTGAGGCAGTGCAAGACTGGCCACAGCCGAAGAGTGTGTTTGAGATCCGCAGTTTTCTGGGATTACCTGGGTATTACCGCCGGTTTGTGAAGGATTTCTCCAGGTTAGCTTCACCGTTGACTAGACTGACTCGGAAGGGAGTCAAATTCGTATGGAGTGAGACTTGTGAAAAGTCGTTCCAAGAGTTGAAGGTTAGATTGACCACCGCTCCGGTACTGATTATTCCGGAGAGAGGGTTGGGTTATGCGGTTTACTGTGATGCCTCACGAGAGGGTTTGGGTTGTGTGTTGATGCAAGAGGGGAAAGTGGTTGCCTATGGCTCACGTCAGTTGAAAATTCAAAAGAAGAACTACCCTACACATGACCTAGAGTTAGCAGCAGTGATCTTTGCCTTGAAAATCTGAAGGCACTACCTTTATGGTGAGAGATTCGAGGTGTTCTCGGATCACAAGAGTTTGAAGTATCTGTTTACACAGAAGGACTTGAACTTGAGGCAGAGAATGTGGATGGAGTTCATTGAGGACTACGATTTTGAGTTGCACTATCACCCGGGAAAGGCCAATGTTGTGGCCGACGCACTTAGTAGAAAATCCATAGGCGATGTAGCTTGTATAGCCATCCGGGAGTGGGAGATGTTGGGTGCACTTGGTGAGTTTGATTTGCTTCTGAGCGAATCTATTGAGGCTGCGGCCTTGTCTTCCGTTGTTGTGCAGCCTACACTCGTGACTAGAGTGTTAGTGGCACAGAGAGGTGACCTTGAGGTAGAATCTCTCCGAGAGAAGATCTCTAGTGGGAAGGTTGAGAAGGGTTTGTCTGAGTATCCCGACCAGAGTGTGAGATACCGAGACCGATTGTCTGTGCCGGAGTCCTGCCGAGAAGAGGTACTCCGAGAGTTTCACCATTCACGCCTTGCGGTGCATCCGGGAGACACCAAGATGTATCGTGATTTGGGGTGCCAATTTTGGTGGAGGGGTATGAAGAGAGATGTGGCGGTTTTTGTATCGAAATGCCTTACATGTCAGCAGGTGAAGGCCGAGCACCAGAGGCCAGCGGGTTTGTTGCAACCCTTGCCTATTGCCGAGTGGAAGCGGGAGCATGTCACTATGGACTTCGTTGTAGGTCTTCCGAGGACTCAGCAGGGTAGTGATGCTATTTGGGTGGTTGTAGACCGGTTGACTAAGTCGGCGCACTTTTATCCCTATGCGCGTGAGAGATTCGGTAGATCACCTTGCCGATTTGTATATTCGGGACATAGTGAGATTGCACGGGGTCCCAGTGACGATCGTCTCAGATAGAGATCCTCGTTTTACTGCCAGGTTGTGGCAAAGTTTGCAGAGTGCCTTGGGTACTAAATTGACCTTTAGCACGGCTTATCACCCTCAGACTGACAGGCAGTCCGAGCGTACTATTCAGATCCTTGAGGATATGCTTCGGGGTTGTGTCTTTGACTTTAGTGGGACGTGGGAGAGGCACTTGCCCTTGGTGGAGTTTGCCTACAACAACAACTTTCAGTCTAGTATCGGTATAGCATCGTTTGAGGCCTTGTATGGCCAACCGTGTAGGTCTCCGGTTTGTTGGGCCGAGGTGGGTGATGCACCGTTCTTGGGTCCGGAGTTGGTTAGGGAGACGACGGAGAAAGTTGAGCTTATCCGTAGGAGACTTGTTACAGCCCAGAGTCGCTAAAAGAGCTATGCCAACCGTAGGAGGAGGCCTTTGGCGTTTGAGGTAGGTAATCATGTTTTCTTGAAAATATCACCTAGGCGAGGTTTGATGAGGTTTGGGAAGAGTGGGAAGCTATCCCCTCGGTTTATTGGTCTCTTCGAGATCCTTGAGAGGATTGGGGAAGTTGCTTATCGTTTAGCTTTGCCACCGTAGTTGTCCGGGGTGCATGACATGTTTCATGTGAGTATGCTTCGGAAGTATGAGCCGGATCCGTCCCATGTACTAGATGGGACTGACTTAGAGGTAGATGAGGATGCCTCATATGAGGAGAGACCGGTTCGGGTCTTGGATAGGCGGGATCAAGTCCTGCGTGGCAAGACCATTCCCTTGGTGAAGGTTTTGTGGAAACATCACGGAGTGGAGGAAGCCACTTGGGAACGTGAGTTGGAGGTCCACGAGAAATATCCGGACTTGTTTATTGATGTGTAATCATGCATTGGTAATTTTGTAATATTGTTGAACTTTAAGAGCATTATATATGTCTTGAGTTGTAAAACATTGTAAATGTTTTGGTTTATGGAAGTATTGTAGAACTTACCTTGAAATGGAAGTTTGTTATAACATTATATATGTTGAATGTATTGTAGGAATGGAAATATATCATGAATGTTCAATATGATATAGAATTGTGAAACATGTGTGTGGAAATTGTTGAATTTCAGGGAAAGCATGTTGTTAATACATATTGAGATATGTGGTAAATTGCCTCTTGAATAGAGATGGATTGACCGGTAATGGGTCGGATTGCTTAAATAGTATGTTGTAATATTATTGGGAATGGAGAAAACTTGTTTTGGAAAAACTTGTATTTAAATTTTGGGGACGAAATTCTTTAAGGGGAAAGGTTATAGCGATCCCGGTATTCCCTTGCTGTATTTGTTGTATTCCGGACTTTGGTTCCGTGGAGTTGGTAGTTGTATCTATCTTATTGTCGTCCTTTGATTCCACTTCTTTGAATTTTAGGATGTGTTGAGTATGTTTCGAGCAGGTGGGTGGAGCCTTGGTCTAAAATCTTGTTGTCGGGTTTTTGGTCATTCCGCTCGAGCGGGTCTTAGAGCGCTCGAGCGGAGATTGCACACTCCCAGTATTTTTGTGCCCTACAAAACTTCTGCAGGTGTGATTTCTACACTCGAGCGGGTTTCCCTACGCTCGAGCAGGTCGCGCTCAAGGGGGCTTGTTGGCGCTCGAGCGGACAGTGCATCTTTGGTGTAAAGTTCTGGGAGGGGGAAAATCGCGCTCGAGCGGACTGGTTTTTCACGCTCGAGCGGATGTGTTTTGCCTTTGTTTCTTGGCACTCGAGCGGGCCTTCTTGCGCTTGAGCGTACCCAGTTTTTTGTTCCTGACACTCGAGCGTTGTGTTTTCCGCTCGAGCGGACATGTCGTATATCAGAAGTCAGTTAGGCATTTTAAAATCACTTTTTACATTCACACATTCTCTCTTACTTTCTAAAAAGACATTTTGAGAGCCTCTCTCTCTAGAAACTCCCTTCTCTCTAGGTATTGATCTAGTAGGGGTGGTCTCCTCACCTTGTTCCTTTACAAAAAAAGTTGTAGATCGTCGAGGGCTATCTTTTGATCCGAGAAACTTGGAATTTGGAGCACTTTCATTTTCTTCATCTTCTTCGTTGGGTGTCATCTTTTGAGGTAGGAATTCCTACTCGCTCTTATGGTCTTTAACATAGATTTTTGGTTGTTTTGATAAAGGGTTGAAGTTAGGTGATTTTGGGACTTAGGGTTTCAAAATGTTAAAAGAGGGTTTTGTTATTTTGATTCTATAAAGTGTATTTTGGGTTTCAAAATAATGGTATCGTTGTTGGTTATTGACATTTAGACCATTGGGTCAATATTGGTAAATGGGGTAGAAAACCCTAATTTGTTGTATGAATTAATTGGTATAATTAATCTGAAAAAGTTGTGGATTTATGGAATTGAGTTGGAAATAGTGAAATTGACTCATTATATTGTGGAATGGTGGAGTTGGATTTGTTAATCGCTCACTTTTGAAAACATTGATAATTTATCTGTTGGAGCTTTTATTATCTGTTTAGAAATAATTGCTTGGGCTACCGGTGGAGGGTAGTTTTGATTGTTGTAGACAATGCATGATGATTAGGCAAACTAAAACTAATCGACTGAGTATGCTATTGAATATAGCGACTGGAAGAATACATTAACTTTATGTATTGACTGATTGTATATGATCTATGTTTATATACATGCATTGTGTGGGAGGAAATAGGGGATGTACTCCACGGTTTAGGGGAAGATAGGGGATGGACCTCTAAACCGGGTTTTGTGTGACATTGATATAGCACTACAATGTGTATCAAGTGTTGATTACGGAAGTGTTCGAATTGATTTGGTATAGCACTGAAATGTATATCGTTATCAATTGTGAAGTGTAGAAGTGATTCTATGTTATGTTGATACAGCACCGAAATCTGTATCTTTCGTAAAGTGTGGATATAGCTTGTATGCTTATCTGTTGAGATGTTGATATAGCTAGCATGCATATCTAATGTAAAATGGAATGAAACATGGACATAGTGGTCATGTAATGAAAATGAGATAAGAATTGATTTATGGGAATTAAACATTTATCAATTGCTAATGTCTTAGTTATTGCCCATACTGTGTTTAGCATATTTCTACTGGGCGTTGGCTCACCCTATATGGGACATTATTTTCAGGTACAGGTAGCATGCCACCTCCAAGGACACAGCTTGGATGATGATGAGAGTTGAAGACTCTTTTTGTTTAATTGATTGTATTACATGTTTATCAAGCCAAGGGCTTATTTTGTATAAAGTTAGTACTCTTCTTTTGTGTAACCAAGTGTTAACTTGGAAAGCTATGAGCCCATAGGGCATTTCCTTTTGTTGTTAACATGTAATACTGTTGTAAGAACTACTCTGATGAATAGAAATGGTTGATTTCTCTTATATCAATGCATGTCTAAAATGATGGGTCTTATGTATTATTTTGAGGGCGTTACAGCATTGGTGCCTTAAGTCACTGTGTTTTCCATTTGCTATTCCTGGACGGTTTGCCAGAGGCTTGCCAAAAAGCTTGCCAAAAGACTGACCGGTGATGGGCTCTACCATGTTGGAAACACATCCCTTGGATCTGGATTATCACCGTACCGCTTGATCCTCCTTTCACTTCTTGGTATTAGGTGTGAGAGGTATATTAGGTAATCTTGCTGAGGTACCCTTTTTGGACCAATTGGCCTAGTGCGTGTAGTGAGCTCTAGCGACCATTCAAATTAGGGTAGGATGCTCTCCCACTTTTCAGGATGTTGTGATACTGCTTGTTTGAATAGTAAAGCTGTAGATCAATCCAAAGCTAAGACAGGGAAACCCTAACCTCTCATAGGGGTGTTTTGAATGCTTTTATGCAAAATGTGAAATCTTTAGAAGTGTGTGATGCAATCCTGGGAGAGTTTTAATCTTAAGGCGATTCTTTTCAAAATTGAAGGTCATATCAAAATCAGAATTTGGGTCGAAATCTAGGGGTTTGTGTTTGATATGGGTGAATTTTCAGCATGACTAAAACCTAGGCAAAAAATTGTATCGTGTTTTATTGTGACCAGCATACCTGGTATCTTGATCTGATGGGCATTTGTTTTAATGTTAGGTTTGTCTGAGCCAAAGAATGAGCAGTACCCAACTCAATAGGCCAAGCCCAATCCAACCTGGAAAGCCTTAACCCATCACAATCTATCCAATCCCCAAAAAAAAAAAAAAAAAAAAAAAACACTCAGCAAAGGTCCAGTCCATCTGATCCCCAAAAGCCAACTCAGAAAAGATACATCCAATGCCAAAAAACCCATTCTAAAAAGCCCAATCCAGTCAAACCTGTCTAGACTAATCCAAACCAGATACATCGAGTATAGCTGGGTTGAAATCTTTCCTAGTCAGCTCTCAACTTACACCCATCCATTTCCCTTATTACCAACTTAGCAGACCTGTAATGGCATAGAGTCTAGAAGAAGTTGTGGCCATGATAACGGCCCTAAACTAGGGAATTACCATACACGATAAGACCAATGCTGAAATGCAATGCCCATCTGGGGCATCTACCACACATCCAATCCCAGGCTTCTAGCCGAATTTTGACCCACCTCCATCGGTTGAAGATTTGTAAGGTCCAGATCCGCGAGAAGGGTTGGCTCAGGCTCAGATTTCCAGACCCTTGGTGCAGCCTAATGAGGGCCTTTTTCCCCTTGATATTAATGATCTCGACCCGACCTTGTTAAAACTTGCTAATCTTGAGAAGTAATTCAAAAAGGCACAAGGAATTAACTCCATTCCCGACATTGAGGATGGGTACACCGAGGCTACTGTAAGGCTCCCAGACAAATTCAAAATGCCACACATTGACCGTTTTGACGGGTCTGGAGTTCCTATGGTACATATTCGGCTTTTCTTGGACGTCTTGAAACCGATGGGTCTGACTAAGCCTCAAAAACTCTCTCTATATAAAAGAACCCTGCCAGGTATAGCAACCATTTGGTACGCCAAGTTAGAGGATAAAGTGAAGTAGAATTGGGAAGATTTGGCTGAGGCATTTGTCAATCAGTATTCTTACAATACCCAAATTGAAATGACCACCCAACAGCTTGAAACAACCTATCAGAATCCTAAAGAACCTTTTGTGGAATTTGTTGAAAGATGGAAAGCAAATGCAACACAAATGACAGATTGACCTTATGAGAGGGACCAAGTGCAGATAGTAGTGCAGAACCTTGAGCCAGATATGTTACAAAAGTTAATAGTCGCTCTACTATTCACTTTCAAAAATTTGCATGAGTTAGGGATTCAGATTGAGAGTGCATTCAACAAAGGGATTATTCCCAGAACAAGCGAACTAACAAGGAGGGTGTTTTCCGAGAGTACCATTGTTAGCAGTAGCACTATTCCCAAACCCACTAAAATCAATACCATCGCCACCAACCCACAAATTGCCGACCCTTTTCACCAATACCAACCCACAAATAGCCAGCCCAACCCAAGCTCAAGGCAGAACTTTCACCCCCTACATATGAGCCTAACCAGCGCACTAAAAATCCTGATGGAAAGAACGTATGTCAAACCCCTTTATCCCCAACCTTTTCCTAACCCATTCTCTACTAGACATAACACCAACAAATCTTGTGCGTACCATCAACAGTGTGGTCATGGCACCGATCGTTGCTACTGCCTTCATCATGAGGTTTAGAATCTTATCGACAACCAGACAATAGCTCCACCTCAAGAACCCAATGTTACCACCAACCCACTTCCCAACCATGACCAAGTACCTCATTCTTACCTTAACCTCATCCATACACTACCTCTTACCTTTGATCCCAGTATATATATCACCCCAGCTCATTTGCCCAATCCTGAGGTGTTCATTCCAGAAAGCATGGACTTGTGCATGATGGATGCACTTGAACCCTAATCATCTCAAAACCCAAAACTTAAACTTGAACCAGTCCAGCCTACTCCAAAGAGTTTAACCCAACCAATTCATCAAAACCAAGTCAATTAAAATACATTACGGGCACCAATGACCGAACCCGCTACTCTTGAGTTGCTGGGCATGATTAAAGATCTTCAGAGAACTATGACACATTTAGCCTTTGGGGCCTTGGCTCCATCATCGACCACATCATATGCCAAAAGGTTCATGTCAAAAGGCTCACCAATCTTAGGGCGAGTTGTAGTTGGAATATCTCAAGTCTGGGTGATGACATACCAACAATAAATGGGCCTCGCTTCGATGTAGCCACCCAATCCCTTGGCCAAGCTGAAGCAAGTGACAAGAATAAAGCAGGGGCAAGTATTGATCCCTATGCACATCTTTGGTGGGCTATTGAAACTTTAAAGGTCAAAGGGTTGAACAAGTAACAAGTGCTCACAATCATTGCATAGACTGTGGATGACACTTTTATCGTTCAGGTTGGAAGCATTTTGAATCAAGGGGCAAGCAATGAAAAGGGATGCTCTACCAAAAACACTCATCCTGATTCTCGTCCCAAGCCCATGAATACCCAGCCAACACCCGCCAACCCATTTGCCAATGTTTCTAAACCTAATGCTTCATCTTCCCAAAAACGAACCTTCGCCCATCTCCATATGAGCCCAACCCTCACCTTTAAGGTACTGATGGAGTAAGGGCATCTCAAACCGCTCAATCCTTGACCTCTCCCTAACCCTCTCCCACCTAGACATAACCCTACCCAATATTGCACATTCCATCAGTAGTATGGTCATCATATTGACCGATGCTTTCGCCTTCGCTATGAAATTCAAGACTTGATTAACAATAAGGTCATCACCCAACCAAAACCCAAAGCTATCAATAAACCTCTCCCTAACTGCAATAGATTGCCACCCCATAGCATAAATCCCATCCATGGTTTGCTAATAACCAACATTGACCCCAGCCAACACGGCCAAGGAGATGTATGGGGACAACTAGGATAATTGTGAGGCTCAATCTGTGAGACTCAATTCGAAAGTTTGAAATAAATCCTACTAGGTGTGGATATTAGTACTACTAAATTGAAGGCTGGTTTGAACCCTCTCGTAGGCCACTTGAAGTTGTTTTTGAATTCTTCAGATGGACTTGGAGAATGAAAACCCTTTTTGTCTCCAGGGTGCTAATTTTTTAAGTTGTGTTCTGTAAATAGTTGAGTTGTGAGTTTTAGTTTCTTTGTCTTTTCTTGCGTTGTTGCCTCAGTTAAGTCTTTTCCTTTGAATCACTTTCGTGTACCCTCAGGTCTTCGTCTTTCTAAGAAAGCGGGAGTCAAGTTTTTGATCATTTTGTCATGCCTACAGTAATACATATGTGACCTTTTAAAAAATAGGAAAACTCAAGTGCGAGTGTTGAGAAGGATCCCCCAAATGGTTTGAGTGAATTCTAACTTTTCGACACAAAGTCCTTCATGATCTCAAAAGTTTAAGCTGCTTCTTTAATTATTTCTTCCACAAAACTTGCGAAGAGAGATTCAGAATTGTGTGTGGTATTCTGCATTGTCCTGGGGATGCTCTTCACCTTTAGGCGATCATTTTGACAAGCACAAGACGGCTTTCAGACCTCATAATCATAGAATTTCTACCCCTGGTGTTTTCATTATTTCAAAAAGAAATGGATAAGCAAAGCCAAAAAACAAGAAAAAGAAAAAAAAGAAAAAAAAAAAAAAAGAAAAAAAAAAGGAAAAGAAAGAAGAAAGAAAAGAAAAAAGAAAAAAGAAAAGGAAAAAGAAGTCAACCATCAAACCAGGGGTATTCATTGAAATGAAGTCCAATCAACTATGAGGAATGGAACTGTTGTCTGAATCCGGGAAAGCCAATGTAAGGAAGTACCACATTGCAAAAAGAACCAACTCTAAAAATGGAGCAAAAGAAAAGAAGAAGACATGCATAAAAGAATGAAGTAGTAAACTCAAATAGAGGTGAAGCCAATTTCCGTGTCAGGGCAAGGATGACTATTGATCAAATTCACTACAAATGTTGTAACGTTATCCTTGAGAGGCTTGCTAGACCGAAAACTCGAAAGGGCAACCTAGGCAAAAATTAGAGCATAAAAAATGAGAAATCAAACAAATAGAGCTTGCAAGGTTGAAAACCCTAAAGGGGCAACTTTGGCAAAAGTTAGAGCGCAAAAAGAGAGTGTCAAAACCCGAGTGAACCTTAGCCATAAACTACGTTGACCTGATTCCCATTCTTGAGATACGTAAGCAACTTCATCCTGAAGTTCGGTCTCAACCATATCCATCTTGTTCGTCTTGACCCAATCATCGTGCCCAATTCATATCATTAGCTTCACATCAATCCATAAGCTACACCGACTGTTGCACATATCATACTTGTGTTAGGTAAGAAAGAACTAGCTTGAATCAACATGTAGAGAAATTTTCAATACTTGAACTTATCAGTTGAATCTCTAACTTGAGCAAAAAAATGAATCAAAACTCGAGTTTTGTGAAATTGAGTTTTGAATGGAACATAAGTAATACTAGGGACACTATAAATGATCAGTCACCTTGAGTCTTTTTTCTACTTTTGGGTTAGTTGTGAGTTATGTTGTGTCGTGCCTGGTGTTTGTTTCAGTCTGCGCTATTCATCAAGTCACCATTATATGTCTGTCGCTCAAAAGCGCTCATCATCGAGTCACTATAGTGTGTTTGTCACTCAAAGTTCAACAGAGTGGCATCGCCAAATTCCATACACGAATGTTCACTCCAAACTCAAAAACAAGTCCATGTGTAGAATTTATAAACAAACTGAGAGTGCCCATACAAGGGGCATCGCATTCATGATCATTGCAAAGTGTATGTGAGGAATCCATCACTACTTTGGGGGAAAATGGAGTAGATTCTCAACATGCTGGGACAGAAGAGAAGCATCAGTCTGATTGGTTGGCAACCGTTTTAGGATCTAATGATCCCTATCACACATGCCTACGTAATTTTAAAAAAGTGGCCATCGACTGGACACTAGGGGCACTTTTCAGTACATCTGACCACGTCATCCATTGAACAAGGGGCATGAACCCAACCGGTGGCCAATGACTGGACACTAGGGGCTATTTTCAATACGTCTGATCGAGCCATCAATTAAACAAGGAACATGAACCTAACCTTTCTCTCAATCCGATCAGAGCCATTTATTGGGCACTTTTCCCTGGATTTGGGTGAGCTCACCCCCATGATGATTCTGATATGATTTAGCTTTCGAAAGTTGTCTCCGACCATTTTGAAACTCTATTGGGATTGCCATTTTCCCCTCTGATTAATACATGTGCTTTAGATTATGCATACATGCTCATACATTATGGGTGATTTGAATTGCATGATTGGTTGCTCCTATTTCGTCGAGTTACCTTCTGTAGTGTTTTTAAATTACATTTTAATAAGTTGTGGCAAGTTGATTTCAAATAAATTGTGGCAAGTTGCCCTGCACTCATTTCATAAGGTATATGACACATTACTCTTAGTACTGCTCATTTCCCTTTACATACCATGCATCTTTCAATTTGTATCGCACTGCTTTGTGCAACTTGAGTTTGCACTGTTTTGTGCATTCACCTTGTGTCGCACTATTTTATGCACCTTGCATCGCACTATTTTGTGCATTCATACATCTTCACTTTGTATCGCACTGTTTTGTGCACCCTATCTCGCACTATTCTATGCATCTTGTATCGCACTGTTTTGTGCATCTTGCATTGCACTATTTTGTGTATTCGAACATCTGTCCCTTGTATCGCACTGTTTTGTGCACCTTGAGTTTGCACTTTTTTGTGCACTTTGTATCGCATTATTTTGTGCACCTTAAGATCGTACTATTTTGTGCATCACCTTGTATCGCACTATTTTGTGCATTCACCTTGCATCGCACTGTTTTGTGCACTTTATATTGCACTGTTTTGTGTATTCATTTTGCATCGCATTGTTTTGTGCACCTTGCATCGCACTGTTTTGTGCACTTTGCATCTCATTGTTTTGTGCGTTCACCTTGTATTGCACTGTTTTGTGCACCTTGCATCACACTGTTTTGTGCATTCAACTTGTATTGCACTGTTTTGTGCACCCACATAGCGCTGTTTTGTGCATTCATCTTATATCGCACTGTTTTGTGCACCATGTATCGTACTGTTTTGTGCACCCCACATCACACTATTTTGTGCACCTCACTCGCATTGTTTTGTGCACCTTACTCGCACTGTCTTATGCACCTCACCCGCACTGTCTTGTGCACTCACTGGGTCTAGGAGACCTTAAATCCTCTAGAGGTGCAATTCCTTTGGTGTTTGTCATGCCCAAACGGCTTCAGGCAGTCTAGAATAGCCACCTGACTGTGTTTGTAGTGAGTTCCTAGGAGACCAACTGAGACGATGGAAACTAGAGTTCGAATGGCGAGGCCTAGAACGCAAAGGTTCAGAATTTCTGAGACTAAAGTCTGGTTTAAATACCCAGGGGTCTATCATTGGCTTGAAATCTATATGGCAACCCCATAGGTTAAGGTAGCTTGTATGTGCCTCAATTCTGGATACTGGACCAACCTAGTTTGTCACCCTATTGAAGAATAGAGAAAGTTGCAAACATAGCCACGGAGAAAAGTAGATGAAGAAGAAATGGAAGATCCCCAACAACATGAAATAAGTCATCACCAATTGCCCCTGTAAGGTACTTTCACTTCCCAGCTACTACATCATATCCATTATTATCTATTACCTCTATCTTATTGCATATAACATCTATCACATACATCTACCCCGTTGTCCATTACATACATTACATCATTCCATTTTATCGCCTGCATCCTTTCCATGTTAAGCTTAGTTTGGCATGTGCTTATATCTTTCCCTCATTGAAACATGGTTCTGTCATGTGTAAGTACCCATGCTGCGCTGAGGCCAGTATTGAGGGTGTCGGCACCTTTTCTGTGTTAGACATGGTCTATTTTGTGTCCATGCCCTTTCTAGGTAGGACGTAGTTCAGCCTATGCCCCTTATTCACTTCATCCATTGCATTCATTGC
Source organism: Camellia japonica (assembly GCA_030407325.1). Lineage (NCBI taxonomy): Eukaryota > Viridiplantae > Streptophyta > Magnoliopsida > Ericales > Theaceae > Camellia > Camellia japonica. The sequence continues at coordinate 167,643,716 of JAPPVO010000032.1, forward strand.
ATCATACTTTGTCTTGTTACATTCAGCATTTAGAATCATTATTTTTCCCCTATAGATCATTTCTCACTTATATCATACCACTCAATTACTTGTACTTTTTCTCTTTATACGAAAAACATAGTTTTGCATGTGCACGCACCCCTTTCACGTTAAAACATGGTTCTGTTATGTGTAAACATCTAAGCTACGATGAGGCCAATATTAAGGATGTAGGCACTTAGCCTGTGTTAGGCATCGTTTGGCTCATGCTCACTTCTTTTCTATATAAAACGTAGTTTGATTTGCATTCCAATTTATTTATGATCTTTGTGTAGAAGGCACTACTCATGGTTTAATGATTTCGTTATATACATACGTTGTATATCATTTGCATTGTTTCCTTACATTGTGTATCATTTGCATCCTGCCCCTAAACGACGCCGGTTTAATTCCTTGCAAAGGGATACATAGGCAACCCTCGGGTCCAACCAACTGCATCTGCATTTTGTTTGTTTGCCCAAGTCTTACGGCCTTGTCAAAATGGGCCATCTTCGGGACTCACATCAAATAGGGGTAACAGTAGACACCCCATTTTTTACCGCCCTCAAGACTTGGACACTTTATTCCAAACACCCGATGATGAAAGTTACACTGTGCAATCTTTTGAATTCTCAGCAAAGAAATTTGGATTCAAGCTCTAATCCCAAACCTTATACCCCATTTTGACCAAAACTATTTTAAACCTTAAAACCCTATTTTTCAAAATGTTTTTCCAAATGTTTCTACGATGTTCCGAGGCTCGCATTTCGTTTAAAATATTGCACTTTTCGGTAAACGGAGTAAGAACAAAGTGGAGATACATGGAAGGGAGGTGAACTCTTGAAAAATATTTAAAAACATCTTATTTATAGGTTTGGAGTTGAAGGAAATAGGAGGGGATGGAAGAAAACCAGTTTAAGAAGAGGTTGGGCATCAATCCGTTAAGATAGAAATGAGCAGCCGTCACTAAATTAGGCATATCTCTTTGTACACTTATAATTTAGATTTCAGGCCACCACCATTGGAAAGTAAACATTCGAGACTTCAATTTAGACTCAAGAATCATCTAAAACCAAGTCTGAATGAGAGAAATATGCCTATTTGAAGTTGGCCCTAAAATGTAGATTTTTGGAACTGACCAGGTCCATTTAGATGCGGTCGTGGCTCATTTAGAGCCGGTCAGCTTTCAATGAAAAATAGTGAATTTGTGCCTTTTAGAGCCGGCCTTTCATTTTTGTGTCAGGCCATGTGTTTTGGGGGCCGGCCGGCTCTCAATAGCGCCAAGCAGACAGCTGGCTTTGTTTGAAGATATTTTCGACCAAATTGGCTCAAATTCTATAAATAGGACCTGCCACTTCAGATTTTAAGGTTAGAAAAACCTTCCAAGAGGCTTAGACATTGATAGAACATCCATCTTCCTTCCAAAAGCTTCCTTGACTTCATATCACCTTTTAGTTATACATACACAATACATACACCATTAGAGCTTGTTCTTGGAGCTTTTTGTTGAGATTTCAAATTAAATTTCAAAAACTTGAGGGTATTGGAATCAAGTTTGTTAACTAAGAGCTTACCTATCTTTTCAAAAGGTATAATTTTGCACCTTCTTCTTTAATCTTCTTCTACTCTTTTCGTCTATTTTTCTTGTCTTTATATACTGATTTTCAAAGTTTGAAAATGTTGAAAAATGTGATTTAAAAGTTCCAAAAGTGGACGAGTTAGCCACCCCTCTTTAGTCTTTTTTACTAATTTTGTATCTCTTTGTTTTCCATATCTTTTGTGCTCTTTTAACATGATTTTAGTAACTGTTTTTGGGCTATTTTTGGACTGTTTTTGGACTATTTTAAGAGGCTAAAATATGTGATTTGAAGTTGTAAAAAGTAGAAGGATTAGCTGTGAGACCCCTCACTTTTGTAAACCTTATTAGGTCCCTAAATTTTGAGTTATTATAATAAAGCCCTTAATTCATTGATTGTTCGCAAATTAAACTCTAGAACCAAAAATGCATCACAGACGAACCCATACAAACCCTAATCGGCCCTGGAAGCTTAGAAATCATTTTTAACACTCTAATATTAATTATTTAACTCTCAAATTTTAGATTAATTGCTCTAAACCTTAACTTCCGGTTTTCACAGTTTTCGTTCGGTTATTTACCTTTAAATTCAAAGGAAGATAATACAAACCGAATTATTTTTCCTAACACTAATTTATTAACTCTACACTTGAAATAAATACTTTAATTGAGCCCAAGCCCTCACATTTTTATTAAATCACAAATTGACCCCAAACAAGTACCATTATATATTTATATATACACTTGTATCCTAAAATCTTTTTTTAAAACATTTTATTTTACAAATTCCAACAATTGTACACAAAATATATATATATATATATATAACAAGTCCATCAATTCACCATCACATGGCTAACCATCACCATTGTAGGTGTAATGAATGTATTATGAGACAATTTTCCATGATTTAAGGAAGAAAAATCTTTGATTTGGTACAAACTTTTATATATATGTATCTATGCAACTAGGTTGGTTTGATTAGAAGGAAAACCCTAACTAGATCATTTTTAGGAACCTAATCAAGACCTTTAATCCTCCACCATTCCATTGAATTCAAGCTAAATCCAAACTATCCAATCCAATTCCAACCAAGGGGCATTTAGGACCTTTTGCACCAAATTCATTATATAAACAACCCCTCCCCTAGCATTTTACATACAAGAACAACACTTATACACACTATATTCAGTTGAGAGAGAAGAAAGGAAGGAGGGTGAGCTTGGTAGAAGAGAGGAGAGGAAGAAAAAGTTTGCTAGGAATTCCAACAACCCTCAAGTAAGCCACAACACAACTCTCTCTTCCATTTTCCTTTTTCAAATACATCTTATTAGAAGTTTAAAATGGTATTTTCAGATGTGTTATAATGGTATTCTTGTGTCAAAAATGAAAGGAGTTGAGCCTTGATTCTACCATTCTTTTATTTTTCTTAATCGGTATAAGACTACATTTTTCCCTATCAATCTCTCAAATTTTTCAAAGGCACACCTTCACCTTAAATTTTTGAGTACAATACATATTATTTATCATGTTTTCATCACAAGATAAGTGGAAAATTTTCCCTAGCTGACCTCTTTTCTCACCAACTTTCTATTTTCAAGAACTGTGCCAGAAAAATCTGTTTCACAACCACCTTACAAAAATTGTAGAAAAATGTATAAAAATATTCTGGACCTCCACTTTATGTCAAAATCTTTCTTAAGGAGTTATCTTTCAAAGAAAATTGGTTTCATTAAAAACGAGTGAGCGGTTTGTAAGAAAATTTGATTTTCGTAACGGTCGACAAATCTGGACAGAGATGGAGTATTTCTGAAATAACTACAAATCTGGAAAAGCTATTCCATTTCCGAAAAATGTTCTGAAAACTAGATAAAATTCCCTACAAACCATAGGAAGGCCAGGCTTTGAAAAAAAATCTAAAATAGCCCTTTTGAGTATAATCTTTAGGTAGTGCTGAATCTAGAAATTCTGTTTCATTAGTGTTTTATGCTCTTGTGTTCATGAATATGCTTATTAATTTATGATCATGTCTCGATATGATATTTCATGTGTCATAGGTTTATATATTTTATTTTAATCCTTCGATGGTGCTCACACTTATGCAAATCTGGAAATTATATTCATGTGTGAATTTATTCCCTTAACTACTTGAATATGCCTAGAGCTACTTGTGCCTATCTTCATATGTGAATCTCATGTGTTCTAACCTTATTTCCTTCTATTTGTACTATTTAGTTGTTCAAACTTGTGCAATAGATGTTGTTTCAAGAGCATGTCCTAACTCTGACTTAAATTATCTAACTCAAACGGGAAACTTAATGGGTGGTAATGGGTTGCGAATTTTTGGACAAGATTACTAAGATATTGATTGGTTGATGGGATGCATTCCCTATTTGGAAGTTAAAATCTTGTGCAAGTGGTTTTCGAAACCCTTGAACGGAGCGGTTGTATTCGGGCCCTAGGTATTTGAAGTAAGGAGGGATTTGGGCAAGGCCCATTATTACCGTCTCTTTTGAGGCCCTGTGGTTGGCGTTACGCGGTATATAACCATTGGTAGGCATCTGAGGTTAGTTCTACAACAAAGCAGCAAAAGAAGGGGCATACCGAATAATCCGCGTCCGATTCTTGTGGTTGGGAGGACGAAGTCTCTTTGGGGGATTTCTAGATTTCTAACATCTAACCTTGTAATCCGTTATTATTGAATGATTATCATGCTTCATTACTTGCTTGTTATAATTGTGATGGTGTATTGGGTTGGGAAAAAGGGATGGGGTGTGTGTGCGTTTACTGGGCATTCAAAACTCATGGCGTTTCATGCCAGGTATCGAAGAAACATACGAAGCCAACGAAGAGTCAAAGACATTTGAAGACTTAAGTTTTCCTTAGAGAAAGTTTGGAACCATTTCGCTCATTAGTCTAATTGTGCTTTTATTTATTCTTTTTAGATTGTAATAGTAATGGAACTCGTTTTGTAAATTTAAAATTTGAGACGCTGTAATTATTATTTACTTTGTAATCTTATGCCTATCTCTGCATTGCTTATGAGACCTTGTGTCAATGCCTTTTAAGATCTGTCAAAAGGGTGGTGCGCTACCTAAGAAAGCTGGACTTAAAAGGGAGGCTAACTTGACTCCTCCGGCGATCTGGGATCTTACTCGGTTATTGGCCATAGGACTCATTAGTGCCGTTTCCTAGACTCCTAACCTTAGATAAACCCTGTGTTTAATTGACAATATATTCTCTGAAGTTCGCAATTTTTGGGGCGTCACATTAGCCACCCTTCCTTAGGCTTGCTTACTAGATTTGTTCTCTTTAATCTTTGCTTACTTTTCTAGCTTTTCAAACTATTTTCAGCTTGTTTTTGGGATAGTTTTGTCACTGTTTTTTTCATTTTAGAGGCTGTTTGACTCATTTAATTGATTTATGCTTTGAATATCATGTTTGTAGTGCAAGTTTGCTTGTCTAGCTTGTCCTCTCCTATTTGTGTTCACTTTCTTCCCTCTTTTGAAGTAGTTTTGTCACTGTTTTTACACTTCAAGGGTTGTTTTAATTTATTTAAATATCTTATGCTTTGAATATCTAGCTTGTTGTGTTGTAAGTCCTCATTGCTTCAGTTGTTTAGGCCTTAGACACCAAGTCATTTGAGTTGATTGCTTTTCTTTACTTAGTTTTCATATCAAGAGTCTCATCCTAATAATCAAGTTCGCATGATCATTTCTGCGCCCTCCCTCCTTTCTTCTTTTCTTTCGTTTGCGATCGATTGTTATTCAATACATGAGAAAGAGACATATGCTCAATGGCTTAATCTCTTTGGAGGTTCATCGTCAAGACATAATCTCTCTTTCATGCTATGGATCACTTCTCGTTTGACGTTTCTCTTTATTTAGTGGACTTCAACATCATTTTGGACAAATTGATTAAAGAATGGAAAGGATTAATAAAATTTGTTTAAAATGAGTGAAATAGATATAAAGAAAATGTTTAGATGGTTGGATTTGGCCAGACGTTATTCCAAGTCCATTGCTCCAAAAATTGTCACTTATCAATCCATGATACATTAATAAGACTTAGAGCGTGTCTACTTCCCTCTTTGAGCCTTCATGACAGGAGGGAGGGGTGCTGGTTTTCCATTGTATTTATTCAATTTTGTCCAAACATGCTCGGGATCATCAAGCCATTAGCTTGTGTTTATTGGTGGTTTCGGACTGGAATTTGTTCTTCTCTTGAGTTTAACATGACAGAGAAAAGCAAAAAGGACAAACACGGCCTAGAAAGGCCCTGCCTGCACCGTCCTCACCTCAGAGCACAAAAACATTTTAGCTTGAAATAGGGCACGACCGGCCTTATTTGGACTCAGTCGGGCCTCATTGGGGGCCAGCCGGCCTCCAATTTTTGGTAAGCAGTGAATTTTGGCAGAAATAGATGGAAAAAGCTGAGGGTGAAACAGAGCGGTCTGGGCTGACAGAGCAATTTCTTGACACAGTGCGTGCGATCGTTGTGCATTCTCGCTATTGTTTGAGTTACTCATTGTAATTATAAAATCTTATTATTGTAATTATTATTGATGTAAATATTCATGATGCAATTATTATTATTCTCAATACCCTTGTTGTAATAACTTAGATAGCTAGTTGATAACTTAGATATCTAGTTAGAAGTTAGTTTAGTTAATGTAATTCATTTATTTGAATTTGTAATAGTTAGTTAATCCGGACATTTGGACACTTATTCAGACCCTCTTTGTAATAACCCTGGCCCATGATTAGCGCTAATTCATGTCTAAGTATGCCAAATAAGTAATTAAGAAGAAATCTTGAGTTAATTATATGTGCATTGCACCATTTTGTGTTTATATCTATTTGACGTAGAAAGATCTGTTCATGTTTTAGTTTTGATTTGCGAATTGAAGGCCTTATCAGCATCCAGTTTAGAAATTGACTTGATTTATATGTTAATTAGGATTTATAGGATTTTGTGGTAAGTTTAATTAAAATTTGATTCAGAATGATTAAATTAGAATAATCAATGTCAATTAATTAATCAACTTTTGATTAAGCCTATATAAGGCACCTATAGCCTCCACTCATCTTTTCTTTCCTTCATTCAATCACACACTCTTGAGCCTACAAGCAAAGATGTGGGAGAGAGAGAGAGAGAAGGAAAAATTGAGATCAAAATTGTGCTCAACCAAGGGAAATTGCTAGGAAGAGGAAGAATTGAACTTAGAGATTCAAGAATCAAGTTTCTAGATCTCACCTTGACAAGCCAAGGTAAGAATTCAACACTTGGAATGTACAATCATGATGTGTAGGACATGAGTTCTAGAGGTTTAAGTTGATTAATGTAGGATTTGAGCTAGGAATGAAGGAAGTCAAATCATTGCATACATGCAGGCATAAATCCCCATGTTTTGAGTATGATTTTCAAGAATTCTCTCATGCATGTCTTGAATTCACTTTAATTTTGGGGAGTCATCAAGCTTCAAGTTGTTTTGTAGCATTTGATCATATTTTGAGAAGCTTTAGGCCAAAGAAATTCATGCATGTCATTGTAGACGTCCCCGAGCGTCCCAGAAGGAAATCCCCGTTTTGTTCATTTGGGCTCACTACAGTTCGGACTCAAATGTCACGGTTCTGAATCTGATCTCGCAAAGTGCAATGCAAGACCGATAAATCACCAAAGAGTCCAAATCCGGCAAATCGTTTTGAAAAACTGATTTTTAGAAAGAAGTGCCAAACATGGATTGCTTTGCTAGATACAGAGTCGCCACCTAAATATTTTATTTTGGGGGAATTTAGGAAACCCTGACTCGTTGCCTAAGGCCACGTGTCTGTCATCACCAAAGTTGCCTCGGCTCGGGAACTTGGGTACGATTGGGGAAGGTCAGTTATGAGCACCATCGCTCGCCCGATCAAAGATCGGCCACTACTAAACATGATATCGAGTTTTGAAAACATTATGTGTTCTTATTCTGGTTATTAGCCTAGATTTACTATGTGATGCGCACAGCACACAAGTATAGACTGGATCGCCTGGATTGGAACAAAACATTTCATGTTTGTTTATTTGAAAATGGTTTGATGGTGCTACCCGCAAGTAGGCTAAGACGTGGATTTTTGCTACCCTCAAGTAGGCTTAGGAAAACATGATTTTGCCACTCTCAAGTGGACTTAAAACTCGCAGTTGATGAATTGTCCTAATTCAAACAATCTAACCTCCACCCACAGGCATTCAAGCAGTTATATCACATAAGCAAATAGCCTCATGGTAAGCATGTTGTCATCGCAACACTCACACACATGCAAGGATGCTAAAGCGTAAATGCTTACCTAGTACTCCGAGCCAAAACAGAAACTAGTTAGTAATCAAATGCATGATCCTAGTTCATGTTAAGATGGCTAATGCAACACATGCAAAATGCAACTAGAAATAGGCTCGGCTATTCTAAGATGTCATGTGAAATGCAACTTGATACATGTATTCAAATTGGAATTGAAATACAATGCGGTTAGCATGATGCGCCGAGCCTGGTGCATGCAATACGAATGAATGTGTGCAAACATGCTATCATAAGTATGCTAATTGAAACGTGCCCTAAAACTAACCATTGTAAGCGGTTAAATAAAAAGGAGAAAGACGTGGGGTTGGAAGATATGCATCACACACACGCACGCTTATTACACAATTTGCCATCTCTCGGAGGGACCGAAAGAATAATACAAATTAACTAACTAACAAGCTAATTAATTATTACAGAACACTTAACTAATTAAATGAATTAATTAAGCTAAGAAAGCAGTAAAGAGGCCTCCGGAAGAGGGATGAATGCATGCATGTTCGGTTTCGCTCGGAAATCCATCGTCATACTCATGCTGCCTCTGTTTACACTGCTCTGCACTTCTGAAAACTGCATAAGTCTCCAGGATGTTTCTAAACCACTTTCTGAGAACTGTGGAAGGTCACCGGCCAAAAGGCAAGGCCACCGGCCATGGGAAACTGGTCATCGACCATGTGTGAGGCTCTCGGCCAACAATGTATAGCCGGCCGGCACTGAAGATGGCCGACCGGCCATCTCTTCCTGCAGAATCCTGTTTTGCTGCAATAGAAGGCAAATAGAGCATGGCAATGCATTTTCAAAGCAATGTTTGCACAACCACCCTCCTTATCATGTTTAAGACTCAAAGAAGTATGGTTTTCGACCCTTGGACCATCAATCACGCATTTCAATGCATGATGGCCAAAGAAGCCAAGTGTACAACTCAATATGGAATGAAATGCACAAAACACGTAAAGGGCCCCAACCTCTATCATGATTGATCAAGAGGCAAGAGATGCACACACAATGCAATGCAACCTAGGCAAGCAAGCAAGCATGCAAATAACTCAAGTGTACAACAAATCTAATGCAACATGAGCATGTTAACATGCAATATGCAATAGGCATACAACCTAAACATGTGGACATATATAGCATGCAACAACATGCAAAATAAAACAAGCATGCAACAACATGGTAAGATGGACTTACACTAACATGGGTAGCTCTCAAGCATGCCAAAATCAGTGGCCAAATATGTTGGGATGGTGGCTCGGAATGCACAAAGATGAAGCTCATGCAATGATCCATAAATGAGGCATACAAGCACAACTCTCAAACGCATTTAAAGAGTGATAAATGCATGGGCATGACCATGAAACACGGACTGAAATTACACTACAAATGATGCCAAATCATTGAAATAGGCCAAGTAATGCATACTAAATGACTCAATACACAAAGCTTATAAGCAAGATTGAACCAAAGCTATGCAAAACAAGTCATGGGTGACCAAGACAACCAAAATCAGACCTCAAGCATACCAAAACATGGATAAAATCTTCTTGAAGTCAAGCCAAAAGCATGCTAAAAAGACATGTCACAACATGACGCATGTTAGGCTATTTCATGGGATTGCATGGCAAGTGTATGGAGCATGCAAGGGCTAACCAAACCAAACCTAAAAAAAGGTATGAAATGATAAAATAAGCCCAAGAACATGCTGAAATGGACACAACATAGGCTAAAATGAGATGCTACTTCAAGGAGCATACAAAGCTAGTGTGTGTGATTTACACTACAAGTGTATGAGGCATGCAAGGGCCAACCAAACCAAGCAAAAAAAGATCTAAGGCATGTTAAAACTACACCAAAAATCTACTGAGATGGCCCAAAAACAAGCTAGAAGCACATGCTCAAACATGAGGCATACAAGACTAGTTTGCAAAATTTACACTACAAGTGTATAAACCATGCATGGAATGACCAAGATAGGCAAAAACAGTGGCATATGACAGAAAAATAACCACAAATACCAGCTAAGACATGGCCAACATGAACTTAACAAAGGTGCTCACATATGAGGCAAATATGACAAGTATTGAAGACAACAAGGAGAGGGGATGGCCCTCTCCTTTTTAGGACCTCAAAACACCACCCCCACAATGGTGAGAAGGCCAATACAAGGTGGTCCCGAAGCTCACAAAAAAGGCACAAAAATGAGGCCAAACATGGCCTAAGAGGGGGTAAACAACCCCAAACACAAAAGTGATCTTAAACAAACTTCAAAAGCATGCAATAATAGAACTTTTATCAGTTATAAGTTAAGCTCAAAACAGCATGCAAGATAGGCTAAAAATGTGTGCAAAAATGGGGAATAAAGAGGGTAATTCTCACCCTTGATGCACAGCTGCAAAACCAGCAGGTTCTTGGACCAAGAACCAACTCTTTAACCTCTGAAAATGACCTCCAAGAACCTTAGATGAATGGTGGAGGTGTGTGGCTATGAGGTGTGGTGTAATAGGTCAAGAACAATGCACTTTTGGAGCTCAAAATATAGAGATATAAAGAGCGATATATGTTTGTCTTAGACAAATTTGTTTCAACCTCTCTAAAGGAGAGGGAGGCCTCTCTTATAGAGAAACAAGAGGGTTCAAGCTTCTTGGAGAAACTAAAGAGGTTCAAGCTTCTTGGAGAAGCTAAAGAGGTTCAAGCTTCTTCAAGAAGCTAAAAAGGTTCAAGCTTTTTCAAGAAGCTAAAAAAGGTTCAAGCTTTCTCAAGAAGCTAAAACAAAGGGTTCAAAAGGTTCAAGCTTCCTCAAGAAGCTAAAACAAGGGGTTCAAAAGGTTCAAGCTTCCTCAAGAAGCTAAAACAAAGGGTTCAAAAAGGTTCAAGCTTCCTCAAGAAGCTAAAACAAGGGTGCAAATCCTCCATACACGTGTATGGAGGATACAGTATGTGCCACCTGGCACTAAATATCTACATAAAGCAGATGAACAGGGTTCAGCCAGCATAAAAGGCCGATCGACCAACACAAAGGGCCGGCCGACTAAATACATTGCCGACCGGCCAACACTTTTGGCCGGTAGCAATAAAACAGGGCCGGTGGCAACATGCCAAGGCCGGTGGGGTATGGGGATAGCCAACAAGCCATTTCCTGCCCTCAGGTGCAAAGACCATAAGTCCTTGGTCCAACCAAGCACAAAACAAATAAGTCGAGATATCTTGAGGCAAGGCACGCGACCGAGACCTCCGAGAACGCAAGATGAACACGAACATGGATGATCATTGAGTGTTCAAACGATGACGTCCAAGTCTTGAGGACGGTCAAAAATGGGGTGTCTACAGTCATGTTCTTGGATCATTAATAAACTTTTAGTTCAATCTTTTGCATAATTGGCAAGCCATTGGACCATGATTTCTTGAAACGATCTTTAATTCATGTTGTTTCAAGGGTTTTCATGCATTTCCTCAAGTTTTGGCCCAGAAAAATCGAGTTTGATGCTTTAAAGATTGAGTTTGAGCTTGAAAATCAAATCTGGAAATTCCAAAATTTGCATCCACGCTCGAGCATGGGATTTCACGCTCGAGCGAGCACTCTGAGTGCGAGCACTTCTGCTCGAGCGTGAAATACATGTACCCAGAAGTTCGCATGTTTTGCAGCACGCTCGAGCGACAAAAGTCACCCTCAAGTGAGGGTCTGAGTCTCACGCTCAAGCGGAGATCGAGCGTTCGTCGAGCGTGGAAAGCAACTAGCCAATACTTTTCGAAGTTTACTGTCCACTGGAGCGAGGGAAGTCACGCTCGAGCGAAGCCTCACTTTTTGCATGTCCGCTCAAGCGAGGAAAGCCACGCTCGAGTGTGGACTCTGTTTTCAGCAAAATTTGAAAAATGTTTTCAAGTACATTCTAGCATCCTCATTCCATCCTAGGCACTCCTAGGCCATGTTTAAGACCCCATATGAGGTTAAAGGCTAGAAACACACTAAGAACAAATGAAATAAGTTATGTACAATCAGAGCGTGTGTATTCATTGTATGAATCTACCATGTTATGTAGGTCATGCGCCTCAGGATAGGTGAATTGCCCACTTCACCGTCTATTCGGAGCTATTAGTTATTTGTGAGTAATAACTTTGTAAAGTTATGTTCAATGTTAAATATTTTCTGAACGCTATGACATGTGATGATTAGTTTCTGAAATGCTATGTTTTGAATGAATGAATGATTGTCCAAAATTTTGAAAGTTATTTGTGGCATCCTTAGCTTCATATGATATGCTTCCCTTTATGTGTCATCGGGTCCCTTCATGGGTCATCTAGTCCCTTCATGGGTCATCAGGTCCCTTTTATGGGTCATCAGGTCCCTTTACGGGTCATCGGAAACATTTCTGTGCACATGAGTCATTAGAAAGCCTTCATGGCAGTCCCTTGTGGGTCATCGGATTTGTTAATACTAATGGACATGCCACGTACTATGATATGAGATATGTTGAAGTTCTGAATACAAATGTAACCACGCCAATGAATCTACTCTGTTATGACATCCGACTATGTACAAGACTTTGTTTCTGTATGGACATCATTCAGTAAAATCTTTACTCTGTTATTATTCACTAAGCGATCGCTCACTATTTATATTATGTATGTAGGTGAGCAGGCACGTGACCAGGCTCAGAGTTGACGGCCTATGCTTTAGTTTTGTCAACCAACCTTTGTGCCTCCCGAGGAGGTTCCGAATGAAGTCAAGTTTAGTGGTTGTTTTTGTAATCATATTAGACTATGTTTATTCCATATTGTATTTGGACAAGATTTCTGATAACATGTACTTGGAGTGATGTGGAAATATGGTATTTATGTCGCCACTCACAAGTCTATAAAAGTTTTAAGTTATCTGTTCTATGTATGTCTGCACAGCTCTATGGACTTTGTATGTATAGTATATTTGCTTCTGCAGCCCCTACTATTTGTTATTATGTTAAGAGGCCTTTGGTAATCCAAGGATTACTGGCCAGTTATGATGCTAAACCCATGGGGGTGGGTTCTGGTCGTGACAGAGTCGTATCAGAGCACGAGTTATACCACACACACGAGTCCATATGAGCTATAGGGTGTCCTAGTAAGAAATAGGGACATCTCATCAACCTATATTTGAGTGGGTTCTTTAAAAAAAAATGAAAACTGGAATTGATCATGCACACATGACATTAAAATGAATGTTTGAACATTATGATAAGGACTATTTGCCTATGGTTATTGCCCTTCTGTTTCCCTATAGCAACACGGAGAATGCAAGGGGAAACGATGTAAGTGTATCTTCAGAAACTGGCATGAACAGAATGGAACAAATGCTTACAGCCTTAACTGAGGTGGTAATGCAACAATAGAGGCAACAACCTCACCTCCTCTACCTCCGCCGGCCCAAATTGAACCGGACAATAACGATAGTATTAATTTGGCTCAGAAGTTCATGAAAATGAAACCGCCAACCTTTCTTGGAGGAATTGAACCGTTAAAGGCTGAAACATGGTTGTTGGAGGTGGAGAAACTGTTTGAAGTATTTCCCTGTTCTAAGATTCAGAAGGTTTTATTGGCTACCTACACTCTGAAGGACGAAGCTTAGAGATGGTGGTTACTAGTTCGGAATGGCAATGAAAATATGTCATGGGCCCAATTTAATACAATCTTCTATGACAAGTACTTTCCCCAGTGCTTTCGGGATTGGAAAGTTTCAGAATTTCAGGAACTTAAGCAAGGCAGAATGTCCGTAGCTGAGTACGAAGCTAAATTTACAGAGTTAGCCAAGTTTGCTCCTCATATGGTGGACACGGACTACAAGAAGGCCTGCAAATTTGAGAGTCGACTGGATTCAGATATACTGGATCGGGTGGGAGTTCTAAATCTACCTACGTATGTGAATGTGTTGGACAGGGCATTAATGGCGGAAGCTATTTTGGCAGCAAAGAAACAAACTCTTGTCCCACGAACTGATTAGATGGGAAAAAGGTCTGGAAACAGTTTCAAAAAGAGTCGTTCATTTACTGGAAATAAGAAACAAAATACGAGATCTTACAGTGGCTCAAGCCAAAGTAGTAGTACTATACCGACTTGCCCAGAATATGGTAGAAAACACAAGGGGGTTTGCTATCGAGCTTCAGGTGCCTGTTTCAGGTGTGGAAAAAACGGTCATGTGATGAAGGATTGTCCTATCAGGCTCGAAAATGCCAACCGTCTAGCGACAAGTTCAGCCGGATCCGCTTCTGCATCCAAGATGAATATGAAAGCTAACACCGAGAAAGAGACTTTGAGGCAGGGTCGAGTATTTGCACTTGTGCCTGGTGATGTGCAGAACACTGAGTATGTGGTGTCAGGTACAATTTTTATCTATGCTCAAAATGGCTATACGTTGATTGATTCTGGCTCCACGCATTCATTTGTATCGCATGCTTTCTCTCAGAAATTAACTAGACCATTAGAACCTATGAACTGTCTATTATCTGTATCTACACCATCCGGGGGTTCCATGATATGTGCTTATGTATACCCAGCATGTGATATTTTGATTGGTGGTATGACATTATATGTGGATTTGTTGCCCTTGAGCATCGATCATTTTGATTGTATTCTAGGTATGGATTGGCTGACTAAATATTGTGCTACTATTGATTGTGTGAACAAAACTATCACGTTTAAACCACCTGGTATGCCTGAGTTTACTTTCATTGGGAATGGGGTAGTTCCTCCACCGTGCTTGATTTCATTCATGAAAGCCAAGAAATTGTTAAGAAAAGGTTGTCGAGGCTACTTGTGTTGTGCATTGATTGAATCTGTAGATAGAACCAGTGTAGAAACCATTCCTGTGGTTAGTGATTTTCCTGATGTGTTTCCCAATGATCTACCCAGGGACTTAATCGATAGGGAAATTGAATTCACTATTGAAGTAACACCTGGAACACAACCTGTCTCCAAGACTCCTTATAGGACGTCAACTACTGAATTGAAAGAGTTAAAGGTCCAACTTCAAGAACTCTTAGACAAGAAATTTATTTGTCCAAGTACCTCACCTTGGGGTGCTCCAGTGCTGTTTGTTAAAAAGAAAGATGGGTCTTTGAGGCTATGTATCAACTATCGAGAATTGAACAAGGTAACTGTTAAGGACAAATATCCATTACCCCGAATAGACGATTTGTTTGACCAACTCCAAGGAGCCCAAGTGTTTTCCAAAATTGACCTTAGATCCGGGTACCACCAGTTAAAGGTCAGGGTAGAAAACGTAGAGAAAACCGCATTCAGGACTAGATATGGACACTATGAATTTTTAGTAATGCCATTTGGGGTAACAAATGCACCAGCAGCTTTTATGGACCTAATGAACAAAGTTTTCAAACAATATCTTGATGAATTTATCGTTGTGTTCATTGATGACATTTTGATTTATTCTAAAGGCAGAGAAGAACATGAGAAGCACTGAGAACTACCTTGCAAATTCTGAGAGAAAAGAAATTGTATGCAAAATTGTCCAAATGTGAATTTTGGCTTCACAATGTGACATTCTTAGGCCATGTAATCAACAGGGATGGTATATCAGTAGACCTACACAAGATTGAAGCCATTGTTGACTGGCCAAGACCAACTAATGTGTCCGAAGTCAGAAGTTTTCTGGGACTTGCAGGTTACTACAGGAGATTTGTAAAAGGCTTTGCAAAACTTGCTATGCCATTGACCCAGCTAACTCAAAAAAATATATCATTTGATTGGAATGATCAGAGAGAGTCCGCCTTCCAAGAGTTGAAAACCAGGTTAGTAACTGCACCGATTTCGACTTGTCCAATGGAACTGATGGATTTCAGATTTACAGTGATGCATCCTACAAGGGTTTGGGTTGTGTGCTAATGCAAAATGGGAAGGTGATTGCCTATGCATCTCGACAACTCTGTCCTCATGAAAAGAATTACCCGACTCATGATCTTGAACTGGCAGCTGTGGTGTTTGCCTTGAAAATCTAGCGTCACTACTTGTATGGGGTAACTTGTGAAGTGTATACTAATCATAAAAGCTTGAAATATTTCTTCACCCAAAAAGAATTGAACATGAGACAAAGGAGATGGTTGGAGCTAATCAAAGACTATGATTTGCAGATTTTGTATCACCCAGGGAAAGCTAATACCGTAGTAGTTGCC
This sequence comes from Camellia japonica, assembly GCA_030407325.1. NCBI lineage: Eukaryota > Viridiplantae > Streptophyta > Magnoliopsida > Ericales > Theaceae > Camellia > Camellia japonica. The sequence goes on from JAPPVO010000032.1 coordinate 167,659,803, forward strand.
TTAAGCATAAAATCAATGGGGAATTTGATATGTTTGCTCACTGGTCAAAAAGAACGGCTATGTGATGTGGAAAAGAATGAGATTGAAGTTGTATTGCGAGAACAAGGTGGGATCTTAGCTGCTGTCTCTGCCCAACCCGTAATCATTGAAGAAATTAAAGAGAAGCAACTTGAAGATGAGTTCCTAAAAAACATTGTAGATGAAATCGACTTAAAACCAAGGCCCGACTTTATACTTGAGAGCAATGTACTGAAATTTCATAATCGTCTTTGTGTACCAGATTGTTGTGATTTGAGAAAACGTGTTATGTCTGAAGCTCATAATACTAAATTTGCTATGCATCCAAGGAATACAAAAATGTACCATGACTTCAAACAAAATTTCTGGTGGCCTGGGATGAAAAAGTGTATTGCAGATTTTGTGGCAATACTAACACGTCAAAGTCGAACATCAACGACCCGCTGGTTTACTACAGCCGCTTCTAATACCAGAATGGAAATGGGAGCACATTACCATGGACTTCATTGTGGGATTGCCTTGCTCTTCTCGAGGTATGGATTCTATCTGGGTTATAGTTGATCGTTTGACTAAATCTGCCCATTTTCTGCCTGTCAAAACTATTTATAATGCGGATAAGTTAGCTAACATGTATGTGAATGAAATTGTGAGATTACATGGGGTGTCAGTGTCCATTGTATCTAACAGGGATTCAAAGTTTGTGTCAAGATTTTGGCAAAGTTTGCAACAGGCTATGGGGATAGAACTAAGGTTGAGTAGCGCCTATCACCCACAGATAGATGGTCAAACAGAAAGAACCAATCAAACCTTAGAGGATATGCTCAGAATGTGTGTGTTAGATTTCCAAGGAAATTGGGAGACCTATTTACCATTAGCTGAGTTTGTGTATAACAACAATTACCATTCAAGCATCGGAATGGCTCCTTATGAAGCTTTGTATGGCAGGAAGTGTCGATCTCTGATTTGCTAGGCCGAAGTAGGTGACAGACCATTGTTGGGACTGAAGCTCATGCAAGAAACAACTGAAAATGTAAAGCTGATTCAACAGAGACTGAAAACCGCACAGAGCCGGCAAAAGAGTTATGCTAATATTCGAAGGCGTGATAGGGAATATGAAGTCAAAAATCATGTGTTTATCAAGGTAACTCTGATGAAGGGCCAAACACGATTTGGAGTAAAAGGCAAATTGGCACCGAGGTATGTTGGGCCGTATGAAATCCTTGAGAAGATCAATTCCGTGACGTATCGGGTAGCCCTACCTCCAGTGATGGAGCATATGCACAATGTTTTTCACGTATCTATGCTTCAAGAATATTTGAGAGATCCGCTACATGTGATTGAGCTAACTCACGTACTTTTGAAGGATGATTATACATACGAAGAATAGTCGATTCAAATTGTTAATCGAAGAATCAAAAGACTAAGGAACAAAGAAATCCCATTAGTGAAGGTTGATTGGCAGAATCATGGGGGAACTCATGCAACCTGGGAAACGGAAGAAGACATGATGAAAAGATATCCTGAGTTGTTCCCTTTGAAACTGGTATTCTTCCAAAACGAAGGTAATTTGAGTTTGGAGGACCAAACTCTTTAAGGGGGGAAGACTGTAACAACCCCGACCCATGACTAGCTCTAATTCATGTTTAAGTATGCCAAATAAGTAATTAAGAAGAAATCTTGAGTTAATTATATGTGCATTGCACCATTTTATGTTTATATCTATTTGATGTAGAAAGATCTGTTCATGTTTTAGTTTCGATTTGTGAATTGAAGGCCTTATCGACATCCGGTTCAGAAATTGACTTGATTTATATGTTAATTAGGATTTATAGGATTTTGTGGTAAGTTTAATTAAAATTTGATTCAGAACGATTAAATTAGAATAATCAATGTGTAGACACCCAATTTCTGACCGTCCTCAAGACTTGGACGTCACCGCTTGAACACTCGGTGATTATCCATGTTTGTGTTTGTCTTGAGTTCCCGGAGGTCTCGGCCACGCGCCCTGCCTCAGGATCTCTCGACTCAACTGTTTTGTGTTTGGTTTTGCACCGAACACTTGTGTTTTGCTTTTGAGGGGCAGGGAATGGCTTGTTGGCCATCCCCACACCTCACCGGCCATGGCTTGAGGCCACCGGCCGGCACTCTTTTTGGTTGGTCGACCATGTATTTGGCCAATTTGCCATTTTTGGCTGACCGACCACTGTGCATCTGCTTTTGCAGATATTTTTATGCCAGCTGTGCTAGCTGGCATACACTTTGCACCCCCTCCATACACGTGTATGGAGGGATTTCACTCTTACTTAGCTTGTTTTGTAAGCTTTGCAAGAGTGATCCTCTATAAAGGGAGGCCTCCTCCTCCCTCCTCAAGGGTTACAAAAATTCCAGAGAGAGGTCTGAACTAGGGTTAGGTCTTGTGTATCTATCTATCTCTATCTCCCTCTCCTTTTGTGCTTAAGTGTGTGTTTGTTCATAGTTTTGCACACAAACACCTACCATTACACTTTCCTTTAGCTATTGAGGTACTAAAGAGTTATTTTCAGAGTTTTGGACTTGGTTTTGAGCTAAGGAGGCTGCTGGAGCACCATTTTTGAAGAAGGTCTTCAAGGGTAAGAATTTCACCCTTTTTACCCCCTTTTTGCATAGGCTTTTTGCCATCCTTGCTTGCTGTTTTAAGCTTAGTGTATAACATATAAAAGTCTTGTTTTTACTTGCTTAAAATAGTTGTTTAAGGTTGTTTTGGTGTTTGGGGTTGTTTGACCCCTCATAGGCCTTTTTTGGCCCCCATTTTGTGCTATTTTGGTGAGCTTTGGGACCACTTTGTTTGGGCCACCTCACCACTAAAATCTTGAGGGATTTCAGTGGTGAGGATGGTACCTTAAGGTCTTAAGAAGGAGAGGGCCATCCCCTCTCATTGTTGTCTTCAAACTTGCCATTTTAAGCCTCATGTGTGAGCACCATTTTTGAGTTCATGTTGGCCATGTTTCAGTAGGTATTTGGTAGTATTTTGCCATGTTTTACCTCTGTTTTAAGTTGGTTTAGACACACCATGCTTGCCTTGCATACTTGTCTTGTAATGCCATGAATTGCCTTAACATGCTTTGTGCTTTGAGCCTTGTGTCTAGCATGTTTTTGGCTTAGCTTTGTGAAGCTTTTATGCTTGTTTTAGCATGCTAAAGGTCTGTTTTTGGCTATTTGGGCCATCCATGGCTTGCTTTGTATAGCTACCATGCAACCTCTCTTGTATGCCTTGAGCATTGACCCTTCTAGCATGACATCATTGCCTTGTTTCAGTGGTTTGGAACCACTTGCCATGCCATTTCAGTCCTTGTGGTGTGTTTCTATATATGCTTGCATTTGATGCCCCTTTAATGTGTTAAAAGGTTGTTGTCTTATGCTCCATGAATGTGTCATTGCGTATGCCATCATGTCTAGGTCTCTAGGATGCCATGTCAATGTGTTTTTGGCTTTGTTTTAACAAGCTAAAACTCTGATTTTAGTTGTTCAAATCATTCCATGTTTAGCTTTACTAAGTGTAGTTCAATACCTCTTTGGTGAGCCTTAGGCTTGGGACCATTGTTGCATGCTTTGCTTGTCTTGCTTGTTTGATTTGGCATCATATGCTTGCATGTTTTCAGAGTTTGGTATGCATGCCATATGCCCATGTTTATCCTTTTTTTAAGTGCGCTTAAAAGTTACTCTTTGGTGCCTAAGTGTTGGACCTTGTATGCATGCATGTTTGTATGCACATTAGCCTTCATTCTTGAGCATGTTGGCCACTGTTTTGGGCTTATGTAAGAGCTGTCCATCTTCTTATAAGTCCACCCCTTACATGTTGGTGCATGCTTACCTTGTATGTTGCCATATACTTGTTGCATATTTTGATGAATTACATGTTGTAGCATGCTAGTTCAAATGTGCCTCATGGTGTGCTTAATCCACGACACGTTGTTGCATGCTTAGGTTGTAATGCATTTTGCATGCATTGTTCTTAACATGTTGTCCATATTGCACTTTGCATTCATGTTAGCTTGTATGTTTGTTTGCATGCCCATCTTGCATACTAGCTCACATGCCTAGGGTGCATTGCATTGAACATGCATGCCTTGCCTCTTGAAATCAAGTGATAGAGGTTGGGCCTTTATGTGCTTATTTGGTTTGCATTTCATTTGACATGAAAATGCACAACTTGGTTTCTTGGGCCATCACGCATTGAAATGCACGATTGGTGGTCCGAGAATCGAGTACCATCCCCCTTTGAGTCGTAAACATGAAAAAGGGTATATTGGTGCACACATTTGCTTGAAATGCATTGCCATGCCCTGTTTTGCCCTCTGCTGCTGTCAAAACAGGTTCTGCAGGAAGCTTTGGCCGGTCGACTACATCAAGTGCCGATCGACCAATGATGGATGGCCGATAACTCCATAGATGGTCGATGACCACTTCCCTTTGGCCGGAGACCATTCCTCATGGCCGGTGGCATTCCCCAGTGTTCATAAGGTGTACCTTGGGACTTGTGCAGTCCTCAGAGGAGCAGAGCAGGGTAAATAGAGGCAGCTTGTGCATGGCATTGGATTTCCAGGCGAAGCCAATCCAAGCACGCGTGCATCTCTCTTTCCGAGGCCTTTTAATGCTTTCCTTAGCTTAGTTAATTTGCTTAACTAGTTAAGTGGTCTGCAATATTTAATTAGCTTGTAGGTTAATTAATTTGTATATTCTTTTGGTCCCTCCGAGCGAAGGAGAATTTGTAATAAGTGTGGGTGCGTGTGTGCATGTCTTCCAACCCCCACTTCTTTCTCCCTTTCATTTACCTGCTTTGATGGTTAGTATTAGGGCATGTTTCATTTAGCATACCTTATGCTATGCATGCGTGCATCATTCATCAGTCCTGCATGCACCGGGCTCGGCGCATCATGCTAACCGCATAGTATTTCAATTCCAAATTTGAATACGTGCATTGAGTTGTTGCATTTCACATGTCATCCTTAGATTAGCCGAGCCTATCTTAGTTGCATTTTGCATGTGTTGCATTAGCCATCTTAACATGAACTAGGATCATGCATTTAATTACTAACTAGTTTTTGTTTTGGCTCGGAGTACTCAGTAAGTGTTTATGCTTTAGCATCTTGCATGCGTGTGAGTGTTGCCATGATAGCATGCTTACCATGAGGCTAATTGCTTATGTGATATAACTGCCTGAATGCCTGTGGGTGAAGGTTGGATTGCTTGAATTGGAACAATTCATTGAAATCCGTGTTTTAGCCTACTTGCGAGTAGCAAACCTCAAACTAGTTTCCAAGCAAATTAGGCGATCTAGTCTATACTTGTGTGTTGTGCGCATCACATAGTAAATTCTAGCTAATTAACCGGAATAAGAACGCATATGTTTTCAAAACAAGCTATCATGTTTAGTAGTGGCCGATCTTTGATCGGGCGAGCGGGGGTGCTCATAGCTGACCTTCCCCAATCGTACCCAAGTTCCCGAGCCGAGGCAACTTTGGTGATGACGGACACGTGGCCTTAGGCAAATGAGTCAGGGTTTCCTAAATTTCCCCAAAAATAAAATATTTAGGTGGCGACTCTGTATCTGGCAAAGCAGTCCATGTTTGGCACTTCTTTCTAAAAATCAGTTTTTCAAAACGATTTGCCGGATTTGGACTCTTTGATGATTCATCGATCTTGCATTGCACTCTGCAAGATTGGATACAAGACTGTAACATTGAGTCCGAACTGTAGTAAGCCCCAATGAACAAAACGGGATTCCCTCCTGGGACGTTCGGGGACGTCTAAAGTTTCTGGCAACTCTGCTGGGGAGTTTAGAGAACTTGACTCGAACTCATGATATCTTGTTTTTACTACACTTATGTGTTTCTTTGCATTGCATTTGCATTGGTGCGCCTAAGTCACAGTGTTTGCCGTCTGCTATTCCTAAATGGTTTGCCGGAGGCTCGCTTCGAGAAGCGTGCCATAAGGCTGACCGGTTACGGGCTCTGCCACGATGGGAACACAAACCTCGGCTGTTACCGGGGCACCCTTTTTGACCATTCGACCTAGTGCATATTCGGAATCCATAGTGACCATTCCAAGCTATGATAGGTTGCTTACCCGATCTTAGGTTGTTTGAAACCGCTGCATGCGTAGTGAAACCCTAGCTCCTAACAAAATAGGACAGGGAAACCCTACCCCAACATAGGGGTGTTTTTAGCTCTTACTTGCTTGATATGTGCTGTCAGAGTGTGTCTCTACAGGTTGTATGTATCAGTTTGCAAGTCTGGGTATCAGGCCTGAGGGCATCAGTATTTTGGAAATCAGTTTTACCTGAGGGTATCAGTTTACAGGTAGAATTTTGGGGCAAAATTCAGTAGAGAGCACAGTCATTCAGTTATGCTCATATCTGTTTTGGTGAAATCAGGCTGAGGTGCTGTCTGTTTTCTCTTTTGCTAGGTAGTCCAAGAATCATAGCTTCGGAAGGCTCCAATATCCCCCGGATACATTGGATTTATGTTGATAGACTTTGTCAGGTCAGAGACTCAGTTCAAGGGTAATCAAGGCCAGAGAAGGCTAGTCAGGCACAGACCACCAGTACAACAGCTACCAGATCAGTGATCTTTGAGCAATCGGGTTGAGATTTCCGAGCCTACTGCGGACACAGATATACCGGTTTCTCAGTGCAATATGTCGGGTCTGGAAGAGATGGTGCGCCAACTCCAGGATAGTATGAAAGCCATGCAGCAAGACGCTGTCCGTCAAGCAGAATTCGCCAAGCAACAGGCCGTGGTCATAGCCCAACAGGCAGAGACAATTACCAGGTTAGAGCAGCAAATTGGAGTATCTACTTCACACCAGGCTCCTCCCCCACCAAGAGTTCCTATACTCGAGGAGGTAACCCATGTCCAGGATGATACGGACATTCCGGTCGGGCCAGCTCCGCCCCCGGTTCTACCCCAGCTACCCAAGACACCCATCAGCCTACCGGACTCCCCTTTTGAGTTCGAGACGGATCCAACGGCGCTAAAAGTGAGCAAGCTTGAAAAGCTATTCAAGAAGGCCCAAGGCGTGAAATCCATTCTGGACATAGATGATGGTTATACCGACTCAGTGGTGACATTACCGGATCGGTTCAAGATGCCACATATCGATCGATTCGATGGCTCTGAAGACCCAATGGTGCACCTCCAACTGTTTTCTAATACCTGAGGCCAATGGGTTTGACCACAGCCCAGAAGCTGTCACTATTCGGCCGAACCCTGTCTGGGATAGCCGCAATCTGGTATGCGAAATTGGAGAACTCTGTGAAACAGAATTGGGAAGAGATGGCTGAGGCCTTCGGTGATCAATACTCCTACAACACACAGATTGAGGTCACGACTCGTGATCTTGAAGTCACCTGCCAAGAGCCAAAGGAGGGTTTCTCAGAGTTCATGACGAGATGGAGAGCAAAGGCCTCAATGATGACTACAAGGCCTTCCGACAAAGATCAGATCAGGATGATTGTTCGGAATCTGCATGGCAAGTTGCTGCAGAAGATGGTCGTTCTACCTCTATTTACCTTTCCAGCCCTTCATGAAATGGGGGTTCAAATCGAGGATGCCATCAGACAAGGGATCTTTGCTGAAGATAATGAGCCTTTGAAGAGGAATGTTGCTCGCAGTTCCAATGCTACTACTGATGGTAGCACAGCTGTGAAATGCTCAGAAGTAGACACTATCACCACTTCCCTCAATGGCCAAAAACCAACCACTTCAAATCGGCCCCAAGCCCAAAAATTCCATCCTCTTTACATGAGTCTCTCTCAAGCTTTGAAAAAGCTGCGAGAAGAAGGGCACCTAGAACTTCTAGAACCCCAACCCCTTCCAAACCCTCTTCCACCAAGATATGACCCAACTAAATACTGTGCCTATCATCAACAGCCCGGTCATCATACGAACCGTTGCATTCGCCTCCGTCATAAGATTCAGGATCTTATTGACGAAGAGACCCTAGCTCCACCAAAAGGACCTCAGGTTAGTACTGACCCATCACCACTACATCTCAACCTCATCCATATGCTGCCGTCTACCTACGACCCCAGCGTATACATCACCCCGGCCCATCTACCCAAGCTTGAGGTGTTTATCCCGGAAAGCATGGACTTATGCATGATGGGTGCATCTGAACCCCAATTATCTCAAACCCACAAACCCACTACTTCTGAGCTGATGAGGATGATCGAAGATCTTCAGAGAACTGTGGCAGATCTGGCCTTTGGAGTTTTGGCTCCGTCATCAACCGCATCACATACCAGGGAGTTCATGTCAAAGGGCTCCCTAACCTTGGGACAGGCTACATTGGGAGAAGGCCAATCTCTTAGCAAAGTGGAGGCCAGTGATAAGAACAAGGCAGGGGCAAGCATTAGTCCCCATGAACATCTTCAGTGGGCTGTTGAGGCTTTGAAAGCCGAAGGGCTGAACAAACAGCAAGTGATTACAGTTGTTGCAAGGACTGTGGATGACACTTTCGCCACTCAAGTTGGGGGCAGTTTGAATCAAGGAGCAAGCCGGGAGAAGGGCCGTTGTACCAGGAATGTCCTTTCAGCCCTAATCCCGTGCTCGGAAGAGATCAGCAAACCCAGTTAGCACCTATCAATCCCTTTGCTAGTGCATCCAGCAAAACTCCACAAACCTCAAAACACCCACCTCGGGGCTAGAGGGTGTTCGCCCCACTGTACATGTCTCTATCAGCGGCCTTGAGGGTCCTGATTAAAAAGGGAGATCTGAAACCCCTGGAGCTGCGGCCACTGCCAGATAAACTTCCTCCCTCCCATGATCCGGCCAAGTACTGCGCCTTCCATCAACAAACCGATCATGGCATTGATAGTTGTTACCGTCTTCGCCATCAAATACAAGATCTGATCGACAACAAGGTCATCACCGCACCAGTCTTGCAAAGTCTATCGTCACTTGATCAGTGAACTTGTAGGGGATAATGTGACCATGTGATCGGGGGATAAACCACCTGCGGATGGCACCCAGTTTACTCCGGATGTGGCGTTTGGCACGCACTGTTTTGAGCAATGTACAAATGCTGTTAATTTTGCTTTCTGACTTGGGTATTGGGTCAGTCTTGTTGTGTTGTATAGAGTCAGTCTTTTTGTGCTGAATCAGTCGGGTCTGTCTTGTTGTATCGAGTCAGTCCCGTTTTGTTAGAGTCAGGTGATTTCGGGGGTGTTACCTCGGACATCACTTGCTTGTTTTGTGTTTGTCTTTTCATTTTCTTTTGGGTCTGTTTCTGCTGAGGAGCCAATTGTACCAACAGGTCTCAATGAAACAGCAGTAGTTTTCACACTCTTGTGTTTGCTTCCGCTTTGCTCCAGTTATGCCAGAAGTTTGAATGAAACAGCAGTGCATTCCACCTGCTCTTTTGTGCTCTAAAATTATTGCATTGACCTAAGTTTTTCAAAACTTTTTCTAACACTGTGGTGAAAACAAAGAGGAAGGAATTTCTCGGGTTTTGCAAAAATTTGATCAATTGAGAGAAAGAGAGGCATGCTAGGCCCTTAATGAATGAGATCATACTTGTTAATGTGAGTACTGAGAAGGATCCTGGCTTGATCCAGATTGGCTCCACACTGTCTTCAGCGCGAGCGATTTGTCGCTTTCTTAAAAGATTTCAAAAAGTGTTTTGCGCGATCCTGCGAAGACCTATGTGGAATCGCTCTTGAGATTGTGCAGCCTGGGATCGCTCTCAGCCTCAAGACTCGGCCCCTTGCTTTCAAACCTTGAACTTGCATTCAGAATGTTCAACGGCCAACCACAATGTGAGCCCTGTGTGGCCAGATTTGAAGCAACCCTCGAACAAGAGGCCAGGAAAGTCGAATCAAGAAGATCAGAAGGTCAAAAGAAGCTTGGGAAGCTAGATCAGAAGCACCCCTTTGAACTAGGGGCAAAAGAATTTCAAATGTGCTCGAAGAGTCAAAGATGAAGATCGGCAAGGATGCCAAATCCCAGAAGGGAGGAAAGAAGAAAGTATTGCTGAAGGATAACTGAGTTCCTATCCGCAACACTGGGGGCAATTCAGACCCCATTGGAAGGACTCCTGCATCATCAGCGAACAGTAGCCATTCTTTTGAATTCAGATGGCTCCGAGATCTTAAACCATTCAACATGGACAAAGCTAAACTTTTACCCTTGAGAGGCTCGCTGGGCCGAAAACCCGGAAGGGCGACCCAGGCAAAAGTTAGAGCAAGAAAAAGAAGAAAAAGAACAAAAAAAAGAAAAATGCAAAGAATGAAAAAAAAAAGAAAAGAAAAAGAAAAAAGAAAAGAAAAGCAGAAAAGATGAAAAAGAAAAAGGAATGAAAAGATACAAAAAAAGAATTGAAAAGAAAAGAAAAACTGAGCTCGCAAGGTTGAAAACCTGGAAGGGTGACCTTGGCAAAAGTTAGAGCGTGGTGAGGGTTAATACACGAGTGTACCTTAACCGGAACTACGTAAGGCTTGATTCCCATGATTGGGATACGTAGGCAACTTCATCCTGAAGTCCAGCCACAAACACTTCCAAATCAAGTGTGTCCATGTAATGGTTTTGATCATCCTTGCCTTCTCTGAATCCGGTAGTTCGGTTGTGACAACTGGAACTACGTAAGGCTTGATTCCCATGTTTGGGATACGTAGGCAACTTCATCCTGAAGTCCAGCCCCCAACGCTTTCAAAGCGACTATGTCCATATATTGGTTTTGACCATCTTCGTCTTCTCTGTATCCTAGAGTTCGGTTGCGATCATCACTGATGAGGATTGTTTACAATATGCTGCGGCGCTATCCAGACAAGGGGCAACTTCCCGTTGCCATGAGTCGCCATTCAAACCAGGGGCAACGTTCCGTTGCCGTGCAGTGCCATCCAGACAAGGGGCAATTTTCCATTGCCTTCGATCCGAGGTTGTGCATCTCGAGAGTAAGTTCTACACTCGTTGAGCAGTGACCGTTTGCAAAAATAGTTTTTGAAAATTTTTACTGAGGTTGACTATTTTCTCGAAAATTATTTCATTTTCCAAAACTGGACCATTTTCTTGGACCCAAAAAAGGAAAATTTTCAGTGCTCATAGCCTAACTTGCATGATTTTCAAATCAAAAATCGAACAAGTATGTTAATCTAACTCTCATGTTGGTCAAAATTTGCTTTAGTAGAGAGCCAAAACAAAAAATGGTCAAAGTGATGAACTAGGGCCACAGGTGAGTCAGGCGTCCTGTCTTTCCCCCATTACCAGCATACTTGCCAGAAGGGCACAACTGGAGCTGTTTGTAAAGGGCTGAAGGCTCTCAACATCCTCCGAGCAACGAGGTATCAAGCCAAGTGCGAAGCACGATTTGGAATGGATCAAGATACTCCATTCCCTCATCCGGGGCATCAACTAAATGTCACCAGAAGAAATAGCTGTGAGCTAACAGTGTTGGGCATGAACCCACAACCTCTTGTTTATCCATCAACCACCCTGGGGAGGGATATAAAAAATGAGAGAGTTAAGAATAGAGAGGTGTACGATGAGAGAAAAGTGAGCAAAAGGGTTTTGAGAGAAAAATCGAGCCTAAGAGCCAAGTGATGTGAGAATCACAAATGAGAAGAAGGTGGGAAATAATACCCGAAGAAACTGGCTCCTCGCGATTTCTGAGGTCTCTCGTCTTTATAACGCGTCTGCGTGTCGTGTCTTTTGTTTTGTCTACCTCAACTCTTGTTTTGAGTCTGTTTCGAGCGTGTCTCATTGTGTTTAGGTAGTCTACCTTTTTGCTTTCGCTGTTGAGTATTTTTCACGGTGTTCAGTTGTAGGCTCAATACCCCAGTTTGAAAAACCCTTTTTCAATTTCAAAAATTAATCGTTTTGTGTGCTCAGAGTGCTGTGCCATTCTCCACGTTTGTGCAAAACGTGATCTAGTTCTTTCATAAAACCGCAAGGGTTCAACCCGGGACACTTGGAAACAGTGAACATGTGGGTTCCGATTGCATCCGAGTGTGTTTCAACTTCAGTAGATCCCACCTTTGTATTCCGTCCTTTCAGATTGAATTGGGTGTATGAGCTGTGTGCAGATTTGAACCAAGTGCTGTGTTATAGGCTGTGTGTTCAGAATGAGCAGTAGGTTGTTTGAGTTGTTTTGCTGTTGGCCGGTTCATTACCTGATTACTACAATACAAGTGTTTGATTCTCAGACAAAAGATCAATCTCATTTACATTGAGGTGTAATATGAAGCAATGCAATGCGAAGTATGAAATGTACAAATGTAACACTTTTTCATGACAAAAAGTTTGTTTCATTTCATCATTTTTCAAGTACATAGCTTTGGAGAAAACAAAAACCTGCCTGCAGCAGTACAAGGTACTCAAGCTACCAACAAAAAGAAGAGCAAAACAAAAGAAGAAAAAGCAGCAAAAGTCTGGATCAATGCTAACTGGTCTCAGGCATGTGAATCTGTCCTCGTCCTCTTCCTGGACGAAGGTCTAGGAGCATCGTCATCAGCACCGTCATCTGAGTCCGAGCCATCTCCGGTCTCCTCCTCGGATGACTCTGCCTCCGCCTCCGCCTCGGACTCATCATCATCGGGAACTGGTGCCCGAGAGCTACTCCCAACATGAGTGCGCCCCGCTTTGGTGCGAGGATATACTCTGCCATCTCGGATAGGAATAGAAGGCCCAACTGGAGCACCTCCTACAGCAGGAATCTGGAATGGAGGCTGAAAAGCACAAATGGCAAACGCATCAGTATGCTACGCAAAGCAGAGTATGAATACAGAATGCAGTGTATGAGTACAGTGTGTGAATGCTATGAACAGTGTGTCGGTACAAAATGCAGTGACTGAGTGCAGTGTATGAATGCCGTGAGTGATGCTGTGAATAGTCTGGGGGCTACAGTGTATCAGATGTCGTGAGGGCCGTGTATCGAGTGTTATGCTGACAGTGCGATGCATCAGATTGTGTATGGTTTGAGACTGTGGTCAGAAGAACATACCGAAATACTGTAGATGGCCAGAAGATCGAGGCTCCGCTGGAGCATCCCCATCATAGAGGCGGTCAACTCCAGGGACTGACAAGTGTACTCGGAGGAAGCCTACAAAAGTGTTAGAAGCATCAGTATTCTGCGGAATATCAAATGAACTGGAATGACAATGCAAGATGTAAAATGCAGTAGTACATACCGGAGGCAAGTCGTAGAACCCGACTAACTCGTGATCAGCCGGAGAGGGAGCGATGGGGTTCTGGTAGGTCTCCCTACCCTGCCCTCGGCATGTCATCGTCGTGGGCAGTGCTGGCCAACTAGCCCCCCACCCTCTCCGAGCCCCACTCCTGCCACGGACCCGAGCCATCCTCGATGCTCCTGCTCTCTCTCCTGCCCTAACCGCTGCCGCCACGAGCCTCTCTCTCTCAACTCAACGGCCACTGCTCAAAGGCCGCATGATGTAGATCTAGACATACTCTGTGTAGTCGCCCTCACCCCTGAAGCCTTCAGCCTCCCAGCCGATCGTGTAATCAGCTATCTGCTCGGGAGTGAACCTCTCTATGTCCCTCATGTGGGTAGGAGGTGGACCCGGAACTATCTGCTCCGGTAAACCCAGGGTCTGGCGCAGGAAGCGCTCACCCAGGTACCAAGCCCGACAGACCGGGCCCTCCAGCAAGATCCTGAACCGGGCGGTCTCCTCAGCACTGGCAAATCGCTCCCGAATCGCAGCTGGCAATGGAGCCCAAGGCTGCCAGGTGATCTGAAAATGATATGCCGTCAGTTATCTACTGTTATTGAAAATATAGTGCAAAACGAAGCTGGAAATAAACTCTAAAGTTGAACATACCTCTGCGGCGGTAATGGTATCGAAGTAGCGGCGAAAGAATATGAACATCTCCCGGGTCTCCGCACGCATCTCACATCGAAGCGTCGGGAGAATGGAACGCCGAGGGGAGTCTCCTCGTCGAGAACTAGCGCAAGCCTCGGGAAGTAGGCGTAGACCCACAACTGCAGAGCAGATATCAGTATGCTTATCAGATAAGGCAGAATGCAGAATAAAGTAGAAATTGTAGAACCATGTATTGTGCAATGTATTGTGCAGAGTGTACAGTGTGTGCAGTGTACAGTCTGTGTAAAGCAGATTATATGTGTGCCGTGTGTGCAGTATACAGTCAGCGTGAGGCAGACCGCAATGTGTGTAGTGTACAGAGTACAGGAAATGTAAAGCAGAAATGTAAAAGCAGAAAAGAAGATGTACCTCCCAAGCTCGCTAGTAGCCCCCGAGCAACTGCCCGCTGCACCGGGAGGATGAGCTCATATATCCATAGAGTGTGGCCAAGGCTGCCCCACCCCAGTCATAGCGCAGGATCCGTGTGACATCCACCAAGGCGCTCAGCAAACAGAGGGGCACAGTGTTCGCCCGGTCGGCGAAGATGGTCGTCCCCAACAAGAACATAAGGAAACCGCGTGCGTACCGCTCCACCTCCTCTTGAGTCATCGGCGCCTCCTCAGCTAGAGCTGGCTGAATCCGGAAGTGGTCCTCAAACCACGAGTATCTGACGAAGCCTGGGCGAGCAAGAGGCGGTAGGACGCCCAGCAAATACATCTGAGCGGCCTCCCACTTGTCCATGTCTGTGTCAAAGGGGATCGGATCACCCCCTACTCCGATGCCGACGAGCATCGAGAAGTCATAGGGAGTCATCGTCATGTCTTCCGTGGCAGAGAAGTGGAAGGAATCGGTGGTGTCCCACCACCTCTCCACCAGAGCGGCAAGGAGAGGCCTGCTCGCGGTGAGGCGGGAAAGTTCCCTGCAGAAGGCGCCGAAGCCGGCCTGATCAACAATGTAACGGACTGCGTCCGGCAGCTCCATATACCATCCTCGAGCGGCAACATTCCCATACCCCCGGCAGGTATGGGAATCCCCTTGTATTCAAAAACAACAGTTGTGAAGCAATATTCAATATACAGTTTTGAAAAGCATTCAGAATTGGTAACAGATATAGCGTGTGTGCACGTGTTCAGATTCAAATAGACATCGGGTGCCGGTGTGCTAGCAAAGAACTACAACATATGATGTATCAGTGTGTTTGAGTGGTTCAGTACAGATATAGCGTATGTGCACGTGTTCAGATTCAAACAGATACCGAATACAGGTGTGTTTACAGTCAACTACAACATGTAATATATCGGTGTATCCAGATCAAACAGTTAAAGGCAGAATCAACTATGGCAGTTAGGTATTCTACTTTGCAGAAAATGAAATGGGGAAGAATATACCTCGGAAGCGCCATATGAAAAGTGCGTCTCAAGCTCGCGTAGAAGCAGCTCTGATGGTACCCTCCTGTCGAAACTCCTGAACTGGCGAAGTCCGTCAGGATGCAGCTCGTGAATCGCCGGCCTATAGGTCACTGGATCGAACGGGCGGATGCTGAGAGGCAAAAGCTCGGCCTCTGGGTCCACATCCATCTCCGGGGGAGCCCCACCACCTGGAATGTCGTCCGCCATCTCGAAGAGAGTGTGAAAATGACCGAAAAAGTGAAAATCGGGTGAGAATACAAAAAGTCAACCGAAAAGTCAACCCCGAGAGGGTGAAAAATGACCGGAAAGGTCGGGGTGCGGAAAAGGCATAGAAATCGAGGAGAACTCGAGGGAAACAAGCCTCGAGTGGCAGAAATCGAAAAAGAGACACTGAAACAAAGTTTTGTTCGGTTCAAAGTGTTCGAAATGCGAAGGTATTCGCGAATCAAACGTCGAAATGGGCTCTAAAACCGAGGAAAATGGACGAATAAAGGAAGAAAAATAACCTAGAGGAGGAGGGAAAGGATTTTTGAACTTGTGGGAAGTGAGAAATGAGGGCTAGAAGCCCTATTTTAAAAGACCCGTGCCAAAATGTCCAAACTGCCCCGATTCAGGCAGATTTGGCAGGTCGGCCACACTGTTGGCCGGTCGGCCAAATATTTGGCCGATATACTTTTTTGGTGGCCGATGGATGGCCAGTGACCTCCCCCGATGGCCGGTGAACCTCCTACACCTTTGTTTGGGTCTTTGATGTGATGTGGGGCCTCCATTGCTCGACACAGTGCAAGAGAGTGCATTTCTGAAGCTCAACCGGACTCCGTTTTGACCTCGGACCGTGTTTTCTGTGCATAGCACTCGAATACGTGCGCGGCGTATCCTTTTTGTATCCTTTTTTCTTCTGAGAGATTCGAAAGTTGCCCCACGTGCATACGTTACAACGCTTTGTCGTAAACGCGCGTTGAGTTATACGTCATTCCACTCGCATTGTCATGCGCATGCCATACTTCCATTAGTATGCATCTTCTTTATGTCGCATTGTCATGTGCACTTCACATGCATTGTCATGCATTTCGAGTGACTCATGTCGTCACACATTCAAGTTCACATGCATTGTCATGCATTTCAAGAGACTCGTGTCGTCGCACATTCAAGTTCACATGTATCGTCATGCATTTCAAGAGACGCGCGTTGTCGCGCATTCAAGTTCATGTGCATCGTCATGCATATTCAAAAGACATGCATTGTCGCACTCGTTTCATTTGCATTATCATGCACTTTTCATGCATTTCAAAAAAAAAAAAAAAGCAAAAAATACATGTGTCGTCATGCACTTTTCATGCATTTTCAAAAAAAAACAAAACAAAAAAAACTTTGCATATGTCATGCATCCATTGTAAACTTTGCATATGTCATGCATCCATTGTAAATAGTGCATATTTCATGCATTCATTGTAAATAGTGCATATGTCATGCATTTATTGAATATAGTGCATATGTCATGCATTTCACTGCAAATAGTGCATATGTCATGCATCCCTTGTATATAGTGCATGTTGCATGCATTCACTGTAAATATGGCATTTACATGCACTGTAAATATTACATTCCATTGCATATTGTATATATTGCATTGTAGCTTGCATGCATTCATTGCATCACATCCATCTATGGCTTGCGCCTTTCCTTGTTGAGCTTGGTTTGGTATGTGCCCATATTTTTCACGTCAAAGCACAGTTATGATATTATGTGTACGCGCCTATTCCACTGCTGGTATTGTGGTTTGACGGTGACGGCACTGTTTCTGTGTTACACGCGGTTTGTATGTGTCCATGCCTTTCCTAGGCAAGACACGATTTGGCCGCAGGCCTTTTCCACCGCATCCATTGCATACTCCCCAGCAGGTTACATTGTACATAGCATTCATTGTATATAATGCATCATACATAGTATCCATCCATTGCATATTGTATATACTGCATTGTAGCTTGCATGCATTCGTTGCATCACATCCATCTATGGCTTGCGCCTTTCCTTGTTGAGCTTGGTTTGGTATGTGCCCATATTTTTCACGTCAAAGCACAGTTATGATATTATGTGTACGCGTCTATTCCACTGCTGGTATTGTGGTTTGAGGGTGACGGCACCGTTTCTGTGTTAGACGCGGTTTGTATGTGTCCATGCCTTTCCTAGGCAAGATACGGATTGGTCGCGCGCCATATCTATCTCATTTACTGCATTATAGTGTAGTTCGATTGCATCCAGCATTTAGGATCACGGTCTTTCCTCAGCGGGGCATGCCTCACTTATGTCATTCCGCCCAATTACTTGTTCTTGTGTTCCGTCTACATCACTCATAGTTCTGCATGTGTACGCGCCTATCCCACTGCTGGTATTGTGGTTTGAGGGTTGCGGCACCTTTTCTATGGTAGACGGACTTTGCGTCTCCATCATCTTTATGACATTTGTGTGGTTTTTCAACCGCTCATGATTTGATCATGATTCAATTGCATTGCATATCATTTGCATTGTTTATACGTAGACTTGTAAATGTTGCATATCATTTTGCATCCATTCCGCATTGTTCTGCGTTGTCACACATAGGTTGCATTGTCATGCACTCCTACACTTGCGTTGTCACGCAGCTTTCGATTGCATCGTTATGCATGTTGCTAACAATATTGTACTTGTTGAGTTTTCTTTCTCTTTCAGGCACGATATTGTATGTACGGTTCATTTGAAGCTGGAGAGACCAGACGAACCACACAGGTATTGTATTCTCCGCGTGAAACGCAGCGAGAATCACGTAATTCTCTTGCACCCTCTCTGCATTGTAGTGTAGTTTGGTGTATGCTAGCTTAAAACTGTTGCATTTTATGTGTTTCGTTACAGCTTTTCTTTGCATGATCATAAGTTATGCTCGGCTGCTTGCATTGTCAGTTGCATTTTGCCCCTGCCTTCGGGCGCATATCTTTGTTTGTCTTGCATGTTTGTTTAAGTCTTCGGCCTTGTCAAAAATGGGTCGTCTCTAGGCTTTGACATTCACTCCTGTCATTGTTATGACTTTCGAGTTCTGTCAAAGAGGAGCAACTGTAGACACCCCATTTTTGACCGTCCTCAAGACTTGGACGTCAAAGCTTGAACACTCGGTGATTATCCATGTTTGTGTTCGTCTTGAGTTCCTGGAGGTCTCGGCCACGAGCCCTGCCTCAGGATCTCTTGACTCGACTGTTTTGTGTTTGGTTTTGCACCAAACACTTGTGTTTTGCTTTTGAGGGGCAGGGAATGGCTTGTTGGCCATCCCCACACCCCACCGGCCAAGGCTTGAGGCCACCGGCCACTGTTTTGTTGCCATCGGCCAAATGTTTGGCCGGCCGGTACTCTTTTTGGTCGGTCGACCATGCATTTGGCCAATTTGTCATTTTTGGCTGGCCGACCACTGTGCATCTGCTTTTGCAGATATTTTTATGCCAACTGTGCTAGCTGGCATACACTTTGCACCCCCTCCATACACGTGTACGGAGGGATTTCACTCTTGCTTAGCTTGTTTTGTAAGCTTTGCAAGAGTGATCCTCTATAAAGGGAGGCCTCCTCCTCCCTCCTCAAGGGTTACAAAAATTCCAGAGAGGGGTTCGAACTAGGGTTAGGTCTTGTGTATCTATCTATCTCTATCTCCTTCTCCTTTTGTGCTTAAGTGTGTGTTTGTTCATAGTTTTGCACACAAACACCTACCATTACACTTTCCTTTAGCTACTGAGGTACTAAAGAGTTATTTTCAGAGTTTTGGACTTGGTTTCGAGCTAAGGAGGCTGCTGGAGCACCATTTTTGAAGAAGGTCTTCAAGGGTAAGAATTTCACCCTTTTTACCCCCTTTTTGCATAGGCTTTTTGCCATCCTTGCTTATTGTTTTAAGCTTAGTGTATAACATATAAAAGTCTTGTTTTTACTTGCTTAAAATAGTTGTTTAAGGTTGTTTTGGTGTTTGGGGTTGTTTGACCCCTCATAGGCCTTGTTTGGCCCTCATTTTGTGCTATTTTGGTGAGCTTTGGGACCACTCTGTTTGGGCCTCCTCACCACTGACATCTTGAGGGATTTCAGTGGTGAGGATGGTGCCTTAAGGTCCTAAGAAGGAGAGGGCCATCCCCTCTCCTTGTTGTCTTCAAACTTGCCATTTTAAGCCTCATGTGTGAGCACCATTTTTGAGTTCATGTTGGCCATGTTTCAGTAGGTATTTGGTAGTATTTTGCCATGTTTTACCTCTGTTTTAAGTTGGTTTAGACACACCATGCTTGCCTTGCATACTTGTCTTGTAATGCCATGAATTGCCTTAACATGCTTTGTGCTTTGAGTCTTGTGTCTAGCATGTTTTTGGCTTAGCTTTGTGAAGCTTTTATGCTTGTTTTAGCATGCTAAAGGTCTATTTTTGGCTATTTGGGCCATCCATGGCTTGCTTTGTATAGCTACCATGCAACCTCTCTTGTATGCCTTGAGCATTGACCCTTCTAGCATGCCATCCTTGCCTTGTTTCAGTGGTTTGGAACCACTTGCCATGCCATTTCAGTCCTTGTGGTGTGTTTCTATATATGCTTGCATTTGATGCCCCTTTAATGTGTTAAAAGGTTGTTGTCTTATGCTCCATGAATGTGTCATTGCGTATGCCATCATGTCTAGGTCTCTAGGATGCCATGTCAATGTGTTTTTGGCTTTGTTTTAACATGCTAAAACTCTGATTTTCGTTGTTCAAATCATGCCATGTTTAGCTTTGCTAAGTGTAGTTCAATACCTCTTTGGTGAGCCTTAGGCTTGGGACCATTGTTGCATGCTTTGCTTGTCTTGCTTGTTTGATAGGCATCATATGCTTGCATGTTTTCAGAGTTTGGTATGCATGCCATATGCCCATGTTTATCCTTTTTTTAAGTGCGCTTAAAAGTTACTCTTTGGTGCCTAAGTGTTGGACCTTGTATGCATGCATGTTTGTATGCACATTAGCCTTCATTCTTGAGCATGTTGGCCACTGTTTTGGGCTTATGTAAGAGCTGTCCATCTTCTTATAAGTCCACCCCTTACATGTTGGTGCATGCTTACCTTGTATGTTGCCATATACTTGTTGCATATTTTGATGAATTACATGTTGTAGCATGCTAGTTCAAATGTGCCTCATGGTGTGCTTAATCCACGACACGTTGTTGCATGCTTAGGTTGTAATGCATTTTGCATGCATTGTTCTTAACATGTTGTCCATATTGCACTTTGCATGCATGTTAGCTTGTATGTTTGTTTGCATGCCCATCTTGCATACTAGCTCACATGCCTAGGGTGCATTGCATTGAACATGCATGCCTTGCCTCTTGAAATCAAGTGATAGAGGTTGGGCCTTTATGTGCTTATTTGGTTTGCATTTCATTTGACATGAAAATGCACAACTTGGTTTCTTGGGCCATCACGCATTGAAATGCACGATTGGTGGTCCGAGAATCGAGTACCATCCCCCTTTGAGTCGTAAACATGAAAAGGGGTATATTGGTGCACACATTTGCTTGAAATGCATTGCCATGCCCTGTTTTGCCCTCTGCTGCTGTCAAAACAGGTTCTACAGGAAGCTTTGGCCGGTCGACTACATCAAGTGTCGATCGACCAATGATGGATGGCCGATAACTCCATAGATGGTCGATGACCACTTCCCTTTGGCCGGAGACCATTCCTCATGGCCGGTGGCATTCCCCAGTGTTCATAAGGTGTACCTTGGGACTTGTGCAGTCCTCAAAGGAGTAGAGCAGGGTAAACAGAGGCAGCTTGCGCATGGCATTGGATTTCCGGGCAAAGCCAATCCAAGCACGCGTGCATCTCTCTTCCCGAGGCCTTTTAATGCTTTCTTTAGCTTAGTTAATTTGCTTAACTAGTTAAGTGGTCTGTAATATTTAATTAGCTTGTAGGTTAATTAATTTGTATATTCTTTTGGTCCCTCCGAGCGAAGGAGAATTTGTAATAAGTGTGGGTGCGTGTGTGCATGTCTTCCAACCCCCACTTCTTTCTCCCTTTCATTTACCTGCTTTGATGGTTAGTATTACGGCATGTTTCATTTAGCATACCTTATGCTATGCATGCGTGCATCATTCATCAGTCTTGCATGCACCGGGCTCGGCGCATCATGCTAACCGCATAGTATTTCAATTCCAAATTTGAATACGTGCATCGAGTTGTTGCGTTTCACATGTCATCCTTAGATTAGCCGAGCCTATCTTAGTTGCATTTTGCATGTGTTGCATTAGCCATCTTAACATGAACTAGGATCATGCATTTAATTACTAACTAGTTTTTGTTTTGGCTCGGAGTACTCAGTAAGTGTTTATGCTTTAGCATCTTGCATGCGTGTGAGTGTTGCCATGATAGCATGCTTACCATGAGGCTAATTGCTTATGTGATATAACTGCCTAAATGCCTGTGGGTGAAGGTTGGATTGCTTGAATTGGAACAATTCATTGAAATCCGTGTTTTAGCCTACTTGCGAGTAGCAAACCTCAAACTAGTTTCCAAGCAAATGGATATGCAATGCTTTGTTCCAAATTAGGCGATCTAGTCTATACTTGTGTGTTGTGCGCATCACATAGTAAATTCTGGCTAATTAACCGGAATAAGAACGGATATGTTTTCAAAACAAGCTATCATGTTTAGTAGTGGCCGATCTTTGATCGGGCGAGCGGGGGTGCTCATAGCTGACCTTCCCCAATCGTAGCCAAGTTCCCTAGTCGAGGCAACTTTGGTGATGACGGACACGTGGCCTTAGGCAAATGAGTCAGGGTTTCCTAAATTTCCCCAAAAATAAAATATTTAGGTGGCGACTCTGTATCTGGCAAAGCAATCCATGTTTGGCACTTCTTTCTAAAAATCAGTTTTTCAAAACGATTTGCCGGATTTGGACTCTTTGATGATTCATCGGTCTTGTATTGCACTCTGCAAGATTAGATACAAGACTGTAACATTGAGTCCGAACTGTAGTAAGCCCCAATGAACAAAACGGGATTCCCTCGTGGGACGTTCGGGGACGTCTACAGTTTCTGGCGACTCTGCTGGGGAGTTTAAAGAACTTGACTCGAACTCATGATATCTTGTTTTTACTACACTTATGTGTTTCTTTGCATTGCATTTGCATTGGTGCGCCTAAGTCACAGTGTTTGCCGTCTGCTATTCCTAAATGGTTTGCCGGAGGCTCGCTTCGAGAAGCGTGCCATAAGGCTGACCGGTTACGGGCTCTGCCACGATGGGAACACAAACCTCGGCTGTTACCGGGGCACCCTTTTTGACCATTCGACCTAGTGCATATTCGGAATCCATAGTGACCATTCCAAGCTATGATAGGTTGCTTACCCGATCTTAGGTTGTTTGAAACCGCTGCATGCGTAGTGAAACCCTAGCTCCTAACAAAATAGGACAGGGAAACCCTACCCCAACATAGGGGTGTTTTTGGCTCTTACTTGCTTGATATGTGCTGTCAGAGTGTGTCTCTACAGGTTGTTGTATCAGTTTGCAAGTCTGGATATCAGGCCTGAGGGCATCAGTATTTTGGAAATCAGTTTTACCTGAGGGTATCAGTTTACAGGCAGAATTTTGGGGCAGAATTCAGTAGAGAGCACAGTCATTCAGTTATGCTCATATCTGTTTTGGCGAAATCAGGCTGAGGTGCTGTCTGTTTTCTCTTTTGCTAGGTAGTCCTGGAATCATAGCTTCAGAAGGCTCCAATATCCCCCAGGTACATTGGATTTATGCTGATAGACTTTGTCAGGTCAGAGACTCAGTTCAAGGGTAATCAAGGCCAGAGAAGGCTAGTCAGGCACAGACCACCAGTACAACAGCTACCAGATCAGTGATCTTTGAGCAATTGGGTTGAGATTTCCGAGCCTACTGCAGACACAGATATACCAGTTGCTCAGTGCAATATGTCGGGTCTGGAAGAGATGGTGCGCCAACTCCAGGATAGTATGAAAGCCATGCAGCAAGACGCTGTCCATCAAGCAGAATTCGCCAAGCAATAGGTCGTGGTCATAGCCCAACAGGCAGAGACAATTGCCAGGTTAGAGCAGCAAACTGGAGTATCTACTTCACACCAGGCTCCTCCCCCACCAAGAGTTCCCATACTCGGGGAGGCAACCCACGTCCAGGATGATACGGACATTCCAGTCGGGCCAGCTCCGCCCCCAGTTCTACCCTAGCTACCCAAGACACCCATCAGCCTACCGGACTCCCCTTTTGAGTTCGAGACGGATCCAACGGCGTTGAAAGTGAGCAAGCTTGAAAAGCTGTTCAAGAAGGCTCAAGGCATGAAATCCATTCCGGACATAGAGGATGGTTATACCGACTCAGTGGTGACATTACCAGATCGGTTCAAGATGCCACATATCGATCGATTCGATGGCTCTGAAGACCCAATGGTGCACCTCCAACTGTTTTCTAATATCTTGAGGCCAATGGGTTTGACCACAGCCCAGAAGCTGTCACTATTCGGCCGAACCCTATCTGGGATAGCCGCAATCTGGTATGCGAAATTGGAGAACTCTGTGAAACAGAATTGGGAAGAGATGGCTGAGGCCTTCGGTGATCAATACTCCTACAACACACAGATTGAGGTCACGACTCGTGATCTTGAAGTCACCTGCCAAGAGCCAAAGGAGGGTTTCTCAGAGTTCGTCACGAGATGGAGAGCAAAGGCCTCAATGATGACTACAAGGCCTTCCGACAAAGATCAGATCAGGATGATTGTTCGGAATCTACATGGCAAGTTGCTATAGAAGATGGTCGTTCTACCTCTATTTACCTTTCCAGCCCTTCATGAAATGGGGGTTCAAATCGAGGATGCCATCAGACAAGGGATCTTTGCAGAAGATAATGAGCCTTTGAAGAGGAATGTTGCTCGCAGTTCCAATGCTACTACTGATGGTAGCACAGCTGCGAAATGCTTAGAAGTAGACACTATCACCACTTCCCTCAATGGCCAAAAACCAACCACTTCAAATCGGCCCCAAGCCCGAAAATTCCATCCTCTTTACATGAGTCTCTCTCAAGCTTTGAAAAAGCTGCGAGAAGAAGGGCACCTAGAACTTCTAGAACCCCAACCCCTTCCAAACCCTCTTCCACCAAGATATGACCTAGCTAAATACTGTGCCTATCATCAACAACACGGTCATGATACAAACCGTTGCATTCGCCTCCGTCACAAGATTCAAGATCTTATTGACGAAGAGACCCTAGCTCCACCAAAAGGACCTCAGGTTAGTACTGACCCGTCACCGCTACATCTCAACCTCAGCCATATGCTGCTGTCCACCTACGACCCCAGCGTATACATCACCCCGGCCCATCTACCCAAGCCTGAGGTGTTTATCCCGGAAAGCATGGACTTATGTATGATGGGTGCATCTGAACCCCAATTATCTCAAACCCACGAACCCACTACTTCTGAGCTGATGAGGATGATCGAAGATCTTCAGAGAACTGTGGCAGATCTGGCCTTTGGAGTTTTGGCTCCGTCATCAACCGCATCACATACCAGGGAGTTCATGTCAAAGGGCTCCCTAACCTTGGGACAGGCTGCATTGGGAGAAGGCCAATCACTTAGCAAAGTGGAGGCCGGTGATAAGAACAAGGCAGGGGCAAGCATTAGTCCCCATGAACATCTTCAGTGGGCTATTGAGGCTTTGAAAGCCGAAGGGCTGAACAAACAGCAAGTGATTGCAGTTGTTGCAAGGACTGTGGATGACACTTTCGCCACTCAAGTTGGGGGCAGTTTGAATCAAGGGGCAAGCCGGGAGAAGGGCCGTTGTACTAGGAATGTTCCTTTCAGCCCTAATCTCGTGCTCGGAAGAGATCAGCAAACCCAGTCAGCGCCTGTCAATCCCTTTCCTAGTGCATCCAACAAAACTCCACAAACCTCAAAACACCCACCTTGGGGCCAGAGGGTGTTTGCCCCACTGTACATGTCTCTATCAGCGGCCTTGAGGGTCCTGATTAAAAAGGGAGATCTAAAACCCCTAGAGCTGCGGCCACTGCCAGATAAACTTCCTCCCTCCCCTGATCCGGCCAAGTACTACGCCTTCCATCAACAACCGATCATGGCACTGATAGTTGTTACCGTCTTCGCCATGAAATACAAGATCTGATTGACAACAAGGTCATCACCGCACCAGTCTTGCAAAGTCTATCGTCACTTGATCAGTGAACTTGTAGGGGATAATGTGACCATGTGATCGGGGGATGAACCACCTGCAGATGGCACCCAGTTTACTCCGGATGTGGCGTTTGGCACGCACTGTTTTGAGCAATGTACAAATGCTGTTAATTTTGCTTTCTGACTTGGGTATTGGGTCAGTCTTGTTGTGTTGTATAGAGTCAGTCTTTTTGTGCTGAGTCAGTCGGGTCTGTCTTGTTGTATCGAGTTAGTCCCGTTTTGTTAGAGTCAGGTGATTTCAGGGGTGTTACCTCGGACATCACTTGCTTGTTTTGTGTTTGTCTTTTCATTTTCTTTTGGGTCTGTTTCTGCAGAGGAGCCAATTGTACCAACAGGTCTCAATGAAACAGCAGTAGTTTTCACACTCTTGTGTTTGCTTCCGCCTTGCGCCAGTTATGCCAGAAGCTTGAATGAAACGGCAGTGCATTCCACCTGCTCTTTTGTGCTCTGAAATTATTGCATTGACCTAAGTTTTTCAAAACTTTTTGTAACACTGTGGTGAAAACAAAGAGGAAAGAATTTGTAGACGCGCCCCGTGTCCCCGTGTGAGGGCCTCAGTGCTACAGTTCGGACTCAATTTTTGACGGTTCTTAGTCTGAACCAAAGAGTCCAAATCCGGCAAATCGTTTTGGAAAACAGATTTTTTAGAAAGAAGTGCCAAATATGGACTGCTTTGCCAGATACAGAGTCGCCACCTAAATATTTTATTTTGGGGAAATTTAGGAAACCCTGACTCGTTTGCCTAAGGTCACGTGTCTGTCATCGCCAAAGTTGCCTCGGCTCGGGAACTTGGGTATGATTGGGGAAGGTCAGCTATGAGCACCCCCACTCGCCCGATTCGAGGATCGGCCTCTACTAACCATGATATCTTGTTTTGAAAACATTACGTGTTCTTATTCCGGTTATTAGCCTAGATTTACTATGTTATGTGCACAGCAAACAAGTATAGACTGGGTAGTCTGAATTGGGACGAAATATTTCATGTTTGTTTGTTTGAAAATGGTTTGATGATGCTACCCGCAAGTAGGCTAAGACATGAATTTTGCCACCCTCAAGTGGGCTTAGAAAATATGGTTTTGCCACTTCCAAATGGGCTTAAAACTCACATTCAATGCATTGTTCCAATTCAACTAACCCAACCTTCAATCACAGGCATTCAGACAGTTATATCACATAAGCAGCTAGCCTCATGGTAATTATGCTATCATAGCGACATTCACACACATGTGGCATGCCAAAGCATAAAAGCTTACCTAGTACTCCAAGCCAAAACAGAAACCAGTTAGTAATCATGTGCATGATCCTAGTTCATGTTTAAAATGGCTAATGCAACACATGCAAAGATGCAATCTAGATAGGCTCGGCTATTCTAAGATGGCATATGATCATACCACAGCTAACACATATTCAACTTAGAATTGAAATACAATGCAGTTAGTATGATGCGCCGAGCCCAGTGCATGCAATACAGATGGATGGATGCACACATGCAAAGCATAAGGTATGCTAATTTAAGTATGCCCTAATACTAACCATTGAAAGCTAGTAAATAAAAGGGAAGAAAGACGTGGGGTTGGAAGACATACACACACTCACGCACACTTATTACACAATTGCCCTCACTCGGAGGGTCCGAATAAATATTACACAACCAAATGAATACTACTAAATTAATTATTACAGAATTTCTATTTAATTAACAAATTAAATGCAGGAGGGTGGCTGCAGCCCTGCCTCGGAATGCGTGGATGATGCATGCTCGATCCGCCTTGCCCGAAAACCCGGTACCATGCCACTGTTGCCTCTATTTACACTGCCTTGCTGCTCTGAAAATTATGAAAGTTTCCAAAACTACTTTGAACTTCCTCCTGAGCACTGTGGAAGGTCACCGGCCAAAAGTAAAGGCCATCGGCCATCCATCGACCATGGATATTGATATCGGCCACAAATGTTTGGTCGATCAGCACTGTAGATGGCCGACCGGCCATATCTTCCTGCAGAAATCTGTTTTGGCAGCAGCAGATGATAGACAAGGCATGGCAATGGATTTTCAAAGCAATGTTTGCACCACCACCCTCCTTATCATGTTTAAGACTCAAGGGAGCATGGTACTCGACCCTCGGACCACCAATCACGTATTTCAATGCATGATGGCCCAAAGAAGCCAAAGTGTGCAATTTCAATATGGAATGAAATGCACAAAACAAATAATGGGCCCCAACCTCTATCATAATCAATTCAAGAGGCATGGGATGCATGCAATGCTATGCAACCTAAGTATGCAAGCTAAGCATGCAAATGTGCAATGTGTCAAACATGCAAAATGCAATGTAACAAACATGGAACAAGGCCAAATATGCAACAACATACAAGGCAAGCATGCAACAACATGCTAAGATGGT
Source organism: Camellia japonica (assembly GCA_030407325.1). NCBI lineage: Eukaryota > Viridiplantae > Streptophyta > Magnoliopsida > Ericales > Theaceae > Camellia > Camellia japonica. The sequence goes on from JAPPVO010000032.1 coordinate 167,687,700, forward strand.
CTTGAACCGAAGTGGACAGCCCTCAAGTAGGCCCAAAATAGTGGCCAAAATGATGCAACAAAAGCATGAAAACACACACACAAGCATGCATGCACAAGGGCCTAAACATGGGGCATAAGCCATCAACTCTTCAAAGCATGAAAGGGATGGAAAATGCAAGTATGCAAACATGGAACATGGACTGAAATATGGTCTCCAATGATGCCAAATCATGAGAACAAGCCAAGTAAAGCATGCTAGTGACCCACACACCCAAAGCTAACAAGTTAGAATGCAAAGAGACCATACCGAACATGTTGAGCATGACCAAAGCAACTGAAAATAGAGCTAAAGCATACTAAAACATGCATAAAAGCTTCACAAAGCTTGGCCAAAATCATGCTAGAACAAGGGTCAAAGCCTAAAGCATGTTAAGGCAAATTCATGGCATTACAAGACAAGTATGCAAGGCATGCATGATGTGTCTAAACCAAGTAAAAACAGTACTATATCATGGCAAAATAAGCACAAATAACACTTAAGACATGGCCAACATGAATTTAAAAATGGTGCTCACACATGAGGCTAAAATGGCACCTTTTGAAGACAACAAGGAGAGGGGATGGCCCTCTCCTTCTTAGGACCTTAAACCACCATCCTCACCACTGAAATCCTGAGGGATTTCAGTGGTGAGGAGGGCCAAACAAGGTGGTCCCGGAGCTCACCAAAAATAGCACAAAATGGGGCCAAACAAGGCCTAAGAGGGGGTAAACAACCCCAAACACAAAAGTGACCTTAAACAAACTTCAAAAGGAGCTCAAAATAAGACTTTTTTCAGTTTATGACAAAGCCCAAAACAACATGCAAGACAGGCTAAAAGTGTGTGCCAAAATGGGGAATAAAGAGGGTAAGAAGTGTTACCCTTGTAGCCAAGAAGCTCCAGCAGCTTATGGACCAAAAATGTAGGCCTTCAACCTCTGAAAACCAGCTCCAAGAACCTTAGAGTGATGGAGGAAGTGTGTGGTTGTGAGGTGGTGTGTAAAGGGGTCAAGAACCAACACTTATGGAGCTTGGATGTAGAGATAGAGAGAGATACAACTCTTATATGCCTTAGACCAATTATTGGAACCCTTGCAATGGAACAGGAGCTCTTCTTTTATAGAGGAACAAGGGTCCAAGCTTCTTGGAGAAGCTAGGCAAAGGGGTCAAGCTTCTTGGAGAAGCTAGGCAAAGGGGTCAAGCTTCTTGGAGAAGCTAGACAAGGGTTCAAACTTCTTGGAGAAGCTAGAGCAAAGGTGCAAAGGGTTCAAGCTTCTTGGAGAAGCTAAACCAAGGGTTCAAAAGGTTCAAGCTTCCTTAAGAAGCTAAAAACCAAGGGTTCAAAAGGTTCAAGCTTCCTCAAGAAGCTAAAAACCAAGGGTTCAAAAGGTTCAAGCTTTCTCAAGAAGCTAAAACAGGGGGTTCAAAACGTTCAAGCTTCCTCAAGAAGCTAAAATAGGGGGTTCAAAAGGTTCAAACCCCCTCAAGAAAAGGTCTCGGCCAGAAAAGGTGGTTAATCGGCCAACAAAGTTGGCCGACCGACCACAAAATGTGCCGACTGACCACCACCAGTGGCCGGTGGCAAGGAAACAAGGCCGGTGGCCTCAAGCCATGGCCGGTGAGGTGTGGGGATGGCCTACAAGCTATTTCCCACCCTCAGAAGCAAAACAACAAGTGTTTGATGCAAAACCAAACACAAAACAAACAAGTCGAGAGGTCTTGAGGCAAAGCGCGTAGCCGAAACCTCCGAGAACTCAAGACGAACACAAACAGGGATGATCATCGAGTGTTCAAACAATGACGTCCAAGTCTTAAGGACGGTCAAAAATGGGGTGTCTACAGAATTCCTCGGGTTTTGCAAAAATTTGATCAATTGAGAGAAAGAGAGGCATGCTAGGCCCTTAATGAATGAGATCATGCTTGTTAATGTAAGTACTAAGAAGGATCCTGGCTTGATCCAGATTGGCTCCACACTATCTTCAGCGCGAGCGATTTGTCGCTTTCTTAAAAGATTTCAAAAAATGTTTTACGCGATCCTGCGAAGACCTATGTGGAATCGCTCTTGAGATTGTGCAGCCTAGGATCGCTCTCAGCCTCAAGACTCGGCCCCTTGCTTTCAAACCTTGAACTTGCATTCAAAATGTTCAACGGTCAACCACAATGTGAGGCCTGTGTGGCCAGATTTGAAGCAGCCCTCGAACAAGAGGCCAAGAAAGTCGAATCAAGAAGATCATAAGGTCAAAAGAAGCTTGCGAAGCTAGATCAGAAGCACCCCTTTGAACTAGGGGCAAAAGAATTTCAAATGTGCTCGAAGAGTCAAAGATGAAGATCGGCAAGGATGCCAAATCCCAGAAGGGAGGAAAGAAGAAAGTATTGCTGAAGGATAACTGAGTTCCTATCCGCAACACTGGGGGCAATTCAGACCCCATTGGATGGACTCCTGCATCATCAGCGAACAGCAGCCATTCTTTTGGATTCATATGGCTCCGAGATCTTAAACCATTCAACATGGACAAAGCTAAACTTTTACCCTTCAGAGGCTTGCTGGGCCGAAAACCCGGAAGGGCAACCCAGGCAAAAGTTAGAGCAAGAAAAAGAAAAAAAAGATCAAAAAAAAGAAAAATGCAAAGAATGAAAAAAAAATAAAAAAAATAAAGAAAAAAAGAAAAGAAAAGCAGAAAAGATGAAAAAGAAAAAGGAATGAAAAGATACAAAAAAAGAATTGAAAAGAAAAGAAAAACTGAGCTCGCAAGGTTGAAAACCCGGAAGGGTGACCTTAGCAAAAGTTAGAGCGTGGTGAGGGTTAATACACGAGTGTACCTTAACCGGAACTACGTAAGGCTTGATTCCCATGATTGGGATACGTAGGCAACTTCATCCTGAAGTCCAACCACAAACACTTCCAAATCAAGTGTGTCTATGTAATGGTTTTGATCATCCTTGCCTTCTCTGAATCCGATAGTTCGGTTGTGACAACCGAAACTACGTAAGGAAGAATTGAACTTAGAGATTCAAGAATCAAGTTTCTAGATCTCACCTTGACAAGCCAAGGTAAGAATTCAACACTTGGAATGTACAATCATGATGTGTAGGACATGATTTCTAGAGGTTTAAGTTGATTGATATAGGATTTGAGCTAGGAATGAAGGAAGTCAAATCATTGCATACATGCAGGCATAAATCCCCATGTTTTGAGTATGATTTTCAAGAATTCCCTCATGCATGTCTTGAATTCACTTTAATTTTGGGGAGTCATCAAGCTTCAAGTTGTTTTGTAGCATTTGATCATATTTTGAGAAGCTTTAGGCCAAAGAAATTCATGCATGTCATGTTCTTGGATCATTCATAAAATTTTTGTTCAATCTTGCATAATTGGCAAGCCATTGGACCATGATTTCTTGAAACGATCTTTAATTCATGTTGTTTCAAGGGTTTTCATGCATTTCCTCAAGTTTTGGCCCAGAAAAATCGAGTTTGATGCTTTAAAGATTGAGTTTGAGCTTGAAGATCAAATCTGGAAATTCTAGAATTTGAATCCATGCTCAAGCGTGGGATTTCACGCTCGAGCGAGCACTCTGAGTGCGAGCACTTCCACTCGAGCGACCTGATTCCCGCTCGAGCGTGAAATGGTTGTACCCAGAAGTTTGCATGTTTTGCAGCACGCTAGAACGACAGAAATCACGCTCGAGCGAGGGTCTGAGTCTCACGCTTCAGCGAAGATCGAGTGTCCGTCGAGCGTGAAAAGCAAGCAACCAGTACTTTTCGAAGTTTACAGTCTGCTCGAGCGAGGGGAGTCACGCTCGAGCGAAGCCTCACTTTTTGCATGTCCGCTCGAGCGTGGACTCTGTTTTTAGCAAAATTTGAAAAATGTTTTCAAGTACATTCTAACATCCTCATTCCATCCTAGGCACTCCTAGGCCATGTTTAAGACCCCATATGAGGTTAGAGGCTAGAAACACACTAAGAACAAATGAAATAAGTTATGTACAATCCAAGCGTGTGTATTCAATGTATGAATCTGCCATGTTATGTAGGTCACGCGCCTCAGGATAGGTGAATTGCCCACTTCGCCGTCTATTCAGAGCTACCAATTATTTGTGAGTAATAACTTTGTAAAGTTATGTTCAATGTTAAATATTTTCTGAACGCTATGACATGTAATGATTAGTTTCTGAGATGCTATGTTTTGAATGAATAAATGATTGTCCAAAATTCTGAAAGTTATTTTTGGCATCCTTAGCTTCATATGATATGCATCCCTTTATGGGTCATCGGGTTCTTTCATGGGTCATCAGGTCCCTTTTATGGGTCATCAGGTCCCTTTACGAGTCATCAGGTCCCTTATGCGTCATCGAAAACATCTCTGTGCACATGAGTCATCAGAAAGCCTTCATGGCAGTCCCTTGTGGGTCATCGGATTTGTTAATACTAATGGATATGCCACGTACTATGATATGAGATATGTTTAAGTTCTGAATACAAATGTAACCACACCAATGAATATACTCTGTTATGACATCCGACTATGTACAAGACTTTGTTTCTGTATGGACATCATTCAGTAAAATCTTTACTCTGTTATTATTCACTAGGCGATCGCTCACTATTAATATTATGTATGTAGGTGAGCAGGCACATGACCAGGCCCAGAGTTGACGGCCTATGCTTCAGTTTTGTCAACCAACCTTTGTGCCTCCCGAGGAGGTTCTGAATGAAGTCAAGTTTAGTGGCTGCTTTTGTAATCATGTTAGACTATGTTTATACCATGTTGTATTTGGACAAGATTTCTGATAACATGTACTTGGAGTGATGTGAAAATATGGTATTTATGTCGCCACTCACAAGTCTATAGAAGTTTTAAGTTATCTGTTCCATGTATGTATGCACAGCTCTATGGACTTTGTATGTATAGTATATTTGCTTCCGCAGTCCCTACTATATGTTATTATGTCAACAGGCCTTTGGTAATCCAAGGATTACTGGCCGGTTACGATGCTAAACCCATGGGGGCGAGTTCGGGTCGTGACACTCTTGCATAAGGGCAAATATGTAATAATGGTGTATGTCTTCCAACCCCATTTCTTTCTCCCTTTTATTTACCCGCTTATAATGGTAGTGCAGAGCATCATATTTCTTTATCATTTCTCATGTTTGCATACACTCGTCTCACATGCATTTTGGTTCGGCTCATCATACTAACCAATGTCGATTTCAAATTCACACTCGAATACGTACTCTATGGCACGCCTTGAATTGATTCATATGACATGCTAGTTGTCGAACTCATTATTTACATAATGTGTGTGTTGCATTAGTCATATTGCATTGTCTAGAAGTAAGCATTTCTTGTAATTATTTTGTTTCATTTGGCTTACCTTGGAGTGCTATGTGAGCATTTCTTCCTTTAGCATATTGCATACGTGTGATTGTTGCCATATCGAGCATGCTTTCTATGAGGCTAAATGCTTAAGTGATATACATGTTTGAATTCCAGTCGATGAAGGCCTTTTTACCTAACTTGGAATAAATTGATTAATGTAAAATACGAGCTCGTTTTTTCCAAGTGAGATGTATTCAAAACACTTTTTCAAAACAAACATAAAATCAATAAGTTCCAAATTTTGTGAAGTGGTCTATACTTGTGTACATCACCTAGTAAAAATAGCATAATAAAACCAGAACAAGAGCATATAAGGTAAATAAAAATCACATCATGATTAGTAGAGGCTGATCTTTGATCGGGTGAGTGGGGTGCTCAATTCATGACCTTCCCCTCTCATACCTAAGTTCCTGAGCCGAGATACTTTGGTGACGGATAAGTGGCCTTTAACACCAGTCTCGGGTTTCCTAAATTTTTCAAAAATATTTAGGTGGCAACTCTATAATCTAGCAAAGCAGTTCATTTTTGGCATTTGATTCAAACATCGATTTTTCAAAAGATTACTGGATTTGGACTCATTTGTGTTTATCTATTTCACATTGCGTTTGTAAAATCATATTCAGAACCGCGGGAGTCCGAACTGTAGGGCTAGTCGTATCCGAAAGGAGCACAAAAACAAGCGACAGTTGTGCATGTTGTTCTCCTCTTCTAAGGCCAATCATTGGCCTTGGAGCCCTATCTTGAACCTAACTCAGGCTTACTTATAGGTTTGTTGATCATCTTGTAGTAGTTTGGTGGCTTTGCTTTGTGTAAAGGCCTCTTACCCCTTAACTGATTCCTGACTTCTGGTGGCACAGCCAAGGATGGATATTGCCTAGGATCACTTGGGTAAGCCTTCTTGTAAGTACTAGCTGCCTGTAGACGTCCCCGAATGTCCCAGGAAAATCCTATTTTTTTCATTGGGCTTACTACAGTTTGGACTCAAATGTCACGGTTCTGAATCTAATCCTGCAAAGTACAATGCGAGATCAATAAATCACCAAAGAGTCCAAATCCGGCAAATCGTTTTGAAAAACTGATTTTTAGCAAGAAGTGCCAAACATGGACTGCTTTGCCAAATACAGAGTCGCCACCTAAATATTTTATTTTGGGGGAATTTAGGAAACCTTGACTCGTGCCTAAGGCCACGTGTCCGTCATCACCAAAGTTGCCTCGGCTCGGGAAGTTGGGTACGATTGGGGAAGGTTATGCAATGAGCACCCCCACTCGCCCGATCAAAGATCGGCCACTACTAAACATGATATCTTGTTTTTGAAAACATATGTGCTCTTATTTCGGTTATTAACCTAGAATTACTATGTGATGCGCACAGCATACAAGTATAGACTGGATTGCCTAAGTTGGAACAAAGCATTGCATATTCGTTTTGAAAACGGTTTGCTACTCGCAAGTAGGCTAAAATTCGGATTTTTCCATCCTCAAGTGAGCTTAGAAAACATGGTGATTTGCCACTGTCAAGTGGGCTTAAGACTCCCAATCAATGAATTGTCCCAATTTAAATAACCCAACCTTCACCCACAGGCATTCAGGCAGTTATATCACATAAGCAAATAACATCATGGCAAGCATGCTATCATGGCAGTCACTCACACGCATGCAAGGATACTAAAGCAAAAACACTCACCGAGTACTCCAAGCTAAAACAGAAACTAGTTAGTAATCAATGCATGATCCTAGTTCATGTTAAGATGGCTAATGCAACACATGCAAAATGCAACTAAGATAGGCTTGGCTATTCTAAAATGGCATATGAGATGTTACAGATAACATGTATTCAACTTGGAATTGAAATACAATGCAGTTAGTATGATGCACCGAGCCCGGTGCATGCAAGACAGATGAATGGATGCAATCATGCGAGCATAAGGATGCTAATTGAAACATGCCCTAAAACTAACCATCATAAGCTGGTAAATAAAAGGGAGAAAGACGTGGGGTTGGAAAACATGCATCATACACACGCACACTTATTACAACAGTTGGCCCTCTCGACGGAGGGTCCGAATAAATAATACAACACCAACTAGCTAATCTAAGCTAATCTAATAAACCTGTTATTTACACAACAGAATGAATAATAAGCTACAGCTAATTATTACACAACTCTAATTAATTAACAAACTAACTAAGTAAGCAATTAAACTAGCATGCAAACTACATGAATGTGGACTACCTCAGCTCTACCTTGAATGGTAAAGGATGCATGCATGCTCGAGTCGCCTTGTCGGGAAATCCATCGCGATGCCCCGGCTTGCCTTTGTTTGCAATTGATTTCAGAAATTTGCACAAAGCTCTAGAGAAATGAAACTCCACCCCGGGAAACTGTGGGAAGGCTGCCGACCAGCTTATGGGCATGGGAGACCAACTACCGACCACCTTTTGTGGTGGAAACCAAAGAAGGTGGTCGGCCTGCCAGAAAACCTGGTCGGCCGACCAGTTTCTTCTCCTGGATTTTGTTTTTCTGCAACAAAGGGAAAGAGAGAGGCACGACAAGGTATTCGTAACACATGTGTGCATGACCACTCTCCCCGTCATTGCATAAGCTCTAGGGAGTGTAGTCCTTGACCCTCGGGCCACCAATCACGCATCTCGATGCATGATGGCCAAGGAGTCGAATTGCACGACTCAATGTGAAATGAATGCACATACAAGCACCTAAAGCCAACAACTCCGTCATGGGTACTCAAAAGTGTCGGCGATCGGGAATCGAGGCATGTTTCGTCACTTTGAGTACGAAATGTCCCTCGTTTCCCGTGTTCAGACTAACTCCTATTCCGAACACAATGCAACAAACAATGGCATGCACAATGCGACTTTAAGTATGCAACCTAAATGCTATGCAACTAAGTGATGCAAACATGCAAAGGATGACATGCAAACATCCAACTAGTATACACAATGCTATGAACTAACAATGTATACTCAATGCACGTGGTACTTAGCATACACAATGCACCTAAGAACTAACATACATAATGAGATGAACAAGGCATGCACAATGCAATGATCAATCATGCGACAATGTGGCATACTCAATGCTATGGAGTACAATGGCATACTCAATGCAAAAATGGACTTAAACCAAAATAAATGGGCCTCAGCCACACCCAAATCAGTGGCCAAACATGATGAAAACAAGACTCCAAAACTCATGCTAGCATACACAATGCAAGGACCTAAGCCCAAGGGCACAAAATGCAACTCTACAAAAGCATTGAAAGGATGAAATATGGAATACAATGACACATGTTCCAGCTCTGAAATGACATACAAAATGGCTCTGAATCATGCAAACAACTCACACAATGCATATTGAAAGGCTCAAGTACCGAAGCTAGTGAAGCACATTACACTAGAGGCATGCAAGGCAATGCTCAAATGACAAAACCAACTCCAAATAGACCTTAAGCAGGCCCAAAACAGTGGCAAAATGAGCCAAGATGGTGGCTTGAAAGGCATAAGAATGAAGCTCAATGCAAAGGCTCATAAATGGGGTATAATGACGCAACTTTCAAACACATTGAAAGAGTGACAAACATGAGAATATGGCCAAGAAATAAACTCTAAAATATCATGCCCAATGATGCTAAAACATGCAAACACCTCAAGTTAAGCATGCAAGGGGATTCAAAACTCAAGGCTAAGCAAGGCCATTACACTACAACCATACATGGCAAGCATCATTCGACCAAGGGACCTCAAAAAAGAGCTAAGGCAGCCCAAAATATGAACAAAATCAGTTTGGAGCATGGCCAAAATATGCTAGCATAGAGGGCCAAAACAACATGCATTATAAGCTAGTGAACATGATTTACACTACAAGCATGTGAAACATATGAGAGGCTACCAAACCAGCCAAAAAAAGAATCATGGCATGCCAAATGATGGCCAAAAACCCACTGAAACATGACCAATACATGCAAGAATGAGGTGTTACTTTGATAGGCTATGCAAGGGATTGTTCTACACATGCAAGAGGCAAACAAAAGGTGACCAAACCAGCCATAGAAAGAGTCTAGGAAGGTCCTAAAAGTCACTAAAAAGGGCCTAAACCATGGCTAGGAAGTGTGGAAATATATGCTCCCTTGGAAAGCCAAAAATGCAAGCAAACAAGGCCAAAAGAGAGAGGGTCACCCCTCTTTGATTTTGGCCCTCAAAACCACATGCCAACCACTAAAAATCCGCTGAATTTCAGTGGCTAAAGGGCCAAGAAGAGCTCAATACAAAGGTCTCATGGCATGGCTCAAAACAAGGCTAAATAGAGCATGCAAGAGGGTAGATGACCCCCAAAACCAAAAGAGCCTTAAACAAACATGAAAATCACTTAAATATGAACCTTTTTTTAGTTGACAACAAAGCTCAAATAAGCATGCAAATGAGGCTAAGAGAAGGATCAAAATAATGCTTAAAAGAGGAAAAAGTGATTACCCTTGAAGCTCGGCAAAACCAGCAAACTTTGGGACCAAAAAACCAGCTCTTTAACCTCTGAAAACAACCTCCAAGAACCTCAAATCAATGCTGGAAGTGTATGGCTATGAGGTGTAGTGTAAAAGGGTCAAGAACCACACACTTTTGAACCCAAAATGTAGAGATATAGAGAGAGATATATATTTTTGCCTTAGCAAATTTCAGAACCTGGTTCAAGGAGGGGGAGGGCCTCTCTTATAGACAAACAAGGTCAAAGCTTCTCCAAGAAGATAAAAACTTGGTTGCAAGTGTATGGAGGATCCAGTTTGTGCCTTCCAGCTGGCACAGCTGGCATGCACTCAGACAGACAAAATAGGAGGAACCTGGCCGACCAGAAAAGGTGGTCGGCCGACCACTTCCCCTGGTTGGCCGACCAGGGCAAGTGGTCTCCAAGGAGAAAAGGTGGTCTCCCACCCTTGTACCACCTCCCAAACAAGGAAAACAAGGTTCATGCCAAAAATGAACCAACACGGATGCAAAACGAGAGTTCGGGGGGCAAAGCGCGCGGTCGGGTGCCCCGAAACTGGCTGTTGAGCACCAAAAGTGGCATACAGCCACAAAAGTGGTCTCCCATACCACAGTGTCCCTCTAGACAAAGGAAACAAGGTGTGTTCCAAAAACTGTGCCAAACGGAGAATGTTAAGCGGTCCCGAGCCGAGGCGCACGGCCGACGGCTCCAAAAATCGGAAACTAGTCTCCAAACGGGAACAGTGGCCTACGACCACGAAAAGTAGTCTACGACCACTAAGAGATGGTCTACAAGACCTCTCCCTCTCTCCGGGAAGAGAAAACAAGACTTAGTCTGCAGACCGAGTCAAAGTACAAAGAGTCCTGAGGTCCGGAGGTGAGGCTCTCAGCCAAGAACTCCAAAACCTCGAAACGAGCACAACATGCGCAATCATCGAGTGCTCCATCGATGACGTCTGAGTCTTAAGGTCAGTCAAAAATGGGGTGTCTACACTGCCCTACACTCCTTTCGCATGTCCTTGTAATACTGTTTTTCATCAATTAGAAGCCCTTTCAACCACTTGTAGCTCAACCTGCACCTTGGACACATCCGCTGCATCACTGCTGCTTCAAGTGAGTCATCATCCAACGTATTGGTTTCTTTACTGGAGCCATCCTCTTGGCCTATGAAGCTCTTTCCACTTGCTGGTGAGCCTTGAGTAGCCTTTCTAAACGCTGCTTGACTGGCAACATGCATCTACACATCGACTTCCTCTAGTTCTTTCAAGGAACAACTCTTTTCCACAGCATGAGCATAGAAGTCTGGCACACTAAAAATTGTTGCTGCTTCTCTAATCTTAGGAAATGGGTTTGTGTCAATCCCCATTGCCTTTTCTACTTTGGCCAAAAATTTTAACCTTCTTTTCCGAATTTTCTCTTGAATCCTATCTCGAAAAATAATTCAATTTTTAATTGAGTGAGACCAAGAACTATGCCATTTACAGTATATTTTAACTTTAATTTCTTCTAAAGTTGGGATTTTAACCCCCTTAGGCAATTTTAGAAATTGTGCTTCTAGTAAATGATCAAATATTTCATATGCTTTTGATAAATCAAAAGAATATTTCCTAGGTCTTTCTTTTTAACTTGATGATCACTAGTTGTATCCTTTTGAATTAATGCTTTGAAGGTCACAGGCTCCTTTCCTATGATCTCTGCTGCATCAATTTCAAAGTTATGATTTCTATAATAGGTCCTATAAGATGCATTACCACGATCTTGTTCTTTTTCAAGGAGAGTCTCATCTCTAGTGACCTTATAAGTTAGTCCTACTAGGTCTTGAAACTCTATTGAGTCAAACTTCTTTCGAAGCCTAAACTCTAACCCATTTTGGGCCAACCTCACAAATTCAGGCTCCAATAATATGACCCTACATTTGTTTCATGCTCTCTTGAATCTGGCAATGAATTGAGCAGCCTTCTTATCAGGCCTTTGGCTTAACCTTGCCAAGTCTGCCATAGACACTTCGGGCTCTGTTTAAAAAAATTGGGTATGAAACACCTCTTCCATTTGTTGCCAGGTCTGAATGGAACCAGGTGTAAGATTTGTATACCACAAAAAAGCTACCCCAGTTAAAGAATTTAGAAAGAGTCTCAACTTCATATAGTCATTATTGGTAAATTCACCACATTGCTCTATAAATCTTGGAATGTGTTCAACAGTTAATTGGTTTCCATTCCCATAAAAGAGGGCAAAGTCTGGTATCTTATACCCCCTTGGGAATTCATGCAATCTATTTATCCATTATGGGTAAGGTTTTCTGTAGATAGGGGTCTAGACCCCCCGGGCTATAAGTCCACAAATTTCTCTAACAATGTCAGCAATTTGGTCCCTAGGTACAGCATTTTGTGTTGGTTAGGCCACTATGGGAGGTGCAAACACAAGGTTTGGAGGAACTCCTTGTGCTTAAAGTCCTCTTGGTCCATGTAAAGGCACATTTGGGATTGGTTGTCCTTGGGGAATGGGTTGTCCCTATTGTGCTGGTTGATGTTGAGGGTATGATTGACCCGTTAGGGCAGGCATTTGTCCTACAAAAGGTGCTGCGAAGGGAACCACTGGAGAAGGAACATGTGTTGTTTCTCTTCCAACTGCAGGTATTCCTTCCAAACCCCCGGGTGTAAGTTCAAACACAGGATTAGTGAATACTTGAGTGCCAGACATAGGTTCAAACATGGGATTTGAAAACACTCAAATGCCATTTCCTTGTGTCAGCCTTGATCCACCAATGTGTATGGTTTTGCTGGTAGAAAAAGGTATGCTCTGACTCATTAATGGTCTAGGAGGAGCTTCGTACCATGATTGAGGCACAGGTGATGATCTCTGTGGGAGCCAAACATTAGTAGATGCACAATAGCCAAATAATCACTTAGAAAATCAAGATATATATTATATTCGACTCCATCATGTACGATCCCGAATCCGAATAGACTAATCGGCCATAGAACCAATTGAACAAAAAGCATAGTGTGAATTGGCATACAACAGAAGGGGCCGAACGAACAATCACGCGATGAATTAAGCGTAGGCCCGACCCTGGGGCCCAAAAGCGAATATAAATAGAGGAACATCAACCAAAGAAAGGTATGTAAGAACAAACCGAAGAAACTTAAAACTCAAGCAAACAAGAGACCTATACTAACTTGTCCATCGGAGTGCTAATTCCGACACCCCCAACCGGAGTGTTAATCCTTTTTTCAGGTGGCAATCAGAGGATCAGGAACGACTTTCAGGATCCTAGAGTATTTCCAAACCTACTCCTCCACAATTGGCGCCGTCTGTGGGAATACTCAAGCTTATTCATGGCGAGCATCATAGAAGATCCTCCGATAGTCGCTAACAAAACTACACCAAGAGACGACCTCACTCCAAGAAACATGCTCGGGCCAGAGAATATTGTCGTGTGACGTGCCTTGAACTTTGATTCAGTAGCTCAGACCTTACCCTCAACTTCAATGCATAAGACAATGCAGACGATTATGGATCAGGCAAAGTAAAATAAACAGTGGCTGGAGAACATGATGGCTGAGAATGAGCGCCTACGCCAGGATTTGGCCTTGGAGATGGTTAAATCCCAACAAGGCGCATGCCAAGACCAGGTTCGACCCTCGGGAAAGAAGGATGGTCGCCGACGTCAACTTCAGAAACGCAATAATAATAGTGATTTAGAGTCACCATCCCTAGAGCCCAGAAAGAAAGAGCGCGTTGATGTATCCAGCTCATTTGAAGGAAGTCCATATGTACGGCATAGATGAGGGAGAAGCGATGATTCGGTTGAGGAAGATAAACATGACCCATTCGTGCGACGAATTGCTAGGGCTGTGCTACCCAAAAAGTTCAAGGCACCGTCGTTCACCTTCTACGATGGAAAATCAGACCCCACTGATCACATTCTTCATTACAGGCAAGCGATGACGCTCCATGCTGATGACGAAACCCTCATGTGTCGAATATTTCCAAGCAGTCTGGGACCACTGGCCATGAGGTGGTACTATAAACTGGAGCCGGCACCGATTAAAAGCTTCCACCAACTCCAAAAGTCATTCAGGGCGAGATTCATCACTAATGAGGTCTAGCCGAAGCAAGCCGATTCTCTCTGGGCCATGCAAATTAAACCAGAAGAAACTCTTCGTGAATACTCGGCCCGCTATTGGGAGTGCTTTAATCTGGTAGATGACGCTTGTAATGATTCCATGGCCATTACCGCCTTTAAGATGGGATTGCATCCTGATAGCCCCCTCCGCAATTCATTAACCAGGCGTCCCCCCAAAACCATCTAGGCATTAATGAAGAAGGTTGAAGAATACTGCAAAGTGAAAGATGATGCCCTTCGAGTCAAAGCCGGACGTAAAGCCGTTGAGACGGCCACGTTGGGAATTGTTCAGCCAATTAGTGTCCTGCCATCAAGAAGCCCCGAGCGGCGGAATCGGCCTAAACGAGACAAAAGGCGTGACTCGCGCCGATCAAACGACCAATGTTCACATCGAGCTAATGAACAGTATCAAGTGGATAGCATGCGCACAAGGCGTTCGAGCAAGAAATACACGGAGCTGACAGAGCTGATCAATAAGATTCTATCGAAAGTACAACACCTTCTGTTCTTCAAGTGGCCGCCCAAGATGACGAGACCTCCCGATGCGAGAAGACAGGATAAACGGTGTGAGTATCATAAAGATCATGGTCACAACACCGATAGTTGTTATGCATTGAAAGATCATCTTGAAGAATTGGTGCAAGACGGCCGTCTCACGCAACATGTCCGAAAGAACAATTCAACAAACACAGTAGCTCTACGACCAGAGCTACCTCCTCTTGGTGTAATTCATATAATATACAGCATGCCGGCGTCACCCGAGTTGCATACAGTCCAGTTGCCAACTAGCCCCTATAGCCCAATAACGCCAGCAAAATGACCCTACGACACTAAAAGGATCAACTTTGATGACAGTGATTTAATTAGAGTGACGCACCCCCACATTGACCCCCTCGTCATCGAACTACGTGTAAACAGATTCACCATTGAGCGTGTTCTCATTGACTAGGGCAACACTTCAGAAATAATGTATTACAAAACTTTCATCAAACTTGGTTTTACCGACTTGGACCTGTCTCCGGCTGATTACCCGTTATTTGGATTCAATGTTAACCCGGAGTATCCTTTAGGCAAAATTACATTACCTCTACGGGCCGGCACCAGATTAGTAGACATAGAATTTCTAGATGTCAAGCTTCCTTCGCCGTATAATCTCATTATGAGCAGAACTTGGTTACATACGATGCAAGCTGTGCCAAGCACCTACCACCAACTACTTCGTTTTCCGACTGAATACGGTATCGAACAAATTCGTGGCTCTCAGAAATCGGCGCAAGCATGCTATCTTCTAGCTGCAAAGAGACCAAGAGAACTGGAAGTGCATTCGATTGAGGTACTGGATAGAGAGAGCCTCGAAGACATTGGGAGGATCCCAAGTGAAAAGGCAACCGAAGCCCTGCATCGGGTCGAAATTGACGGAAGTCCTGACAAGTTCTTCATGATCGGCGCTTCCTTGGATAAAGTTGAAAGATAGGAGTTGGTATCCTTCTTACTCGGCAATATTGATGTATTTGCATGGTCCTCATACAAGATGCCAGGAGTGGATCCATCAGTGGCCCAACACTGCTTAAATGTTGATCCGAAATGTAAGCCAATTATTCAGAGAAGTCGGCGGTTAGCTGCAGAGCATACTTTGGTCGTTGTTGAAGAAGTAGATCGGTTACTTGACTCTGGGGCGGTTCACGAAGTAACCTATCCTACATGGTTGTCCAATACTGTGGTCGTAAAGAAGAATAATGGCTCTTGGCGTGTCTGTGTGGATTTCACGGACTTGAACAAAGCTTGTCCCAAGGATTGTTTTCCCCTGCCCAGAATATACCAACTCGTAGATGCAATAGCACATCATCAACGCATGAACTTCTTGGATGCCTACAGGGGCTACCATCAAATTGCCATGTATCCAGAGGATCAAGAAAAAACTGCATTCCTCACCCCAAGAGAAACCTATTGCTATAAGGTCATGCCTTTTGGGCTGAAGAATACAGGGGCAACTTATCAAAGATTAGTGACTGCCATGTTCAAGGAACAACGCGGCCGTAACATGGAAGTATACATCGACGATATGGTGGTCAAATCCAAGGAAAAGCACTCCCATCTAGCCGATTTGTCAGAAACATTCGACATCCTTCGAAAGTACAATATGAAATTGAATGCTTCAAAGTGTGCATTCGGCATCGGATCTGGCAAATTCCTTGGCTACATCGTTAACCACCGCGGAATCGAAGCCAATCCGAGGCAAATCACGGAAATTCTAGAGCTTAGATCCCCTCGGTCAGTCAAAGAGGTTCAGAAGCTGATGGGAATGGCCGCCGCGCTCAACAGGTTTGTCAGTCATTCCACAAATCGCTGCCGACAATTCTTTCATACACTTCGGCAAGGCAGAGCATTTGATTGGAACCCCGAGTGCCAGGCCGCTTTGGACGGCTTGAAGTCTTATCTCCGATCAGTACCACTCTTGGCCACACTTCTGTAGGCGATCCGCTCATTTTGTATCTGGCAGTATCTGACCGAGTGGTCAGCGCCATACTGTTAAGGGAAGAACTTGGGGAGCAGCAACCAGTATATTATGTGAGCAAAGCTATGGCCGACGCCAAAACACGTTACCTTCCATTAGAAAAGCTTATCCTTGCTCTCGTCATGGCTGCAAGAAAACTGATGCACTACTTTCAGGGGCATACCATTAGGGTGCCAACGGAGTATCTTCTTTGGTCAGCGCTTCGCAATGCGGAAGCATCAGGGCGCGTTTTGAAATGGGCTCTTGAACTCGGCCAGTATGATATCCAGTTTATACCCAGAACTTCCATCAAAGGGCAAGTGCTTGCCGACTTTTTAGCTGAATTCATAGGATCCCTCACCGACTTTAAGTCTGATCAAGTGAAAACTAAACCCAACTGGAGAATGTATGTTGGCGACCTTTAGCAGATGTATTGTGACGGGTCATCCAACCAGCGTGGTAGTGGGGCTGGCGTAGTAATCATGACCCCCAAAGGGGCAATAATCAAACAGGCCGTCAAACTGGGGTTCGACACATCGAACAATGAGGCCGAATACAAAGCACTGTTAACCGGCTTACGAAATTCACTTCACCTCGGTGCGCGGCGTCTGCTTGTTTTCTGTGACTCAAAGCTAGTAATCAACCAATTGAAAGGGGAATATGCAGCCAAAAATGACCGCATGGCAGCCTATATGAAAACTGCGAATTCTTTGCTCGTGAAATTTGATCACCACGAACTGAATCAAATAGCTTGGGATCAGAACACGTATGCAGACGCCCTTGCTTGCTTAGCCTCTGCCATCAACTCAGAAATTAAGCGGACAATCAAAGTAGGGTTCGTCCCAGAGCTGAGCATTGCCTCTTCAAAATTAGTTCAAGTCAACATTATCGAACCGGGTCCAAGTTGGATAGACCCTATCGCCGTATTCCTATCTTCAGAGCAGCTCTCGACGGATAAGAAGGAAGCACACAAACTGCGAAACAAAGCCCTCCAATACTATTTGGATCCACAGGGAAAGCTCTACAAAAAATCTCTCTGTGGGCCATACTTAGAATGTGTTCACCCAGATAAAGTCGAGGAACTTCTGTCTGAAATACATAAAGGCAGTTGTGGTGCCCATTCGGGCGGACGATCTCTGGCCCATCGAGCCGTCACGTAGGGGTATTATTGGCTGACCATGTGAACCGATGCCGAGTGTTATGTCAAGAAATGTGAGTAGTGCCAGAAGTTTTCCCCCCTAACTCATCTGCCTGCTGAGGAGTTAAACTCAATCACTAGTCCTTGGTCGTTCGCTCAATGGGGGCTTGATATCGTTGGATCATTACCACGGGCACCAGGCAACAGGCGATTCCTAATTATTGCAACGGATTATTTCACAAAATGGGTCGAAGTTGAGGCACTAACAAATATTCGAGATTCCGACGTTAAGCATTTTGTATGGAAAAACATCATAATGAGATTTGACATACCCCGAGCACTTGTTTCAGACAACGGTACCTAGTTTGATTGTGGCGTGTATCGAGAGTTGTGCAACACTTATGGCATCTGGCCCTACTTTTCCTCACCGGCTTACCCCCAAAGTAATGGTCAAGCAAAGGCCACCAGCAAGATTATTATGGATGGCATCAAGAAAAGGCTGGAGAAAGCTAAAGGCAAATAGGTCGAAAAGTTGCCCAGCGTACTGTGGGCACATCACACTACTCCAAGGCGATCCACATGGGAAACGCCGTTTGCTCTGTACTTTGGAACCCAGGCAATCATCCCCCTGGAGATCGGACTTCCAACCTTGAAATCAAAGGTTTTTGACATGGGCCGAAATGACATGATGTTGGCCTTGGACTTGACTCTGATTAAAGAACGCCGAGACCGTGCCCTTGTTTCCATGGCACAGTACCAGCAACAACTTGCTAAATCATATAATCAACGTGTCAGCTACGCCATTATACACCAGGAGAGTTGGTCCTCAAGAAAGTGCTTCTCGCTGCTACGAATCCCGCTGGCGAAAAATTGGATTCCAACTGGGACGACCCCTACCAGATTAACTCAATCGCAAGGACAGGGGCATATCGACTCAAAGACATGGATGGAAAAAGCTTGCCGCGTCCGTGGAATTCCACACATTTGCGCAAATTTTATCATTAAGTAAACTTGTATGGCACGACAGCTTGTTTTGATTTTACACCGTGTACATATTTCTTTTTTTTAATATAATGTTCTCTCTCTTGCCCAGTGAGTTCTGGTTATGTCAAGACTCCGAATTCAGAGCACCCTTCATAGAAATCACAATTGGCCAACACAAAAAAGGCTCTGAATTCAGAGCGCCCTCCGTGAATGACACATTTGGGCCGAATAAGCCTCCGAATTCGGAACGTCCTTCATGGCAATCGCGATTGGCTAACACAAAAAAGCCTCCGAATTCAGAGCGCTCTTCATGAATGACACGTTTGGGCCGGATAAGCCTCCGAATTCAGAGTGCCCTTCATGGCAATCACGATTGGCCAAACACAAAAAAGCCTCCGAATTCGGAGCACCCTTCGTGAACGACACGTTTGGGCAAAATAAGCCTCCAAATTCGGAGCGCCCTTCATGGTAATCATGATTGGCCAAACACAAAAAAGCCTCCGAATTCGGAGCGCCCTCCGTGAATGACACGTTTGGGCCGAATAAGCCTCCGAATTTGGAGCGCCCTTCATGAATGACACGTTTGGGCCAAATAAGCCTCCGAATTCAGAGCGCCCTTCATGGCAATCACGATTGGCCAAACATAAAAAAGCCTCCGAATTCGGAGCGCCCATCATGAATGACACGTTTGGGCCGAATAAGCCTCCGAATTTGGAGCGCCCTTTGCGGCAATCGCGATTAACCAACACAAAAAAGCCTCCGAATTCGAAACGCCCATTGTGAATGACACGTTTGGGCCGAATAAGCCTCTAAATTCAGAGCGCCCTTCATGGCAATCGCGATTGGCCAACACAAAAAAAGCCTCCAAATTCATAGCGCCCTTCGTAAATGACACGTTTGGGCCGAATAATCCTCCGAATTCGGAGCTCCTTTCGTGGATATTGCGATTGATGTAAAGTAGTAGACATAACTTAATCTACAAGCATTGACCGAAATAACATATAGATATTCAGAATAATATGTTTTATTCAATAGATCATGAGTACATGCTTTACATAAAAAAATAAATAAATAAATAAAATAACATAAAATGTACACCAAAAATTATTCAGCTCTGCCCTCGTCATCAGTCTTCTCAGCTTCGAAAGCCTCGAACGGAAAAGTATAACTCTGATATAAGGGTGACGCTAGATCAACGCCCGCGGCCTGAAGAGCCTTGATCCATCTATGCTTAAATCCGCGATTTTCGCATCGACAGACTTCCTCAGCTAGTTTTTCCTTCATCTTCTCTATTCCAATTTTTCGGCCGTCATGGAAGCCTTTTTCATAGGACCTAGCCTTCGCATATTCTATTGCAAACATACTGGCCGTCTCCCAGTCGGCAATCGCGTGATCCAGAATTTGGTGATTTACTCGCTCCGCGACAATCGGATTTGCTTGACTTGCCGAATGAGTCTCAGAGGTGTTAGCTTTTTTTAGCTCATTTTTGGCCTTTTCCGCACGGGCTTGCAAGCTCTGAATACGAGCATCCCTTTGCTCTATCTATCTTCGTGCGGCACGAAGGCGCATGCTGATTTCATAGGAGGTATACAAACCCTTCACTGCTCCATGAACGCCCTCCTGAAAAACTTCATAATCAGCCCGGCCGACCATAGACTACTAAACTTCTAGCAGAAAAATCTGTCGAGCGAACTCGACTGCTACATTTGGGTCACGGATGATGGAATCCGCTTCCGTCGGTTTGCTCCCAACAAAAACCGAAAAACTCAATGGGCAAGGTGTCGCACTGGTTTCACCTCTCGAGCGAGGGGAGTTACCTCGTTGCTGTTTTTCCTTTCTGGGTGACCTACTTCAGTGACGTGGGAAATGGCGCTTCTCACGCTCCCTCTACGTCCTACTCCCCGTGCGCGTAGGCTCGCCACCTCGATTCATCTCTGCGTCCAGTTCCGCCAGTGTCCTACCTTCTCCTCTGCTGTTGAAGAATAGTCTTCTTGCCATCCACAGTTGTCCACACTGCTCTTTTTCCTCTCCCAATTTGTTGGATTTGAACGCAATAATGGCACCTCCACACATGCAGCCCCCGCCCCATATATTGATTACGAAGGCAGCACTCCCGAGGCGATCTCATTAATGCTTGCATTCAAGGCCTTGCGCCGATAAGTTCATGTGCCCCAGCCGTTCCATGAACCACCGATATTCGGCATTCCAGTTCATTCCTTAACTGGGGTAAGGGCAGATTCATTAATCTTAGCGGCTAAAAATTTGTTAATCTAATTGGCCAAATTTCAAGGCTTTGCGCCGATAAGTTCTTGTGCCCCAGCCATTCCATGAACCACCAATATTCAGCGTTCCAGTTCATTCCTTAACTACGGCAAGGGCAGATTCATTAATCTTAGCGGCTAAAGATTCGTTAATCTAATCGGCCAAATTTCAAGGCCTTGCACCGATAAGTTCATGCGCCTCAGCCAATTCATGAACCACCGATATTCGGCATTCCAATTCATTCCTTAACTGGGACAAGGGCAGATTCGTTAACCTTAGCGGCTAAGGATTCGTTAATCTAATCGGCCAAATTTCAAGGCCTTGCGCCGATAATTTCATGTGCCTCAGCCAATTCATGAACCACCGGTATTCAGTGTTCCAGTTCATTCATTAGCTGGGGTAAGGGCATATTCATTAATTTATTCGGCTAAATTGAAAAGATACGCAGCTATCTAATCGACATCTATTTAATCGGATGTTTAATTTACTCATGATCTTACATTCTACTAGATTGTTAACTAGCACATGCAATAGACAGAAAAGCAAAAGAAATTTTCATTAATAAATTGAGTACAGAGTAGTCATTTTACACATGAAAATTACCCTACATTTAATTTCTAACCGAAGTAAATAAACAAAAATCTACTAACAAAAATCTACAAAAACTATGCATGGAAAATGCCTAACAAAAATCAAAATGTCTCTCTAGTCAATCTTCAGGGTCAGACTCCAGCAGCTCAACGTCCACCTGCTCATATGGAATCGGTTGCGCCAATGTCACATTAGCGGCAGTGAGGGCTTTGAGCCAACCATGTTTGAAGCCCCGATTCTCGAATTTGGGTACTGCCTCCACATAGTTCTCCAAGGCGGCGTCCTTTCCAGCTTGGAACGCTTTGGAAATCTCGGAGTCGGCTATTTTCTTTGCCTTCTTCGACTCTTCCAAATCGGCTTCCAGTTTGGCAATCTCCTTGGCTAACTTGAGCGCGTCTTCACTCGCATTTGTCCTCTCTTCGGCGGCCAACCTGAGCTGGTTAGAACTCTTCGCTTTTTCTACCTCAGCGTCGGCTCTTGCATGCTCCTCCGCCGCTCTTGCCGCCTCGGACTCGACCCTTTCAGAGGCCTCCACGGCCTTGCTCTTCTCATTTTCAACTTTGATTTTCAAAAAGTCGATCTATTCGATAACATCATGTTGAAAAAAAAGGAAGACTGCAGATAAGGAATTATAGTTTAAAAAAAAATAATAATAATAAAAATAAAAATAAAAATAAAAAATATATAGGCAGAAGACTGCAGATAAGGCTCAAGTCACGTACCAATATGGCCGATTGAGCAGCTAATGTTATTGACATCAAATCTGGCTCCGCCCAAAAAGTCGGTCTATCAACCGGCAGGGAAATTGAGGAAGCCATGCTCAAGGCCACAGCTGGATCTCTCAGAGCTGACGCAATTGGCACATTCTTTATCCTTGGTTGGACAATGAATAGCACAATCGAGTCTGACTCCTCCAAGCGCGGCCGTTTATCGGTAAGTATTTCCTCAGGGTCAGCTTCACGCTCGACGAGATGCTTTTCCCCCCTCTGCTCAGCCTCCTGATCCAACTGTTCGCTTATTTGCTCCGTCTCGGCCATTTCAACCTGCTCTGTCTCGGTATCCGATGGAGAAGACTCATCTACGACAATAAGGGGAGGTTCAGATCGGTTGGTCTCGGCCCTCCTCTGGGCGGCCATC
Organism: Camellia japonica; assembly: GCA_030407325.1. Classification (NCBI taxonomy): domain Eukaryota; kingdom Viridiplantae; phylum Streptophyta; class Magnoliopsida; order Ericales; family Theaceae; genus Camellia; species Camellia japonica. Next base: position 167,710,327 of record JAPPVO010000032.1, read on the forward strand.
TGTTCGGCATTTTTCCTCCGGGCCAGCAGTGTAAGTGACTCCCCAGCCATGTTCTCAAGGTACGCGCCGCGAAGGTCCCTAAGTCGGTAAAAATATCTTCAAAGGAGACGTCCCCTCAGCCTGAAGTGGATAGAGGGTTGGATTGATTAAGGCCGGCTTTTTCAAAAGCCAAGTTCAGAGCCTCGTCAACTTCTTCGGCTTCCAAAGTGGACTGATTCGACTGTTCAAGGACTTCTTCAGATACTTGTTCTTCCGCCTACTCCGAATCAGAAGCTTCAAAACCAATCTGCCTGAGGTTTTTGAAGTTGGGGAAGACCCTCGGAATCAGAATGTTGTCTGCGGCCGAAAAGGTTGCGTAAGTCGGCTCGTATTTGAGAAGTATATGGGCCGCCCTCTTTTGCTTCTAGAGGTTTGGACGACCAAAGAACTGGAGTGCGGTTTTGATTTCCGCAAGCATAGCGTCGTCGACCGAAACCAAAACTTTCTTCAAATCGTTTCCTGCATAAATAAAACGATAAGTGCATGGAAGGAAAGCCAAGTAAATATATAGAAAATACATGTAAGAAACTATACGACCACCTGGTTCGCCTTTTCGTCTAGGCACAGGATCTAGGCGATCTTCACCCTCGCCGAATTCCCAGTTGCCTCGGATAATGACCATGACATTGTCAACTCGCTTGCCAGAGCTGGCAAGCATAGTCACCAAATGATGGTCGGTGTCCTTAGCTCTGAGAAAGTAGCGCACCTGCCGGCCAGAAGAATTGTCCAAGGCATAGCAATGCCGAATGGCAGGGATACCAAGATTGATCCTAAGGCGTCGGTTCAACTTTACAATTCCCATTATGATTTGGTAAAAATTTACATTAGGTTGGAAAGGGATTAGACCCCAATGGCGAAGGACGGCCCTTAAAAATGGGTGAAGGGGGAAACAGACTCCGCCCTTAGCAATTGATAGGAGAGGAAAGATGATTGTACTCTCATCAGTCCTCTCCATGCTCTTTGCCACAAGTGAAAGGTGGACGTCATCAGGAATGGCAAAATGGCATCGAAAACCAGAAACTCAATCCGCAAAAAGAAAGGCTTTCAAATGTTTGGCCATCTGTAGACACCCCATTTTTGACCGTCCTCGAGACTTGGACGTCACCGTTTGAACACTCGGTGATTATCCATGTTTGTGTTCGTTTGGAGTTCCCAGAGTTCTCGGCTACGCGCCTTGCCTCAGGACCTCCGAACTCGATCGTTTTGTGTCTGGTTTTGCACCAAACACTTGTGCTTTGCCTTGGAGGGGCAGGGAATGCCTTGTGAGGCATCCCCACACACCACCGGCTGTGGCTAGAGGCCACCGGCTGGCTGGTGTGGCCACCGGCACTATATTGTGCCGGTCGGCACTCTTTTTGGCAAAATGACCATTTTGCCCTGCCGACTGTTGTGCAGCTACTTTATCAGATATTTTTAGACAGCTGTATCACTTTTTGCTCCCCTCCATACACGTGTATGGAGGGATGAGCCTTTAGGCTTGCTTAACTTGTAAGTTTTCATGCCTATAAGGAGAAGCCTCTTCTCTTGGCTCAAGGGTTAGCAAAACTTAGAGAGTTAGAGGAAAAAAGAGAGAGAGAAGCTCTGGTTTTTCTAGGGTTTGAGTTGCATACACCTTCTATCTCTATCCTTCTCTTGTGTGTCTAGGTGTTTTGTGCCTTACTATTGCACACAAACACCTAGTGTCTCACCTTCTCCTTGCAACTGAGGTTCTAAGGGCTGGTTTTTAGTGTTCTTGACTGGTTTGGAGCTCAAGGAACCAACAACTCCAACCTTTGTGAAGAAAAGCTTCAAGGGTAAGAAACTTACTTTATTTACCCCATTTTTGCACTCCATTTTTGCCTAGTTTAACACAGTTTTTGAGCTTAGTGTTTGGCACAAAAAAGTTCTGTTTTTTAACCCTCTTTGTTGTATATTAAGAGTGTTTAGTGGTTTGGGTAGATTTAACCACCCTTAGGCCTTGAAAAAGGCACTTTTTGTGCTATTTTGTGAGAGATCCGAGATTTTGGTGATAGGATCTCTTCACCACTGAAATCTTGAGGGATTTTAATGGTGAAGAGCATGCCTTGAAGTCTCAGCAAGGGGAGGGCCACCCCCTCTCCTTGGTGTCCTTGAAAAGGGCAAACTTTGCTTCCTTATGGAGCTTCATGCTTGAGTGTGTGTTGAGCATGTTTGACTTGTTTTCCATGCTTATATTTCCATGTCATAACATGATTCCAAGTTGGTTTTGGTCTCCTATGCATGCTTAGTATAGTTGCCTTGTAATACCCCCTTTATGCCTTAACATGCCTAGGTTGTGTGCCTTCATTTCTAGCATGTTTTAGGCTTGTGTTTGTGAAGAATATGTGCTCATATTACCATGTTTTAGGTCTGTCCATAAGTATTTTGGTCAATCTTAGCATGTTTAATATAGCCCCTTTGCATTTGGCTTGTTGGCCTTTAAGAGCATGAATGTGTAGCATGCTTTACTTGCATAGTTTTTGGTGGTTTGGAACCATTTCATGTGCTATTTCAGTCCCCTAGAGGTGCTTGTATGTTTACATTGCATGCTTCTTTGTGACTTCTTAAGCTTGTGTTGCATGCCCCATGTTTAGGCCTTGTTGCATGCCTTAGATTTCATGCCTCTTAGATGCCATCTAAGTGGTCCTTTGGGCCTAATTTGACATGCTAAAAGTCTGTTTTGGGTTGATTAATGCATGCCATAATTGCCTTGCATAGGTGTGGTTCAATGCCCCATTGACTTGTATTAAGCCTAGACCATTTGCATGCCTTGTTTGGCATGCTTTATTGCATGATTTAGCATCATGTTTTTGCATGAATTTCAGAGCCTTTAATGCATGTTAGTTGTCCATGTTTGGCCTCTTTAAGTGTGCTTGAATGTTGCTTGTTTATGCCTTGGGTTTGGTACCTTAACATGTGCATGTGTGTGTGTGTGTTTAGTCCCCAATTGTAGGCATTTTGGCTACTAATTTTAGGCCTTTTTGAGTTGCCTAATTCATGTCTAAGTCTATCATTTCATTGGTTTGCATGCTTTCCTTATATGCTTGTTTGTATGCTTGCATAAATGCATTGCATAGTCCATGTTGCATGCCTAGTTAACATGCTTAGGGCTTCATCACATTGACATGCATGCCAAGTCTCTTGAAGTGAGTTTGATAGAGGTTTGGTACCCTTTTGTGCCTATGTGATTTGCATTCATTTGAAATCAAATTTGCACTCTTGGTTCTTAGGGCCATCATGCATGGAAATGCGTGATTGGTGGTCCGAGAACCGAGGCACATCCCCCTTTGAGTCAAAAATATGATAAGGATTGTGTTTGGTGCATACATGCTTTGAATCACATTGCCATGCATTTTGTTGCCCTCTGCTGCTGTGAGTTGCAGGTTTTGCAGGCATTTTGTGCCGACCGGCACTGTTTAGTGCCGACCGGCAGTGAATTGGCAGCCGATAGCTTCACTCAGTGCCGGTGGCCACATCTTTCAGCCGGTGGTGTTGTACCCCAGCCGGTGGTACTCCCCAGTGCCCGGAGAGGCACTCCTGGGACTTTGGCAATTTTCAGAGGAGGATAGCAGGGAAACAGAGGCACACTTGCATGACAGTGCGATTCTGAGCGAATCCCGGGCGCGCGACACATTTGGGCCCTCCTCCCGAGGCATTTACTGTTTTAATTAGATTAATTATTTGTCTAATTAATTTAGTGAATTTGTAATAATTAATTAGCTTGCGTAGTTAATTAATCTGTATTATTATTTTGGTCCCTCCGAGTGAGGGCGAATTTGTAATAAGTGTGGGTGAGTGGGTGTATGTCTTCCAATCCCCATTTCTTTCTATCCCTTTTATTTACCTGCCTACGATGGTAGATTAGGGCACGTCTATTTCAGCATACCTTATGCAATGCATGCGTGCATCCATGCATTTGTTTACATACACCGGGCTCGGTACATCATACAAACTGCATCGTACTTTCAATTCCAAATTGAATACGTGATAGTTGTTGCATTTCATGTGCCATGCTTAGGATAGCCGAGCTTGTCTAGATTACATTCCGTATGCGATGCATTAGCCACTTAACATGAACTAGGTCATGCATGATTTGCTAACTAGTTTCTTGTTTTGGCACGGAGTACGATGTAAGTTTTTACGCTTTAGCATATCGCATGCGTGTGAATGTTTGCCATGACAGTATGCTTGCCATGCGGCTAAGTGCTTAGGTGAGATAAACTGTTTGAGTGCCTGTGGGTAGAGGTTGGATTGCCTGAGTTGGAACAAACTCATTGAAATCCGTATTTTAGCCTACTTACGAGTAGCAAAAACTAACACGTTTTTCGAAGCAAAACGGATATGCAATGTTTATTTCCAAGTTAGGCAATCTAGTCTATACTTTTGTGTTGTGCGCATCACATAGTAATTCTAGGCTAATAACCGGAATAAGAGCATGTAATGTTTTCAAAAAAGGATATCACGGTTAGTAGAGGCCGTCTTCGGACCGGGCGAAAGGGGGTGCTCATAGCTGACCTTCCCCGATCGTACCCAAGCTCCCGAGCCAAGATCACTTTGGTGATGACGGACATGTGGCCTTCGGCACCGAGTCAGGGTTTCCTAAATTCCCCATTTTAAAAATATTTAGGTGGCGACTCTGTAATCTGGCAAAGCAGTCAATGTTTGGCACTACTTTTCAAAATCTGTTTTTCTTCAAAACGATTTGCCAGAGGTGGACTCTTTGGTTCAGATTAAGAACCGTGACAATTTGAGTCCTTGAACTGTAGTGACCCCAATATGAACGGAACGGGACTTAACCCTTCCGGGGCGTTCGGGGACGTCTACACCATCCTAGCCAGTTTAGGGAGTATGCTAAACTAAAAACAAACAAGGAAATGGGATTCGAAATGGGGGAGAAGAGAACTTACAAGAAGTAGAGAAGATAATGAGAAACGGGAAGAAGTTGTAGAGGTCGCGAAATGTAGGTGTTATACTGAAAGGCGAATCAGAAACTTTGAGTATTCAAAAAACATACATTCGAAGGGACAAAGTTTTAAATCGTATTAAATGAAGGAAGCGTACGAAGGGACGGGAAATTGTAATGATGATCAAAAAGCATATGCGTTCTGACACTTACGTTGGAATGAGGTTAACCGCTAAATTTTTGTTTTGACTTTTCAAGTTCGAAACCAAACACACCAACTAACTGGTGTTAGTAGGATGTTTGGAGGGCAATTGTGGGAGCCGAATATCAGTAGATGCAGAATAGCCGAATAATCACTTAGAAAATCAGGATATATATTATATTCGGCTCCGTCCTGTACGATCTCGAAGCCGAATAGACTAATCGGCCATAGAACCAGTTAAACAAAAAGCCGAGTGCGAATTGGCATACGACAGAAGGGGGTGAATGAACAATCAAGCGATGAATTAAGAGTGGGCCCGACCTTGGGGCCCAAAAGCGAATATAAATAGAGGAACATCAACCAAAGAAAGGTATGTGAGAACAAACCCAAGAAACTTAAAACTCAAGCAAACAAGAGACCTATACTAACTTGTCCGTCGGAGTGCTAATTCTGGCACCCTCGACCGGAGTGTTAATCCTTTTTTTAGGTGGCGATCAGAGGATCAGGGATGACTTTCAAGATCCTAGAGTATTTCCAAACCTACTCCTCCATAGTCTCTCATGATTTTGATTATTAGCTTGACCCCTAGTTTGCCCATTATTTTGTCTATTACTTTGCATAGGTTATTTATCTCGAGCCAATCTTTGCAAAAGTAAGTTCATATTTTCTTCAGCCTGGCTAATGACATATGGTTGATAGGAGTTCATTCGATCCAAAAAGAATGTTGCCCATCTTTCCATTGTATGCATTAATTGTTGTCTCATAACATCAACCAATCCTTCCCACGGATTTGCTGGTTGGGCAGATGGAACAATTGAAGGTCTAGTTTCTTGGCCTTGTCCAACATTTTGGACTTGTGTTGCATACCCTGAAATACTGGTCTCTTTGACCAATTGTGCAGGACCACTTGAAGCAGGCACATCCACAGCATATAACTCAACATTATCCTTTGGGTTATGTACTTTTAAATCTCCTTCTACACCTTCTTTGAGGCGTTTATTTTCTCATTGTCTCCTACATCTAGCCATTATAATGAAAGTCCCACTTGGCGTGCCAAAAATATATGTTGGCTTTTTTGGCTTTTGAATGTTAGAAATGTAATTAGAGCATGCCAGCAAGGATCAATAAGTCCTTACAGAAATAGTAAATGCCAACCAATTAATCAGGCAATTGCTTCGAAGTTCTTTTAACCTCATTGAAGATGATTTTTACTGGTGGCTTGTTTTAGGAGAAAATTCAGAAGAATTAATCAAAAAGTAAAAAAAGGAGGGAGAAAACAATGTCAAAATTTAAATTTCATTAAGTAAACAAATGTTTACAATAGTACCTTTACACTTCCACAACTTTGAAGGAGATTACAGCAACGAACAGACTAACTTAGAACTACTCCTGAGAAACTAAAAGGCAATGCGGGAAAGTAAAGAATTGGAATGTAAAGAACTGGAATGTGAAGAATTGGAAAAATAAATAACAAGGAAAGTAAAGTAAAATAAAATAAACTGGTTTCTGGATATAATCCCCTTCCACTATCAGCTTTCTCCTCTATTTATAGGCTCTGGTAGTAATTGTCGAAATGGCTGATAATTGTCGAAATGGATGATAACCGTCGAAGCAACCTCCATGATCATAGTTTTCAAGCATTTTGCCTCCACTAAGCCATTGCTTGCAGTTGGGCTTCCCTTTTGAATTTGAATTTAAATCCTCAAGAACTGTTTAACCACATTATCTTGCTCCTTTCGATTGTTCCAGTACTTCGCAGATCCATTGCCATTGATATAGCTTTGCCACATGTCCTTTGATGACTGGAGTCCTTTACTAATTCCTCAATTTACCCCTAATAGACCACATGTCATGCTGTGATTGGTTGATACAAAATATATGGTCAACAGATTGAAAGTTATATTAATTGGATCAAAAAAGAATCAATGTTAAATAAATTACTAATTCTCTGTTAATTACAATAAATAATAACAAATCAATAGTATTATAGATAATGCATTTATTGCATTTATAGTATTATAATTTAAATGAGCAACAAAATTATATTTCCACCCATTATTTTGTTTATTATTTTACTAGTTTTACAAATAAGAAAAAGATAAATTAATTTGTAGAAGAGTAAGTTAATGAAAATATTAGCATTGATGGCTTTTTAATGCCGATTAAAGTGCAGATTATTCATTTTTCAAGTCTAAAACAAAAATGTTAAAGACTTCAAAAATTCTACCAAATGTCTCATATGGGTGTGGGACCCATATGCGGCCCACATTTGTGTGGGTCCCACACCTATGTCAGACATTTGGTAGAACTTTTAGTAGAATTTTTGGAATTTCTAACATTACTCAATCTAAACGGATGTTGATGTATTTTTATCAAATAGGAGGTGTTTGTGATTTTCGATTGAATAGGAAAATAACATTTTCATTAGAAAAATTAAAGGTAATGGTGACGAATAAAGGTTCGGTTGATTTAGCATCCAAAAGTTGAAGGGCTTTCATGCCATGTTGGAAATGTTAGAGATATTCGTGAACTTTTTAGTTATAAAATATTAGTCGTATTATTAAATTTTACCTTTTGGTTAATTTTTTTTTTTTTAGAATTTAAAGTAGGGGTGTTCGTGGCTCGAATATGTTTAGGTGGCCTTTCATCCATCATTCATTTGAATTTAAGCGGATTGAAAAAAATCAAATTACATTTGTCCACTTAATTAATGGATGCGGATTGAGTGGGTCGTGCGATTTGGAGGGTGCATATAGATCGATTTGGCAGTTTGAGTTTTACTATTTTATGCTTTTTTAAAAAACTATTTTAGAGTAGTTTTTTTACTATTTTATGCCTTATTTGAGTCCAATTTTTTTATTTTTTATTTTTATAATTAAAATAAAGGCCAAACTTTCATATTTCATAAGTAGCTAATATCATTACTAAATAAAATGTCATTTTTTTAACATACAAAATATAAAAACATAACATCATTTTCTTAACTAAAGTTGGCGGATTATGTTGGATCAGGTGGGCCTCTCATCTGTCATCCATCCTATCACAGGTAGATTTCAAAAATCCCAATCCCCATCTGTCCTCCCATACTATTAAAACTACTTAAAAGTTTGTGGATTGGGACGGGTCGATCAATTTTGACGAATCGATCGGGTCCGTGAGCACCCCTAATTCAAAGTGTGTAGTTTTAGTCTGTTAGAAATTGGGCGCCCATGTGGCATGACCCTTTGAACCTTTTGAACCTTATCCATGTAAGTTTGAATTTGAATTCAAAACTTATTTGGGTAACCATTCAGGATATTTATATCTATCACATCAATAGATATGGATAGATGGATAGAGAGATATTGGTTGTTATATATTTGATTATATACATCTGATATGATGGGAATAATATATTGATATCAGATACGTTATGTGGTTTTTACCCATAACCTTTTTTTCCCAAACTCTCTCTCTAACTCTCTCCCATATGAGAACAATCCAGCTTCTGCACTGTGACTTGTGTGGGTGATACTCCTTTTGTAGTATCACTCCACTGCTAAGTTGGTTGTTCACATCTTGGAAGCACGTGATTTACCCACAACATTCTTCGCTTTAGGCTCTACTAAAAAGTATGACTATGAAATTTTTCTCGCTGCGTCATAATACTTTATGATTTACATTGGTATTAGAGCCAATATGGGTATTTTCGTGCTTATTTTTATGCATTAAAATATGTGTATATTTTTATATAAATATATATACATGATATATGCATGAATATTAATAAAGGAGGAAGATGTCCACTCTCATTAGATTAAGAGCGTAAAATACCTCATTTTTATGTTCATTAAATGTCATTTTTAATGCCATAAATGCATTTATTTTGGAAAATGGAGTCTGGCAGTACCGAAATTAGACCAGAAAACACCCTGGAAGGCGGCGCGTGGGCCGCACGCGACATCTAACGCCGTCAGGGACTGCCACGCGCCTCCACGCGCTCTCACACGCTGAGACGCGCTGCCACGCGCACGCTGTTCGCATTTTCACGCGCACGTCGTCCGCGCTGCGCACACGCAAGCCAGGCGCTGAGCCGCGTGCTGCGTCGCGTGCTGAGCCGTTCGCTAGCCGTCTGCTGAGCCACACCATTTTTTCTCCACTAGCTTGGCTACTGATGTTAAGGGTCTGTTTGTTTTTTTTTTTAAATCCAGAATTGCGTTAAATGGTCATAAGTAATTCGTTATAGCTTTGTTTTAAGCGTGGTTAGTACTGTTAGACTCAGAATTAAATTTTCTATCTTATGTAAAATTTTAAAAATTTTATGAAAATCAAAAATATTTTTCCTGAAATAATAATTCATTATTTCTACTTTAAAATGCATCTGGTGTTGTATGATTAAGTTTCTGGGGCTAAATTTTTTATTATAGACTAATGGTGTAGTTTACTATTTACTGGTATGGTTATTGCTTTTTACCAGATTCTGGAATATTTATTTCTAATTTTATGTGTGTTTATTAGTTATTTAAAATTCCAGAAACTACCAGAAAATTCCAGAAAATTTCAAAAGTGATATACTTTCTATTAGGGCATAATTTGAATATTAAATACAGCATATTGTTGTTTTTTGCCTAGAGTTTCTAATATGTTGTAATTAGAATAGCATGATTAATTGTTATTTGTTTAAATTCCATTATTAATTGTGACATAGCATGAGTTAGTTGTGAATCTACATTATGATGCTATTGTATGGAATTAGAATTTTTTATCATGCTTTTAGACATGCCATAGTCAGTGGGAGGTTATTCGGTTGAGAGAAATCTTTATAGATTAACTCCCGAAAACCAATATTTTGCACATAAATTAAATTAAATTTTGGATAATTGTCACCTGTGGCGCAAGAGATGATTACGAGCATAGCGGATTTTCGATCTTGCGACTTGTGTAATATTGTCACTATTTAATTTGGAATTTTGTGGCAAAATTATATTATGCTAATCAAATTAATCCCAATGCGAATCTCTCTCTAAATTGACTTAGCTTATGGAAGTTAATTGGTTGACCTAGACTTAGTAGAGATGTTCAAATGTGAACAATGTAATCTTATTCTTTAGATGAGCAAAAGTCTTAGAGACTTTAGGTCAGACCTTAATTGAGCCAAAGGAAACATGACTTAAAGTCGCCGTGGTTTTGTTGCCTTGTTTGGCACAATAAAAACTAATGTGTGCGCTATGGTTAGCGGCATGCTACGTAGTTTTGGTTGGCGAGTTTTGGAGTTATGAAATTATTAAGCCCTCAATAGATCTGTATATGATCTTGACTATTGAGCTATGCGGATTGACTTTGTAATTTGACTTGTAATGATGTTGCATCATTGGATGAAGTAACATTCAAGAGTCACGTCATCCAAGAAATGCAAGCTTAAATGAATTAGTCATTAAGTATAAGATGAGTAGCTAGTATAAGCAGTGTTTTGCTCTCTACCCAACTATTAGGAGTGGATAAAGCAAAAATTTCACGCACTATAATTGTGTGCATTGAAGTATCACTTGAAGTTAAAAGATTAGCGCTTAGTAGCAGCAAAATCTATTAACACTAAGTGAAAAGATTAGCGCCAAGTGGCTGCAGAATCTATTAGCATTGCCAACTTGTCTAAGTCTGGACACTTACTGTTTCCACACTTGAGTGTGAGACAAGATGAGGTGCTTCTTTGTATGATTACTTTACTAGGCTAACGTTTTGTTTTGAATAACGTTTACCACTAAGCGCAAATGTTGCAGCATAGTAATGAAAAGGTCAAGGCCGACAAGGTTGTTATGACTCTAAGAATTTGACACATCGCTTGTGAGAGCATTGTGTTGAATTAGACTCTTTAGCCTAATTCACGCTTAAGTTACTTCAAGAGCTGTCATAGATTGATAGCTTATTCTCTCCTTCTTATGGATAGTAGAATTAATTGCAAGTAACTACGAAGCGAGAAACAGAGATGGCAAGAGGAGTATCGTCATCTTTCAATTAGATGCAGTAAAGTATATGGAGAATAAAATTAACTTGAAAGTGCAGGGGATTAGCACTTACTAGTTAAATTTGCGACTTAGGCGCACTTGGTATCTCCATGACATCCTTTTATGATCTAGTGAACATGAATTAGTCATGAGTCATTACCTAGTTGGGCCTAAACTTTTAAACTTGTCTTCAAGAACTCACACATTAGAATGATTGGAATTAGTTTATGACATTGGTCATGAACCGGTGGCTTATTATACTTAATCACATTAATGAGAAGATGACATGAATGGTTTGAGTAGGCCCTCTCGGGCCCTCTCGCTTGTGACATCCTGCTCTCATGTAAATGTATAACTTTGTTCACAATGGTTGCGCACAAGTAAGTAGGAAAGCCATAGAAGGTCATTTGTATTGGCACATTTAGTCCACTATGATATTTGTGACTAGATATGTGTAAGGGTATGATAGCTAGCCCAAAATCTCGACACATTTATAGATTACGATACGCATCTTAGTCAAGACTATTTGATCTCCCATAAGTCAAAAAAGTTTTGAAATGATTTCTGATATTGCACATATGAGGTCGAGATCAATTAGATAACAACTTTCGTGTTTTCAGTTTTGACTAAGGTGGCGAGTATCTATTGGAGTCATTTTTTTTAGAAAGCTCTGTGAAGAGAAATGGATGCTTAGAAAATTGATTATTCCTAGTACTCAACAACACAATGGTGTAGTAGAAATAAGGAATTAAGTATTGTTAATGTTAGGTGGATGATGGCGCAAAATGTTTCTTAATTGGGAATTGCACTTTAGTTTGTTGCCTATATCCCTAACTAAGTGTCCTTCATATCAGATTTTACACTCCATTTAAGTAATGGGTTAGCAGAGAGCCATTTGTGGGCGAACTGTAACCATCAAAGCAGCTTATCCTTATTTTACTTCTCATAAGGTTGCGAAGTTAAGACCTAGGGTTCTATGACGCATTATTGTATGCTGTCTTGTAAACACTTGGGGTTATGTGACGCATTATTGTGTGCTGTCATGTAAACCCTCCGGGTCATGTGTATATAGGTAAGCAGCTTTGTGGGAGTGTAACTAAGTCACATAAAGTTTTCTTAGTAAAGGTGACGTGAATAGAGTTTTGGAACTCTATAAGATAGAGAATTCTAAGCATAGCGCTTTTATGTAGCCTAGTTGAGAATGGAAAGAAATTTCCAATATCCTAGGGACAGTGGGAGCGATGTGCCTACTAATGGATTACTCCATTAGAGAAGAATACTCTACATTCTTAGTTGCGTGGTAGCGACTGTGAAAATTTTCCACGTCATCACTGGGTGATTGAGAAGGAAACATTCATGATTGCTCCGCAAGATGATAAAGAGCCTAGGATAATGCCAAAGGCTCTAGTCCCCTGTTTTTAGAAAGTGGATCAATGTTGCGCAGTTTAAGACAAAGTCTTTGAGGATTAACCATTTCTATAATTTGGTTGACTTTCCATTATGACGCGAAACTGTTCTAAAGTTATGCGTAATTTGGATAGTCATTGTTGAGGCATAAGGCTCACTAGATACCGAAAAGTCACACCATTGAGGAAAGTGTAGACCATGAGAAGACTTCCTCCTAGGGAGTGAGGTTATTTTGACTTAGGCTATGATTGACATAAGTTCGGAACATTGATTTGTGGACATTGTGACCCAACTTTCTCGTTAGAGAATTGGATAAGTTGATCCGTAGGGATTTACCTTCTGCTTTTGTGGTGAAAAGTTAGGAGCGCAAAAAGGTTGCTAGTTCCAATAAATCTTTTATAGCCTAAAATAGTTATCCAAATAGTGGTTCTTAGATTTCGTCAAGCCATGATAGGCCAACGATGATCGATGAAGACCACTAAGGCATGATCAATGGTCCAAAAGAAGTTTTTCCTTACTTAGTCATTATGAGCCAGGAATTTATAGGGTTGTCGCCACCTAGGGTGGGCAGTCCTCTATTTTAGATATGATGGACATGGGTGATGTAACTTATATGCTCGGATGTACGATCCTTAGGGATTGTTTTGGGAGAATTCCTATTTTGTCTTCGATGACTTACAAAAGGAATATCCTAGAACGATTCTAGATGCAAAATTGCAAACCCATTGACTTACCTATCGGTAAAAGCCAGAGCCTTAGCTATTGAGTGAATCCTCGGATTGTCTTTGGGAGAAACAGATGACCTATATATTCCTTGATCTTTTCTTTGTTGTGGGAGCCTAAAGTACGCTACGTGGGCGTATTCGGCATGATAAGTGTTATCTTTGGTAAATGGTCAACTGAGTTGTTTAGACATTGACCTTGCTCATTAGACTGTGGATAGAATGCTTTACTAACAGTATATTAATTTGCTCCTTATAAGATTCAATGCACTAGTTGGGCGCATCTACGCTAGTTGGGCGCATCAAGAATGAACGCAAATTGGTCACCAAAATATCTTCAAAGACGTTATTACGCAAGAGGTAGTGATCTTGAATCACTTCATGTGAGGCGCACATGGAGGATTCCGTTGTATATGCTTATCACAAGAGGTGCTGATAAGGCTTATGTTTGGAATCTAGAATTGCGCAAACTGTGGTCATGTTTTTTAGATCGATCACTTATTTGTTGTGAGATGATGGGATGTTGACACTATTATGGTTTGTGTCATAATGATTAGCAGATGATGATGTCAGCAGGCAAGCTTGGCTCACTCACACGAGCGAGCAAGGATGAGACTAGTGGTTTATTTTTTATTTGGAGCCAAGAGAGGCTTAAATCATCCACTATGCATGTCGCCTAGGTTACAACCAAGATGAGGTCATGTTAAGGACCAAACATGAATGTTAGTACCCACTTTTCATGTTGTGCCTATTATGATTAGCCAGATGCGGGATCTCATTTGGCGCCTGGAAGGCAAGCAAATAGAGAATTTGGGTTAGGCGCTAGAAAGCGACTAGACTAATATATGTACGGTGTATCGAGTATGACATCACTCTTTTGGAAGAGTTACTCCATCGTAGCATGTATTCATACTATATGTGCTTGGCGACCGAGTAATGAGGTGAGAGAATGGATCCATGTTTCCTCACCGTGTGAGTCTTACATGTCATTATTGATATGACTTTCATTTATGTACCCTTTTGTGACTTTTGACTATGTCATAAGGTAAGGGGTTGATGTTCTACTACTTTGGTATGTTGCCTGCGGTCATGTATGATTCGGCCTTAAGGGACATCACTGGGAAAGCGGTCAATCCCAAACTAAATGGCATGAGGGCAAAGGGAAGATCATCTAGTATTACACCACCATTGTATATTCACTGCTGGCAACTCACATTGCTCTCTATGAGAGGCAGATTGAGTGTGAATATATTGCAAGAATTGAGAGGGTCAAACATGCTCTTTTTCAGGGATTAGAGATGTTTTTTAGACCGGTGTAATTAGATGGGTCTGGGGTATATGAGACACTATTTCTGTTCTTTTTGGGTTGATGTCTCTATGCTGGCTCATTTTGAGTTTCTAGTATAGAGCTCCCACATGCAGGTGTTCTCAGCAATCGCACGGTGCATTGGCTAGTATGAGATTGTTCATTTTTGGAGAGATTGAGATAGAGATGTGGCAGTGTCATGCCAACTCACGTGCGAGTGGGAGACGTTAGAAATTGGGCGCCCATGTGGCATGACCCTTTGAACCTGAACCTTTTGAACCTTATCCATGTAAGTTTGAATTTGAATTCAAAACTTATTTGGGTAACCATTCAGGATATCTATATTTATCATATCAATAGATATGGATAGATGGATAGATAGATATTGGTTGTTATATAGTTGATTATATACATCTGATATGATGGGAATAATATATCGATATCAGATACGTTATGTGGTTTTTACCCTAACCTTTTTTTCCCAAACTCTCTCTCTAACTCTCTCCCATATGAGAACGATCTAGCTTCTGCACTGTGACTTGTGTGGGTGATACTCCTTTTGTAGTATCACTCCACTGCTGAGTTGGTTGTTCACATCCTGGAGGCACGTGATTTACCCACGAGATTCTTCGCTTCAGGCTCTACTAAAAGGTGTGACTATGAAATTTTTCCCACTGCATCATAATACTTTATGATTTACATAGTCTATAAATGATAAAAAGTATTTCAATTTGTTCACCAAATATAATTATGTATACGTATGTCATTAAAGATAGGAGTAAATGTCAACACTCAATTAAAAACTACACTTTTTGTTGCCCAAAATATGCAATTTATGCCTTTAATTTTCTAATATTTAAATTATATCAATTTATTCCTTAATATACATTTCAATAGAAAATGTTTCTACTTTATTCTTAATGTTCCCAAAATATGCAAAATGTGAAAAATATAAATACAAATCATCAAGAAAATAAAAAGAGAGCCAACATCTTTGAGAAAAATATTTATACAACTACAATAAAGTGCAATTTTTTGTGAAGTCTTTTATAGTGTCAAAAATTTTAAAATAAAATTATCACTCAAAGCTTACATTTTTCTTGATGAAATTAAATAATTGTTAATGAATTTTTATTTTATTTTATTTTATTTGGTAACATTTTATTTTTCCAATGTGAAAAAATATTTTATTTTGAAAGGTACCAACAAATATGTTCGATATATACGTAACATATAGATACATGTGTATTACACAACGATGAACCATATATGATTTCACTCAAACCCCCTCATTCTCTGTCCATAGCGTGCGACCATCTCATATTCCTTTCTCATACCTTGGTTTTTTTTTTCCCTCGGCGCGCAGCTACCTTCCATTCTATTCTCGTTACACTTAATCCTAAACTACACATTTTCAGTAGTGGTTTTCCTTTTCTTTCTCATCATATATCCATTGATTTCTCTCTTTCTTGCATCTATTGGTGCTAAAATTCAGGAATCTTCCATCGACAAGTCATAACGATGACGTGGCAAGGATGGCTAAAATAGTTGACAAGCATAAAGTGGGACTGGAGAGAGAAGGCTGCAGAAGATGATAACAGAGAATCTAGAGAGTAATCAAAGAACAGTTCCTAAATAGGAGATAAACATGAGAAGAGGCAGAGGATCAAGGGAAATAAGAATCAAGGCCAGGCTAGGAGTCAACTATAAAAGGAAGATAAAATCAATCAATCAATCATCTCAACCACCATTCACAAAATGTGATATTTATTTAGGAGTAGTTTAACTTAGCAATTGTTAGAAGTAGATTAGTAATAGCTTTTCCTAACCCCTACTTCTCTTTTTTCTGTCGATTGCTGTATTTTTCATTTCTTTATTCTTGTTTGAGTTCTTGTAACTGATAACAAGTGACAATTTCATTGAGTAAATACATATTATTTTTTGTTCAAATCCTTCTTTACTTAATTACCTCTAGGGAAGTCCTTAATCTGTTTAAGGTATAGAACTCAACCACAAAGTTTGATCTTTTTGTGTTTATTAAGATTTGTTTAAGCCTATCAATCAATCACTGTCGATTGGGGCCCACACCAAATTTTTGCTAACATAAATTGGCACACCCATTGGGACCATTCTAACTTGGAGTGATGGTGAAAAAGAAAACTAAAAAAACTGAGACTACTAACGCCAGCAGGAAAGTTGCTAACGAGTTAGGCCTTCTAAAATATCCAAGTAAGAGACCTGCTGAAGAAACAAGTGTCCCTACGGCTTTCCTGATTTCAGGGAAGACATAGAGGTCATTGTAACTAGCCAATCAATGGCAACCGATACAAAGTAGGATTGAAAGAAGGCCAGGACACAACCAATGGAGGCCAGCACCATGGCCTGGCAATTGAACAAATAAAAGAAATGATTGCCCAACTTGGCCGTACTTTCGAGGTAAGACCAAAACACCTCACAGAAAGTATGAGGGCCAAGCTTAGAATGCTTAGGGGACCACTAGTCCTCCACCACCAGCCAAAGTGGAAGCACTGGTAACTAAGGTACAATTTCAAACTCATAAGGCAAGTAGAGTTCACCAGAGCAGTGCCTCTTTTTATAGGCCTCAAACTCTCGAAGAAGAGGAGCAAGAGATGTTTCAAATGAACCCTAATCAGACAAATAAAGAAACTAAGATTAACATTAATTATGAAGGGCAATCTGGTCCATCTATGCCTACTGTTCGAAGAGAGGCCTTGGAAGGGAAGTCACATTATAATCCAACCTTTGAAATAAATAATAGACTAAAGCAAGGGGGCAGATTTGGCCTTTGGAACAGGAAGAACCAATGCACGACATGGTCAGGCCTATGCTAGGGGGCAGTTTAGAAACCCTGAGTATGAGGAACCTGCAACCAACAGACCAAGGATATGGCAGTATAACTTTGCTGGCTAGAGGCCTATGCTAGGGGGCAGTTTAGAGCCCTGGATTCGAGGAACCCGCTATTGATGGACCAAGACAGTGCAACTTTGCTCACCAAAGGTTTAGACAACCAAACTATGATAACCCAAGACCAAGGGGCAACCAAAGACCTAGGCAGCAAGTATACCAAAAACAAGGTTTTAGAAATCACGAGCCACAGCGAGGACTTGGACCACTCCCTCAACATTTTAAGGAAGAAGGTGTTGGTCTGCACGCACCTCAACAACAGCACTTTCAGCTATATGAGAGATTTACTGCACCAAACTTTCAGCCACAAATAATGAAGGGATGAGATATGGCCCCTATCATGAGGAGCAAAATTTAGAACCAGCCCAGATCAACAGACATCAAATTATGAAATAATTTAAGAAATGTATAACCCAAGCCTCATGAGGCCTAACAGGCCAATGTTCAAAAAGTCGTACCCTTATTGGGTAGATGAAACCTATCTTCCCAGGAATTTTAAAATGCCTAAATTCTCCTTATTCACCGGAGAAAAGAGGCAACTGACCATAGAAGACATAAGGAGGTTTACCATATAATATGGAGTGGCTAACTTAGATAACTTGAAGCTGAGGCTTTTTCCTCACTCATTATCAAAAGTAGCCTTCACCTGGTTCATTAACTTACCAGAAAACTCAGTACCCATGTAGCGGGACATAGAAAGCAAGTTTCACGCACAATTTTACAACACTAGGCCAGACATTAGTATGGTGGATTTGGCCAAGTTTAGGAAAAAATAGAGGGAATTTGCAGAACAGTATATCGATAGGTTCAAAAAGGCTAAAAATAGGTGTCGTGTTTATATGCCTAAGATAGAAGTGATAAGATTGGCCCAGAATGGCCTGGACTTCAAATTAAGAAAGAAATTTGAAGGAACGGAATTCAGAGATTTATTTGAGCTATCATCTAGGGCAACTAGTTATAAGTCCATCCTTAGGAAAGAGCAACAAAAGAGGGCTGCTACCCTAGGAACATATTACCAAGACATAGAGCTGGAAACAGAAGTAGACATAGATATTGCTCAAGTAATCGGCAAAACACCAATGACTTGTGAAGCCTTGAAAAAGATAGAAAAACCAATAAATATGCCTTCTATTCAGTCAGCTAGGAAAAATGTGCCAATAAACCATCGGCAGTACTCCTTTGATTTATCAAAGGCAGATGCTTTGTTTGATGAGTTATTAGCTAGAAAATTTTTAACATTGTCCCCAGGCCACAGCATCCCAAAAGAAAAATATAGAATTGGCAAAGAATACTGTAAATGACATAATTCATTCAAATATTTAACTAATAATTATGTAACTTTCGCAACTATGTGCAAGACTTAATTTAAAAAGGAATGATAAGATATGCTTAGAAGGACAAAGGGGCTATGGCTGTTGATGGGAATCCTTTTCCAATGGTGGTGGACATAAATATGGTGTCTACCAATCTGAGTGATCAAACCAGGAATCCAAGAGTGCTACTGAGTGAGCTGAAGAGAGTTCACAAGCTAAGAAAGGAACTTCGGGATGAAGGAAAGAAGCCAATGGCCATTAGGACCACTTTGTATGTTTTAGATGTAGAACAGAGAGGGAAAAAGCACAGGCTGTTGTGGCCGACAAAGTGCAAAAGCAAATAAAGGATTGTGGTCGAAGGTTCAACACCATGGGCCAAGATGACTTGCAAATTTTCAATAGTGCAGAATTGTTGTATGATGAGGTAGACCCAGGAGTTTATATCACTAAGACAGCGGATTATGGGGAGCAGAATGGGCCCTTCTCTACCAAGAGATGCCAATGAATCCCTGTTTTGAGGGGGGGTAGTGTAGTTAGGGCATATTTGAGGCAACACAAATAGCATAAGCAGAATAGCCAGCCGAGAAGTTTTAGTCCTCAGAGGTTCTACAATCAAAAGGCTAGGATGTATTCACATAGCCTTGGAAAAAGGTCAGAGGAAGGCACGGTTACTAGGCCATACAGTAGCCAGTAGAACACAGACCAAATAGGAAGCTAGGGCTGGAGCAACCTAGAATGACCAGGCCCCCTGTGCCACTGCATTATGATTGGCAGGAGGTAGTGCATCCAAAGTTTCCCAAGGGAGGTTGGAAACCTATGGTTGAAACAAGAACACAGAAAAGAAGGGAGCAGAGGAAGTTTCACGCAATGATGTCCAAGTTGGAAAGTCAAGGCCTAAAACCACCAAGGGCACAAAACCTGATTTGGTCCAGAGAAAAGAGGGGTGATGACACTTATGCACCGAAAAATGCAGTAGTTTTAACACCAAGGAACAGCACCAAGGAAGTTCCCAAGTCGTCGAATGGCATGTGAAGAACCTATACCCATCACAGATGAGGCTCTAATCAGACAAAGAATTAGAGAATTAGAAAAGGAACTACAAGTTGAAGACAAGGCCATGAAGGGTAGCTAAGAGGTGGACCCAAATGTCAAGATAATAGGGCCTATCGACATGGAAAATGATAAGGTTAAGTCAAAGAGTTCTGGACACTTTGGAGAAAAAATGGCCATCCAGTTTGGCAGTTTTCCCTTCACAGATTATAATGTAGTTATGGCCATTCCCAAGAGCCAGACTAGACTAATCAACACACTCGGTTGGTGATGTGGAAGACTTCATAGAAGCAATGGCCCAGATAACAAAAACTAAGGCCAAAATACCAAGGTCAATCGAGGTAGTCAAGTCTGTCGATGGAGACCAAGTCGTGCTGCAGAAGCTTGGGAAGGAATTGATTAAACACCTGAGACCTCTATATATGCAAATACACTTGGATGAAGTGCCTGTCGACAAGATCTTGGTCGACAATAGGGCCATTATTAACATCCTTCCTTCCAAAACTCTAAGGATGTTAGGAAAAACAGTGGATGATTTGATACTTACTGACATCTCAATTAATAACTTTGCATGAGGCTCGTTTGAGGCCAAAGGAGTAATAGTCCTGAAATTGCAAATTGAAGCAAGGGCCATGGGTACAACTTTCTTCGTGGTCGATTCCACCTCTAACTATAATCTGTTGCTGGGAAGAGACTGGATCCATCTAAATGGGTGTGTACCATCTTCATTGCATCAGGCCCTCATCTTCTTGACCAGCCAACAAGGAAGCAAGCCACATGATGGCATGGAAGTTTACTAGGATGATGCTAACCCCTTCATAGCAGATGTTCACAAGCAACACTATATGAAGAGAGCTTGGGACCAGTAGAGGTGGTTTCTGAAGAGTTGAAGATACAAAGAAGGGACATTACTCTTTCAAGCCTACATAGATGAGGGTTTCCGATGGATTGGCCAAGACTTGGCCAAACCCAGCCTGATGCAAAAGAGGCAGGGCAAAACAATCATTGAATTGGTAGCTGAACAAGATAATTGAATGATGAGTATAGTGGTTGATTATGAGGAGGACATTAGTATAGTTAGGTCTACTTTCTTTAGATTGTTTTGTTTCTTTTTTGCAAATAAGGTCAATCCTAGAGTTTTACCTTTATGTTCATAGGCTGAATGTGTGATTGGCAATAGCCCTCTTGGTTATAGAGAGGTTCAGTTGGAACACTTACAAGCGGCACCTGCTAAATTAGATGATCTTAGAGCTGATGTACAAGATCCCTTAGAAGACTTTAACTTAGGGGATGAAACCTGTAAGAGGCCCATTTTTGTCAATGCAAAATTATCTAATAAATACAAGGAAAGGCTAGTTGGCCTTCTTTCTAATTATATGGATTGTTTTGCATGGAATTATGATGAAATGCTTAGTTTAGATAGATCATTAGTTGAGCATAAGCTCCCAATACGAAGTAATCACATTCCCCATAAGTAGTTACCAAGAAGAATGACTAATGAGGTAGTGTTGTTAGTTAAAAAGAAATTGAAAAGTTACTTAAAGCAGGGTTCATAAGGACTACCAAATATGTTGAGTGGATGTCAAATGTGATTCCTATTATGAAAAAGAATGGCAAGTTAAGAGTCTACATAGACTTCAAGAACTTAAACACAACAACTCCTAAAGATGAGTATCCAATGCCTGTGGCTGACTTGTTGGTTGACTCAACAGCCAAGCATAAAATCTTATCTTTCATGGACGGACATGCTGGGTACAACCAGATATTTATCAGTCCAAAAGACACCCACAAAACAGCTTTCAGGTGTCCTGGGACTATGGGCACATTTGACTGGGTTGTTATGTCGTTTGGCCTAAAAAATGTAGGTGCTACTTATCAAAGGACCATGAATTTAATATTCCATGATCCAGTTGGCAAGTTTATAGAAGTCCATATAGATTCGGTGGCCATCAAGTCAAAAAGCTTTGATGAACATTTAGACCACTTTCGACAAACCTTTCAAAGGATAAGGTCTTGAAAATGAATCATTTGAAATGTGCATTTGGGGTTTTTGCTTGAAATTTTTTAGGCTTCTTGGTTCATCAGAAGGGTATTGAAGTGGACACAAATAAGGCCAATGCTATACTGACAACACCACCACCAGCCAACAAAAAAGAAATGCAGAGCTTTCTAAGAAAGGTGAATTTCCTAAGGAGGTTTATAGCAAACTTGGCTGGAAAAACTCTGCCTTTTTCACCTCTAGTAAAGGCCAGAGAAGAAATGGACTTTATCTGGGGAAAGCCTCAACAAAAGGGTTTTGATTTAATTAAGAAATATTAGCGAAACCACTAGTGCTAATGCCTCCCATCAAGAGGAAGCCACTAAAGTTATATATCTCAGCTTGTGAAGAGTCCATTCGGTGTCTAGTAGCTCAAGATAATGAGAATGGCCATGAGCAGGCCATCTATTATCTTAGAAAAAGATTAAATGATACAGAAACCAGATATAGTTCAGTAGAGAAATTATGCTTGGCCTTATATTTTGCTGCCATCAAGCTAAGACATTACATGCTACCCTCAGAGGTATGGGTGGCAGCCCAAACTAATATAGTCAAGTACATATTGTCTAGACCTATTATAAGGAGAAAACAAGGTAAGTGGGTGTTGGCTCTAATAGAGTATTGCTTCAAATATGTTCCCCAAAAGGCTATTAAAGGCCAAGCCTTGGCTGATTTTTTAGCTAAGCACCCTGGGTCTTTCGTCAATGAGGATTTGCTTGAGGTAAACTATGCAGAAAATGCCCCCTGAAGGCTAATGTTTGACGGCTCTAAAACAAAAAAAAAAAGTATCAGAGATGGTGTTGTGTTTGTAGCACCGAGTGGCCAAGTTCATTAATTTTCATACCAATTAGATGAACAATTCATTACATCTAATAATCAGGCTGAATATGTGTAGACACCCTATTTTTGACCGTCCTCAAGACTTAGATGTCATCACTCGTGCACTCGATGATTGTGTGTTTGTGTTTGTTCTGAGCGCCCTAAGTCCTTGGCAGAAGGCTCTGTCTTTGAGCCTTTGAAACTTGTTCTTTTTATGCCTTGTTTTTGACCAAACCTTGTTGTCTGGACCTCTTGGTGACCTGTCGACCACTCCACAAGGTTGTTGGCCATGGGGTGTTTCGGTCGGCCATAGGTGTCGCCGGTCGGCCACCAGTGGTAGCCAGTCAGCTATCAGTGGTGGCCGAAGTGCACCAGTGCCTTTTTCCAGATATTTACTGACAGCTGTGCCAACTGTTGCACACTGAGCTACATCTCCATACACGTGTATGGTGAGATGTTTCTACGCTCAAGGAATGGTTTTTCTATATATAGGAGGGTTCCTCCCCCATTTTGGAGGGTTAGAAAAATTAAAGCTAAAATATCTCTCTCTCTAGAATTCTCTCTCTCTCTCTCTCTCTCTCTATATTTTGCACACATTTGCTCACAAGTCCTTAGCCTTTGCATATCAACCCCTAACCAAATACTCCCACCTTTGGGTTGAGATTACTTGGAGTCTTCTTTGAGCTCTAGAAGGTGATTTGAGCTTGGATTGTTGGCTATTTTGTGCTTTGCTTCAAAGGTATAGTACTTACCTTAAATAAGCTTATTTTGTATCTTTGTTTTGCCATCTTTTCCAACTATTTTTGGGCTGATTTTGAACTGTCAAAAACTCTGTTTTTGTGAATTAAAAGTGTTAATTTGAGGTCTCTTTGAGTTAGGGGGTGGTCCACCCTTCTTGCTCCTTTGCTTGTTAAGCTTTTGTACCATTTTTCATCACTTTCAAATCAACCTTTTTGGGCCTTTTAACCACTGAATTTCAAAGGTTTTTCAGTGGTAAAAACCTTGTTTTGAAGTCCAAAATTGGAAGGGTTAGCCTCCCCTCCTTGTGTCTTGTTTGCATGCCTAGTTAGCCTCACATGTTAGCTTATTATTTTAGCTTTTTGTGGCTTAAGTCCAGCATGTTTTTGCCTCTGAAATAACATGTTTTGGCTCTATTTTAGACTGGTTAATTCAATTGAGGCTTGTATTGCATAGTTGTAGTGTTATTTCCTTCACTAGCTTGATGTTTTAATGCTTTGATCATCATTGTTTTGAGTTAATAGTATGTTTTAGTGTTGTTTTACACTTCATTTCAGCACTTAAAATCTCTGCAATCTCCTTCCATTCTTCACTCTTTTGTTTGCTTTGAAAGTGGTTTTAAACCTCTTGTTTGCCTAAGTGTGAAATGGAGGTGTTGCACCTAGTGGTTTAATCCCTTAGGGGGTTCATTACCAAGAGTGTAATGCCTCTTTCATACCCAAAGCAACTTGTTGTTTGAGCCATCTTTCTATTAGAGGACACTCACTAGTGGACAAATCAATTAAAGAATGGTTTTGGTAATTAAAATGAGTAAACCAAAATTGGACAAGTAAAAGAGGCAAGATAAGCATCTTTCGTGTTGCATTGCATGTGTTCAAATCGGACGTTAATTCGAATATAAAGAAAATGGGACATTTCATACTCAAAAGTGATGAAATGTGCCACTTTCCTTGGTCACCATCACCCTTGATCATGCATGATAGGATGGTGGTCTTTTTGAGTCTTGTTTTGCACTCATTAAACTTGTACAAACTTGGTTCTTTGGACATCATGCATGGAAATTGCTTGATTGGTGGTTTGAGAGCCAAGAGTTCACTTCTTTGAGCTTGCTTGATGATAAAAAGTGTAAACAGTACACAAAAACCTGTGAGAATGCACTGTTTTTCTCTATCTGCTCTCTGTTGCAGCAAAAAGAGGAGTTCATGTCATCAGTGGCCGACCGGCCACCATTGGTAGCCAACAGGCCCCCTGTCAGCCACCAATGAAATTTGCACAGTGTGTTCCTGAGGTGGAGCAGAGGTATTGTGATAACCCTATCCCCTATTATGCTAATTGGTCCTAATTGTGATTATGATTATATGTATGATATGATTTTGTGTGCCACTATGTGAAAATATGTGGTTTTGAATTTCTATCTGTTCATCGTAGGAATCTCTGTTTGAATATCTGCTTTGAAATTTAAATTGAAGGCCTTATCGGCCACGAAACCCGAAATTGATTACGACATTGTGATCAACGTAATTTTTAGAGCCTACGGTGAAATTTAATCGAAAATTGATTCGGATCGAATTAAATGGATTAATTGGTGAATTAGTGCTCAATTATTTTATATTAAAATAATGTGACCAAGGGAGCTCTTATTAAGGCCATTACACCCTCATTTTTGTTCCTTTTTTAGTTCAACTTCTGAAATTATGCTCTAGAGAGAGAGAGGGGCCGGATTTAGTGAGAGAAGGGGACTCAAAGTAGAGATTTGCTAAGGAACTTGGAAATTGGAAGCCTAGCTCAAGAATTAACCATAAATTGGGAAGATTGAGCTTCTAGGTAAGTGATTGATTATGAATTCATGAGTTTGAACTTGTGATTTTGTGAATTAAAGATTAATTGGTGATCAAGAGTAAGAGTTGTGCTCTAATTGATGAATTTGAAGTTGAAATGCACATACATGTATAGGATCACCATGATTTTGCATAATCAAGCATGTATTAAGTTGAATGTGGAAATATGAGTGTTAAAACATACATGCAAACATGTTTTGTTGAGTTTCATGAGAATGAACACCATTTGCATCATCTAAGTTGAGAATAACAGTGATACATCACATGCATGTACAAATTATAAGAATAGGAGCCTTGATTGCATGAATTTGCATGTTGGGAATGAGTTTGGTGTCAATTGGGACATGCATGTGTTTGATTTATGAAATTGAGTTCATATTGATGTAAATGGGTGTTTGTATCATGATAGCATAAATATATTTGAAGTTGGAGCCATAAAATGCAAGAAATGTGGTTGAAATGTCGAAATTGAACTCAAGAGACCATTCTGGAAAACCCAGAATTTATGATGTCCGTTCGAGCGGAGGAACCGACGCTCGAGCGGGGAATTCATGCTCCCAATACTTTTTGCAAACATAGCGTCCGCTCGAGCGGGGAAGTTCACGCTCAAGCGGGGAGCCATGTTGAGAGGCCTTCCGCTCGAGCGCCAGAGTGGACAATCGAGCGTAAATTCGACCTAACCAGTACTTTTGCAGGCCTTAAGGGTCCACTCGAGCGGGGAATTCCACGCTCGAGCGGGGACCCTGTTTTCTGAAATTTTGAAAATGCATTTTGTGTCCTGTTTTCCGTTCCCTTTCACTTCTAAGCACTCTTAGGCATACATTGCGCATTATAATTGAATTAAAGAGATAAGAATGAAGCCTAAAGAGGAATATGTGAATTAAAGAACAGATTGAATTATTTGTGACCCATATGTGTTATGTGATATGTAGGGTCAAGCTCCAGGGCAAATCCACAAGCCGATCACTGTGAGTAATATCTGAAATATGTTGTTGTCTAATTGCTTACTTCTATGTAAGTTTTGTAAAGTTCATTTTTTTGAATAGTGGACAAAGTTTGATATGAAAGTTTGAAAGGCCTAAAAGGCCAGTTTGATATGAAAATTTGAAAGGCCTAAAAGGCCAGTTTGATATGAAAGTTTGGAAGGCCTAAAAGGCCAGTTTGATATGAAAGTTTGAAAGGCCTAAAATGCCAGTTTGACATGAAAGTTTGAAAGGCCTAAAAGGCCAGTTTGATATGAAAGTTTGAAAGGCTTAAAAGGCCAGTTTGATATGAAAGTTTGAAAGGCCTAAAAGGCCAGTTTGATATGAAAGTTTGAAAGGCTTAAAAGGCCAGTTTGATATGAAAGTTTGAAAGGCTTAAAAGGCCAGTTTGATATGAAAGAATGATTGGGCCGAAGGCCGATTGACATAAATGATTGGGCCAAAGGCCGTTTTGACACAAATGAAAATTTGACATGCATGAATGGACCAGAGGCCAGTTTGACACGCATAAATGGGCCAGAGGCCAGCTCGACATGAATGAATGGGCCAGAGGCTAGTTTGACATGCATGAATGGGCCAGAGGCCAGTTTGATAAATGGAAGATAAAAATGGAAAATAAATGGGCCAAAGGCCAGTATGTTTGGAACCACAGTCACTTGACTTAAATTGTGTATGTATGTATGTATTAGTTAGAAATATAAATTGGGCCCAAGGCCGTTTGCTATATATTGTTCCAATGTATACTCTGTATTTGATATTATTCACTGGGCTTTCGCTCACGCTCATTCATGTGTTTGTAGGTGAGCCAAGAGAAGTTCAAACCCAGCCCCAGTGAAGTCTGTGTGGAACAACAAAGGTTTTGGAGAGTCAGCCCTTGCGTCTCACGCACGAGACTCGTCTTCGCCCTTTGTCATTTTGTTTTATGGTTTCATGTTGGCGAAGTCTTTGAACATGTCTGTATATAGTTCTCATGGGTTGACTTAGTTGTGAATGATCCTGTCTGTATAGAACTTTATGTTACTATACTTTCTGTTGTGAGTTATTAACATATGTATGTAAGGAATGTTATGATGTGCATATAAGTATGGCTCTACAGACAAAGTTTTAAATTGCTTCCGTTTGACCCCTCTACTCCGATGAGTTTTGTCTTATTTGGTTTGAGACCGTAGGTAATCTCGTGATTACTGGCCGGTTATGGCCTTAACTCATAGGGGCGGGTTACGGTCGTGACAGGTATTCTGGAAGTTGGCAAAATTTTTGGTGTTCAAATGTGCAAACAGAGGCTCGCAGCAGCAAAATAGTGGCTTTTCGGGTGGAGAAACCGAGCATGCATGCATCCCTCGTTTCCCGAGGCCATTTAGTTAACTTGTCTAGTTAGTTAGTTGTTTAATTCGTGTTGTAATTAATTAACTTAATTGCTTTGTAATTAATTAGTTAAGTATTGTAATATTTAATTAGCTTAGAGTAGTCAGTTAAATATTGTGTTGTAATAGTTAGCTTAATTACCGTAGCTAGTTAGTTAGTTTATTCATTCGGACCCTCCTTCACGAGGGCATAATGTTGTAATAAGTGTGCGTGTGTGTATGTCTTCCAACTCCACGTCTTTCTCCCTTTTATTTAATCGCTTTTGATGGTTAGATTAGGGACATTTTCAATTAGCATACCTTATGCTTGCATGATTGCATCCATTCATTTGTCTTGCATGCACCAAGGCTCAGCGCATCATTCAAACTGCATTGCAATTTTAATATCTTCTTTGAAAGCGTGTTTAAAACGCATGTGTTCAAATCGATTCATATTCCATATTAGTAGCCGAGCCTATTAAATTGCATTCTTTGCATGTGTTGCATTAGACACTTAACATAGTTAGGATCATGCATTTTTCTAACTAGTTTTTTTGTTTTGGCTTGGAGTACTCAGTGAGTTTTATGCTTTAGCATACTTGTATGAGTGTGATTGCCATATTACCATGATTCGCATACTTGCCATGAGGCTATGTGCTTAAATGCTAAACTGCATGAGTGCATGTGGATGAAGGCTTGTTGTTTGAATTGGAACGATTCGACAAATATGCGTTTTAAGCCCACTTTGTTGAATGGCAAATCATGTCTTAAGCCCACTATGTTTGGTGGCAAATCCGCATCTTTAAGCCCACTTGAGGGTAGCAAATTCAAACCGTTTTCCAAAACAAACATGAGTTGAATTGTTCCAAGTCTTGCGACTAGTCTATACTTGCGTCTGTGCATCACATAGTAATGTTAGCTAATAACCAAAACAAGAGCACATAATGTTTATAAAAAATATATCATGATTAGTAGAGGTCGATCTTTGATCAAGCGAGTGGGGGTGCTCAATTCATGACCTTCCTCTCTCGTACCTAAGTTCCCAAGCTGAGGCGACTTTCGTGATGACGGACACGTGACCTTCAGCACGAGTTAGGGTTTCCTAAATTTTCCCAAAAATAAAATATTTAGATTGCGACTTTGTATCTGGCAAAGCAATCTAATTTTGGCATTATTTGATTTAAAATCGATTTTCCAAAAGGTTTGCCAAATTTGGACTCTTTGGTGTTTATCAGTTTCACATTGCACTTACGAGACTAGATTCAGAACCGCGGGAGTTTGAACTGTAAGGCCTTCTTTTCAACCCTTTCCAAAAGGCGGGGTGCAGAAAAAAGCGAGTCCACAGTTTCTGGCAACTCTGCTGGGGACTTAGAGAACTTGACTCGAATTCATGATATGTTGTTTTATTTACGCTCATGTGTTTCTTTGCATTTGCATCAGTGCGCCTAAGTCACAGTGTTTGCCATATGCTATTCCTGAGCGGTTTGCTGGAGACTTGCTTGGAAAAGCTTGCTAAAAAGCTGACCGGTTGCGGGCTCTACCACGATGGGAACACAACCCTTGGATCTGGACTACTGCTGTACCGTTTGATCCTCTTTTCACTTCTCGGTGTTAAGTGTGAGAGGTATATTAGGTAGTCTTGCTGAGGTACCCTTTTTGACCAATCAGCCTAGTTGCATAACGAAAACTATAGAGACTGTTCCAAACTAGGACAGGTTGCTCACCCGAATGCAGGGATTGTGTGAAACCACTTGTTTTACGTAGTGAATCCCTAGCTCCTGATGAAATTAGGACAAGGTAACCCTACCCCATCATAGGGGGTGTTTTGGCTCTCACTTACTTGATACGTGCTTTTAGAGTGAAACTCTACAGGAATGTATGTATCAGCTGAAAGTCTGGGTATCAGTTTTAAGGCAGATATTTGGGGCAGAAATTAGTGTTTGAGTACAGTTCTCCAACTTATGATTACAATTAGGTGTTGTTTCTGTCTGAGCCGAGGTGCTGTGCAGTTTCTGATTTTTGTTTCTTTTTTGCTTTATTTTCTTTTTGCAAGGTAGTCTTTCACCATTGCTTCAAACGATTCTATTACCCCCCAAGCACTCTGGACCCGAGTTAGAAAGATTTGTAGATCTAAGGATCTAGTTAGGGGACAGCCAGTGTTTGTTTCACTCCCACTGGTTACTAGACGATGGAGGATTCGGCAGAATTCGCTAATTCAGCAGTCACTGCTTACCTCGTCTGTGCCTAGTCAGGCCTAATCATCTACTTCCACTCCAGACAGAGAGTATTCACCAATCCCGATAGTTCAAAGTCCTCCAGTCAACATGGAAGACATGCTTCGTCAACTCCAGTAGACTATTGAGAACATGCAGCTAGATGCTGCCTGGCAAGCTAAAACCACAGCTTGCCAAGCCGAGGTTGTAGCTCGCCAAGCAGAGGTAATAGAAAGGCTTTAACAACAGCAGCCACAATTTGCAGTAACCTCAGCATCCCATACATCCCCAGTGGGAATTCCGGTACCTGGGGTCACAATTAATGTCCAGGAAAATACGGGCATTCAGGCGGATCATATCCTACCTCAGACCTCCAAGGCACCGGTTTATCCGACAGAGGCGCCGTTTGAATTCGAGGTCGACCCTACTGCACTAAAAGTGAGCAAGCTAGAAAAGCTCTTTAAACGGGCACAAGGTGTGAATTCGATCCCTGACATAGAGGATGGCTATACTGATTCGGCAGTGACGTTGCCGGATAGATTCAAGATGCTGCATATAGACCGGTTCGATGGTTCTGGGGATCCTATGGTCCATCTACGGCTATTCTCTGACATCCTACGACCTATGGGTCTCACCAGACTACAGAAGCTGTCGCTCTTTGGCCGAAACCTGTCGGGTATAGCGGCCATCTGGTATGCCAAGCTTGAAGACTCTGTAAAGAGAAATTATGAGGAAATTGTCGAGGCCTTCATAGTGCAGTACTCCTACAACACCCAGATCGAGGTCACTACTCGTGATCTCGAAGCAACTTGCCTGGAGCCGAAGGAGGGCTTCTCGAATTTTGTGACCCAGTGAAGGGCCAAGGCATCTATGATGACTGTCCGACCATCTGAAAAGGACCAGATCAGAATGGTGGTCCATAATCTACAAGGAAGATTATTACAGAAAATGATAGTCTTGCCTTTGTCTACTTTTGCTGAAATCCACGAAATAGGGGTACAAATTAAGGATACAATGAAGCAAGGTCTGATAGACCACGAGAAGGAGCAACCCAAAAGGGCTTTCACACGCAGTTCCAATGCGACTACTAGCAGTAGTGCAGCCGCAAGGCCTTCAGATGTGAATACTGTCACAGCCACACCCAAGACCGCCAACCCCTTTGCCAGCACATCCAATATAACTTCCTAAACCTCAAGCCACCAGAGGGTCTTCACCCCACTCTATATGTCCTTATCTGTAGCCCTGAGGGTCCT
Source organism: Camellia japonica (assembly GCA_030407325.1). Classification (NCBI taxonomy): domain Eukaryota; kingdom Viridiplantae; phylum Streptophyta; class Magnoliopsida; order Ericales; family Theaceae; genus Camellia; species Camellia japonica. The sequence goes on from JAPPVO010000032.1 coordinate 167,741,397, forward strand.
AATCAAAAAAGGGCATCTGAAGTCGTTAGAACAATGCCCACTGCCCAATCCTCTCCCTCCTAAACACAACTCGACCAAATATTATGCTTTCCACCAACAGTATAGTCATGATACTGATCAGTGCTTTAGATTGCGTCATGAGATTCAAGATCTCATTGAAAATAAGGTGATAGCACCTCTTGAAAATCCAATGTCACTACAAATCCTCTCCCACCACATAACCAACCCCCTCTGCCCCGACAAATAAACCTCATCCATACACTAGTCGTTCTTTACGACCCCAGTATATACATCACCCCCTCCCACCTGCCTAAGCTGGCGTTGTTCATCCTTGAGAGCACAGACTTGTGCATAATAAACACGTCAATAATCCAAACGAAACCCATGGTGGTGACAGTGGAAGATGGAGGGAGATCAGCTTTGGTGGAGAATACCAGTCCAATGCCTGAGGGTCTCGTGGATTTTTTTGAGAAGAAATATAACCCATGCCGTTATATTGTACCGACCAATCAGGCCAAACTAGAGGTGGAGTTGCCAATAGGAATAGAGGTTAGTGTAGTCCGGGAGGATGGCCCAAGCCAGGAATTAGATGACTTAGCCGACCTGAAGGAAGACATTAACAATCTGCAGTTCTTCGATGAGCAAGATTTGGGAGATGTGCACATTAATTGGTTCGATCTGAACGGGTTGACAGACAACTTTGGGTGGCTTAGTGATAAACCTAATGTAGATAAGGGATTTTAACCAAAGCTGGAAGAGCCAGAAGCAGGAACTTCTACGAAGGTCAGAAGGGCCGAGGACAAGGGAAAATTGTCGAAGGGCATCGGTATTAAGAATTCAGCTCAGGAATCGGGCATTGTTAGTACTGCTGATACAGAACAAGAGGCTGCACTGAAGTGGTTTGAACAGGAAAGGGATGAGAATAGTCAGAAAGTTGGAAAAGCCAAACACTCTGCGGGGGATGACTGTGATGTAAGAGTAATTACAACGGAACCGGACAATTGCCTGTCGGTTGCTAGAGGAGTATGGTGGGAAAATGATGATATGAATCTTGCCCACACCGACGAGGATTGGGGCCAAGACCTGCCAGACGACACTTGGTACTCTAGGGAGGTGGATCATATGACTAGAAACGGGCGGTACTTCAAGCCCCCACACTTAGACCAACCCGAAGCATCCGGAAAGGATAAGGAAGCTAAAAAACAGAGGGAAAAACTGTTAGAGGAAGAGGCTGTGCTGAAACAGTTAAAGTAGATCCAAGAAGACATATCTATCTGGGGGTTGCTTATGGCTTTACATGTGCACCAGCAAGCTGTATTGTCGGCAATGGATAAGGCCAAACTGTCTATCGACACAACTCCAGAGCAACTAGTGGGACTTGTCTTCCCGGGAGGTGCTTCGCCTACTTTGACCTTCTCAAATAAGGAATTGCCACCTGAAGGCTCTGCACATAACAAACCGTTGTACATCTCAGTTGAGTGTAGAGAGAAGTGGGTGCCGGTTGTATTGGTTGACACTGGGTCTGCAATCAATGTTTGTCCGTCTCACACAGCCTATGCCATTGGTTTGAAGCTAGCGGATTTTGTACCAATGACCCAGGTGATCTGGGCTTACGACAACACAAACAGAGAGGTGATAGGAACAGTTCTGATCAGAACACAAGTCTGGCCGGCCCAACAGGATATTGAGTTTCACGTCCTAGATATTCCGGCTACTTTCAACTTGTTACTTGGGCGACCCTAGCTGTACCAAGTAAAACCTATTTCTTCCACCTTGCATCAAATGCTAAATTACCCTCTTGGAAATGGGGCAGCCGTTGTGTTCGGGAATTCGTCTATACATCCTCTGTCAGAGGTTACTACACCCGTATTGGAGATTGTACATGGCAACGAGGATGTTTTCTTGTCTGGTTTTACCTTGGCTGAGACTCGGGTGGTGCAGAATATCCTAGCCATTGATGAGGGCTTGTACGTCAGTGCACAATCTATATACCTCATGAACAAGCTATAACATGTGCCCAGGATGGGATTAGGAAAGAGCGGTCGGAAAGGCGTCACCACACTGGCCGAAGTGCCACATAACCCTCATGCCTTTGGCTTGGGCTATACGCCCACCAAAGAGAACAGTGTGAGGAAAGGGAAAGAAATGGCCGGAAGAGCTAGAGCAAAGCAAAGTAGGAAGCACTATGAGCTTGTGCATAGGCCAATTCAGGGAACTCTGAACGGCCGCTTTGTCTAGGAGGGGGAAGACTTCCCATTTTGCGGCTTTCCTTAGCCATGGTTGAACTTAGAGAAACGGCGTCTACCCGGCTTTGAGATTTTCTTCAACTTACAGCTGCAAGAGGGTGAAGCCACAAAGAAACAAACTAAATTAACTACTGAGGCTGAACAAAGCACAGAAAGTGAGTCCAACAGCAAGTGTAACAACCCTTACCTTATCTTAGTCATGCTCACGTGCATTTGCATGATCTTTGTCTTGATTGAACTTGCATTTTTGCAGACCTTGATTTGTTTTGTTGAAGTGTTGCTTGCATGCTTTGTTTCTTGCTTGGTGTGTGTTAAGCCGAGGTCATCTTAAGCCTAGGTCACACCCTTGAACCTCCTATACCTAGGACCATCTTGGAACCACTTTGGTTGACCTACACCTTCGCCCTGGCATATTGGCCGAGATGTCATCATCTAGGCCGAGGTGTGCATCACCTAGGCCGAGATGTTATCATCTAGACATCCTAGATCCTTGATCCTTGCACCTAGTGATCTTGTTCTGGACCGGTATAACCTAGGCCAAGGTGTGGCACATTTGGACCATGTGTTATCCTTTCTAGCCGAGATCCTTGAGACCCCTTCTTGCCGAAGCCTATGTCCTAATCCGAGATCATTACCTGCCGGAGTGCCCTTGTCACCTTCCTTGTCAAACACACTTTGTCATAGCCTTGTCTTTTCACTCAGTCACCTTTTTGAGGAAATCCAATCCGGTAGTGCCACGTGTCCCAACATAGGGTTAAGGCTGCTGGCAGTAGAGAAAACATATCATTTTGTCATATCTTTCCTTTGAAGAGAGAGAAGCTCTAGGAAAAGAGGAAGAGGAGTTCTTGAGAGAGAAGTAGATTTCCAAGCTTGATCCTTAGAGTTTAAACCGTTTGATCCGAGTTTTGAGATTAGAATCTTGATCTACTCTTGTTAGTCTTTATGTTGAACCGATCACATTGCATGATCTAGCATGATTCATGAGCCATGCATTGATTTAAAGTTGTTTTAGAAAGAGAAAATAATGTTCATGTGTTCTTAAAGAAAAGCCTTGTTTTGATACGAAAGTTTATACCAAGTTCCATGCTTTTGTGTTTGTTTTCATAAAATCTCCAAGTACAGGTACCCAGGTCTATGTCTTCGAACTCATCTCATGAAATCTCAGATTTTGGAATAAAGAAGTTATGATTTTAGCATTCATGTTCTACACGTTCTTCAAAAAGAAACCCAGAATTTCCAAACTCCATTTCCCTGAATGTGGTCATCGGGACCATACCTCGACTAAGAGGTGTGGGACCTCGACCAAGACCTGGTTGGTACCCAGCATGTTTTCCCGAGATGAGAAACAGCGATTTAACTCCCAGCATGTTTTGCTTTGTCTTGACTTGGTTTTGGAAAGAAATGTCGGGATCTTTTCCCCTATGTAAAGCTTGTTTTGAAAGTGCATTTCATACCCATCTTTGAGCATCCTTTCTTGTCTTCTTGGAGTGCATTCAGTAGACTTTATTATGTATTTGTAGGTCTTGGATCCTTGCCTTAATCCCTACACCCGAAGAGCTATGTGAGTGGTATTTTTAATAAAGCTATGTTCTAACGTTTGATAAAAGCTTTGCTTGTTTCGTTTTGGAAAAGTATTTGTTCAAGCATGAATGATTATCCTTAATTTTATATCAAGTATTATCTTGTTTTAATGACATTCTTGGAAAAGTCCTTAGTGCTAGGGGACTATAATGCAGCTAGCGCGTTTGTCTTGGAAAGTCCTTAGTGCTAGGGGACTATAATGCAACTAGCACCCTTGTTTGAGATATCTCCCTTGTCTTGCCACCAACGGTTTACCGCGTGGGTTTGTCCGAAATATCATCCCTTGTATTATGTAGATGCTAGTAAGCATCCCTTGAAGCTTTGAAAGACTTGGTAGATGAACTTGGTTCATCCCTTGATTTTGTACAAGTTATTATATGTATTATTTTGATAAAGATCTTGGATATCATTCATTCAAACATTTATTGCTAATATCATTCACTGAGTACCCAAGCTCACCCTCTCCTTATATATATGTAGGTGACGAGCAGGAAGGCGGTGACGCCTAGATGATTATTTGTAAGTTGTTTTTGGATTCATATTTTGTAGTATCTTAAAGATTATGCTTCTTGGCGTGGTAGTTTATTTCTCTTGTATATGTCGGCTTGAGAAGCCTTTTGATCAAGATGTAAAATGTACTTTTTCATTTGTAATCAAGTTGTAAGACCATGTTAAAAATGTATGTTATTTCATTTGATCTATGCACAGCTCTTATGGACTACTTAGATTTAAATGTATTGCTTCCGCACATGTAAGCCCCATATGTATACTCTAATTGTGTGTGAATCTTTATAAGTTAGCCTTGGGTAATCTCGGATGACTGGCCATCACGGCACCATTCTACTAGGGGCGGATTAGGGTCGTGACAGCAAGGTTGAAAACCCAGAAAGGGCGGCCTTAGCAAAAGTTAGAGCGCAAAAGGAGAGCGTTAAAACCCGAGCGAACCCGAACCGAACTACGTAAGGTCTGATTCCCATCTTCAGGATACGTAGGCAACTTCATTCCAAAGTCCGGCTGTAAACACCTCCAAATCAACTGTGTCCATGTGTTTGATCAAGGCATCTTTGTCCACTCATTATCTGAAAGATCGGTTGTGATCCTTACCCTGAAAGAATAGCTGATTACAGTGAGCAATGCTATTCAGTCTAGGGGCAATTTTCCATTTCTGGATTCAAGATTGTACATCTCGAGGATAGATTCCAAGTGTGTCCAGTTGTGATCCTTATCGAAAATGGTTTTGAAAAGTTTTGATAAAAGTTGATTTTGTTCAAATTAATCTTTTTACAACTTAGACCATTTTTCAACCAAAAGGAAAATTTTCAGTGCCCACAACTTCAATTTCATTGATTTCACTACAAAATTCTCTAACTCTTGATACAAATCAAAGTTGCTTTTATTACATTCAAAAGGAAAACTTGAAAATTTAGATCAAAGCAATAAACTTAGGGCATAGATAAGTCAGGTGTTCCTACGTCCCCTCCCTGAGCTCGTGGAAGCCGCGGATGCTAAAGTAGGCCCAGCTTGCGCCTTATCTTCAAGCCAAGTCAAGCACTCACCAGAAAGGGCGCAACTGAAATTGGGAGCGGGAGCCAGAAGTTCTCTTGTCCTCCAAGCATTGGGGTATCGAGCCAACTGTGAACCTCGGATTGGAAATGAAGTCGAGTACTCTACCCCTTCTTCTAGGCAAGTCTGGTTGCGTCCAAACTGGCGCCTGAACCGAAATGGAAAGTAGAATACACAGTGTGTCAAGCCAATCAGTTGAATGTCGGGTTGCCGAGTCATGATATAGCTCATCTCGGGCAAATCAAACTAGGGGCAACGCCAAGCAATGTCAATAGTAGACCTGTTACACATCCAGTGGCACCACGACCCTTCGTTCGGGCAATCAACTAGTTGTTGGCGGAAGAAATAGCCTCGTGCTAAATATGCAGGCAAGAGTCCACTATCTTCAACCTGTCCATGAGCCATATCTGGGGAGGGATGAAAAAAAAGAGAGATTAAAAAATAAAGAGGTTTATGTTGAGAGAAAAAGTGAGAAAAGGGTTTTGAGAGAAAAATAGAGCCTGAGTGTTGAGTGATGTGAGAAACACATATGAGATAGGGTGGGAAACATTACCTGCAAAAGTAGTGGACTTCCCGCAAATTTATTTGTCTCTCGCCGATAGAAGGCATCTAAGCCCATCAAAATCTCGGCCAATGCTAAGCCAATGCAGCTATTGCCCTCTTTTTAGCCTTGGGCCACTTCGATCAGGTGAATGCTAGACCCTCCGAAACCTGGGGCAAAAAGAAAATAAGCCAACATGCACAAACAAAGGGCATGTTGTCGAAAACTCTGCCAAAGACGGTCGTCACAGTCACCGGCGTTAGAAAATCGATGAATGAGGCTGGGAATATCCAACTCTCCGTTGTGAACCAAGGTTCGAGCCTCATGTAAAGTGAGCCCGCACATCTTTTCTAAAGCTTGAATATGACCAAAATGGGACTGGGGCAAGATTTCCTCGTCACGCCGAGATTCCATCAAAACTTGGAATTCTTCAATTGTAGGGCATATCTCTTGCCCCCCGAAGCTGAACACGTGCATAACTAGGTTCCAACATCTGGCTACGGTATGTAGGAACGAAAAACAAAGCGGAGAACGGCTTAGTGGGAATAGTGCATATATCCCGAAACCCCGAAAGTTTACTTTTTCTGAGCCATCTAAAGTTGCAATCCAATTTGAGAGTTTTTCGATAAAGAATGGCTCTATTTGTGGCAAAAACAGAGCTGGAATGAAGAAACTACGAAGTCCCAACTTTTGTAGAAGATAAGGCACTGAGTGGAAGACAGGTGGCAACAATCTGGCGATCCCTCACACTAATGGCCGACTGGCCAGTGATGATGACCGACAACCACCTTTTGTAGCCGACTGGCCACCACTGGTGGCCGACAGCCTTTGTTCATGGCCGGCAGCATTCTTGTTTGTCCTGTGGTCTTCCTATGTGTTGAGAGTGATGAGAATCTGTGTTTTGTTATGCTCTTTGCCCATTGTGTTGTCCTGTTTAATTAGTTTTGTTGAGCCGTTTTGTTTCAATTTGTTTATCAAGTTATATTTGTCTTGTTTTGTTTATCGAGGTGTATTTGTTGTTGTATGTCGTGTGTTGTTTATCAAACTATCTATTACTTGATTATTTATCGAGTTGTACATTGTTTTTCTTGTTTGGTTGGTAGTCGGTTCATTGCCTGATTAAGAAGGTTGTGCCAATACAATGTTCAAATTCCATCAATCAAGTTCAATCTCATTTTTATGCAATGCGATGCTCGTGCGGTGCTCAGAATGCAAAATATAACACTTTTTCGTACAAAAGACTGGTTTTTCATTCTGATTATGGTTACCTTCTTACAAAAGAGTACAAGTTTTTAAAGCAAATAAAACCTGTCTAAAACTGTACAAAGTGCTAACACTACTAGCAAAAACAAACTAAGCAAGAATACAGAAAATCAACGCCAGCTATCTCAGTCTCGAGAGGCCTTCTTTGTCCTCTTCCTGGGTAGGGACTCAGAGCTATCTCCGCCAGCGCCGTTGTCAGCACCTCTCTCTGAACCTGAACCAGAATCGTCGCTGCCCTCTGTCTCAAAGCCTGACTCAGCATCATCTCCACTAGCAGAACCCGAGCCAACGTCATCGTCTCCTCTCTCGGATGACTCAGTGTGCTGACTCGCTACCTCCTCGGCCTCGCCGGTCGCAGCCTCGTCATCACTCAGAATGGGCTCGGAAGGGCCACTCTCATCTCCGGTGTCCCTGGCTCTACTTCGGCTGCGTGTCGGAGCCCGTCTCTCTCTCCTTTCTGCCGCTGGAGGGGGCACTGATGGTCCTGCTGCAGCCGCCGCTGGTGCTGTCGGTATAGGTAGGACCTGAAAAGGCGGTTATCATATGTCAGCCACAGTATACGTATTAGATGCAAGTATGATGTGCAGAATAAGTGTATGCAGGAGTTAAATACAATGTATAAGTATAGTCTAGAAGTGCAGTATTTCAGATGCAGTGTATCAGTGCAGTGTGGGTCAAATGCAGTGTGTCAGTGCAGTGTGGAGAAGTGTTCAGTTGAAATGTCAGTTTCAATATGTCAGTAGAAATTTGATAACTGGAATGTAAGAAAACTGAAGAAATTACCTTAATGCCGTGAAAGCCAAGCAATGCCTCCCTCCTCAATATCATGCCCTCGAATAAGGCTAATAGCTCCAGCAGATCCTTGGTGTATCCTGGGGGTGCCTGCGAATGCATTTGGGAATGATCAACGTCCAGAGGGAACAGATATCAGAAAGAGATGAGAAAACGAAAAAATATAGTACATACCGGGGGTGCGTCATGGGCTCTGACGTATCTATGCCCAGCTCCTGCAGGCTCAATAGGGATCTAATATGCCTCTCTAGTATACCGCCAACAAGTGAGTGCAGTAGGCAGCTCCGGCCAGCCGGTCCTCTGCCTCTCTTGAGGAGCCCCTCTGCCATAGGCTTTAGCTTCCCTGGTCGCTCTAGGCCCCATCCTCGCAATAGGAGCTCTCGCTCCCTCGCCTCCGCGAACACCGGTCAGAGGTGGCATAAGATGTGTCTGAATGAAAACTGCATAATCACCCTCAACTCGAAAGTACTCCGCCTCCAAGCCCACCATGAACTGGATAACTTTGTCAACAGATAGGTTGTCCGCTGATCTCATGGACTCTGGCAGCGTCATCGATATGAACAGAGCAGGCATACCCAGAGACTAGCGTACGACTCTCTCGCCTAAATACCAGGCCCGGCAGACCGGACCCTCAAGCAGGATGCGATAATGAGAAATGCCCTAGGCCATATTATACTGACCTCCAACTGCTCTTAGTATCGTTGTCATGCCCCAAACCCGCCCCTAAAAGTTTGGGTATGACCACTTTGGAACGGACACAAAATTTAGTTTACGTAACATATGGGCCTGAACGGAAGCAATTAGCAACATAAATAGTATCCATTAAGCCACCACTAATATGCCAGGATCACAAACATTGCATCAGGTATATAACATATAGTGAACATACACCTAAGAACCAGTCATGTACATACACCTATACAGACCCAGCCCCATAGTTGGGCGTGTAACAAAAGCATTGGTGAAAAGAAGGTTATACATATTAATTACATTAAACAAAAGACTAAGGACCAAACTAGGGGTTGTTAAAGGAACCCCACAAAATGCACAAGCTTCTCTACATTGCTTGACCAAAAGGAATGTCCAAAGCTGAACTAAGACTGACCTCCAGGTTGATTGCCTACAGAAACAGACATAACACAAGGTGAGCCAGGCTCAATGAATAATAGCACTCAAACAATTCAATGATTAAACTTGAATTATAATTTACATAAGTGCAAAGGATATATAATCAAGCTTATGTTGTAAATAATTTCATAATGGCCTTGGGCCAGATTTTATACAGAGTGGCTTTAAGCCTAGTAACATATAGAACGGCCTTAGGCCTAACAGGTTTTACAGATTGGCCTTAGGCCCGACAGATTTCACTGATTGGCCTTAGGCCCGACAGATTTTACAAATGGGCCTCTGGCCCAACAGACGTTACAGATTGGCCTCTGGCCCAGATATCAACAAGCAGAGTGTTTCCAGAGTTGTACAAATGCATACAGATTTCCCAATCATCCATAAGGGCGAACATAGTCAATTTTCGAATAACAGAGTGTTAATAATAATTATTAACAATAAGTAAATGTGCTACAATAGTACTATTACTCACAGGGCTGTGGTGAAGCGGCAGTCCCTTCCAGTATATGCCCTTGGTTCAACCCTCTACAATTTCCTTGATTTTCCTATCTTCTCTTGTTGAAGTCTTTCTCTTTACTCTCAAACTCTCTTCTCTTCTAACTCTCTCTCTCTCAGGAGATGAAATGGCTTCCAAGTCAAATGTTTGAAAAACATAGGTATATATATATAAAAAGGGATAAAGACGAAATCCAATCAGTTTAATCATTCTAAATCAAATTTTTACAGAAAATCATATTATGCTCTAAAAATCATATTGATCTCAAATATAAAGTTAATTTCAGATTATCAGGCCTCTAAAGCTTTCAATTTCTGATCTGAACATTACAATTATAATAGATTTTTCTCTTATCAGACAGATATGAATCTATAATCATAAGATTCACCCAACTAAGTTTAATTTCCTAGGGAATTTCACAGCAAGCACATAAATGTACAGAGTAAGGGACTGATAGCATACCAGAAAACATATACGAGGGTCAGGTTATTACAATCGTGGCCCATGGCTGCCATGAGATCTGCAAATGAAAGTTGTATAAATTGTCAATTGCTGTCAGTGGCTAAAAGGTGAATCAAAACAGGGTGAAAGCAAATGATGACCGTGTTTTAAGTTACCTCGTGAGCAGCTACAGTGTCAAAGTAACGCCTGAAGAAAGAAAAAGGCTCGCGAGTCCTGCGGTGGAGCTGACCATCATACACCCGTGAATAGGGGATCGTCAATGGAACCTCCACCTCTGGCTTCGGGGCAAGAGTCGGGAAGTATGCATACACCCATAGTTGTGGAGAAAGCGTAGGGATATATGATCAATACAATTTGAACAGATACAGAAAATGCAAAGCAAAAAGCATACAGTGTATGAACAGATATAGAAAGTACAAGGCAAAAGTACATGCGTTGAACAGATGTAAAGAAAGAAATGCACATGCGTTGAACAGATGTAAAGCAAGAAATGCTGAACAGAAAATGGAAAGTGTAAAGAGGGAACTGAGATGTGTACCTCCCAGGCTCGCCAGTAGCCTCCGATCAAGTATCCAATCCCGCGAGAGGTCGAGCTCATATAGCCATATAGCGTGGCGAGGCCAGCCCCGCCCCAATCATAGAAATTCACTCGAGGAAGAACCACCAGTGCGCTCAGCAAGTATAGCCCTACGGTGTTCGCCTTGTTCGCGAACAGGGTGGTACCGAAGAGGAACATCAGAAAACCCCGAGCGTAGTGCCCTATCTCCTCTACTATCTCTGGTACGGTCCCCCGAAACCGCTCCTCGAACCAACTGTATCTGACCTGGACTGTCCGGAACAAAGGTTGGCGCGCCCCCAAAAGCTCAATCCAAGTAGCCTCCCACTCCCCCATATCAAGATCAAGGGGAATCGGATCACCGCCTACGCCTAGGCCTGTGATCATGGTGAAGTCGTAAGGGGTCATCGTCATCTCTCCGGTAGTGGAAAGGTGGAGAGAGTTTGTGGTGTCCCACCATCTCTCCACTAGTGCTTCCAGAAGTGGACGGCTCACTATGACTCGTGTTAGTCCAGAGCAGAATGGGCTGAAGCCTGTCTCGTCAACAATAGCTCGTACTCTGGTAGAGAACTCGTCGTACCAATCTCTAGCCGCCGTGGCCCTATAGCCCCTGTATGCGCGGGCGTCACCCTGTGATAGAGCACAGGTGAATCCATGTAAATACAGTTCGATGAAAAAGAAGTGTAAAATAAATGCAATCACATTGGTGAAAATACAGTGCAAGAGTGTGATCAGTGCAAGAAATGCAAGTAAAGAACATCAGATGTGCAAGTGCATAGAGTTCGTACCTCAACGGCAACGGCTGAAAGATGGGAGTCTGGCTCCCTCAGTAAGAGATCCGCAGGTGCATCAGCGAAATTAGTGAAGTGCCTAACGCCACTAGGAGGCAGAATGTGCGTCTGGGAATGATACCTTGTCGCGTCAAAAGGCCTTACTCCCAGTGGTAAGGGCTTCGGCTCTACATCAGAATTGAACTCTGCTTCGAACTCCACCTCTAGAGGAGCCCCGAACTCCACCTCTGGAGGAGCCCCGTCATGTGAAAAGTCTTCTGCCATCTAGAATATCGATGAAAGGTCGATGAAAAGTGAAGAAAATGGGAAAAATAGGTGGAAAATGTCAAAAGTCAACTCAAGTCAAACCCTAGGAGAGAGAAAGTGGAGGAAAAAGTCAAAGCCCAGGAAAAGGGGCCAAACCCAATAGAAACTCAAGGGGGACAAGCCTCAAGTGGTGAAAATGAAGAAAAAGTACCGAAATCAGTTTTCAATCGGTTCAAAAAGAAGGAAATCAAGAGGTTTTAGCGAATCAACTTCGCGTGGGGCATTGGAAAACGCATATAAAGCTCAGATCTAGAGAGAATGAAGGTCTAGAGAGAGAGAAGAATTTCAGTCATGGGGTATGGAGGAAATAAGCCCCCATGACCTATATATAAAGACCTGAATGTGAAAAGACCAAAAAGGGCCAATCTACCATCGATGGCCGGTCGGCCACCACTGGTGGCCGACAGCCACCATTGGTGGTCGACAATGCTTAGGGCTGACTGACAGGTAGCCGACACCCCTCCCTGGTGGCCGTCAAGCTTCCAGTGCTCCTCCTTTATGTTTTGATGCTGTTTTGTGTCCTCGGTGCTTGAGAAGTGCAAGGAAAGTTCACTTTTTAAAATTTCTCTGCGGAAGCTCCAAACCGTGTCTTCGGTGCATGATGATTCATCACTAATCAATACGACTGAGGTGTATCCTTTTTAACTTGTTACAACTCTTCCGAGAGGTAAATCGGAAGTTGTTATTCAATCCATTGTTGCATAGAACATGCATTTATCCATTGTTGCATAGAATATGCATTTATTCATTGTTGCATAGAATATGCATTTCTCCATTGTTGTATAGAATATGCATAGAACATATCTTTCGTCATTTGCTGCATAGAACATGCACTTCTCCATTATAGCATAGAACATGCTTCTAATTATCATGCATAGAACATGCTATTACTACATTTGCATAGAATATGCTTTGTTTATTGTGCATAGAACATGCGCCCTTACTACACTGTACCTGTTAAGTCTCTTTCTTATGCAGGCATGATATTGTATGTACGGTCCATTCAGAGGAGTTCCAGGTGAAATCATTCCTGTCTTTTGAATTACTTTCTTCGATTAGAAACGTTCGGGTACGCCCGGTGTTTACACCACCCTCTTTCTCCTTTCGTATTTGGCGCGTTAGGACGCTTCGGTTAGAGACATTTGGGTGCATCCCAGTGTTCTCGTCACCCCTTTCTCCTCTCACGTGCGGCGCGTTGGGATGCTTTGGTTTCGAACACGCGGGTGCGTCTCGGTGTTCACCCTCTTTCTCCTCTCGCGTGCAACGCGTTAGGACGCTTTGGTTTCGAACACGCAGGTGCGTCCCGGTGTTCACCCTCTTTCTCCTTTCACGTACGACGCGTTAGGACGCTTAGATTAGAGACATCTGGGGGTGTCTCGGTGTTCTCATTATCACTTTCTCCTCTCGCGTGCGGCACGATAGGACGCTTCGGTTTCAAACATTCAAGTGCGTCCTGGTGTTCACCCCATCCTTTTCTCCTCGCGTGTGCAACGCATTAGGATCTTGGTTGAGACCTTGGGTGCACCCAACAGTCGCTTTTGTCTTTCCCGCGCATCACGTAGTTAAGCTTGCATAATTTTCTTACATCCTTTCTACATTAAATGTGGTTTGATTCGTGTTTACTTACTTACTTTCGTGTGTGAGGTTGCTATACCTTGTTTTGGTTTGTATGAATGTAGCATTTCTTTGCATGACATTTGCATCTAGATGTTTCATTACAGCCTCATTGCATGATCATAAGTTATGTTCTTGTATCTTGCCCTAGAACTACGCTGGTTTGATTCCTTGCAAAGAGATACGTAGGCAGCCTGAGGGCACAACCATTTGTTTTGTCTTGTTTGTTTGCTTGTCCAAGTCTTCGGCCTTGTCAAAAATGGATCGTCTCTAGGCTTTGACATTCACTCCTGTCATTTCATGACTCCCGAGTTCTGTCAAAGAAGGGCAACTGTAGACACCCTATTTTTGACCATCCTCAAGACTTAGACGTCATCGCTCGTGCACTCGATGATTATATGTTTGTGTTCGTTTTGAGCGCCCGAAGTCCTCGACGGAAGGCTCTGTCTTTGAGCCTTTGAACCTTGTTGTTTCTATGCCTTCTTTTGGACCAAAACTTTGTGTTTGGACCTCTTGGTGACCTGTCGGCCACCACCCAAGGCTGTCGGCCATGGGGTGTTTCTGTCGGCTATGGGTGTGGCCGGTCAGCCACCAGTGGTGGCCGACGACCACCAGTGCCTTTTTCTAGATATTTATTGACAGCTGTGTCAGCTGTTGCACACTGAGCTGCATCTCCATACGCGTGTATGGTGAGATGTTTCTAAGCTCAAGGAATGGTTTTTCTATATATAGGGGGGTTCCTCCCCCATTTTGGAGGGTTAGAAAAATTAGAGCTAAAATATCTCTCTCTGGAATTCTCTCTCTCTCACTCTTGATATTTTGCACACATTTGCTCATAAGTCCTTAGCCTTTGCACATCAACCCTTAACCAAATACTCTCACCTTTGGGCTGAGATTACTTGGAGTCTTCTTTGAGCTCTAGAAGGTGATTCGAGCTTGGAATGTTGGCTATTTTGTGCTTTGCTTCAAAGGTATAGTACTTACCTTATTTAAGCTTATTTTGTATCTTTGTTTTGCCATCTTTTCTAACTATTTTTGGGCTGATTTTGAACTGTCAAAAACTCTGTTTTTGTGAATTAAAAGTGTTAATTTGAGGTCTCTTTGAGTTAGCGGGTGGTCCACCCTTCTTGCTCCTTTGCTTGTTAAGTTTTTGTACTATTTTTCATCACTTTCAAATCAACCTTTTTGGGCCTTTTAACCACTGAATTTCAGAGGTTTTTCAGTAGTAAAATCCTTGTTTTGAAGTCCAAAATTGGAAGGGTTAGCCTCCCCTCCTTGTGTCTTGTTTGCATGCCTAGTTAGCCTCACGTGTTAGCTTATTATTTTAGCTTTTTGTGGCTTAAGTCCAACATGTTTTTGCCTCTGAAATAACCTGTTTTGGCTCTATTTTGGGCTGGTTAATTCAGTTAAGGCTTGTATTGCATAGTTGTAGTGTTATTTCCTTCATTAGCTTGATGTTTTAATGCTTTCATTATCATTGTTTTGAGTTAATAGCATATTTTAGTGTTGTTTTACACTTCATTTCAATACTTAAAATCTCTGCAATCTCTCTCTATTATTCACTCTTTTGTTTTCTTTGAAAGTGGTTTTAAACCTCTTGTTTGCCTAAGTGTGAAATGGAGGTGTTGCACCTAATGGTTTAATCCTTTAGAGGGTTCATTACCAAGAGTGTAATGCCTCTTTCATGCCCAAAGCAACTTGTTGTTTGAGTCATCTTTCCATTAGAGGACACTCACTAATGGACAAATCAATTAAAGAATGGTTTTGGTAATTAAAATGAGTAAACCAAAATTGGACAAGTAAAAGAGGCAAGATAAGCATCTTTCGTGTTGCATTGCATGTGTTCGAATCGGACGTTAATTCGAACATATGGAAAATGGGACATTTCATACTCAAAAGTGATGAAATGTGCCACTTTCCTTGGTCACCATCACCCTTGATCATGCATGATAGGGTGGTGGTCTTTTTTAGTCTTTTTTTGCACTCATTAAACTTGTACAAACTTGGTTCTTTGGCCATCATGCATGGAAATTGCTTTATTGGTGGTTTGAGAGCCAAGAGTTTCACTCATTTGAGCTTCTTTGATGATAAGGAGTGTAAACAGTACACACAAACTGTAGACGTGCCTGAACGCCACGGCCCCCCCGCGCGCGAAATTGGCGCGGAAATCCGTTTTGTTCATTGGACTTACTACTACAGTTCGGACTCAATGTCACGGTTTTGAATCTAATCTCGCAAAGTGCAATGCAAGACCGATAAATCACCAAAGAGTCCAAATCCGGCAAATCGTTTTGAAAAACTGATTTTTATAAAGAAGTGCCAAACATGGACTGCTTTGCTCGATACAGAGTCACCACCTAAATATTTTGTTTTGGGGGAATTTAGGAAATCCTGACTCATGCCTAAGGCCACGTATCCGTCATTACCAAAGTTGCCTCGGCTCGAGAACTTGGGTACGAGAGGGAAAGGTCATGCAATGAGCACCCCCGCTCGCCCGATCAAAGATCGGCCTGTACTAAACATGATATCTTTTTTTTGAAAACACATGTGCCCTTATTCCAATTAATTAGCTAATCTTACTATGTGATGCATACAGCATACAAGTATAGACTAGATCACCTAATTTGGAATAAAGCATTGCATATTCGTTTGTTTGAAAATGGTTTGAAGTTTGCTACTTGCAAGTAGGCTAAATCAAGGATTTCAATGAATTGTTCCAATTCAAGCAATTCAACATTCACCCACAGGCATTTAGGCAGTTATAGCAAATAAGCAATTAGCCTCATGGCAAGCATGCTATCATCGCAACATTATCACACATGCAGTATGCTAAAGCATAAACACTCACAGTGTACTCCGAGCCAAAACAAAGAACTAGTTAGAAATCATGCATGATCCTAGTTCATGTTTAAAATGGCTAATGCAACACATACAAAATGCAGCTAGAAATAGGCTCGACTATTCTAAAATGGCATGTGAAATGCAACTTGATAATCATGTATTCAAATCGGAATTGAAATACAATGCAGTTTGTATGATGCGCCGAGCCTGGTGCATGCAAGATAGATGAATGGATGCACGCATGCAAAACATAAAGATGCTAATTGAAAATGACCTAAAACTAACCATCGAAAGTAGGTAAGTAAAAGGGAGAAAGAAATGGGGGTTGGAAGACATGCATCGTACACACGCACGCTTATTACAAAATTCGCCCTCTCGACGGAGGGTCCGAATGAATACGCTAAGTTAGCTATGCTAAGCTATTCTAATTAATCTAATAATCTAATTAGACTAATTATTACACAACCGAATTGAAAAACTAGCTACAACTAATTATTACAAAACTTTAACTAATCAAACAAATTAATTAAGTTACAAAACCGAATGCTAATTAACAAATAAAGCATTAAAATATGTAGACTAGGCTGCCTCAGCTCTGCCTTGAAGAAGTTGAAGATGCATGCTCGATTCCCGTCCCGAAAGCTCTCCAAATGCTCTTTAGAGGCTCTGTTTGTAGGGTGTCCTTGAGAACTAGCTACTGAATCTTACCAAAACAGTGCTGAGGAGTGCATCAGTGGCCTGCCGGCCATGAGGAGCTTCTGCCGACCCCCCTGCCGGCCAAGAGCAGGTACTGCCGACCAAGAATGAAGGACTGCCGACCAACAACAAGAGGGTGCCAGCCACTAGTGTGCTGTGACACCAAGCTGCAGCAGAGCACAAAATAGAGAAAATAGAGGGTCTCCCAAGGGTATGTACGCACTATGCCACCCCATATCACCTCAAAATATCAAGGGAGAGGCATAGTCGGATCCAAGACCATCAATCATGCATCCCGATGCATGATGGCCAAAGATCCAACTTGTGCAAATTCAATGTAAAATGAATGCACAAATAAACATATAAAACCTAAAACTCTATCATGTGTCATCAAGAGCGTCGGCGACCGAGAATTGAGGCACATTTCATCACTTGAAATATGAAACATCCCTCGTTTCTCATGCTCGGATTAATACTTAATCCAAACAACAATGCAACACAAGCATGGCAAACATACAATATGACTTAAGCATGCAAACATGCAACTACATGGCATACTCAATGCTATGTGATATGATTAACTTAACAAAGCTAATGATATGTGAACAATGCTAATGCATGCATGCACAATGCAATGCTACAAGGACAAATTAGCAATGTTAGGGACATGCATACTTAATGCAAGGCAAAATAACTTGGCATACACATTGCAAATAACCACGTGGCATGCACAATGCAATGTAGGATGGCATACTACATGCAATGAACAATATGGCATACTCAATGCAATATACATAGCATACTCAATGGACTTAAACCAAAAGGGTAGACCTCAGTCATGCCCAAATCAGTGGCCATTAGTGCTAAAATGATGGTATGAAAAGCATGAAAAAGGCAAGACAAGCATGTATGCCAATTGGCTCAAGGATCAAGGCACAAAGATGCAACTCTTAAGCATACTTAAAGAGTGACAAGCATGGGTATGTGACCGCACCATGAGCTCTGAAATCATGTATGGAGTGATGCCAAATCAACCAAACAAAGCAAGTATAGCATATTAAGAGGCTCAAAGCTCAAGGTTAGCAAAGGGACTTACACCAAAGCCATGCCAAGAAAGCCCCAAAGGGCCAAGGGCAACCAAAACAGTCCCAAAGCAGGTCAAGACAAGACCAAAGACATGCTAGAACCTAGCCAACACAAGCTAGAACAAAAGTCCAAAAAGCATGAGGCATGCAAGGCTAACAAGGGGGATTACACTACACCTATTTCAACCCAACATGGCATGACTTGGACAACATAAAACAGAGTTACATCATGATACAACGAGACCAAAAATGCACTGATATGATGGCCCAAAGGCCTAGGCATGATGGCATGCACAAAAATTCACTCTTGAGGCATAAAGAGCCAAACCTCCAAGGCATTAAAAGAGTGACAAGCACAAGTGTATGACCATGAAATATGCACTGATACAACATTTGAAATGATGCCAAAGCATGCAAACATCACAAGTATAGCATGGTAGGGGCCTCAAAACTCAAGACTAGTCAAAGCATTTGCACCATAGCTATACAAAACATGAGTCATATGACCATGAAGCCCAAAATAGTCCTAGAACAGCCCAAAATATGAATAAAATCATGCTGGAGCATAGCCAAAATATGCTAGAATGATGAGCCAAAACATCATGCATACAAAGCTAATAAGCAAGATTTATACTACAAGTACATGGAGCATGCAAGAGGTGACCACACCAACCCAAATCAGAGTTATGACATGTCAAATGATGACCAAAAACCTACTGAAATGGAGCCAATACATGCTAGAAAGACATGCTACTTTGATGAGCCACAAATGGGATAACATTACACATACAAGAAGCATGCACAAGGTGACCAAACCAGCCATGGACAGAGTCAAGGTAGGTCCTAAAAGTCACAAAAAAGTGCCTGAACTAAGCCTCCAAAGTATAGAGATACATGCTCATTTGATAGGCAAATAATACAAGCAAACAAAACAAAAAGAGAGCGGGTCACCCCCTCTGATTTGAGGCCTCAAAACCACATGCCTACCACTGAAAATGCACTGGATTTCAGTGGCTAAAAGGGAAAATAAGGATTAACTCAAAGGCCTTAAGACATGGTACAAAACAAGGCCAAACAAGGCAAACAAGAGGGTAGAAGACCCTCAACACCAAAAAGGCTTTAAGCAACCATCAAAAACACTTAAATACAAAACTTTTTTCAGTTGAAAGAAAGGCCTAAAACAACATGCAAGGATGGCCAAAATGTGATACAAACAAATGCTAAAAAGGGGAAAAAAAACTCACCCTTGAAGCTCAACTTCAAAACCAGCAAACTCTGAGGCCAAAAACCAACTTTCAGAGCTCAAACAACACTCTCAAGAACCTCAGCTCAAAGATGGCGGTGTATCACTAAGTGTTCCTTTGCAAAAGTGAAGAGAAAACACACTTTGGGACACTATTCAATACAATATAGAGAGAGAGAGAGAGAGAGAGAGAGAGAGTGAGTGAGTGAGAAATATAGAGAGAGAAAGATATATCTTCTCTAAAAATGCTGAACCCCTGCTGGGGAGGAAAAGCCTCTCCTTATATAGAAGAATGCAATGAGAAGCTTGTTAAACAAGCTTGGAAAGGGCTTCATCCCTCCATACACGTGTATGGAGGAGGGATGAGTGAAAACCAGCTAGCTCAAAAGATCTGGCGTGAAATCTGCTGAGACAAAGTGTTCTACCGGCCATCAGTAGTGGCCGGCAGTGCCTCATTGATGGCCGGCAGGCTTCATCAATAGCAAGTAGGGACAAAAGCATGGCCGGCAGTGGCAAAGAGTGGCCGGCAGTGCACTGTGAGAAACATGCTGAAAGGACCAACACATGGTCCAAAAATGGGGCAGAAAGGATACAGGGTTTGGAAAGCTCAAACCTATGACGTTCCGCTGCGAAAGTCGAGTACTTGACGAGCAATCGAACTTGTGGCTGGATGTACCTGCAAGTACAACCAAGTCTTGAGGACAGTCAAAAATGGGGTGTCTACAGTTGTCCCTCTTTGATAGAACTCGAAAGTCACAAACTGACAGGAGTGAATGTCAAAGCCCGGAGACGACCCATTTTTGACAAGGCCGAAGACTCAGGCAAACATTCAATATAACCATGCAGAAATGTGCCCGCAGGCTGGGGCAAAATGCAAATGACATGCACGATGCAAGGACATAACTTATGATTATGCAAAGAAAGCTGTAATGAAGCACTTATGCAAAATAAATGCAACAGTTTTAAACAAGCGAATACAAATCAAACTACATTATATGCAGAAAGAATGTAAAAGAATTATACAATTCTCGCTATGTCTCACACGGAGTAAATACAATACCGTCTGGTTTGTCTGGTCGTGCCAGCTTCAAATGAACCGTACATACAATATCGTGCCTGCAAAAGAAAGAAACTCAATAGGTACAATATCATTAGAAACATGCATAGCAATGCAAGTGAAAAGTGCGTGACAACGCAAGTGGAGGGGTGCATGATAATGCAACTTAAGCGTGCACATAACAATGTGAAAAGGGGTGCGAGACAACGTGGGTGGAATGGTGCAAGACAATGCAACCTAAGGGTGACGCATAACAATGCGGAAGGGATGCATGACAATGCAACCTAAGTGTAACGCATAACAATGCGGGAGGATGCAAAACAATGCAACCTAAGTATGACGCATAACAATGCGGGAGGGATGCAAAACAATGCAACCTAGGTGTAACGCATAACAATACGAAAGGGATGCAAAACAATGCAACCTAAGTGTGACGCATAACAATGCGGGAGGGATGCAAAACAATGCAAGTAGAATGTGTGTGACAACGTAAGTAATAGGGTGCATAATAATGCAAGTAGCCTGCGTGACAACGCAAGATAGATGTGCAAAACAATGCAAGTAACGTACGTGACAGCGCAAGATAGATGTGCAAAACAATGCAAGTAACGTGCGTAAGACCGCAAGATAGAGATATGCAAAACAATGCAAGTAACATGCGTAACAGCGCAAGTTAGAGATATGTGCGAAACAACGCAAGTATCGTGCGTGACAGCGCAAGATAGAGATATGTGCGAAACAACGCAAGTAACGTGCGTAACAGCGCAAGTTAAAGAAAGTGTGCGAAACAACGCAAGTAACGTGCGTAACAGCGCAAGTTAAAGATATGTGCGAAACAACACAAGTAACGTGCGTAATAGCGCAAGTTAAAGAAAGTGTGCGAAACAACGCAAGTAACGTGCGTAACAGCGCAAGTTAAAGATAGTGTGCGAAACAACGCAAGTAACGTGCGTAACAGCACAAGTTAAAAAAAGTGTGCAAAACAACGCAAGTAACGTGCGTAACAGTGCAAGTTAAAGATAGTGTGCGAAACAACGCAAGTAACGTGCGTAACAGCGCAAGTTAAAGATATATGCATGACAGCGCAAGATAGAGATATGCAAAACAATGCATGTAACATGCGAAACAGCGCAAGTTAAAGATGGTGTGCAAAACAATGCATGTAACATGCGTAACAGTGCAAGTTAAAGATGTGTGTGAAACAACGCAAGTAACATGCGTAACAACGCAAGTTAAAAATGAGGTGCAAAACAATACATGTATATAGAATTGATGTTTAATACAACAAGCGAATGCTAGGTGACAACAAAAACATGCTTGATAAAGACATCTTGAAGGCAACTTCCGGTTTACCTCCCAGAAGGTTTGTGATGCATCAAAAA
This sequence comes from Camellia japonica, assembly GCA_030407325.1. Lineage (NCBI taxonomy): Eukaryota > Viridiplantae > Streptophyta > Magnoliopsida > Ericales > Theaceae > Camellia > Camellia japonica. The sequence goes on from JAPPVO010000032.1 coordinate 167,763,037, forward strand.
GGATACACCTTGTGCGTGTTGATGGGCGATGACCACCGTACATTGAGAACATGATTCCCAGCTTCCACGGAGGCATTTTGAATCAAATTTTGAACACTCCTCGGAATTGTTGGAATCCAAGTACACATACAAGGTAAAATAGGCATAGGAAGCTGGTGGAGGATTGCTGGCCATCCAGAAAGGCTATCGGCCCCCTGCCGGCCATTAGTGGCCACTGCTGGCCATCAACAAAGGGGTGCCAGCCATCGATGAGGGGGGTGCCGGCCACCACTGGTAGATTTGGCCATTTGGGTCTTTTCGGCCATGGGTCTTTAAATACACCCAAAATCACTTCATTTCCTCCACACCCCTTGTACAAGAATTATTTCCCTTGCTCCTTAGGTGCGCCTTCTCTCTAGATTCACGCGTTCTACGTGTTTCCCAACACCCTAAACAACCTTGAATCGCTAAAACCCCTTTGTTCTCTTTGATTTGAACTGATCAGAATTTGAATCTGAGGTGTCTTTGGTCATTTCCCCCATTCAAGGATCATTTCCCCCGAGTTTCTCTCAAGGTTAGTTCACTTTTCCCGGGTTTTCAACTTTATTTGAATTTTCTCTCTCCTAGGGTTTGATTTGTTCAAAACTTCACCATTTTGCTCATTTTTGCTCATTTTTGCATCTATCTCAGATGGCTAACGATATCCCGCATGATGGGGGCTTCCCCGCACTCCCTCCAGTGGAGCCTACTGCAGACTTTGCGGCTGAGCCGGAGGTTGAGCCTCAGCCTTTACCACTAAGCATACGTCCCTTTGACCCCACGAGGTATCACCCGGAGACTCACATTATACCAGTGGCGGGAGGCATCCACACTTTCACTGATTTCGATGAGGACGTGCCAGACGACCTCTTACTGAGAGAGCCGAGGTCTCATTTGTCGGCCATTACTGTAGAGGTACCAACTCTGCTTTTCTGCAGTATTACTTTCAACTATTTGCATTTCTTGCACTATTTTGATTTGATTGCATCATATGCTTGGATCTGGCTATATTTCATACATTGTCGCTCTGCATTTAACTATACTTCACACATCACTGCCCTGTATGTATTGTATACGACCGCACCTCATGCGTCACTATTCTGGATTCAACTGTATCTTCAATACATCACTGATCTGCATGTAATTGTATTTTCAATACATCACTGATCTGATTTCAACTGCTCTGCCACAGGACGGATCCCGCTCCTTCAGAGGTTATGGTTCGACGACCGCTCGAGATTGGTATGATGTACTTCCCGCGAGGGTCCGCCAGATCATCGACGAGACCGGCTTCGGCTTATTTTGCTGCAGCTTGACACGGGTCACAATGAGTCGCCCTCTCCTAGGGGCTCTTGTGGAGAGGTGGTGGGACACCACCAACTCTTTCTACTTCTCCACGGCGGGAGAGATGACGATGACTCCTTTCGACTTCGCCATGATCACTGGCCTGGGCGTAGAAGGTGATTCGATTCCTCTTGATCCCGACATGGGAGAGTGGGTAGCCGCATGGGATACATTACTTGGAGCGCATCCACCTACACTTCGAGCGGGCATGGTTAGATATACCTAGTTCGAGAAGCATTACAGAGGAGAAGATCCCGAGACTGATGAGGAGGCGGAGCAATACGCCAAGGGCTTCCTCCTGTTCCTTTTCGATACCACCTTGTTTTCGAACAGGTGAAATATCGTGGGTTTATACTTCCTGGGCGCTCTGGTGGTGCTCCAGCGGGTTCATTTCTATGACTGGGGCGCAGCCGGCCTTACCACTCTCTACGGATACATGAGCTCGACCTCTCGGATGTGCAGGAGGTTGATCGGCGGCTACTAGCGAGCTTGGGAGGTACACAACTTAGTTTCCCCTTTTCATTATTTTGCTTAGCATTTCTTGCTTTTGCTTTGTTCAACACTTGTACTTTCTGCATTTTCTGTATCTGCTCTTGCACTGTATGCTTTCTGCTTTGCATTTTCTGTACACCATACATACTGCACACTACACACCATACACTGCATACACAAAATCTAATATCTGCTCTAGACCTGCACTCCTTATGCATTGTACCGCATTCTGCTTTCTACATGTTCTATACTATGTTCATAAACAGTACTGATCACATCTTTCTCACAACTGTGGGTGTACGCATACTTCCCGATACTTGCTCCAGAGCCTGTGGAGGAGACCCCAGCGACAGTCCCATTCTCTGACGTATACGACGGCCAGCTTCGTCATAGGACCCGAGAGAGCTTTATGTTCTTCCGACAGTATTTCGACTCGATCACGGCACGCAAGGTAATTCTGCAATGAGATTATTTCAGTTAACCTGATGCACCCACATTAGTTATTTGACAACTGATCATCTTGTTCGTTCTCTTTTCTCAGATCACGTGGCAGCCATAGGATGCGATTCCGTCAGGACTCCGAGATCAGTACCACACTGCCCGGACTATGTCTCAGTTCCACATCCTCTTCGAGGGCCCGATCTGTCGCGCCTGGTTGTTGAGTAAACGCTTCATACGCCAGACCTTGGGCTTGCCTGCTCCGTTTATACCAACGGCATCTCCACCATTGATGAGGGAGACACACAGGTTGTCCGTCGACTAGGTGATTCAGTTCATGGTAGGACTGGAGACGGATTACTTCCTCTTAGAGGGTGACTACATGATCTTTATTCAGACGCATCTGATGTCACCTTTGTCCGGTGTCCGAGGAGGAGAGGGAGCGAGGGCTCCATCTGCGAGAGGGAGAGACGGAGTGACCAGATCTCGTAGAATGAGAGGTCCTGAGGGGAGACAAAGGACTGTATGGCCAGCGCTGCCTACTACTATGACATGCCGAGGGCAGGCTGGAGAGACTTATCAGATTCCTATCGCTCCATCTCCAGCTGGTCATGAGCTTGTCGGAGTTCGCGGCTCGACCCTAGTATGTGCCATACCTTTCATTCTGTACAGTCATTTCATTTCATTTGATATCCCGCAGAATACTAATGACTTCAACACTTTTGCAGGCTCCTATTGAGTACACTAGTCAGTCTCTGGAGCTGACGGCCTCGGTGATGGGGATGCTGTAGACGAGCATGGACCTGCTCAGTATTTACAGTATTCCGGTAAGTTCTTTCAAACTACACTTCATACCACAAAGTCTTTTCTTGACACGCCATCATTTGCACAGTTCCACATTGCACTGATCTGGTACATTGCTCCCATACACCGCTCACGGTACACATACACTGCAAATTATTCACTGCTCACAGCACATTATTCTTTGCATCTGATACATTTTGATTACTAATGCATTTTGACGAATTGCCCTTTTTCAGATTCCTTTCCTGATGCCAGGCCCATCAGATGCCCCAGCAGGAGCAGGGGCGGGTCCTTCAGCACCTCCTCGAGCAGCAGGGGGAGCGGACGAGGGACTAGTTCACGGGGGCCTGCCCCAGATGATGATGAGTCTGACGAGGAGGCAGTGAGTCCGCAGTCAGAGTCGTCTCAGGATGGAGATGAGGCTGGGGATGGTTCAGGTTCAGAGTCAGGTGCTAATGGTGACGATGTTCCAGAGTCCTCTCAGTCGAGGAAGAAGGCGAGGAGGACCTCTCAACCTTGAGGCGACTGGCGCCGATTCAGATGCTCTGTTTTTGCTTTATTTCTCTTTTTACTAGTAGTTTTAGCACCTTGTACTGCGTCAGGCAGGTTTTATTTTCTTCAAAACTATGTACTTTTGTAAAAATAATCTATGATGGAATAAAACAGCCTTTTTTGTTGAAAAAGTGTCACATTTGTACAGTCTATGCATCGCATCGCATCGCTTTACACAACAATGTAAATGAGATGGAACTTTGTTTTGAAAACTAAACACTCAAATTGCATTAAACAGGTAGTGAACCGACTAACAACAAAACAACTCGATAAGCAAAACAAAGCCTTAACAAGTTTACAACTCGATAAGCAAGTTACAACAACTCGATAAATAAGAGGAAGATGATTATAACTCGATACAAAAACAAAGACTACTACGTCTTAAACGAGACACAACAGAGTCCAACAGGACAAAAACAAGACCTTAAAAGACACGAATAACAGAGCTCCACTACAGCAAATGACTGGGTTTTCACCAAGATGGTTAGTGAGCATGGGGGAGATGCTTCCGGTCACAGGGGAAATCCTGCCGGCCATCAGTGTGCCGCTACCGGCCACTGATGAGCCACTGCCGACCATCGATGGCAGACTCTCTGAAACGTCGACATCTGTCCTCCACTCACTGCCTTATCTTCTATATGAGTTCTAGCTTCGGGATTCTCTTCATTTCAGCTCAATTTTGCACCAAATGGAAGCATTCCTTGTCCAAAATCTCACAAATTGGATTGCCAACTTAGATGGCTCGGAAAAGCTAAATTTCCGGGGCTTTGGCATAAGTGCACTATTCACGTTGAGTCGCGTCCCGCTGCGTTTTCCTTTCCTTCATGTCGCGGCAAGGTTTTGGAATCCGGTAACACACGTCTTTAGCTTTGGCGGGCAAGAGATGTGTCCCACTTTCAAGGACTTCCAAGCTTTAATGGAATCTGAGCGCGATGAAGAAATCTTGCCTCAATTTCGCTTCGGCTACGTCCAAGCCTTAGGACGGATGTGCGGCCTTACTTTGCGTGACGCTCGGTCATTGATTCACGACGGAGAGCTAGACATTCCGAGCTTGATTCGCCGGTTTTCTGATGCCGGTGACCTCGGCGATCATCATTGGTAGGGTTATCGGCGACATGCGCTTTGCTTGAGCATGTTGTCTCATTTCTTGCTTGCCCCAGGCTCCGGAGGGTTTAGCACTCGTTTGGTTGAGGTTGTAGAGGGCTTAAGATAAGGCAAGAGCTGCATCACCATGACACTAGCTGAGACATTGATAGGTTTGGATGCTTATCATCGCCGGCAGACGGCTAACTTGGCAGGGAGTCCACTACTATTGCAGGTAATGTTTCCGACCCTATCTCACATATATTCCTCACATCACTCGGCCCTCAGGCTCGATTTTTCTCTCAAAACCCTTTTCTTACTCTTCTCTCAACGTACACCTCTCTATTCTTTAATCTCTCATTTTTCATCCTTCCCCAGGTATGGTTGACGGACAAGTTGAAGATTGTGGACTCCTGCCCCGCATATTCAGCTCGTAGCTATTTCTTCCGACGACGTCTAGTCGATGCCCTTGATGAGGGATGGTGGTGCAACTGGATGTGCAGTTTGTCCGCCACAGACATTGCTTGGCGTTGTCCTTGGCTCAATCTACCGGCAATGTGTTACAACATGACCCGCCAGCCCGGGATTCAGTTGATTGGCCTAACACACTGCGTGTTCTACTTTTCATTCCGATTCCGGCACCAGTTCGGACATGATCAGACTTGCCCGGAGGAGGGGATAGAGTACCCTGCTACATTTCCAGTCCGAGGTGCACAGCTAGCTCGGTATGCCACAACCTAGAGGACGAGAGAGCTTCTTGCCCCCGCTTCCATTTTCAGTTGCACCCTCTCTGACAAGTGCATAGCTTGGCTTGATGAGGAGGCACAGGTTGGGCCCACTTTGGCATCAGAGGCTTCCACCAGCTCTAGGAGGGGATGCAGGAACACCTGACTATGCCCCGAACTTATTTGCTTTAATCAGTACTTTCAAGTTTTCTTTATAAATGTAATAAAAGCAACTTTAATTTGTGTTCAAGAGTAGGAGAACTCTGTGTTGAAATCAATGAAATTGAAGGTTGTGGGTACTGAAAATTTTCCGTTTGGTCCAAAAATGGTCTAAGTTGCAAAAAGATTAATTTGAGCAAAATCAACTTTTATTAAAACTTTTCAAAACCATTTTCGATATGGATCAGAACTGGACACGCCTGAGATCTGTCACTGAGATTCACAATTCCGGATCCCATCAACTAGAAAGTTGCCCCTAGTCTGAATAGCACTGCACTGGAGATCACAACCGAGCTCTTGAATGCAGAATAGACAAAGATGACCAAACATGATCACATGGACAAAGTTGATCGGGGAAGTGTTTATGGCTGAACTTCTGGATGAAGTTGCCTACGTATCCCAAAGATGGGAATCAAGCCTTACGTAGTTCGGCTTGGGTTCACTCGTGTATTAACACTCTCCTTTTGCGCTCTAACTTTTTCCAAGGCCGCCCTTTGCGGGTTTTCAACCTTGCGAGCTCAGTTTTTATAATTTCAATTTTTTTGTGCTCTAACTTTTGCCTAGGTCGCCCTTTTGGGTTTTTGGCGTAGTGAGCCACTCAAGGAAAGTATTTCTTCAACTTGTCCATGTTGATCGGTTGGGAGAACTCTAGGCCATCTAGGTCCATTAGAACGACAGCTCCACCCGACCAGATAGACTTGATGATGTAAGGACCAGTCCAATTAGGTCTGAACTTGCCCCTAGGGTCGTGGACGGGAGCTCGGTTGTCTTTGAGCACCAAATCTCCTTCTTTCAACTTCCTAGACTTAACCTTCTTGTTGAAAGCCCTGGCAATTATTTGTTGATAACCCTGAACATAGTACAGTGCTTTCAGCCTCCTCTCGTCAAACAGCATAAGTTCTTCGAACCTGCTTTGCTGCCAATCTGCCTTAGCTATTTGACACTCAGCCAGTACTCGCAATGACGGAAACTCAACTTCGATAGGCAGAATAGCCTCCATTCCATAAACCAAGGAATACAAAGTTGCCCCAGTAGAAGTTCGAATTGAAGTCCGGTAGCCCCACAGAGCAAATGGCAACTTATCTGGCCAGTCCCGGTAGGCTTCCACCATCTTCCTTAGAATGTGTTTAATGTTCTTGTTGGCGGCCTCAACTGCTCCGTTGGTCTGCGGCCAATATGTAGACGACTTATGAAAAGCCACGTTGTACTTGTCCAACAAGTCAATCACCTCCTTTTTGAAGTGGGAACCATTATCTGAAATGATCTCGTTTGGGACCCCATAGCGACAGATGATGTTGTTCCTGATGAACTTTGCAACGTGCGATGCCTTCAACACCGCATAAGATTGGGCCTCAACCCACTTCGTGAAGTAATCTATTGCGACTAGAATGAACTCATGCCCATTGGACCCCTTTGGAGTGACAGCCCCAATCACATCAATCCCCCAGACTGAAAATGGCCATGGTGAAGTCATGTTGTACAGCTTCGACGGCGGAATGTTCATGCGGTTTGCATGGATCTGACATTTGTGGCATCGCCGGACAAAACCCATACAATCCTCCTCCATGGTGGACCAATAGTAACCCTGTCTAAGGATCTTCCGAGCTAGCATCACCCCGTTCATGTGCGCTCCGCACTCTCCTCCATGGATGGCCTCCATCAGGCGCTTCAATTCTTCAGCATCAACACACAGCTTATGCATCCCGAGATGACCTCTCTTGTACAATTTACCCCCACAGATGATGAACTGAGTAGCCATTCTTTGGATTGCCCTCTTATCTTTGGCATTTGCCCCTGGTGGATATGCCTCTTTTTCCAAGAAGTTCCAAACATCGTAATACCAGGGGTTCACATCTTGAACCTCTTCTATGGCAGCAATCAGCTCGTAGGCAGGCACAAATTTCTGTTTTATGATGATCGGACGCATCCGGACTCTGAAAGGGATGTCTATCATAGAAGATAGAGTTGCTAATGAGTCTGCGAACCTGTTGTTCTCTCTTAACAGATGAGTGAAGTTCAGTTTTTCAAACCGAGGAATCAGCACGTCCAAGGTCTGGTGATAGATTCTCATCTTTTCTTCTTTGACTTTTCAATCTCCTTTAGCTTGAGATACAACAAGGTTCGAGTCCCCGATGACGTCTAACCGTTTTGCCCCTAGTTCTAGGGCGGCTTCTAATCCAGCAATGCATGCCTTATACTCTGCTTCATTGTTCGATACTTTGAATCAGAGTTTGAATGCTAAAGGTAAGAGGGAATTGTCGGGTGCTATCAGCAACACCCCTATCCCATACCCATATTGTGATGCCCCGATTCTACACTATAGGTTGCAGTCAAGGGAGAGTCACTAATGAGTCCTATGGTCAATAGCCAAGTAAGATCCCAGATCGCCGGAGGAGTCAAAATAGCCTCCCTTCTAAATCCAGCTTTCTTAGGCAGCGCACTACCCTTTTGACAGATCTTAAAAGGTATTGACACAAGGTCTCATAAGCAACGATAAGGTTCATACATATAAATATATAGAACATAATAGCCACGAATATCCTTTATTACAAAAGTTCGTTCCATTACATTACATCCCAAAAAGAAAGTTTTAAACTCCAAATGAGTCTTACAAAATATCCAAAAGGAAACTTCTAATATTCTAGGATAGCCAAAAGTCTTCAAAGGTTTCAGGTTCGACGTCTCCCGCTATAAGTTCCTCTTCGTCACCTGGCATGATACGTCGTGAGCTTTGAATGCCCAGTAAACACACACACACCCCGTCCCTTTTTCCCAGTCCAATACACAATCACAATTATAACATCAAGTAGTAAACATGATATTCAAATAAATAAATAAGGAGTTAAGTTAGATGTTAGTAAACTAGAAATCCCCCAAAGAGATTTCGTCCTCCCAACCACAAGAATCAGACGCGGATTATTCGGTATGCCCCCTCTTTTGCTTCTTTGTTGCATAACTAACCTCGGATGCCTACCAACGGTTATATACCGCGTAGCGCCAACCGCAGGCCTCAAAAGAGACGGTAAAAATAGGGCCTTGCCCGAATCCCTCCTTACACCAAGCTACCTAGGGTCTGAATACAACCACTCCGTTCAAGGGTTCCGAAAACCACTCACACAAGACTTTAACTTTCGAATAGGGAACGCATCCCAACAATCCATATATCACATATTATCATCTTTTCAAGACTCAAGTGCTCGAAAACCCAATACCCTCCCAATTTGGTTTCCCGTTGAGTTAGATATTTTACATCAAGGTTAGACAACTTAACCAGATAAAAATGTCCACACAAGCATGCATCCATAAGGTGAAGAAGATAAAGAACATAACATAACACATACAATATCATGCCAAGATACAATCATAAGCTAATAAACATTTTTATGAATACAAGGGCATAAAACATCCATGCATAACAAATTTTCCAAATTTAGCATCACATAAAGATTAAAATGAAAGGACTATTTTAGATCTTCCACCGGACTTGGTCTTCCTATGGTTCGTAGAGAATTTGATCTAGTTTCTAGAACATTTTTCGGAAATGGGATTACTTTTCCAGATTTTAAGTTATTTAGAAAATAGTCTAGTGCTGTCCAGAATCTGTCCAGATCCGACGACCGTTACGAAAACTTGATTTTATTGTAAACCGCTTAATGTTTTTTGATGAAAACAATTTTAGTTGAAAGCTAACTCATTAAGGAAGGTTTTGACATAAAATAGAGGTCCAAAATATTTTTGTACATTTTTCTGGAATTTTTTAAAGTGGGCTGCAAAAACAGATTCTAAGGTAGAATGCCCAAAACATGAAGATTTGTGAGAAAAGGGTTCCACCAAGGGAAAGTTTTCATTTATTTTGTGAAGAAAACATGCTAACTAACATATATTTACTCAGAAAGTTTGCTTGAAAGTGTGCCTTGGAAAGTTGAGAGATTGGTAATAAAAGAGGATGGTTTTGTGCCAAAAAGGGGAAAATACAAGAGAAATGGAATCAATACTCAAATCTTAGTATTTTTAACATAAGAACTCATCAACAACAGATCTGAAAACATTATTTAGAACCCTTAGAAACATGTATTTGAAAAAGGAAATGAAAGAGAAGGTTGTGTTGTGGCTTACTTGCTAATTTTGCACAAGAATGCTCTCTTCTCCCTTCCTCTTCTTCTCTAGACTCCTTTCTCTCTTGCTCTCCTCCCTCTTTCTAACCGAAATGTGTGTGTGGGTGAGAGTGTTATGTGTGTTTGCAAGCTAGGGGGAATGTAATGACCCCAAAATGCGTATAAGAAATCATCTTTATTTACCCATGAGAGGATGTGTTTTAATTTAATTATAGCTATTAGAATTGAAGCATTATCTGTTGAGTTACGGACTAAAATTTAAATTACCGACCTTTATGGGTTCAGAAATTAAAATTGAGTACTTGGGTATGTTAATGGGAATTTTTAGAACTATTGGGGAAAATTAATTGGAAATCTAATTTGTCTGATTCGTTAATGCATGTTTGGGTGGTTAATTTTGTACTGCAAATTGAAGACCCTAGAGACTTTAGAAACCAGAACAGGGGACATATTTATGATCAGCACAATTTTTAGAGTCACCTGGGAACTTTAATTGAAATTTGATTTTGCGCGATTCGTAAGGCCACGTTTGGCTCTCCCTAATGTGCTAAGCCTTGTATGTGTGTTTATTTATATATATGATGAGGAACTCAACATTTTGAACCCAAAAATATCTAGAGAAAGGGGGAGAGACACGTGAGAAAGAGAAGGGAGAGAGTTTTGGAGAGAACTCAAAGAGAAGAAGGAAGAAAGAGTAGAAATGGAAGAAGACATCAAAGAATTGGCTTGAATACATCATGATTATGCTAGAACAAGTGATGATAAGGGCTTAAGGTAAGACTCTCCCTTTCAACACTTGAAGATCACAAGCTAAATAATGAGTTCTTGGGTTATCTATAATTGTATGTAAGGGTTTGGTTTATTCAAGCAAGAAAATGATGAATCTTTATACATAGCATGAATTTATGTTACAACTTAACTTCTTGTAAGGATTTTATGGCTCTTAAAGAAGCTAGAGAGGATTCACCATGGGAATGAGTTTTAAACCCCAAATCATGGTTATCTTATGCTTTTGTGTTTTAATTTGTAATCTTGTTCTTGTGATTGGGAATTGAGTTGTATTTTGGAGTTATGAATTGGAATGGAAGCTAAGAATGTGAAATTCATCTTATATTAAAGGGTTTGGGCTTTGTTTTACATGTAATCAAGGTTTGATTTTGGAGATGAGAAACCCCAATTTTTCAGCCATTTTCGGACTGCAATCTGTCCAGGCCGCACGTGCGGCACTGTTCCCCCGCACGTGCGGAGACAGCTCTGTCCAGCCAACTTTGAACAAGCATATCTTTTGCATCCGGACTCCGTTTTGAGTGATTCTTGAGCCTAAAATCAAGCCCCGGAAATCTAGTTTCTAATGGCGGTGGTCTCATGCCCAAATTATAAATACAGAAATAGTTATGCCCAAATTAGTGACGACTGTTCACTTTCAGTCAACCAGTTTTGTACCATTTCTTCACCTAAACCTTTTCCCATCAATTTCTCCTGTTTTCTGAGACATGAATTATAACTTATTAAAGAATAATGAGCTTGGTACCACCATGGCTAATTGATTGAATGATCAAAGAGAATAAGTAAAAGATCGAGTATAATCTCATATAATGTGTTGTGCAATGTACTTGTAGGTCGAGACGAGGACATCATCCCATTACTACCGGGAGCCGATCACTGTGAGTAGTAGTACTTCGATGTACCTTTAACCGTTAATAATTATTGTTATTGACGTTATGATCTTCGTCGTAAGAATTATGTTGACATGTATGTTATGTATGCTATGTGAGAAACATTGTGAAATTATGGGAACATCAAAAGATTTGTGAAATTATGAATATTCGTGAATTATGAAGTTATCTGGCCAAGGGCCATTTGTGAATTATGAATCTATGTGGCCAAGGGCCATTTGTGAAATATGAAGTTATGTGACCAAGGGCCATTTGTGAAGATCAAACCTATGAGGCCAAGGGCCGAACTTGTGAAATTATGAAACCGATAAAGTCATCTGTAATCTAATGAAAATGTGCTTACTTTTCGTTACTAGTTATCAGGAATGTCCTGTTAACTTTACTTTAATTATGTCAACTCATGGGAATGATGTAACGGTTACCATTAGGACTCTGTTAATTACAAGGCAAGGCAACTATGTTAACATATACGAATGATTAAACAAAGGTGTATGCTATTGATTGATAGAGCACGTAAAGTAAGTCATTTACCCAAAAGAATTTATGTTCATTCTTGAAGAATGGATTCTGAGTAAATATAAGAGTAGCTATGTGTATCCAGATGAATTGAAGTTATTTTGCTATGTTGCTTATGAATTGGAAGTTATCCAGAATCTACGATATAAGTGCAAAGTTTAACATCATTGTGTGACCCTCATGAGAATGTGAATTAGTCTCTCATTGTTAAGCGTACGATAATGACATGATACAACAAGAAATGCTCTAGTTATGATATGTTCCATTTGAATTAATGAATGATGTTCAAGTATGTTTCAGGCATGTTTCCAGTATGTTACAAGTTTAAGTATGTTCAGGTATGTTTCAAGTATATGTTACAAGTTTAAGTCTGTTACAAGTTCACGTATGTTACAAGTTCAAGGATGTTACAAGTTCTTTGTATCAAGGGCTTCATGCCAACTTTTCAAGGGCTTAATGCCAATCTTTCAAGGGCTTCATGCCAACTTTTCAAGGGCTTTCATGCCATATGTTTCAAGGGCTTTCATGCCACACGTTTCATGGGCTTTAATGCCATATGTTTCAAGGGCCTTAGTGCCATATGTTACAAGGGCTTTATGCCACATGTTTCAAGGGCCTTAGTGCCATATGTTTCAACGGCCTCGTGCCACCATGTTTCAAGGGCTTATAGCCACCATGTTTCAAGGGCCTCGTGCCACCATGTTTCAAGGGCTTATAGCCACCATGTTTATGTTGCAAGATTGAACCTAAGGCCGTTATGTACTTAGTACAGAATCAGACTAACTATGTGAACTCTACATCTTTATATGCATTGCTATGTGTTATGTTTCAAGTTAAGCATCGTTTTATTTATGTATTACTATTCACTGAGCTTGGCTCACTCTGTTTAATGTCTGTTTCTGTAGGTAACCAACCAGGTGGTCAGTCTTAGTCATGGCAACCGTTTTCTTTTGTCAACCTTCGTGGGTTCAGGCATTGCACGAAGCCATTTATTTTTGTAAAGTCTATTGAAATGTTGGCTTAATTTTGATTACCCATTTAAGGTTGAAGACGTAGAACTTCAATGATTTTTGTATAAACCCAATGATGGGGCTGGGTCTATACGTATGTTTGTTTATCACCGATGCTACAAAATATGGTTTGGAGCTTTATCTATTTTCCATGATGAATATGATGTATAAGAGGTCCTGGCATGTAGATGTAGCTCAATGGAATTTATATGTATAGTTATTTTCTTACTTTATGCTTCCGATGAGGCCCCGTATGTTATTTATAACAGGTTAAGTGTTCGTTTTCGAACGGGTCATGCCCAAACTTTTAGGGGCGGGTTTGGGACGTGACAAGGGGTGTGTTGGTATTTATAGACAAACCTTTGAGGCAAAAAGTCTAAAAAGTCCCTTAGTTGGAAATGGATGGAAAGGTTAGGATTTGTTTGGATTCTAAGGAAATGGAAGGGATTTGGAGGCTTGGTCAATGATTTAGGCAACACTTAGTTAAAAGGGAACTAGTTTTGGAATTAGCACCCTAGGTCTAGGTACTAGGTTGGTGGTTTTTCCTAGAAGTTCATGATGATGTTTCTTGGAAATTGATTTCTCACTTTCTTCTAGGAAGGCTAGGCATAGGGAAGGGTGAAGGGAAATTTCTTTATTATTTTATGTCCTAGGCACATTCCTCAAGGTGTATACATATATATATATATATCTCTTGATGATGGTTTTTATGGTACAAGGTACAAGTACTAGTTTTGGGGTAAATTTAGAATTTAAATAAAGTGTGAGGGCTTGGAGTTAATTTCTTGTGTTGGGACCCTACTTAGGTAGAATTAAATTAAATTAGGTTAGGGAACCTAATCTGGCTAGGAAAATTCCTATTTTGAAGAAAAGAAATAAAAAAATGCTAACCGACAATATTTGAATTAATTCAAGTAATCGAGGGCTTTAAGAAAATAATTCAACATTAGGGTCTTAAAAGTGAATACATATTTCAGGGGCTTCACACGTATTGGTTTGACGCTCCGTCAAAGTACATCGTCCAAGTCTCTTCTTCGACATACAGAATGGCCTCGTTTGGGAATAGGTACTCAACTGCTTCATCCCCTTCCACTGGGTGATCGACTAGGAACTCCGCTACCGCTCTCCCTTTTACTGACTTGCGTGTCACATACTTCAGATCGAATTCGGAAAGCAGAAGCAACCAACGAGCTAGCCTACCCATAAGTGCCGGTTTCTCGAAGAGATATTTAATGGGATCTAATCTCGAAACCAGTATTATGGAGTGAGCTAACAGGTAGTGCCGCAGCTTCCTGGTAGCCCATACCAAGGCCAGACAAGCCTTCTCCAGCGGAGTGTAGCCGGTCTCGTAATCCAGCATTTTCTTGCTCAAGTAGTAGATAGCTCTCTCCACTTTGTCCTCAGACTCCTGTGCAAGCATGCAGCCCATTGTAGTTTCAATCACTGAAAGATACAAAATCATCAGTTTCCCGGCTCAGGCAGTGACAACACAGGTGGGTTCTGTAAATATTGTTTGATCTGCTCAAAAGCTGCTCGGCATCGGCCGTCCCATTGGAACTTATTTCCTTTCTTCAGGAGACCAAAGAGTGGTTCACAAGTCAAGGTTAATTTAGCAATAAACCGTCTTATGAATTACACTTTACCCAGAAAGCCTCGCACCTCCTTTTCAGTCCTTGGTGGTGGCATTTCTAAGATGGCCTTGATTTTGGAAGGATCGACATCGATGCCTCTCTGTGTGATCAAGAACCCCAGCATTTTCCTTGCTGTAACACCAAACATACACTTCTGAGGATTCATCCGCAACCGAAATTCTCTGATCCTTTGGAAGAACTTTTGCAAGGCAGTGTAGTGGCCCTCTCTTTCCTTGGACTTGACAATCATGTCGTCCACGTACACCTCAACCTCTTTGTGGATCATGTCATGCAAAATTGTGGTCGCGGCCTGTTGATACGTAGCTCCAGCATTCTTCAACCCAAATGGCATCACCTTATAACAATAGGTTCCCCACGGGGTGGTAAAAGCAGTCTTCTCCCGGTCTTCGGGTGCCATCAATATCTGATTGTAGCCAGAAAACCCATCCATGAATGAGAGCAACGCATGCCCTGCAGTGAAGTCCACTAATTCGTCGATATGCGGCAGAGGAAAGTCGTCCTTCGGACTGGCTTTGTTCAAATCCCTGAAGTCCACACATACCTGAATTCTGTCGTCCTTCTTCGGCACTGGAACTATATTGGCCAACCAAGTTGGGTATTCAGATATCAGCAGGAACCCTGCGTCAATTTGCTTGGTGACCTCTTCTTTGATCTTGATAGCCCAGTCTGGACGGATCCTTCTGAGCTTCTACTTAACAGGTCGGGCCTCTGGGTCAAGAGGGATCCGGTGTTGTACAATCTCAGGATCGATTCCAGGCATGTCTTCGTAGGACCACACGAAAACATCTTTGAAATCTTTTAATAAAGCGACTTAGTGCTCGCACTCCCCCGAAGACAACGTGGACTCGATCTGGACCAGCCGCGGGTCTTTCTCAGTACCAACATTAATTTGGGTGATTTCATCAACTAGCGGTTTTACAAATCTCTCCTACTCTTAATCAAGCAAATATTTCAAAACCGGAGGAATTTCTTCCTCGTTGTTTTCATCAAAATTTTGAAAATCCTGATTAATACAATAAATCAAGGGCACAGAAAAGTAATCGAAGGCCACAGCCGCACAATTCTCATTAATCACTTCATCCTGTCCATCTGATTCCTTTGTTACAACAGACTCAAAGGAGAAAGAAAAAGACGACCTAGACAGGACCGTGGCATCCGGGTTGTCACCCCCAGGAATACCAGACTCGGGCTCAGACTCAGATGAGCTGGAACCTGATTCTGACTCTACAAACTCGGTGGAATCAGATTTTGGCTCACTACCTGACCCGGTGCTGCTCGATAAGAATTCCTCCTCGTACTACCAGACGAGGGAAGGTGCGATGGATGCATTCAAAATGTTTGAAGATGGGCTCGCAGCCGTTTCAATCCCGATCATAGACACTGAGAGGTCATTCCCCAAGCACTCATGTACGATCGGAGGATCTAAAAGTAGACAAGCCAGTGCTACCCCCATTTCAATCTCGGTGCTCTCGGAATCCACTTCCTTACACTGCTCAACCTCAGCTGATGGGTTTGTCTGCTCCTCGGCAACATCATCCCCGGATAACTGTAAGTCGAAGAAGATCTCAAATCTCGGCAGGCGCCTCTTCTCTGCGTTCAACCATGGCTCTGGGAAACCGCAGAATGGAAAATCTTCCCCCTCCCCAAACGAAGCGTCCATTTAGAGTGCCTCGAATAGGCCGATGCATCAACTCAAAATGCTTCCCCGTCTGCTTAGCTCTGGCCCTTCCAGCCATCTCTTTCCCTTTCCTCACCCAGTCCTCCTTGGTAGGCAGATAGCCTAAGCCAAAGGTATGCGGGTTGTACGGCACTTCGGCCGATACAGTAATGCCCTTCCGGCCACTTTTTCCTAGTCCCATCCCGGGGATGTGCTAGAGCTTGTTCATGAGGTACACTGACTGTGCACTGACATACAACCCCTCATCAACAGCTAAGATGTTTTGTACGGTCCGGGCCTCGGCCAGGGTAAATCCTGATAGGAACACATTGTAGACGTGCCCTTGGGCTTTGCTACTACAGTTTGGACTCAAGTGTCACGGTTCTGAATCTAATCCCGCAAAGTGCAATGCAAGACCGATAAATCACCAAAGAGTCCAAATCCGACAAATCGTTTTGGAAAACTGATTTTTAAGAAAGAAGTGCCAAACATGGACTGCTTTGCCAATACAGAGTCGCCACCTAAATATTTTATTTTTGGGAGAATTTAGGAAACCCTGACTCGTGCCTATGGCCACGTGTCCGTCATCACCAAAGTTGCCTCAGCTTAGGAACTTTGGTACAATTGGGGAAGGTCATCTATGAGCACCTCCGCTCGCCCGATCAAAGATCGGCCTGTACTAAGCATTATATCTTGTTTTTGAAAACATATGCGTTCTTATTCTAGTTATTAGCTATAATTACTACATGATGCGCACAACACACAAGTATAGACTAGATCGCCTAATTTGGAATAAAACATCGCATATCCATTTGTTTGGAAATGGTTTGAAGCTTGCTACTCGCAAGTAGGCTAAAATGCAGATTTCAATGAATTGTCCCAATTCAAGTAATCCAACCTTCACCCACAGGCATTCAGGCAGTTATATTACATACGCAATTAGCCTCATGGCAGGCATGCTGTCATGTTAACACTCACATACATGCAAGATGCTAAAGCATAGACACTTACAGTGTACTCCGAGCCAAAACAAGAAACTAGTTAGTAATCATGCATGATCCTAGTTCATGTTGAGATGGCTAATGCAACACATGCAAAATGCAACTAGAAATAAGCTCGGCTATTCTAAAATGGCATGTGAGATATGACAACTCGATACATGTATTCAACTTGGAATTGAAATACAATGCAGTTAGTATGATGCGCCGAGCCCGGTGCATGCAATACAGATGAATGGTGCAAACATGCATAGCATAAGGATGCTAATTGAAATATGCCCTAGAACTAACCACTGAAAGCAGGTAAGTAAAAGGGAGAAAGAAGTGGGGGTTGGAAGACATGCATCACACACATGCACGCTTATTACATAATTGGGCCCTCTCGACGGCGAGACCAAAAGAATAATACAAATTAACTAATTAACTAACTAACAAGCTAATTAATTAATTACACAACCAAATCGGAATAAATAACTATTCTAAGTTATTAAAACACTGAAATGGCCTCGAGACGAGGGATGAATGCACGCTCGGACGGCTTCGCTCGGAAATCCATCGCCATGCTTCATGTTACCTCTGTTTGCACTGCTCTGTACCTCTGAAAACTGTGCCAACTTCTCTGACACTTCTGAACCACCTTGTGGGCATGCTGAGAGGCCATCGGCCAAAAGATGAGGCCATCGGCCATAGGAAATTGATCATCAACCAAATATAATGCTCTCGGCCAAAAATAGTTAGCCGATCGGCACTGAATATGGTCGATCGACCATTTCTTCCTGCAGACTGCTCCTGTTGCTGCAGCAGAGGACAAACAGAGCATGGCAATGCATTTACAAGACAATGTTTGCACCACCACCCTCCTATCATGTCATGAGCTCAAGGGAGTATAGTCCTCGACCCTCGAACCATCAATCACGCATTTCAATGCATAATGGCCAAAAGAGCCAAGTGTGCAATTCAATATCAAATGAAATGCACAAAACACATAAGGAGCCCCAACCTCTATCATGCTCGATCAAGAGGCAAGGAAATGCACACGCAATGCAATGCAATCTAAGCATGCAAGCAAGCATGCAAACAACTCAAGCATGATACAAATCTAATGCAACATGAGCATGCAAGCATACAATATGCAATAGCCATACAACCTAAATATGCAAACATGCATAGCATGCAGCAACATGCAAAATGAAACAAGCATGCAACAACATGGTAAGATAGACTTAAACCAAAATGGGCTACTCTCAAACATGCCCAAATCAGTGGCCAAAAGTGCTGAAATGATGGTATGAAAAGCATGAAAAGACAAGACCAACATGCATGCCAATTGGCTCAAGGATTAAGGCATAAAGATACAACTCTTAAGCACACTTAAAGAGTGACAAGCATGGATATGTGACAGCACCACATGCTCTGAAATGATGATAGGAATGATGCCAAATCACACACATAATCATAAGCATAGCATGCATGAGACTCAAAGCCTAAGACTAGCAAAGGGACTTGCACTAAGGCAATGCAAAACATGAAGCAAATGGCCTAAGCAAACCAAAATAGTCCTAGAGCATGCCAAAACAATGACAAAACACGCATGGAGCAAGGCCAAAACAAGCTAGCATGAAGGGTCAAAACATGGAGTATGCAAGGCCAATAAGGAGGTTTACACTACACCTACCAAAGCCAAGCATGTGATGACTTAACCAAAAAAAATCAGAGTTATTGCATGTCAAACTAACACCAAAAATGGGCTAATACCAAGTCAACACATGCTAGAATAACAAGCTCACTCATTAGGCATGCAAGACTAGTAAAGAGGACTTACACGACAAGTGTAAGAAGAAAATGAGGGATGCCCTAACCAACCAAAAACAGAGTTATATCATGGCAAAATAAGACCCAAAACACACTGAAATGGTGGTCCAAAAGCTAGGCAAGATGGCATACGCATGGGCTCTTTTTTAAGGCATAAAGCATGAACCCTTCAAAGCATTGAAGAAGTGAAATATGTGAGTACATGGCAATGAAACATGCTCTAAAATCACATATGAAATGATGCCAAATCATGAAAATAGTCCAAGCAATGCATGCTAATGGACTCAATACACAAAGCTAATGAGCTAGATTGAACCATGGCTATACAAAGAAATGCATGCATGACCAAAATAACATAAATCAGACCTAGAGCATGCTAAAACATGACCAAAGCTTCTCAGAGTCAAGCCAAAATCATGCTAGAATGATAGTCAAAAGCATGATGCATGTTAGGCTAGTGTGTAAATTTATATTACAAGTGTATGGAGCATGCAAGCAACAACCAAACCAGCTTAAAACAGAGTTAGAGCAGGCCCAAAAATTCACAAAAACATGCTTGAAAAAAGCTAACATAAGCCACAAAAAGATGCTACTTTATAGAGCTAACAAGGCATGGCATGGAGAGACAAGGAGGGGAGGCTATCCCCTCCCATTTGGGACCTCAAAACAAGATTTTTACCACTGAAAATCCTCTGGATTTCAGTGGTTCTAAGGCCACAAAAATTTGTTTTGAAAGGCCTTAGAAGATGGCTCAAAAGCTATACAAGTCAAGGAGCAAAAGGAAGGAAACACCTCCTAGCCAAACAAGGCACAAACCAACACTTTGAGGACTGAAAAATAGAGTTTTCTTCAGTTCAAAACCAAGCCAAAAATAGTTTAAAAGGGTGGCAAAACAAGCACGCAAGAATGGCCAAGATAGTGTACAAAAATGAGCTTAAAAGAGGGAGATGCTTACCCTTGAAGCACAGTTGCAAAACAACCACTTTTCTGAGCCAAAAAACCTTCAATCTGCCCAAAAATGGGTTCCAAGGGACCTCAAGCCAATGGTGATCAACTTTGATGAAGGAAGTGCATGCAAACTAGAAATATTTCTCTACTTCTATGCACTTCTATGCACAAAAGGAGCAAGAGAGAGAGGCAGAGATCTTGCTCTGGAAGTTTTGTAGAGAGAGAGGGATTTTAGTGAGAGAAGCTCTCAAGCTTGTCCAAGAAGTTTAACCCTTTGAAAATGAGATATAAGGTTTCATTATGTAGCAAAATATCAATTTTGGTCGAAAATATCTGAATTAGGACAGCTGGAGCAAGCTGGAAACAGCTGGAGGAGAAATATCTTCAAAAAAAATGAATTTGGGTCACTTTTGGCCGATCGGCCATCTTTAGTGCCGATCTGCTACTTGTGATGGCCGATCTGCTACTTTTGTGGCCGACTGCACACATTTGTGGCCGACAGGAAATTTTGCTCTGCAGGTCCAACTTCAAATGGGCATAACTCCTTTATATGAACTCCTTTTCATGTCATTCTTGTGTCCAAATTGAAGCCCTGAAAGTAAGCTTTCCAATGGTGGCAGCCTTGCATCAAAATTCTAACTATGCAAAAATTTATGCCTCTTTTGGTGAAGCCACTCAGAGCATCTCCAACCGTTCACTTCTTTTTTCACCAAATCTGAGTAAAAAGTAGGTTCTTTTCTCAATTTGATACTTCTTCTTTCAACGGTGAGCATCAAAGCAGAATTGAGAGAAGTGGTCGACCGGTTGACCGGTAAGGGCATTTTTTTTTTTTTTTTACCTGTTTGAATCTTTTTTGACCGGTTTGAACCTACCTATTTGAAAGGGAACCGGTCGACCGGCTGGTCTCCTCCAACAGTCACGCACAGTAATTTGGTGAAACCTGTATTCTGTTCTCAGTTTGATGATTTTTTTGTTCAATTCTCATTTTGATGCCAATTTGGTGAAACCGTTGGAGCTCCAAAAAGTGCATTTTTCACCAAATTTCAAATTTGATGCCAGGTTTGCTGAACCGTTGAAGATGGTCTCAGTTTCGGTCCAACCAAAATGATGCCCAACTTCAACCAATCATATCTCCCCCATCCGAACTCGGCTTTAGGAGATTCTTGAGTGTAAAATGAAGCCCCGGAAGTCTCCTTTCCAACGGTGGTGGCCTCATATCTTAAATCCAACTGTATAGAGAGATAGGCGTGATTTAGCGAGGACCGCTAGACTCTCTCTTAGCGATTCATACCCACCTTCTTCTTCAACTTGGTTTCTTCCCTCTTCTCCAATTTTCCTCAACTCCAAACCCCTAAACAAGGTGTTTTGAAAGATTTTTCAAAAATTTCATCTCACTTTCATTCATTTCCACTCTGTCCTGACTCAGTTTACCAAAAAGCACAACATTTAACGAGATGCGAGCCTCGAAACATCGTAGGAATTTTATTTCAAAAATATTTTGAAAGAGAGGGTTTTAAGGTCTAAAAACCATCCAAAATAGCTTTGGTCCAAAATGGGGTGTGAGGTTAGGATTTGACTCTCCTCTTGCCGAAGAAATTGAACATTTGCCCTGCACATCTTTCATCACCAAGTAAACCATCAGTAGCGCCCAAGTCTTAAGGACGGTCAAAAATGGGGTGTCAACACACATCCTCCATGCCATGCTTGATTTCCAAAACCGGTGTAGACACCTCTGGTGGCGGATAGATTGACGAATTCCCAAAAACTATAGCCACCCCCTTCCCGTAGGGGTATTTCAACATTTGATGCAGGGTAGAAGAAACCGCCTTCACCTAGTGCAGCCACGGCCGCCCTAGGAGTAGATTAAAATTTTGCGGGAACGTCCAAGACGTGAAAGTCAATATCGTGCTATCCTGGACCAACCTTAGTCTGAATCTGCACAGTCCCTATCACCTCTCTGCTGGTGTTATCATACGCCCGTATCACCTAGGCAGTTGGTACAAAGTCCGCGGGTTTCAACCCAATTGCATATGCTGTCCTTGACGGGCACACGTTAATGGCAGATCCCGTGTCGACAAGAACCACTGGTATCCATTTTTCTCTACACTCGACAGAGATATAGAGAGGTTTGTTATGGTTTGTGCCCTTAGGCGGCAGCTCCTTGTCGGTGAAGGTCAACGTCGGGGAAGCTCCTCCTGGAAAGACCAATCCTACCAGCTGCTCAGGCGTGGTGTCGATTGAAAGTTTGGCCTTGTCCATTGCCGAAAGGACAGCCTGTCTGTGTACTCTTGAAGCCATCAACAATCCCTAGATGGAAATGTCTGCCTGCATCTTCTTAAGCTGTTTCAGCACAGCCTCCTCTTCGAGCAGCTTTTCTTTCTGCTTGTCTGCCTCTTTGTCCTTTCCAGACGCCTCTAGTTGATCTAAGTGCGGGGGCTTGAAATACCACCCACTCCTAGTCATGTGGTCAACTTCGCCAATGTACCAGGTATCATCCGGCTGGCTTTGCCCCCAGTCTTCATCGGTGTGGGCAAGACATAGGTCATCGTCTTCCCACCACATACCATCAGCAGCCGACAGACACTTGTCCAGCTCCGTTATAACTATTCCTATGCCCACAGCACCTTCCGTTCCTGCACTTACAGCACACTCCGTTCTTGTGCACACAGCACTTTCTGTCCCTGTAGGGGCCTTGGCCTTTCTGACTCTCTCAGAATCTTCAATCCTTTCCCGCTCAAACTGCTTTAGTATAGCTTGTTGTTCAGTATTTTCCACATCCAGACTGCCCGTGTTCTGAACAAAATTCTTTACACCGGTGCTCTCCGGCGATGCAGACTGATTCCCGGCCCTTTCGGCCACTATTGATGTCCCCGTCCCTGACGGACCCTGTTCTAGTTGAGGTTGTTCAACAACATACGGCTGGTCGTCAAGCCACCCAGTAGACTCTGCTGACCCATCAAACCAATTGACTGCCACATCTCCTGAGTCCTGCTCTTCAAAGAACTGCAGATTTACAATGTCTTCTTCCAGATCCGCTAGGTCATCTAGCCCCTGATTAAGTCCATCCTCCCGTACTACACAAATCTCTGCCCCCACTGGCAATTCCACATTCGGCCTATCCTAGCCTGCTGATGTAATGTAACCGCTCGGGTTGTACATGAAGCTCGCAGACCCCTCAGGCTCTGACTGATCATTCTCACATGTTCCCACAGTTGACTCAACTCTATCTTCGATAGCCACCACCACTACTTCTGGTTGGGTTTGAGAGATGTCTAACATGCACAAGTCAGTGCTGTCAGGAATGAACACCTCCGGCTTGGGTAGGTGAGAAGGGGTGATATATATGCTATGGTTGTATGACACAACCTCAGTTTGGATCAAATTGATGCGTTTGGGAGGTGGAGCTTGGTTATGTGGTGGGAGAGGATTGGTTGTGACATTCGGCTTTTCCGGAGACATAATCACCATGTTGTCGATGAGATCCTTAATCTCATGACGTAATCGAAAGCACTGGTCAGTTTCGTGACCATGCTGTTGGTGATAGGCACAGTATTTGGCCGAGTTATGGGAAGTAGGGAGTCTGTCTAGTAGTGGCCGCGGCTCTAAGGGCTTCAGGTTCTCTTTCTGATCAGAACCCCCAGAGCTTTGGACAGGGGCATGTATAGTGGAGTGAAGGTTCTTTGGCCTCGGGGTGAATATCTGGCTGCTTGTGAGCTACTTCCGGACACACCGGTGAATGGTGTAGCTGCAAGGGTTTTTGGGGCGGTGGTGGTGACCATTCCCACATCTGAAGATCTGACAACTGTTGCACTGCTTGTGCCTGCATTCGTACTGTGGTTGAATGCCTTCTTGGGCTGCTCCCTCTCATGGTCAATGAGGCCCTGTTTCATGGCGTCCTCGATCTGCACCCCTATCTCATGTAAATCTGCAAAGGTGGGGAGGGGGAGAACGATCATCTTCTACATGAGCCTGGGCTGGAGGTTGCGCACAACCATCCGTATCTGATCTTTGTCAATGGGCCTGATGGTCATCATCGAAGCTTTGGCCCTCCAACGGGTTACGAAATCGAAGAAACTCTCCTACCTGGTTGTCTCAAGATCACGAGTTGTAATCTCGATCTGTGTATTATAGGAGTATTGAGCTATGAAGGCCTTAGCCATCTCATCCCAACTCCTCTTAACAGAGTCTTCCAATTTTGCGTACCAAATGGCTGCTACACCCGACAGGGTCCGGCCAAACAGAGAAAGCTTCTGCAATCTAGAGAGGCCTATCGGCTCTAGTATGTCAAAAAATAGCCGCAAATGCACCATAGGATCTCCAGACCCGTCGAAACGGTCGATGTGCGGCATTTTAAACCGGTCTGGTAGAGTCACAGCCGAGTCGGTGTACCCATTCTCTATATCCGGAATGGAATGAGCCCCTTGACACTTTTTGAACAACTTTTCTAGCTTGCTCACTTTTAGCGCTGTGGGGTCCACCTCGAACTCAAAGGGGGAATCCACTAGGTTGGTGGGTGCTTTGGATAGCTGGGGTAGAACTGGGGACGAAGCTGGCCCTTTTGGAATGTCCGTATTGTCCTAAACATTAGCTGTCTCCCCGAGTATTGGAACTCTTGGTAGGGGAGGAGCTTGGTGTGAAGCAGATGCTCTAGTTTGCTGCTGTAGTCTGGCAATTACCTCTGCCTGTTGGGCCATAACCTCAGCCTGGCGTGTAGCAAATTCTGTTTGACAGGCAGCATCCTGCTACATGGTTTTCATTCTCTCCTGGAGCTGACGCATCGTCTCCTCTATTCCTGTCATATTATGCTGATCTAGCTGAATAACCAGTATATTTGTCCCTATAATAGAAACTAAGACCTCAGCCTGACTGTTCACTGGTGGGGTAGACCACTGATTTGGCGACCGCTGTACTGATACACTGCGCCTTACTGACCTCCGCCTGGTAACCGGGGGTAAAGAAAGGAACACTGCTTGTCCGTCTATCAGATCCCTGGATCGATTAAGTCTACGACCTCTAACCCAGAGTGCTCGGGGAATATCTACCTGGTCGGATGCAATTGTGCTAAACTACCTTGCAAAAAGATAAATAAAGCATAATAAGGAAACAATAAGCAGAAAAACGGACAGCATAACAGCGTAAATAAAGACAACACACAGTTGGCAAATACAAGCTGGAAGAACTGTTCTCAACCACTGATCACTGTTCTCAAATCACTGCCCCAAATCTGAATCTGATACCCACAGGTGAAACTGATTCCCAAATACTGATACCCACAGGCCTGATACCCAGACTTGCAAACTGATACATGCATTCCTGTAGAGACACACTCTAAAAGCACATAGCAAGTAAATGAGAGCCAAAACACCCCTATGTTAGGGTAGGGTTTCCCTGTCCTATTTTGTCAGGAGCTAGGGTTTCACTACGCACGCAGCGGTTTCAAACAACCTATAATCGGGGAAACAACCTGTCCTAGCTTGGAATAGTCACTACAGTTTCCGATATGCACTAGGTCGAATGGTCAACAAAAGGGTGCCCCCGGTAAAAACCGAGGTCTGTGTTCCTATCGTGGCAGAGCCCACAATCAATCAGCCTTATGGCAGGCTTTTCAAAGCAAGCCTCCAGCAAACCGTTCAGGAATAGCATATGGCAAACACGGTGTCCTAGGCGCACCAATGCAAATGCAATGCAAAAAAACACATAAGTGTAGACAAAACAAGATATCATGAGTTCGAGTCAAGTTCTCTAACTCCCTAGCGGAGTCGCCAGAAACTGTAGACGTGCCCGAACGCCACGGCCCCCCCGCGCGTGAAATTGGTGCGAAAATCCATTTTGTTCATTAGAGTTACTACTACAGTTCGGACTCAATGTCACGGTTCTGAATCTAATCTCGCAAAGTGCAATGCAAGACCGATAAATCACCAAGGAGTCCAAATCCGGCAAATCGTTTTGAAAAACTGATTTTTATAAAGAAGTGCCAAACATGGACTGCTTTGCCAGATATAGAGTCGCCACCTAAATATTTTGTTTTAAGGGAATTTAGGAAACCCTGACTCGTGCCTAAGGCCACGTGTCCGTCATCACCAAAGTTGCCTCGGCTCGGGAACTTGGGAACGAGAGGGGAAGGTCATGCAATGAGCACCCCCGCTCCCCGATCAAAGATCGGCCTATACTAAGCATGATATCTTATTTTTGAAAACACATGTGCTCTTATTCCGATTAATTAGCTAATCTTACTATGTGATGCGTACAACATACAAGTATAGACTAGATCGCCTAATTTAGAACAAAGCATTGCATAGCCGTTTGTTTGAAAATGGTTTGAAGTTTGCTACTTGCAAGTAAGCTAAATTAAGGATTTCAATGAATTGTTCCAATTCAAGCAATCCAACCTTCACCCACAAGCATTCAGGCAGTTCTAGCAAATAAGCAATTAGCCTCATGGCAAGCATGCTATCATAGCAACATTAATACACATGCAGTATGCTAAAGCATAAACACTCACAGTGTACTCCGAGCCAAAACAAAGAACTAGTTAGAAATCATGCATGATCCTAGTTCATGTTTAAAATGGCTAATGCAACACATACAAAATGCAACTAGAAATAGGCTCGGCTATTCTAAAATGGCATGTGAAATGCAACTTGATAATCATGTATTCAAATCGGAATTGAAATACAATGCAGTTTGTATGATGCGCCAAGCCTGGTGCATGTAAGATAGATGAATGGATGCACGCATACAAAGCATAAGGATGCTAATTGAAAATGACCTAAAACTAACCATCAAAAGTAGGTAAGTAAAAGGAAGAAAGAAATGGGGGTTGGAAGACATGCATCGCACACACGCACGCTTATTACAAAATTCGCCCTCTCGACGGAGGGTCCGAATGAATATGCTAAGTTAGCTATGCTAAGCTATTCTAATTAATCTAATAATCTAATTAGACTAATTATTACACAACCGAATTGAATAACTAGCTACAACTAATTATTACAAAACTTTAACTAATCAAACAAATTAATTAAGTTACAAAATCGAATGCTAATTAACAAATAAAGCATTAAAATATGTAGACTAGGCCGCCTCAGCTCTGCCTTGAAGAAGTTGAAGATGCATGCTCGATTTCCATCCTGAAAGCTCTCCAAATGCTCTTTAGAGGCTCTGTCTGCAGGGTGTCCTTGAGAACTAGCTGCTAAATCTTACCAAAACAGTGCTGAGAAGTGCACCAGTGGCCTGCCGGCCATGAGGAGCTTCTACCGACCCCCCTGCCGGCCAAGAGCAGGTACTGTTGGCCAAGAATGAAGGACTGCTGGCCAACAACAAGAGGGTGCCAGCCACTGGTGTGCTATGACACCAAGCTGCAGCAGAGCACAAAATAGAGAAAATTGAGGGTCCCCCAAGGGTATGTACGCACTATGCCACCCCATATCACCTCAAAATATCAAGGGAGAGGCATAGTCGGATCCAAGACCATCAATCACGCATCCCGATGCATGATGGCCAAAGATCCAACTTGTGCAAATTCAATGTAAAATGAATGCACAAATAAACATGTAAAGCCTAAAACTCTATCATACGTCATCAAGAGCATCGGCGACCGAGAATTGAGGCACGTTTCATCACTTGAAGTATGAAACGTCCCTCATTTCTCGTGCTCGGATTAATACTTAATCAAAACAACAATGCAACATAAGCATGGCAAACATGCAATATGACTTAAGCATGCAAACATGCAACTACATGGCATACTCAATACTGTGTGATATGATTAACTTAACAAAGCTAATGATATGCGAACAATGCTAATGCATGCATGCACAATGCAATGCTACAAGGACAAATTAGCAACGTTAGGGACATGCATACTCAATGCAAGGCAAAATAACTTGGCATACACAATGCAAATAACCACATGGCATGCACAATGCAATGTAGGATGGCATACTACATGCAATGAACAATATGGCATACTCAATGCAATATACATAGCATACTCAATGGACTTAAATCAAAAGGGTAGACCTCAGTCATGCCCAAATCAGTGGCCATTAGTGCTAAAATGATGGTATGAAAAGCATGAAAAAGGCAAGACAAGCATGTATGCCAATTGGCTCAAGGATCAAGGCACAAAGATGCAACTCTTAAGCATACTTAAAGAGTGACAAGCATGGATATGTGACAACACCATGAGCTCTGAAATCATGTATGGAGTGATGCCAAATCAACCAAACAAAGCAAGTATAGCATATTAAGAGGCTCAAAGCTCAAGGTTAGCAAAGGGACTTACACCAAAGCCATGCCAAAAAAGCCCCAAAGGGCCAAGGGCAACCAAAATAGTCCCAAAGCAGGTCAAGACAAGACCAAAGACATGCTAGAACCTAGCCAACACAAGCTAGAACAAAAGTCCAAAAAGCATAAGGCATGCAAGGCTAACAAGGGAGATTACACTACACCTATTTCAACCCAACATGGCATGACTTGGACAACATAAAACAAAGTTACATCATGATACAACAAGACCAAAAATGCACTGATATGATGGCCCAAAGGCCTAGGCATGATGGCATGCACAAAAATTCACTCTTGAGGCATAAAGAGCCAAGCCTCCGAGGCATTAAAAGAGTGACAAGCACAAGTGTATGACCATGAAATATGCACTGATACAACATTTGAAATGATGCCAAAGCATGCAAACATCACAAGTATAGCATGGTAGGGGCCTCAAAACTCAAGACTAGTCAAAGCATTTGCACCATAGCTATACAAAACATGAGTCATATGACCATGGCAGCCCAAAACAATCCTAGAACAGTCCAAAATATGAATAAAATCATGCTGGAGCATAGCCAAAATATGCTAGAATGATGAGCCAAAACATCATGCATACAAAGCTAGTAAGCAAGATTTATACTACAAGTACATGGAGCATGCAAGAGGTGACCACACCAGCCCAAATTAGAGTTATGACATGTCAAATGATGACCAAAAACCTACTGAAATGGAGCCAATACATGCTAGAAAGACATGCTACTTTGATGAGCCACAAATGGGATAACACTACACATACAAGAAGCATGCACAAGGTGACCAAACTAGCCATGGATAGAGTCAAGGCAGGTCCTAAAATTCACAAAAAAGTACCTGAACTAAGCCTCCAAAGTATAAAGATACATACTCATTTGATAAGCAAATAATACAAGCAAACAAAACAAAAAGAGAGCGGGTCACCCCCTCTGATTTGAGGCCTCAAAACCACATGCCTACCATTGAAAATCCACTGGATTTCAGTGGCTAAAAGGGACAATAAGGATTAACTGAAAGGCCTTAAGACATGGTACAAAACAAGGCCAAACAAGGCAAACAAGAGAGTAGAAGACCCTCAACACCAAAAAGGATTTAAGCAACCATCAAAAGCACTTAAATATAGAACTTTTTTCAGTTGAAAGAAAGGCCTAAAACAACATGCAAGGATAGCCAAAATGTGATACAAACAAATGCTAAAAAGGGGGAAAAAACTCACCCTTGAAGCTCAACTTCGAAACCAGCAAACTCTGAGGCCAAAAACCAACTTTCAGAGCTCAAACAACACTCTCAAGAACCTCAGCTCAAAGATGGTGGTGTATCACTAAGTGTTCCTTTGCAAAAGTGAAGAGAAAACACACTTTGGGACACTATTCAATACAATATAGAGAGAGTGAATGAGAAATATAGAGAGAGAGAGAGAGATATCTTCTCTAAAAATGCTGAACCCCTGCTGAGGAGGAAGAGCCTCTCCTTATATAGAAGAATGCAATGAGAAGCTTGCTAAATAAGCTTGGAAAGGGCTTCATCCCTCCATACACGTGGAAGAAGGATGAGTGAAAACCAGCTGGCTCAAAAGATCTAGTGTGAAATCTACTAAGACAAAGTGTTCTGCGGCCATCAGTAGTGGCCGGCAGTGCCTCATTGATGGCCGGCAGGCTTCATCAATAGCAAGCAGAGACAAAAGTATGGCCGACAGTGGCAGAGAGTGGCCGGCAGTGCACTATGAGAAACATGCTGAAAGGACCAACACATGGTCCAAAAATAGGGCAGAAAGGATACAGGGTTTGGAAAGCTCAAACCTGTGACGTTCCGTCGCGAAAGTCGAGTACTTGACGAGCAATCGAACTTGTGGCTGGATGTACCTGCAAGTACAACCAAGTCTTGAGGACGGTCAAAAATAGGGTGCCTACACAAACCTGTGAGAATATACTACTTTGCTCTGTCTGCTCTCTGTTGCAGCAAAAAGAGGAGTTCATGTCATCAGTGGTCGACCGGCCACCACCAGTAGCCGACCGGCCACCATTGGTAGCCAACAGGCCCTCTGTCGGCCACTAATGAAATTTGCATAGTGTGTTCTTGAGGTAAAGCAGAGGTATCCTGGAAGTTGGCAGAATTTTTGGTGTTTAAATGTGCAAACAGAGGCTCACAGCAGCAAAATGATGGCTTTTCGAGTAGAGAAATCGAGCATGCATGCATCCCTCATTTCCCGAGGCCGTTTAGTTAACTTGTCTAGTTAGTTAGTTGTTTAATTCGTGTTGCAATTAATTAACTTAATTGCTTTGTAATTAGTTAGTTAAGTATTGTAATATTTAATTAGCTTAGAGTTGTTAGTTAAATATTGTGTTGTAATAGTTAGCTTAATTAGCGTAGCTAGTTAGTTAGTTTATTCATTCGGACCCTCCTTCGCGAGGGCATAATGTTGTAATAAGTGTGCGTGTGTGTGTATGTCTTCCAACCCCACGTCTTTCTCCCTTTTATTTAATTACTTTTGATAGTTAGATTAGGGACATTTTCAATTAGCATACCTTATGCTTGCAGGATTGCATCCATTCATTTGTCTTGTATGTACCGAGGCTCGACACATCATTCAAACTGTATTGCAATTTCAATATCTTCTTTGAAAACGTGTTTAAAACGCATGTGTTCAAATCGATTCATATGCCATATTAGTAGCCAAGCCTATTAAATTGCATTCTTTGCATGTGTTGCATTAGACACTTAACATAGTTAGGATCATGCATTTTTCTAACTAGTTTTTTTTGTTTTGGCTTGGAGTACTCAGTGAGTTTTATGCTTTAGCATACTTGCATGAGTGTGATTGTCATATTGCCATGATTCGCATACTTGCCATGTGGCTATGTGCTTAAATGCTAAACTGCATGAGTGCTTGTGGATGAAGGCTTGTTGTTTGAATTGGAACAATTCGACAAATGTGCGTTTTAAGCACACTTTGTTGAGTGGCAAATCCGTATCTTTAAGCCCACTTGAGGGTGGAAAATTCAAACCATTTTCGAAAACAAACATGAGTTGAATTGTTCCAAGTCTTGCGACTAGTCTATACTTGCGTGTGTGCATCACATAGTAATGTTAACTAATAACTAGAACGAGAGCACATAATGTTTATAAAAAATATATCATGATTAGTAGAGGTCGATCTTTGATCGAGCGAGCGGGGGTGCTCAATTCATGATCTTCCTCTCTCGTACCTAAGTTTTCAAGCCAAGGCAACTTTGGTGATGACAGACATGTGGCCTTCGGCATGAGTTAGGGTTTCCTAAATTTTTCCAAAAATAAAATATTTAGGTGGCTACTCTGTATCTAGCAAAGCAGTCTAATTTTGGCATTATTTGATTTAAAATCGATTTTCCAAAAAGGTTTGCCGGATCTGGACTCTTTGGTGTTTATCAGTTTCATATTGCACTTGTGAGACTAGATTCAGAACCGCGAGAGTCCGAACTGTGAGGCCTTCTTTTCAAACCTTTCCGAAAGGCGGGGCGCGGAAAAAGGCGAGTCCACAACATGAAGCCTTGATCGTAGGTCTAGAACTGGCCATAGAACTCAGAATTACTAGCCTACAAGTATTTAGGGATTAACAACTGGTCATTAAGCAAATTAAGGGGGAGTATAGGTGTGCTAACAAAACCCTAAAAGAATATCTAGCTGAGGTCAAGTGGCTGTTAAATTTTTTCAGCCATATTAGTTTTCAGCATATGTTTCGAATAGAAAATATATTGGCCAACGAAATGGCCTAGGTAGCCTCAGGACTAAGAATTCCAAAGGGAAACCAAGAAAGAATAATCAGGATTCAAAGGAGAAGTTTTTCTAGATTAAAGGATCAATAGGGAAATTTTTGCCAATAATGCACTTAGAAGTGGCAGAGGAGGATTGGAGATACCCTTTGATCAGATATTTAAGGAATCCTGGAGAAAAGGGTGGTAGACAAGTTAAGTATCAGGCCTTGAATTATGTCATCATGGGAAATGATTTGTTTAGAAGGGCCTATGATGGTATGACATTACTACGCATAGGCCAAGATGAGCAGATGAATGTAATAGCCGAAGTGCATGAAGGCATATGTGGTGATCATCAAGCCAGAGAAAAGATGAGATTGATGGTCAGTAGGTATATGTATTTCTAGCCAACAGTGAGAAAAGACTACATAGCTTATTGTAGACACCCCATTTTTTACCGTCCTCAAGACTTGGATGTCATCGTTTGAACACTCGATGATCATCCATGCCTGTGTTCGTTTTGAGTTCCCGGAGCTCTCGGCCACGCGCCTTGCCTCAAGATCTCTCAACTTGTTTGTTTTGTGCTTCGTTGTGGACCAAGCACTTGTGTTTTTGCTTCTGAGGGAAGATGGTGACTTGTTTGCCATCCCCTCAACCCACCGACCAAGGCTTGAAGCCATCGGCCTTGTTTTCTTACCATCGGCTAAAAATGTTGGCCGGTCTGCACTTTTTTTGGTCGGCCGGCCCTTTTGTTGGTCGATCGGCCATTTTTTCTGGCCAAGGCCTTTTCTTTGCCTTTTTCAGGCATTGTGTATGCCAGCTGGTGAGCACAGACTCTCCCCTCCATACACTTGAACCAAAACTTAGCTTCTCTAAAAAGCTTTGAATTTGATTTCCTATAAGAGGGGAGTCTCCCCTCCCTTTCCAGAGGTTCAACAATTGATATAGAAGATATATATATATATATATCTATATTTGTGTGTGTGTTTGTGACCTAAAGTGTGTTTTTGTTCATACTTTTGCACTAGAGCACCTAGTAGAATACCTTCCTTTGGTTGCTGAGGCACTAGGAAGTTGGTTTCAGAGTTCTTGGGCTGGTTTTGATCCAAGGAAGGGACTGGAGTTGTGTTCTTGAAGGTGTTCTTCAAGGGTGAGCAACTAACCTTTTGTTTCCCCATTTTGGCTTAAGCTTTTAGACCTATTTTCATATTGTTTCAAGCTTAACTATAAATTGAAAAAAGTTCTGTTTTTATATGCTTAAGATGATTGTTTAAGGTCTTTTTGGGGTAGGGGGTTGTCTACCCCCTCTTAGGCCTTGTTTGGCATTATTTTGGGTCATCCTTTTTGGCCTTTGTTCTTGCTTTGGCTTGACCTTTCTACCACTAAAATCCAAAGGATTTTCAGTGGTGGAAAGGTGGTTTTAAAGTCTTGTATAGGAGAGGGACACCCCTCTCTCCTTGTGTTTCATTTGCTTGTATTATTGGCTCGTAATGGTAGCATGATTCCTTAGCATGTTTTGACTTCATTTCAGCATGTATTAGGCCTTATTTTGCCATGTTACACCTCTGTCCAAAGTTGGTTTAATAGCCTCTTACATCCATCATGCACTTGCCTTGCAATCCTCTCATTTGCCTTAACATGTATCATGCATTTAGACCATCATGCTTGCACACTTTGGCTTAACGTAAAGGGACTTTTAGTCATATTTCAGCATGCTAAAGCTCTGTTTAGTGCGGTTTTTATCATATATGCATTGCTTCGTATAGCTACCATACATCCTAGCTTGTCGGCTTTGAGTGTCCAAGTCATTAGCATGCACTACTTGGACCTTTTATTATGATTTGGCATCATTCCATATGAGATTTCAGTCCATGTAGTGTAGCCATATACTTGCATTTGTCATCCTTTCAAAGCTTTGAAGAGTTGGTGTTTTATGCCTCATGATTGGACCATTGTGTATGCCTCCATGTTTAGGCTTCTAGGATGACATTTCAATGTGTTTTTGGTCTTGTTCTAACATGCCATAACTCTGATTTTGATTCCTTAAGTCATGCCATGTTTGGTTGAAATAGGTGTAGTGTAACACCTCTTTGTTAGCCTTGCATGCTTCGTGTTTTGTGTTCACCTTTCTAGCATGTTTTAGCCTCATTCCATGCATGTTCTAGCCTTGTTTTGGCCTGCCTTGGGACTATTTTGGGTCACCTTGGCCCTTTGGGGCTTGGTTGATATGGCCTTAGTACAAGCACCTTGTCTAGCCTTAAGCCTTGAGCTTCCTTGCATGCTTTACTTAACTTGTTTGAGTGGTTTGGCACCACTCCTTGCATGATTTCAGAGCTTACCTTATTGCCACATTATCATGTTTATCACTTCTCGCTAATGTTGGAGGATTGTACATTGTTGCCTAGTTCTTAGGCCAATTGGCATGCATGCTCATTTTGCATTTCATTCCACCATTTCTTGGCACTTTGGCCACTATTTTGGTATGGCTGAGGCCTATCCATTTTCAGTATAAGTCCATGGACCATGCGGTTTGTGTATTGTTGTATGCTTATCGCATTGCATGTTGTTGCATACTTATTGTTGGTATCATTGTTGCATGCCTATCACGTTGTATGTTTGCATATCTAGGTTGCATAGTCGTATTGCATACTTATTGTATGTCATGTTGTTTACATGATAGGTTGCATTGCATTGCATTTGTCATGCTCACGTTACATTGCCTTGCATTTCCATGTTGCATTGTACTTGGTTGCATGCATTGCATTGTGTTTGGTTTGGGGTGTCAAACCAAACACGAGGACCAAGGGATGTTTCGTACTTGAAGTGACGAAACGTGCCTCAATCCTCGGTCGCCGACGCTCTTGATCAAGCATGATAGGGTTCTAGGCATTCATATGTTTTTGTTGCATTCATTCCACATTGATTTGCATACTTAGCTCCTTTGGCCATCATGCATTGAAATGCGCGATCGATGGTCCGAGGGTCGAGAACCATACTCCCTTGAGTTCATGACATGATAGGAAGGGTGGTTGTGCACACATTGCCTTGAAAATGCATTGCCATGCTCTGTTTGTCCTCTGCTGTAGCAAAACAGCATTCTGCAGAAAGATATGGTCGACCGACCATCTTCAGTGCCGATCGACTAAAAATTGTTGGCCAAGATCCTCACAAATGGTCGATGACCAATTCCACATGGCTGATGTCCCTATATTTTGGCCGATGACATCCCAAAGTGCTCAGGGAGTGGTTCGGAAGCATCCTTGGGACTTGTGCAGTTTTCAGAGGTGTAAAACAGTGCAAACAGAGGCAACATATGGCATGGCAACGGGTTTCCGAGCGAGGCGATCAAGCATGCATCATTCAATCAATCCAAGGCGGAGCTGCGGCGGCCTCTTTAGTTTCATAGCTTAGTTAATTTGTTTAAATTAGTTGAGGGTTTTGTAATATTCAATTAGCTAGGGTAGTCGATTATTTATTCGGTTTGTATTATTTATTCGGACCCTTCATCGAGAAGCCAATTTTGTAATAAGTGTGCGTAACTGTGTGAATGTCTTCCAACCCCACGTCTTTCTCCCTTTTACTTGCCTACTTTCAATGGTTAGTTTTAGGTCATGTTTCAATTAGCATCCTTATGCTCGCATGTTTGCATCATTCATCTGTATTGCATGCACCGGGCTCGGCGCATCATACTAACTGCATAGTATTTCAATTCCAACTTGAATACGTGTATCGAGTTGTCGCATTCCACATGCCATTCTTAGATTGGCCGAGCCTATTCTAGTTGCATTTTGCATGTGTTGCATTAGCCATCTTAACATAAATTAGGATCATGCATTTGATTACTAACTAGCTATTGTTTTGGCTCGGAGTACTAGGTAAGCGTTTACGCTTTAGCATACCGCATGTGTGTAAGTGTTGCCATGATAGCATGCTTGCCATGAGGCTAATTGCTTATGTGATATAACTACCTGATTGCCTGTGGGTGAAGGTTGGATTACTTGAATTGGAACGATTCATTAAAATCCGTGTTTTAGCCTACTTGCAAGTACCAAACTTCAAACCATTTCCAAAACAAACGGATATGTGATGCTTTGTTCCAAATTAGGCGATCTAGTCTATATTTGTGTGTTATGCGTATCACATAGTAATCTTAGCTATTAACCAGAATAAGAATGCATATGTTTTCAAAAATAAAATATCATGTTTAGTACAGGCCGACCTTTGATCGGGCGAGCGGGGGTGCTCATAGATGACCTTCCCCAATCGTACCCAAGTTCCCGAGCCGAGGCAACTTTGGTGATAACGGACACGTGGCCTTAGGCAACGAGTCAGGGTTTCCTAAATTCCCCCAAAAACAAAACATTTAGGTGGCGACTCTATATCTGGCAAAGCAGTCCATGTTTGGCACTTCTTTCTTAAAAATCAGTTTTCCAAAACGATTTGCCGGATTTGGACTCTTTGGTGATTTATCGGTCTCGCATTGCACTTTGCGAGATTAGATTCAGAATCGTGACATTTGAGTCTGAACTATAGTAGCACAGCCCTCGAGGGCGCGCCTACACTTATGCCAGGGGATGTCAAGCATGCCAAAAACATGGTAGTTTGCAGAGGGTGCCAGAGGGTGTGTTACATTCTGTAGTAAAACCCTGGCCTTTCAGAGGATGGGCAATGGACTTGATTGGGCAAATTTTTCCCCTTCCTCAAAATAGTATTCTTACCTCTCAGTAGCTACGGATTATTTCACCAAGTGGATAGAAGCAGTGCCATTGAGAATGGTGGTGTAAAGCCGTATGATTGATTTTATGAAAAAATACATAATATATAGATTTGGGTTACCACAATCGATCACAATGGATCATGCTACCATGTTTAATGGGGATGAGATCAAGGAGTTTGCCAAAGAATATGGCATTCAAGTCCTCAAGTCATCATCTTATTATGCTCAAGCCAATGGGCAAGCTAAGTCCACCAACAAAATAATAAAAAATACGTTGGAAAAGATGGTTAAAGAGAACCCTTAAGATTGACATAATTTATTATCCAATATATTATGGGCTTATAGAAACTCCAAGAAAAATAGTATTAGGACTACCCCTTATGAATTAGTGTATGGCCATGATACAGTATTACCCTTAGAGGTAACAGTCTAGTCCAGTAGAGTGGCCTTGCACTATAACATCCCTGTCGATGAGTATGCTGAGGCCATGATGATGGAGTTACAAGATCAGGAAGAAATAAGAGTTATGGCCTATAACCATCTCTTAGCTCAGAAAAGAAAAGTTGAGATAGCTTATAATAAAAGAGTGAGGGCCAAAGTATTTTCAGAAGGAGATTTAATATGAAAAACCATACTACCCTTGGGAATTGAAGATCCAAATTTTTGAAAGTGGTCTCCAAATTAGGAAGGGCCATTCAAGATTTACAAGGTCCTCAAGAAAGGAGCCTATCATCTGGCATTTATAGAGGGAGTCCCACACAGAAGAATCATAAATGGAAAGTATTTAAAGAAATATTATCCAACCATATGGGAAAAATAAAGAATGATTTTATTAATAATACTGAAGTGGGGTTCATGTACATATTGCCATCCAGTCTAAAACAAAACAAAACGAAACAAAAAGGATCTTAATCCCTCTGCAGGGCAATTACAAAGCTGGCCCAGGAAGACAAGATGGCTCTTCTTTTTGCCTTAACCAGGAAAAGGTTCCCCTGAGCATCTCTAAGGGCAGTTGGGCCATCCTGAGCCAAGAGCTAGTTCATCTGTTGATTGATATGGCTTTGTTCTTTCATCAGAGCAGTCTGTTGAACCTCAGATGCAGCCAACTCTGCCTGGAGCTGTTGAATTTGAGCCAGAATAGCAGTCTTCCCTCATCAATAGAGGCACTGGCCCTAGAAATGGCTTGGGTTCTGGCAGAGGCACTAGCCAGAGTATAGAAGACCTGCCTCATAGAGGTCATCCTAACATTAGCAACCTCACTCTCAGCTTTGAATTGTGCCATGGAGGAAATGTATTGAGGAAGTTAGCCCATAAAGTCTTGAAAGATGTAAAATTGATCAAGATCTAAAAGCCTTTCTGCTAAACGCACAAAGCTCTGAAATTCACTAAGAAGTTCTTCAGCCCTGGTGAGGGAAAGATCTTCAAAATGGAGGCTCAGTAGTAGAAAGAATTGGTCAACTTCCTGTTGCTCAGAGGAGAAGAGTTGCCTAAACCTTTCCTCATAAGTGGTACTAGCAACTGATAGTTGAAAGGCATTAGCTTGCTGAAGCAAGTCAAGAGTTAATGCTATAAGACAAAGCCAGCCTACATATATATATATATATATATATAAACAAGAGGTTAGGACATTTAGAGTGAAAGGAAAAATATAAGAAAAAGAAGAATAATGATACCTTCACAAGAGAAAAAGACAAGGCTCGAAGAGGGGTAGCCTGGGGAGTATGAACCTCCACATTAGCGGTAAGGGCTACCCTCACTTCAGTAGAAGAAGCACTGATGGCAAGATGAGGAGATGGAGGTTGTTCCACCTCAGGGGAATGGCCATCAATAGCAAGCCTGAAAGGACAAGACTAGAAAATAAGTTGAGAATGGAGTGGTCCATAGAAAAAGGAAAGAAACATATGGTATCAAGAACATAAATAAAGTAGAAAATACCTTCAAAAGGGTGGTTAGGATTGGGATGATCGCGTTGTTTTGGCATGGATTATGCAATAGGATCCCTAGAAATAGGCTCAAGAATGGGTTCAGAACCAGCAACTACACACATCACAATATAAAAAATGGAAAGTAAGGAAAAAATGAATAGAAAAACAAGAGATAAGAAAATAATAAGAAACATACCTGAGTATGGCAAGACATGCTCTAGAGAAAATGGAATGGCAGATATCTGAGAAGCTTAAGCTAGCTTAAGAGTTAGCCTAGCAGAATCTGCCATAAGCTCCTCAAGAGTAGTGGCTGGTGTTACATTAAAGACCTGCCTTGGAAGATCGACAGAGGGATCTTCAGGCCTAGCCTCAAAAGGAGGATTTTTAGTCTTAGGGTTGATATGGGAAATTTATTCTTCTTTTTGTTCCTCTACTTCAGAAGAGGCATGATAAACCTCGTCAGCCATGGGTATTTGCCTTTCTAGGCTTTATATTTTAACTTTAGCTCCAACCCTAGCCATTGAAGA
Organism: Camellia japonica; assembly: GCA_030407325.1. Taxonomy (NCBI): domain Eukaryota; kingdom Viridiplantae; phylum Streptophyta; class Magnoliopsida; order Ericales; family Theaceae; genus Camellia; species Camellia japonica. Next base: position 167,802,300 of record JAPPVO010000032.1, read on the forward strand.
TGAAGCACCATCTTGTCGACGAAACCTCTATCGATTAAGTTGAAGGGCTGCACTGTCACTACTTGAAAACTCAAAGCTAGAGTAGTGATAAGCTCTGACCTCATCATTCTCAAGAGAAACAGATTGTAAATAAGGGACAAGCACCATAGTTGCAACATAATGTGGCAGCTTAGCAACTATCTCTGCTATGGAAGGAATGAATACATCCTCTTGTTAGGGGTTCGAGTCAAAGAATGAAGGAGTAGAGTCCTTAGAGGGACTACTAGTATCCTCAACCACTAGTAACTTTCTTCTCTTCAGTTGAAAGAAAAGAGAGGAAAGAGTTTAAGTGGTGAACTAAAAATAATAATAATAATAAAATAAACCTAAGGAGTTTTGGCCTTCTTGGCAGACTTTGCAAGAAGGGAAATGATGGGAACATTGTCCTCATCAGAGGAAGGAGTTTTCTTAGAGGCATCCACAGGAGCTGTTGAGAAAAGAGCAGCCTCATAGACCAATGCTTGCTCTAGCAAGGACAGGTTCTCAAAAACAAATCTTTGTTCTTCAAGGGTAAGGTCATCCACATTAGGACCTTGGTCAGTCTTTGTGCCCGAGCTAGTTTTGCTAGCCTTTTTTAAAGTGGTTAGTGCCTTGGAATGAGAGGGTTTTTGCTCGGTTTTCCTCCTGTCAGAGTCTGCATCATAAGCTTTGAAAGAGAAAGCCATGAATGAGTCATCCAAGGGATTCCTCATTCTTTTAGGCTTCTTGGCATAGACCGTAGGAGTCTTGTCCTTGGTTTTACTAAAGTTTTGAGCTAGCAAATGAGGCAATGGATAAGGAATATTAGCAGCACCAAGCTCTCCTAGAGTATCAGCTGATTAAGAAATAATAAAATAAAAAAATAAAAACTGTAAGCCTAAATAAAAAGAGCCGATGAACAAAAAAGAAAAAAAAAAAAAAAAGAGAGAGAAAGTGAGTAACTTACAAATCTAACTCTGTCGATGGGAAAGAGAAAGACAGGACAAGTACTCCTCTAGTGACTTGTGGAATATAACTTCACCAAGAATAGTCCACCAGTCCTTAAACCTGTTGCTAGTACTGGCATTGACGACAAAGGCAAAAAAACTAGGCTTGTGCAGAAGTTTTTGGTTTTCTGTCAAAATAGCATAAGTAGAAGGCCGCTTAGTGATTTGGACCCTGGAATGCACATACTCATAAATAATAGGATGAACATAAGGAAGACGAATGCTTTGGATAAGGCCAAATTGTCTGGCCCATTGGTTAGAGTTGTAACTCTCAAAACCATAGGTAGAGTGCCTGCTGCTAGAAAGGGAGCCTCCAACCAAGATGTACCAAGGGAATAGACAAATGCTCCAGACTGTCTTTTAAGCTTGCCTAAGGTCATCATTCAGAGTAGCATACATGTAAGATAAAGAGTTAGAAAAGAAAAGGAAGGATTGAAAAGGAAGGGAAAGAATTTTGTCGATGATAAAGTTCAAAAAAATAGAGAAGTACTGAGCAAAAGTAATAGTAGGAGAATGACGATAGGAAATAAAGAATTCATCATAAGTTTCACACTTGGGTGTGTAATCTATTCTCCTATTTGATCTAATCTCTGGAAAAATAAGCAAGAAGCCAGGCTTGAAAAAGGCAAAAAGGCCCCCTACACTATGACTTATTCTTTTGTCATGGAAAGAAAAAAAAAATGCCTTTATACATGGTGGCCAGGAGAAAACGGGCAAAAGCTAATTGTCTGCCCTTTTGGATTAAGAGGGCAAGAGTTAGGTATTCCTTAGTAATTCTAAGGCCACCTACACAAAAAGGGAATTGGCACAGCCAACACAAATAAAAAGCAATTTTTTTAGTAACTGAAGGAATGCTAATTTTCTTTGAGTGGTCCGAAATGAATTTACCATAACTGTCTACTTTGACATGATGTTTAACTTCAAGGGTTGGCAAAATGGCATGGATGTCTTGGCCATAAGCAGGAAGGCCAGTAAGGTGCATAATATCAAGGATGATAGGGGAGGCCATACCAGATTTAAGCATCAAAGAATTGCAAGAGGTGGACTAGAAACATGTGCTGTAATAACCCGACTCCCTCATATACTGTCTATGCTCTAATATCCTCATGATCTGTGTTATTATATATGTGATTATAGCTTTGATGTGAAATTCCATGTTTGAATGTATGAATCACATGTTGTAAATTTGTATCTGTCGATTATGAGAAAACCTATTGAAATTGCGACCTTTGGACTGAAAATTGAATGCTTTAGAGGCGCGATAAACCGAAATTGACTTTACAGTTATGATTAGCATGATTTTTAGGACATTATATGAAGTTTTGTAAAAATTTGATTCGTAATGAATTAATTAGCTTTATTTGGCTAAATTCCTAATGTTGACACTTTGAAACTGAAATTAACGACTTTAATGAGTTTAGGAGCCGAAGTTGAGTACATAAATATGCTAATAAGAATTTTTAGAGTCATTCAGACAGTTTAATTAAAAATTGATTTCATCTGATTCATTAAGGCATGTTTGGTTGGCCTATGTAACTATATATGACTTGTTATATATATATATATAATGTTTTGTTAAGCTCATCCTTAACCTTTACGAGTTAAAAATGTGGAAAGAAGAAGAGAGTTCAACTTTAAGCTTGGGGATTGGAGAAAATTGAAGAATAATTCAAAATTTGGCTTAAGGTAAGTGTAAATCAACTCAAATACCCCAAATCTTCCCTCCATTGGATAGAATCAAGCCTTAGAATGAAGTTTGTATACCCAAAGAAGTTAGGGTTTATGAGTTCTTATCATGGTTGAATTTATTCCAAGAAATTGAACATGTAATCTTTGGAGTTAGTTAGATTAAAGGTTGATCTTTGGGTTTTAAATTGTCTTAAGTGAGATTGAGAGGTCCTACCTTCTAATCTTTAGTTTTACATGCTTTGATCTCATATATGTATATATATTGGTATATGTTTATATATGTTTTGATAGATCATGATAAAATGAAGAGATAAAAGAAATATGGCAATTTGGGTTATGAATATGTACATTTAAAATAAGTTATGATCTAATTGGATCTGAATTTCATGTTTATTATGCTCAAATGTTATGTTTTAAAGTGAATTTGCTTGATTTGGGCCTTATGGATGTCTTTTGAAAGTGGAAATTGTTAGATTTTTGGACTCCTCAAACAGGGCCAGGACCGCATATGTGGGGCTCATGGCCGCACGTGCGAGAAGCACAACCGTACGTACGGGGCCCACAGCCACACGTACGGAAAATAGGAAAGACAGTCTGAGGCTTACTGTAATAAAAGCACGTGCAGGCCGCACATGCGGCACACCTTCCCACACGTACGGTGGGGAACTCCCGCACGTGCGGCCAAGAGGGAGGTATTCTGTCAGCTTCGTTTCCCCTGTTTGACCCTCTGAAACTGTTAATGTGTATATTTGATCCTTCTAAACTATTTAAAACTGAATGAGAATTTACGAATCGGACGTAAGGAAAGGCTAAAGAAAAGTGAATAAATTATAAGTTGTGTGTGTGTGCCTTGTGCAGGTCACTTGCCGGAGGAGACTCCTACGCGACCAAAGGACTATGAGTAATAATAGTGTATTGATATATTTATTCATGTATCTTTGCTTATGACTTATTATACTTTGGTTGTGCTTGACATGTTGAGATCATCGTGCTATGGTTTATATATGATGGTTGTGAATAGTATATTTGGGATGAGTAGTGCTCTAATTCTGTATTTTTACTTGTGAATGGCATACATTAAACGAATTGTAAGTGAATGCAAATGATTGAGTTATGGGTCAAGCAGGAACAATGGCATATGACATGGACCCAAGGTTGTTCCATCTCCGTTAATGTTGGCCTTTAGGCCGAGGAAGGTGGAGACATGTCGATGTTCTACCTACCCTATTATGATAAGAATGGTTATGATTAATGGCTTTACTGCCAAGGGAGATGGAAACATACCGATGTTCCATCTACCCTATAAAGTCCAGAACAGCTGTTGATATGTTGGGCCCGAGGCCATTTTGTATTACATTGGGCCCGAGACCGTTCTGTATTATATTGGGGCCCGAGGCCGTTTTGTATTATAGTGGGCCCGAGGCCGTTCTGTATTATATTGGGCCCGAGGCCGTTCTGTATTACGTTGGACCCAATGCCGTTTTGTGTTATGTTGGGCCCTAGGTCGTTCCGTTTTATGTGGGCCCGAGGCCGTTTGGAAGTATGATTATGAGGTTATGTGTGCGCTAGATAAATATTCTCTAGACACATGCTTATTCACCCGAACCTCCCTATATTATTATTCTTCACTGAGCCTTATTCACTCCGTTTTTATATGTGTATGTAGGTGATCAGCTTGGAGGGCAGTCCTAGGTCAGCTTTAGGGAAACTTTTGAGGGACTAGTTTTCTCAAGCCTCTAAAGTGTAACCTTTTGTCTTTTGGGAAGCGTCTCCACATTTGTTAAGTCTTTTAGTGCTTGTTATTTAGACACTAATGGACATGTAATTTTTGTCTTGCTAGTGTACATGATCTATACTTGTATATATGAACTGTGTATATGAACCTTCTAAATATGCTGTTTCATGATCCTGGCATGTAGACACAAGCTCAATGGACATTCTTATTTTGGTATTGCTTTCGCTTAAGGCCTCATATTTGAATAACTATTTTTGAAATTTTGTTTTGAGGCCTAAGTACAGGCCAGTCATGGACCAAACTTTTAGGGGCAGGTTTGGGTCGCGACATGTGCTACACCAATCAGCCAAGGGTCTACCTCAAATGAGATATTAGATAGTTGAATGGTGTGGTAAATGCCCAAATTATGCCACATATCCCCTTCGAAAGCAATCATCCTCTTTACCTAAGCTATCAAAGCATTAGTAGGTTTGGGCCATGATCTGGGACCCGTCAACCAGCTCAGCCATAAGAGGGAAGACTGGTCTAGGATAAGGGTCTCACCATCAACAATGGGGTAGTACGAAGTCAGACCGTTTGGAAAAGTGTTCACAAGGACCAAGTTTCTAAGCATCGATAGTAAGGTTGGCCGTGATTTGGGAATTGAACTTGCTGCTTTCGATAAGTTGGATGATCTCTTGTGAGAATCAACGAACTAGGTCAGAATTTGAGTCGGAAGACATAGCTGAAGAAGTTAGGGTTTCTTGGTTTCAGAGGAAGAGAAAGACTCAGAAAAAGTTTGCTAGAAGAAAAAAGTAATGAAAATAGAGAATTTGAAAAACTTTAAGTACCGTCGCGTGGGGCCCAAAATAAGAAATAAAAACAGGAAAAGTGAAAGGATACTGATGGGCCTGTGAACTGTTAAGCGGCCCAAAGAAATTTAAAAACATTAGGCCTAGAAGCAAAATTCAAGACCAATATTATTCAAGGCAAAAGATTTTCTTTTTACCATGAATGAAGGGGGCATTGTTGGTGCTAAAATTCAAGAATCTTCCATCGACAGGTCATAGCGATAACGTGGCAAGGATGGCTAAAATAGCTAACATAGCATAAAGTGAGACTGAAGAAATAAGGCTGAAGAAGATGATAATATAGAATCTAGAGAGTAATCAGGGAATAGTTCCTCAAATAGGGAGATAAACATGAAAATAGACAGAAAATCAAGGGAAATCATAATCAGGGCTAGGCTAGGAGTCAACTATAAAAGGAAGATAGAATCGATTCAATCATCTCAACCACCATTCACAATACGTGATATTTATCTAGGAGTAGTTTAATTCAACAATTATTAGGAGTAGATTACTAATAGCTTTTCCCAACCCCCACTTCTCTTCTTCCTGTCCATTGCTGTATTTTTCATTTCTTTGTTCTTGTTTGAGTGCTTGTAATTGATAACAAGTAACAATTTAATTGAGTAAATACATATTCTTTTTTGTTCAAATCCTTCTTTATTTAATTACCTCAAAGGAAGTCATTAATCTGTTTAATGCATAAAACTCAATCACAAAGTATAATCTTGTGTTTATTAAGATTTGTTTAAGCATGTCGATCAATCACTGTTAATTGGGGCCTAAACCGAATTTTTGCTAACACATCACAATCGTGATTTCTCTTTCTGCTGGCAATCACAACCATCACTACACTTTGTGATCTCTTTTGATCTGGTTCGACGATCTACTTTCGAATTAACACTATTTTTTTGATGGTTTATGTCTGAACTACCACTATTGTTCGATGGTATACATCTAAACCACCACTATTTGTTCAACATTGGTTCTAAATTAGACGTTATATTTTCAAATCAAGGAAAAATGAAACATGAGGCGATATGAAAAAGGGCTTTGGAATAACTATGTAGGTGGCAACGATGACAGTTGATGAAATTAGTAGAAAAGAGAAATGGATGCATGATGGAAATGAGACGATGGATCACTAGAGTTAAGGGTTAGTAGAGAGTTGGAGAATGATGAGAAAAGACTGGAGTGACTGTCTAAGTTTCTAGTGACACTAGGGCAAGGTAGTAAAGAGTTATGCTAGAGATCTCAAATTATCTATCAAATTTTTTACCAAATCTCTCACATGGGTGTGAGACCCACACACATGTGGGTTCGTATGGGTCCCACACTCATATGAGAGATTTGATAAAAAATTTGATAGATTATTTGGGATTTATAGCATTTTCCGGTAGTAAATGGCTATAAGATTGGTATAATGGCATTAAAGAAAAAATAAAATAAAAAATAAAAGTGTGGGAGTGTCCAACTAACCATTTGAAGTGCATTTAAAGTGCATTTAGAGTGAATGTAGATATATTTGGGGTAGTAAAAAGATAATGATTTACCTTTTTATTTGTTGTAACTAGGTTAAAAGACAAACAATGATAAGCGTTATTTGTTAATTTTGCCAATTCAAAGGAGAAAATTGAATTTTGTTTAAACTATGGGTTGTGTTTGTAAATTAGCCATAAAACAACCAAAAGAGTTATTAATCATCGTCGGAGGAGGAGGAAAGGGGAGAGAGAGAGAGAGATGGGTTTGGTTTTGGGTTTGGGTTGGGGACGGGTGATCTACGAGGGAGTGGTGGTGGTGGGGTCGTTGATGTTGCTGGGATGGGCGGGGTTGTGGTTCTTGAATAGAAGACTGTACAAAGAGTACGAAGAGAAGAGGGCACTCGTTCAGATCATCTTCAGCGTCGTCTTCGCCTTCTCCTGCAACCTTCTCCAGCTCGTCTTATTTGAGATCACTTCCATTCTCTCCAAAGAGTACACACAAATCCTATGCTATTCTATCGATGATGCTTTTTTTTTTTTTTTCAATTTATTAATTTATTTGCAATGCCAACCTATACGTTGTTGAACTCGATCCACAATTTGCTCTTCATGTTTTATTTTTCTCTCAATTGAAAATGCTGGCCCAATTTTAACTTGCAATCATCTAGGGTTTTATTCAATTCGCTTTTTTTTCCTTTGGGAGTGTTTCCATCTCTTGCTCTCTTTCTTCTGCAAATTAAAGATAGGATTTACCAATTAGATGCTCTGCCATAGAGTATATCGTATTTTCCTTATGATCTCTTTACACTCAAGCAGTTGGCTAAACTTTTGGTGGTATACATTTTATTGTAATCATACTCATCTCGCCGCTGTGTCCCTACAATAACTTTCTTTCGGTCATTATTATTAGTTTGAGACACACTGTTCAATGAATCTATCCATTTTGGTATAAATTGTAGTTTATGTTCTGAGTGGAGTTATAGAGGACTGCATGCTAGGATAACCTTACTGTAGGTAGTTGTAGGTAGTTGGTAGTGACGGAGTCAGTAATGGACTATGAAGAACATGTACGGGGGTTATGAGTATTGGTACATACTCCTATATCCATAAGGTAATTAAAAAAAAAAAAGAGAAGTGATATGTAGCTCGAAAAGAGCCCCCGAATCACCCGAATTTGAAAAGAAGAAGAAAGAAGAAGGAAGAAAGAAAAAGGAAGAAGAAGAAGAAGAAGAAGAAGGACTGGAGGGGCCAATATCAACCGGGTTGGGCAGGGGGCGGAGGCAGAGGCGGAGGCAGGACGAAGACGATCGACCGACGAGCTGCGACGATCGGCCGACGGCGGAAGCGGAGGGGCCCTCTCTTCTCTCCATTCCCTCTTCCCCTCCTCTTTCTCTTCTCCTCTCTTCTTCTCTCTTCTCTCCCTTTCTCTTTCTCTTTCTCTTCTCTTTCTCTTTCTCTCCTCTGTCTCAGACCTGCATAAAGAAAAAAAAAAGAACAAAAAAAACTGCTCAAAACGACGTCGTTTTGGGTAGTCGAGGGATTCGGGAGGCAAAATTCGGGGGAAAAATCATTTTTGAAAAAAAAAAGGGGACGAATATGGCTTGGTACAATTATAAAAAAATATATCAGTGTGTTTGGTTTCAGTGTCTTGAATTCAGTTTTTTAAAAGTTGAGTTTTTTGTTCTTCGTATTTTTTTTTAGTGAATACTTTTTAAATTTTAAGCAATTTTTTTTATTTTTTTAGATGTACTTTACTTGGATGTATCTAAATAGTAAATTATTTGTGAAAAATATTGTAAAAAATTAATAAATACACAAAAATATGAAAAATGTACTGAATTTTCGTTTTTTTTTTTTTTTTGTATTTTTGATATTTAGTGAATTTTTAAAAGATTTTTTTTACAAATATTATACTTTCTAAATGTATTTATGTTAGGTGTGTCTAAAAATTAAAAAAAAATTTACTTAAAATATTAAAAAATTCAGTGAAAACAAAAAAAAATACGAAAAACGAAAAAGTAAAATTTTCTGAAAAGTAAATTCTGAAAACTGAAAACAAACCGAGTGTATATTTTTTTATAATTTGGAGTAATGAAAAAATTGATTAATTTGTTTAATTTTTAACATCCAACCTACAATTAATATTTAGTGCCAAAAGTAGAGGTATAAACCAAAATTAAACGTCATTATATTAAATAACTTACAAACCATAACTTAATTTTAAATCATGCTTGGCAAAAAACTAAAAATAAAAAAGAAATTTAGTAAAAGGAATTTTATCTCTGTAGTAGAAGAAAATATTGTTTCGATTGAGGTATAGTACGGTTTGGGTATATACCAGGTACATTTGGGTACATTAAAAATTAAGAAGAAAAAATTTGAGTATGTATTTCGTGTATCTGGTATATATGCAAAAGTACTATACAAAGTACCTTACTTCGGTAAGTACTCGATACGAGTACGACATGTTTGTCGAAATACCCATGCTTCATAGGTAATGGACCACTAAGAAGATGATGGATACTTTAATGGTTGGGAGTTGCCAGAAGCAAATGAGAGAACCAAGGTTGACTTAGAGGGAGAGAGGGTGACATTGATAAAAACCCTTGTTACCGGAGTAGAGAAAGATGATAATGGATTTTATGCATGTTCTACGTGCATGGACACTCTTTAAGGTAATAGATGATAATGGATGTTGTGTATCATATCATGGCATGTGTGGGCACCACACCCTTTTTGGGCGTGCCCACATGTCAGGTGTGACCTGCTTTTCATGTTGATTGTGAATCATCGAGATCTAAATTGGCAAGAAATCATTTTTCCCACAAATCATTGGACTCCATTTTATTTTTATCGAGGGATTATGGAAATCCAAATGACCAAATCCAAATAGCCCACGGTTTGCCAAATATAGATCGATTCACAAAAAGAGGAGTCGCCACCTAATTTTTATGGAAAAATGAACCCCGTTCACTTTTGGCCATTGATCCATTATCATCAGAAAATTTGGCTCAAAGTTTACATATGAGAAGAGAAGGTCATTCATTCTTGCCCAATTCAAACAACTAGCCTCTACTAGTTCCCAGTGTTGTCAAATTGTGATACGTATAGTGTATCGTTATATTACTTTGATGTATCATGTATCGTGTACCATAAGATTCATTAACATATATAAATATATATAAAAAATAAGTATTTTCATGTAATTTATAAATATATTACAAAAATAAATTACTAAATCAAATAACCAATGACCAAATTGGTCAATTGGATATATATAAATTCAATTAAATTAGACTCATGATAGTAGTTTCTTTGAATTTTGGATATTCTTTATATGAGATTTTTTTATAATACTATAGGGCACGTGCCGTAAATAATTTATCTTCAATTTTTAAAGGCTAAGTTTAGTTAGAATAAAAATGATAGAAAGTGAGAAAAATAAAAAATAATAATTATTTTCTGAGTTTGTTTACTATAAAAAGTTTGAAGTGATGGAAGCAGGGACAAAGCCAGAAATTATTTTAGGAGGGGCCAAAATAAGTATAGCAAAAGGAAAAAAAAAAAAAAAAAGCAAAAGGAAAATTGTAACATATACTAATAATGAAATCAATAGGATTATATCTATTATATTAAATAACTTGGAATCATCTAATACTCATTATAAAAACACTTATGCAATATAAAGAACTAATAGAATAATTTTTCAAAAAATTAGTGATTATTTTATATATAATATAAAAATTATTTATAAGATATGGGATTATAATTGATAATTTCAAAAAGTTTAGGAGGGGGTCATGGCCACTCTTAACTTCATTCTTGGATGGAAGTTGCAAGAAATTTAATTTTCTTCTACAACTCATGATAGGATAGTAACAAAGCTTCTAGTTTCTTGCAAAAAATACAAGAAAATTTAAATTTGTTATAAAGTAGTTACTTGTAAATAGAATTCTTATTTTCTTGTAAAATTTTCATCCGAATCAAATTCATTTACGAAAATATATAGTTTTTCCTTTTCTTTCTTTCATTTCAGTCTCTACCATTTTTATTTTCTATCATTTATTTCTTTCTAATCAAACGGATCCTACCCTGTTGGTGTACACGTAACATGGAAAACTATTTATAACCAAACACCTTTGGTCTATTGCTCTTAAAAGTTTCCTCTCTCTGAATCTGAATGTCTATTATTAGAAAACCCTCTCTCTCTCTCTCTCTCTCTCTCTCTCTCTCTCTTCTCTCACCTCTTGCAAGGCATGGTTGATATAGTTGGGTAAATGATGATGCATTGAATAATAAACCTATGACATTCGTGAAGGAATCAAGAAACACATGTAGAAGGTAAGTATTTGGCATATAGCAAACCTACAAACACACAACTTTTACACATAAATATATATCAAAAAAAATTATTGCGTGGTTAAGATTCATTCTAAATGTAAATCCTCAATTATAAGAAAATTCATTGTGTTATTAAGATTCATTCTAAGTGTAAATTATCAATACATAAGTTGAATATGAACAATATATTATTTTTTTGAGTATTTTTTATGCACCAATTCTATGCGTGTCTTTACTATTTGGCATAAAGAAAATGACATACCTGGAAAGGCACTGCGTTTGAAGTGCTTGAATACAATTAAGAAGTGGCAGATGATAAAAGAGACAAGATTTTTAACCTATGGGTGCTTTCTATTTGTAATTAGCAGCCTGGTAAATTTAAAAGCAAGAAAGCGTCTCTATATCTATATTTTTTAGTGGATGGTTACAAGAATTCCAAGGGGTGTGATGGTTGTAATTGAGTAGGTTTCATCTAAAATTTTACAAAATGCTAATGGGCATTTGTGAAATTAAAAGAGTAGAAAACATGTTAGGCGCTTCTGCCTTTTTAAAGTAGTAGAGATAAGTTCATGACTATTCAATGAGTGTCAGCTGTGGTGATTAATAGGGAGAAAAGTAGCTAATGAGGCCAAAGGTGAAGAAGAATGTAAAAATTAATTAATCGTGCGATATGAGTTGAATCGCGATACGATACGGAAACGTATCTCACGATTCAAGTCACCAATGATACGAGTCCACAATATGTATCTTTTCACATACTATAGGATACATATTATGTATTGTACGATTTTGACAACAATGCTAGTTTCCTTTTAGAAATTTTTTTCTTATTCAATTCCACACATTCAATTCACATATTTCCTTTAAACTAACCTATCATCTATGTGAATTGTAGGGTAAAAGTTCTATTACCTCCTTTGAGATGCTTCCACGTTTACAAAATTTCTCTCTTTTGAATCCATATTAGGAAACTTTCCAAAAATGGGACATTTTCCAAAATGGAAACTTTCCAAAATTAAAAGGTTTTGAAAAATGAAATTTTTCCAAAAAACAAACATAGTAGAAGCACCTCAACTAAGGTAATATAAATTTCCAACCCTGAAAACATCACAAATAAGAACCTATGGCAAGTAAATCACGGGTGCATGTTAATGATGAAAACTATGCACACTCAAATAATGTGATAAAGGCAATAAGCTACTTGAATTTCATAGCACCAAATGCCACAAAAAAGAGTTACTACATGATATGCATGATCCTAGATGCTACTATGAGTGCAAATACATGCTATACGATCCTAGAGGCCCTGTTTGTAAATAAAAATTCAACTTTTCATGTGTATACACAAGTTTCATATCGTGTAATGAAGATAAGAAATAAATGCACAAATAATTGATTTTATTAATTTAAATAAAATGGGTACAATTCTCTGTGGATTACACCAGTTACAATGGTAATCCTCTGATTCAATCTCCTAGTATTGTTGCAATCCAACAGTTATAGAAGCTTGTTGTTGAACCGAATGAGTTGACAAATTTCTTCAAGTCTTTACGCAGAGAATCTTGATTGAGGGCTTGAACGACTTGATCTTGAACAAACAACGAATCAATCTCTTGGCGGGCTTGATGCTTGAACATGTAGGAGATGCGGCACGTTGTCGATGTGCTTAGTGATCTTCTATGGTTCTTGCAAAGATACTTGAATGCTTGAAGGCTTGTGAAAAGTGTTTAAGAGTTTCTAAAGAGTTTTTAGCCAAAGGTCCTCCCTTTTTTCAATGAATGAGAGCCTCTATTTATAGGCTCGAAGGATGGGGTGTTAATTTTGGAAACCCCCTTCAATTAATATTTAATTGATTTTAATTTCCAAAATAATAGAAAATTTGTCTCTCATTATAATGGAGATTAATTTCCATTCGAATTCTCCCATTTCTCATTTTTTAGAGGATTTTGACAAGTTTCCCTATTGTACCCGCATCCTTGGGTCAACCCTTAGTTGCAAGAATCGTGCATCCAAGTCACGTCACGTTTCTTTTGGGAGAGAAACGCGATTCCCTCCAAGATGGGATCGGTGATGAAAATCAAACAACTCCCGAAGCAATAAAAAAAATCTGAAGCAGATTTGGGCATAGATCTAAAGATATGGATCTGATAGAAGGAAAAAAAAGAGAAAAGAATATGTCAAAATCATATATGGGCTAGAAGGAGAAGGAGAAGGAGAAGGAGAAGAACGGTGGCACACCTTTCAAAAAAAGATGAAGCAAAACAGACCGAGAGAGAAGTCGAAGGAACGAATCAGCCCAGTCTTCAAAGACAGAGAAGACGGCACAACTGCCCCACTTATTTGCCATATTTATCTTTCTTTCTTTTTATATATATATTTTATTTTAACCTAGCATGTGATCATAGGCTTCAGTTAAGAAGTTCAATGGGCTTCATTGGGCCTATAGTTGGTCAACTTACAGCTTCAAAAAATATTGGGCAAATTACGCACAAGTTCTTTTTGAAAAGTGTGTATTCTATTTAATCCCAAGATAGACCTAACAGTCCTATACCCATTTATCTTCTCATATTTCCTTACACCTTGCTTCTTCTCTGTATCTCTCTTTCTTTGATATTGGTGATGACCACGACCATGACCACGATCACGACCACGCCTTCCTTTTTTTTTTCCTTTCTCTTTCTAATCTACAGTCACCGGCGATCGGCGACCACCATTGATTGGGGTTCACGGGCAACTACTGAGCACAAACTCCTTACTTTGTGCTCACCAACGGCGAAAGAGATGAGTTTCCGACGAAGAAGATGAGTAGATCTACTCAAATCTAATGTAGATCTACTCAGATCTCCATTAGATCTGAGTAGATCTACGTTAAATCCAACTAGTTCTAAACCAAAAAATAGTTATTGGAGTACAAGCATCTCTCTATATTTGTCTCTTTCCTTTGATCTCTCAGTTTTAATACTTTTCTTGTTCTATACACTTCTATTTTTTTGTTATAATGGAGAAAATTTTCAAATTCTGAATAAGTTGTTTTCGAGTTTTAATTACATGCAGTGAAAACTGTAAAATTTTACAATTTCAATTTTTTTGGTGCTGAATTGAATCATTCTTTAGAATTATAAAATTTTGTAGTTTCATAACTTTCTTTAGAACTGTAAAATTTTGTAGTTTCATAACATGTTTTTTAGTTTGATTAATAAGGATAAATACTTAATAGAATCATACTTTGAAACTGTAACATTTTATAGTTTCAAAACTTGCATTTCAATTTGATCAATATTAGAAATTATTTACTTAAACCCTACAAAAATTGAAAATAACATATGTTTTTTTTCATTGTTGCTGTTTGTTGTTCTTAGGTTTTTTTTTCTTCTTTCAGTTTATCAATATTTAGCACATTTTGCTATGTTTTTTCACTTTAGTTTCTCAGTTTATTCTTCTTTTTTCGGCAATATTCTAGACATTGCGGTAAGTCTCCGGCGATATTTTTGACGTCTAGCAAATATTCTAGACATTCCGACAACTTCTGGTGACGTTCAAAATATTCCGGTGATACTCTAGCGAATTTCTGATGATGTTTCGACGACTTCTCGGTGATGTTGAATATTCCGGCGAGTCTCCGATGACCGTCTAACGAGATGTACGAGCGTCTTTAAATTATTATTTTTTTTTTTAAAAAGATTTTTTGATAACAATTAAAAATATATAGGACTATTTGGTGCAAGTATTTTGTTTTGGGACTAGATGGATTTTGAATTTTGTGTATGAGACTTATTAGTAAGTTCCCAAATATATTGAATACTAATTATATTACAATCAAAGCCCATTAAAAAACAAATACATTATATAAAAAATATAAAAATAAATAAAATAAAGAACTTTAATATATTTGAATAAAGCCCCAAAAAAATATATTATATATGTCAATTACAAATAAAAAAGTTATATAGATAAATTTAAAATATTATCAATAAAAATAATACATAAGCGCTCCTAACCTACGACTCTTCTAAGTGGCCACGCTCTCCTGCTCCCGCTCCCGTTTTGTGCAACTAAGGGTCAACGTAATCACTTGATCCAACTATCAAAACGTGTTGGCCATTTGCTCTAGGTATAAACCCATAATTTAAATGGGTTAAATTCTAAGATTTTGGTGGGATTTACATTGCTTTGAAGATTTTGACCATTTTGATTATGACCAATCAAAAAAAGTTGACTTGTCATAAACAATTTGACGGTAATTGAACCATCTCAAAATTTTGATGTCTACAGCATGTTTAAATCAAAGAAATGACTCAAGGACAGATTTAAACATGTATATACATTGGCTAATTTGGGCCTAAATGCATTGAAACCATGTTATTATTCCTAATATAAAGATGCGAGGCAAAAGTATAACAGGGATACGCAAGAAAAGTGTTGAAAAACTACACTAAAAATATGAGTCATGCGATGAATCCTATCTAACCACTATCAAAGATGAAAATCATAGTGAAAGAAACCGTAGGTAAAAGAGGACTAACCTCTAGTTTGTAAGGAAAATCGAAGAAAACGTGCAAACGAGTTGAAAAGTGAGAGCCCACAGGTGTTCACCTCTAGTATTTGAACCCTACTGCCTCCACTTTCCAATGAATGTGCTTTGATGGCTCAGGAATAGTTTCTAACAAGCTAAGTGTTGGGGGGAGTGTTTGGTGAAGCAAAATTCAGGGTTGTGTCTTCTCTCCTTTTGTTTGAGGGGTAGGGTAGGGGGGATATATATTTGCAAGGGTTGCATAGGGGGCAAGTATTACACACTTGGTGTGCAAGCCACACCTTGTATCTACACACCAAAGTCTGTATATCGCATCGCCATAACTGGAATGAGAAACAAAATCTCGCAAAACTTGGTTTGCATGTGTATAGGTGAAAACTTGCGGCCACAACTTGGGACCTATGGGCCCACCTTTTTAGGGCAATCACGAACCCGATTGCGGTTTGTCCAAAAATGTGTGACCTCATGTTTTTGGCATGTACGCCCCATTTCAATTTGGTTGCAACGCTTGTTTTAAGTGATTTTGTTTACTTATGCACTAAATCGACTTCTAACTGCCCTTTTATTGAAAAATACTTAATTTTGGACATCTTTTATTGAAAACAACAATTAAAAATTGGTCGAATGCATGAGCAATCACCTCACTTTCCTTTTTGAAAACATTGTTTTACTTGGGGCAAAATTTTTTTGGAAATTCAGGTTTATTTTGAGAGGCTAATCTAGAAGGTTTATTCGAAGTTCATGAGCACCGTCACACTGGGTATGTAACACTTTTATCATTGGAAAACACCTGGGGGTGCCAAAGCCGTAAGATCGGTCAAAGTGGGCTGTGTACAACATGATGTAGGTGCTAGGTATGATACTTCTTTTTAGGTGTCAAATGTTGGCTTAATATCCCTTTTCTTTCTAATACTAGTCAAGGAGGGACTACTCTTTTAAGGGGGAGTGATCCAAGCAACCTTGGCGGGCCTTTGATCCGAGCCACCAAGTCACAATCTTGAGTAGTGGATGCTTAGGCTTTGCTCCCAGTCTAAGGATGGAATGTGACAATTAGTAATAATGATAGTAGTCCCAAGTAAGGGGTGAGTGCATAGGGTTGATAGATACAAGGTCAAATGGTGCTCCTAGTTACAACTTGACATATCCTATGGGAATGAGGTATGAGGGGCCATGGTCAGGCGAGAGATCATTTAAATGAGCCACGGCTTTGATGAATGGGCTATGGCTGGGCAGGGTAGTTTGGCTTAGCGGAGTAGTGTTTTTGTGGGCCATGCCTCGAAGCTTTTCATACGTAGATTCATTCTCTTGGTGCTTAGACTTGTGGCTAGGGCACTGAGCGCTAGGCATATATCCCAACTAGTCTGCTTGGGGATATTGTGGTGCCTTGGAGGGACTGCCACATGGAATTGATAATGCTAAGTGGTGGTGACGTGGCATCCATGGTGCTCACTGAGTCGCCACGTAGCAAGGGTGGCCTAGACACCCAAACCTACAATTATTCATCTTAGGTTAATTAGAGTAATATATGCAACTTCAATGTCTTCACTTGCACGGTTAAGGCTTAGTGAATTATTGTGGACTGGATAACCATAAAAGTGGTTGGTGTGGTTACTACAATTCTAATTTTGTAGTCAAGGTATATGGATTCATTGGCCACTTTATACAGCATGTAATTGATCTGAGGGCACTGTATTCCTTGTTGACTGTAGGGCAAGATGGATGAACTGGAAGCTGGATTTGTTCTGTTTGATAATGTTACTGGTCTTCATGTTGCCTTATTATCACTGTTACTTGATGCTTTGCAACAATGGTAAGTTGCATGCTTATTCTAATTCTCAATTTTTTTTTTTTTTTTTTTCTGTTTCTTTTATTTGTATTTTCAAGATTTAGTTTCATTCAGGGGAACTTCTGCCATTTTGCTTGTAGATAGATTATGTTATACCAAGCTCGTAATTTGTAAGTAATGGAATTATTATTCTCTAAGTCTTGAACTTTCGTCGCAGGTGTGAGGAAGGAGCGGGCTACACTTAGCGCCATCTTATTCTTGTTGGCATTTCTCTACGCTTTTTGGCGCATGGGCATTCACTTTCCTATGCCTTCACTGGATAAAGGTTTGAATTTATTTATTTTTTCTTGGTTATCTCTCTTTCCACACATACAAAGAAGTGTCCCTTTGGTCTCCTACTCCTTGCATTTGTACTACTCCAGAGGCTCCATTCTTTAAGGAATTCAATTATGAAATAATCTTCTAGTTGACCTAGACAGTTGCTTCAATGCCTCTCTACATGGTATGCATGCCTGCCTGTGTACCATTCATATTATATTGGCTTGTCAAATTTGTTATTTTACACATGTTTTGCTATATATCAATCTGTTTATTCAGTTTTTATTCACACAGTTGTTTTGAGTAATTGGTTTACAATAAATGACTTCATACTTTTCTAGTCTCAAGTTGTTTCCTTTCTCATCATTTAAATTCTCAGGTTTTTTCACCATGCCTCAATTGGTCAGCAGAATTGGGGTTATTGGCGTGACTGTAATGGCTGTCCTTTCTGGTTTTGGAGCCGTAAATTTGCCATACAGTTATCTCTCTCTCTTCATTAGGTAAGAATGAGACACAGGTTGTCCATGCAAAGTAGTTAAAGCAGTGCTTTGCTCCGTGGCGTTTCATTTTTCTGCTTTACTGCTTATGATCAGTGTTGGTGAAAGCGTTAGGCGCACTTAAGGACAAAGGTCTCCTAGAGCTTAGGTGCAAAGTCCAAAATGCAAACGCAAGCACAAGCACTTGTTTGATTAAACTAAAGTGCCCAGTTTTAAAAAGTAATGTATAATGACAATGGATTCATAATATATAGTAGTAATGTTTTAAAATAGTAAACCTTATTTATCCAAAAAAAGGGCTTTTGCACCCCTGGGAATTAGTCGGGTTTTGATCTGGACATCCCAGTGCCAATCAAATAAATAAATAAATAAAATTTAGCCTTTGAACTAAAATGGTTAGTCTTATGCAATTATACAAAGTTTGTAAATGCAAAGTTTACATAGACTTGTTCAATTTTTTAAATTCTATGAAAATGTGACGCTTTACTTGCACAAGGGCAAATAAAGCATTTGAGTGTTCTGTGAATTCCAGAAGGTTAAAATTAGTATTTTTATAAAGTCAAATTGGTCACTTTAGCATGTCTGTCACCATTAATGACGATGATTGTATGAAAGGGGAAAATTGTTATCTATTAATAAGCCTGAAGGAAGTGCAGTGCAATTTCAGAAACCTGAGGGGAAGTCCCTATAAAGAAGGGTACGCAAGAATAACAGACGAGATAGGAGAAATAGAGTAAAGAAACAAGACAAGAGGTGAGTGAGAGATTGAGCTCTTCTAAATATTTATTAATACTTTTATTCATCTTATGAAGCTAAAATTCGTTTTGCACCCATAAGCTTTGTATGTAGGCTATAGGCATAATAAAATCCTAAAAACTTATAAATATCCTGTAAAATATTAATACCTAACATAGGAACCTCAGAATGCTACAAGTTTTATCACACTTCTCTAACGGACCTAATAATAAAAAACGGAAGTAGGGTCATTTAAAAGACTCATAATAATCATTGGACAAGTTAAATTTGTCAATTAACAGTTTCTTCTTGTTAGTTCCATATCAACTTGACTATAGTATAATGGCTATGCTTTTTTGGAACCAAATGGCTAAATAACAAAAGAAGATTTCTTTTATGATAAGCATAAAAGCATGAAAAAGATGTATAATAATAAATTGTTCATTTTCTTTCTTTTCATTATTATGTGATTCTTACACCAACATTTTTATCTTTATAATATGGAAGAGAAATTGAAGAAACAGAGATTAAGGTTCTGGAAAGGCAACTATCGCAGTCAATTGAAACATGCATCGTGAAGAAAAAGAAAATCATTCTTTGTCAAATGGAGATGGAGCGAATCCAAGGGTCTGAAGAGGTGCACTTATCTCACTATGTGAATAAGTTGGCAACATTTTATTTGGTTTATGTTTATTGTTCTTTCTTTTTTTGGTTTAATGTTTGGATGTTTTTGGTGAAATTTCTGATTTTGAAAATCGCATAATATTGGTAACTTTGGTGGCTTGCTTTATATTTTCTACCTTTGTCTGCTTAGTTGGCATTTGATTTTTGGTGGTGTTGTGCTTCTTTTATAAAGATGGTGCTCATATACTGATCTACATTGATATTCAATAATCATTTAGGATTGCCTCATAGTTCTCTTGCTTTTTAGTCAAACTGCTTTTCCTGCTTGTCTCAACTAAACATCTTTTAGGTGTTAGCATTTGGGTAGCAAGGACTCGGTAATTCTCTATTGTCATTTTATTTGGTGCTCCTTTATGCAATATATTCTTGATTCAACTAATGGACTTGGTCCAAGGTATGATCAGTGTGGGTATCTATATGTGCTTGGCACGTGGTGAGCCCTGCGGGCACCACATCATCACCATCACATGCCTAGCCTAAGCGGGAGCACGCACACCACCAAGTATGAAAACAGGACCACAACTCACCTTGATAGAGTTGGCTCACCTAGAGATAACTCAAGAAATATATTCTCTACCCACTCACCCCAGCTCCATAACAACATAGTTGGACTCTTGGCTCACCTATGTTTACTTAGCTGCTCAGGATGAGCCCTTGGCTTACCCATGCACTCACCCCCTTGGCTGCTTAGGTTGGGAGCAGGACCTAGGCACTACCGCTTGGGATCATTGGAGGATTGTGGATTGTGGATTGGAGGCTAAGACCTCGGGATTGTCAAGGTCATGTAGATGTTTCCTTGCAGGCTTGCAGTGACAGCTCCCCCTTGACCTAGCTTAGAGAAAGGGACGTTGACCTTACACTTTGCATATATGATAAGCCTCTCAAGATCATACCTACAGTTGCAACTCCTATGATGCAACCTTCCCAAGGACCTAAATCATAGGACACAGTTAGTAGGGTGTTGATATCACCCTCTTGTTGAGTCGAGGAGAACTCGCCATCTATCTTAAGGTTGCTTAGGCTCCAATACTCCTGGAATCTATATAACAGCATCATAAGTGCAGCCATAATCATAACAAGAACAACAAGAATCATGCAACATATACAAAGTGTTCAATGCCTCTCAGTGCCACCCCTTGCCTCTCTAAGCCTGCTTTGGTCTTCTCCTCTTCCACCTCCGGTGATCTCAGGCCATTGAAGTACTCGCCATCTTCCCAGAGGTCAACGACCGATCGCCTCTAAGCTCTATTACCCACAATCAGTAAATAAATGTGATGTAGGACGAGATTTTCAGGACAAGATTTTAAGAATTTTTATATTTTTAGTTTTAATATTTTTGATGTATTATTAGGATTCTTGTAATTTAGTATAAATATTTTAGAATTATTAGGTTTCTTAATTTTATTATTTTAGAATTAGATTTTGACTAGGATTTTAAATAGTTTAGAATTTTAGTTCTCTTAGGTTTCTTAATTTGTGTTGATTTAAGTTTCCTAGTTTATTTTGGATTCACTTTTCCTACAAGTATTAGGTTTAGTCTATTATAAATAAGCCTACAAGCATATATAATTTTATTCATTCAATAATATTTTTAAGAGCTTTTCTTCTATCTTCCTTGTGGATTCAAGAATTCTCGTCTACTAGAACGATATCTAGTCCCGTGTGATTTATTCCGCTGCGTCAAGTGGTATCAGAGCAAGGATTCACCTGGCTCTATGGCACAAGACAGAGTAGATCATGCAAACCCTACTGACGGTGATCGTGGGGTCGAGGCCCTGTGGGTAGCATATGAGAAACAGCAAGAGCAGTTGAACGAAATTCGTGATCTGCTTATTGGCCTGAATCTCAATGCCAACAACAGGCCACCAGTGGTTGATAGGGTCCGTGCTGAAGGAGTTGCCCAAGGCCAACCTGTTAACCAGAACAGAGTGCGCACCGAAGGATTTGCCCGAGGTCAACCTGTTCAGAATGCTCCTAGACGTCCCCTTCATTGTCCATCTGATAGTGAGGAGGAGTCTGAACCAGAGTTTGAACCACTTCCAGCCAACTATCAACCCCGAAGGCAACAACAACAAGGGTTCAATGAGTACCGAATGAAGATAGATCTTCCCCAGTTCAATGGAAATCTACATATTGAGGATTTTCTTGACTGGCTTTCAGAGGTGGAGCGATTTTTTGGGATGATGGATGTTCTAGAATCAAAGATGGTGAAATTGGTGGCGTACAAACTAAAGGGAGGTGCTGCGGTATGGTGGGATCAATTGCAGAAAAATAGGCATCGACAAGGAAAAGAATCTGTACGGACTTGGCGTCGGATGAAACAACTCCTCCAAGACAGATTTTTACCACCAGATTATGATCAATACTTGTTTCAGTTGTACCAAAATTGCAACCAAGGAAGCCGATCTGTATTTGATTATACAACTGAATTTTGCCGACTTTCAGATCGTAATAATCTGAATGAGACCGAAGGACAGCGTGTAGCCCGGTATCTCAATGGGTTAAAATTAACCATTCGAGAGAAGATGGGGCTATCAGTAGTGTGGACTGTGGATGAAGCACATAATATGGCTCTCAAAGCCAAGCTAATGGAGCGCAAGACAACCTATTCTGGATATTGTTGGAACCTTCCTGATTCATCGTTTCCTACTAGGGAAAAAGGAAAAGGGGCTACCCAACCAACAATTCCAATAAATCAGCAGAAGAGTACCGCTGGTGGAGGAGGAGGAGGAAACCAGATGACTGGATCAAGTAGCAGAGAGGCACCTCGAAACACAAATCCTTATGCCAAACCAACAACAGATAAGTGTTATAGATGTGGTACGCCTAGCCATCGCTCTAATGTGTGCCCAGAAAGAAGGACTGCTAATTTAGTTGAAGAAGAAGATAAAATTGGGGATGATGGAGATGCAGAATATGAGGGTGATCAGTATGAAGGTGCTGAACTCGCCAGAGAAGAAGGAGAACGAGTCAACTGTGTAGTTCAAAGGGTTCTATTTACACCAAAAACTGAGGACCTCAGTCAACGTCACAGTATTTTTCGCTCTTGTTGTACCATAAATCAAAAGGTGTGTGACCTTATTGTGGACAGTGGAAGCTGTGAAAATTTTGTGGCTAAACGATTGGTAACGCACCTGAAGTTGTCTCCTGAACCACACCCATCTCCCTACAGTATTGGCTGGATCAAAAAAGGACCTGCTGTCAAGATAACCAAAGTATGTAAGGTACCTATTTCTATTGGCAAACATTATAAATCCGATGTATTATGTGATGTGGTTGATATGGATGCTAGTCAAGTATTACTTGGAAGACCTTGGCAATTTGATGTGGATATTACATTTAGAGGGCGAGACAACACTTATGTGTTCAATTGGGGGTCTCATAAAATTGCTATGAGTCCCTTAAAGCAACACACAGTGCCTCTGAAAGTCGAAGCGAAGTCTTTCCTCACTATAACCAATTCAGAGGCCGAGTTTGTAGCAGATGCGAAAACTTCACAAGAGTTATATGCTATGGTTGTGAAAACAATGGTACCTGTGGCCAAGGAGAACACAGTCGCACCAATCCCTCAGAAAATTCAACCATTGTTGGAGGAATTCCAAGAACTTACTGCCGACGAGTTGCCAGATGAACTTCTGCCCATGAGAGACAAACAACTAAAATATTCCAAGTATCTTTTTATTTGGTATGGACGATGGCAGATCTGTAATATGAACTCGAGGGCGAGTTCTTTCAACGAAGAGGAGTCTGATGTAGGACGAGATTTTCAGGACAAGATTTTAAGAATTTTTATATTTTTAGTTTTAATATTTTTGATGTATTATTAGGATTCTTGTAATTTAGTATAAATATTTTAGAATTGTTAGGTTTCTTAATTTTATTATTTTAGAATTAGATTTTGACTAGGATTTTAAATAGTTTAGAATTTTAGTTCTCTTAGGTTTCTTAATTTGTGTTGATTTAAGTTTCCTAGTTTATTTTGGAATCACTTTTCCTACAAGTATTAGGTTTAGTCTATTATAAATAAGCCTACAAGCATATATAATTTTATTCATTCAATAATATTTTTAAGAGCTTTTCTTCTATCTTCCTTGTGGATTCAAGGGTGTTCTTGTGGATTCAAGAATTCTCGTCTACTAGAACGATATCTAGTCCCGTGTGATTTATTCCGCTGCGTCAAAATGGATCTTTGTGGTAGCCTATTAATAAGCATGTCATATAGTGACTGCTGTTTGATTGTTGTAATTATTGATTTATAAGAGTGTACTGGACTTATCAAAACAGTGTACTACAGTAATGTGAACTATAACCCTATTTATATAGCTTAGTAATGTGAGATCTGCTTGCTCTTTGCACCGACAAAGTCACTCTTTTAAGTGTCTAACCATGGGAAGCAACTAACATGCATAAGAAAGTGAGGGCTAATAATATAGATTGATTGCCCATCAATGTTAGTTATGGGAAGAATTTCAAGTGACTCATTAGAGCAGTAAGGAACATAGTGTGTTGCATGGTAACTGAATTACAAAATGAAAAACTGTAGTTGATGCTCCTGATATGTGGGTGAACAATTTTTTTTTCAACTGTCACTTGAAAAATATCAGACATCTATATCCAATGATGGATAATTTGATTAAAAATATGACATTTCTGTTGCCCAAAAATGTGAAACATATTGATGAATATATTGACATGTTGGGAGAAATTTAACTACTAGCTACATTTTGAAATAAAACATGCTTTAAATTATGTTGTTCATAATGATAGGTACTTTTGCCTCTGCTTATGCTGGTTTGTACAACACTATAGGTTAATAAGGGCCTTTTTGCTGCAGCATAAATAAGTTGCATATGGCTTTTTTATTTTTGGATTCTATGCCAGATTGTTTACAAGTTGTGTGGGGTTTGCTTATTTAGTGCACTTTTTGACTTTTTACGAAAAGACATGCAAAAGTAGAGAGGTGATGTAACCCAAATAAGTGTACTTATTTAGATCATCTCCAAAACTTTTGCTTACAACTTACATGGTAAAAATAGCTTAAATTACCCTCAAGCTAGGGGAGGGGTGTTCTTGGATTTTGTTAATAGATTATCAACTTCCACCGTAGAATAAGTTGCAGCAAACAGACCCTAAATGGGAATCATAGTACTCATAAATATGATATTTTTAATGTCTAGAGATTTAGTTCCACACATCAAACAATGAGTTTATCAGATAACCAATAAGAGAATGACATCAGCAAAATGTGGTCCCTCCAAAATTCTATCCTGTACTTCATACACTTCGCCTTACTATCTTTGCCAGCTGCCACCAACCACCACTCCCTCCATCACCTTCCCTTTCTCCCTTAACCTTCACCATTGACCACCAACCACCGCCTCCTTCCCAACCTCCCTTTCTATCAACCAAATCTCCGCCCATTTTGCAAACCTCTGACCGAACTTCCCAAACATCACCACTACCCAATCTCCCTGTTATCAACCTTGTTCCATGTCTTCTATTCTTTTTTTTGTTTTTTTTTCACAAGGTATACATCAATAAGGGTTAGAAGTTAGTTAGTAGGGGAAGGGGAACCACAAAAGGTATCAAACTCTTATCCGTAGGGTTTGAACCTGAAACCTCACTCCACAAAGCGGTGCTACTCAACCACTAGGCCAAAGGCCCTGGTTCCATGGCTTCTATTCTTATGATTCCGATTCTTTTTCACTTGAGCTTCGAGGCATCATCACCTAGTTCAATTGGATGTTGTTCAATTCTCAGCCTTTTTTTTTAATCGTTCTAATTTGTTCAATTGGATCTTGTTTGATTCTTGGCACTGATGGTGCTCAGCCAAAGCTGAGTGG
The DNA here is from genome assembly GCA_030407325.1 of Camellia japonica. Taxonomy (NCBI): domain Eukaryota; kingdom Viridiplantae; phylum Streptophyta; class Magnoliopsida; order Ericales; family Theaceae; genus Camellia; species Camellia japonica. Next base: position 167,827,771 of record JAPPVO010000032.1, read on the forward strand.
GTTTGGTGTGGGTATGAGTTTTTGCAATGGGGAATTTCTGATGGGGAGGGGAAACAGAACACCAACATCAGAGAAGGGAATGGACGTTGGTGTCGGAAAAAACTCACCCACACTGAACCCACATAACCTTGGCAGAGCATCACCATTGCAGCCCAACTACACATATTGCCTCTGTAACCTCCTATCCCTTGATTCCATGAGCGAGTTATGCATAATGGTTTGGATGGGTTTGTGCATGGGAGGTTATATGGGAATGTACTGACATGTTCCTTCCTCTCTCTCTGAATAGCTTGTGTGTAAAAAATATTTGTTGCCCATAAAATCGATGTTTTAAAAATCAACCGTGAATAACTTAATCTCTGATGTCTGACATTTTAACTCCATGAGTAGTTTGAATTTGATCTTTAGTTGTTCCTCATTAAGAGTTATATGTTGCAGAAGTTAAAGGATAGGTCTTTCCTAAAGCAAATTGTTGGGACAATTGTGCGGTCTGTGCAAGAGGATCAAAAGGAGCAAGGTCAGCAACTTTTTTATTTGTAATCATGTTTTGTACATTTCTTTTTTTTATAGGTAATCTATATAGGAATCTATGTTTGTCAGTTGATATCTTTTCATCTTCACAGAGGATTTCAATTTATATGGGGTTTTTTCTCTCTTTTTTCTTTTTATTCTTCATTTTCTTGGCTTTCTTTCTTGGTGTATATAAATATATATATAACTTTCAGGTTTATAAATTGGGTAGCACTAATAGGAGCCTAGGGAAACTCTGGCTTTTGCTAGATCAATTACAATCATCTATGCTTTGAATCATACTGCATTGCTCTGACCAAAGGCAGAGCCTTGTGAATTTTTGTAGCTTTCAAAAATTAATTGTCATCTATAGGTGTTGTATTGTAGCAATGTGATGCTACAAATGATTATGGGTCAAGTTCCCTTAACTTTTTGTTTTGTTTTGTTTGCTAACATATTTTTTCTTCAAAAAGAAGTATATTAATTCTTTCATGGAAGTCACTTTAGAGGTATGGGGTGACACTTCTTTGCCATGTGGCACATTAACTATGGTTAGAATGTTGTGGAGTCTACGGAGTATGTGTTGGCTACGCTTCAGAAGTTTGTGAAGTTTTGGAATTATTTTAATGATTTTTATCCTATTAGTTGTATGCTGGAAAAACTAGAAAGACACATTCAAGATCCTAGGATAATATTGTTGTCCTGTATTCAGGTTTGGAAAATATTCTAACCTCTTCACTAGTGTTGAGTGATTTGATCTGGGCTGAAAGTCATAAAATGACGAGAGTTAGGCCGAAAGATATGTGTGTTGAGGTTGTGAGAAAAGAAAAGTTTCTCACATTAGATTGGTGAAAACCTAGAGTGCCACATCTGAGATCCTGAGAAAATATTGCTGCAAGCAATTCAGGTCTGGAAAATATTCCATCCTTAATCATAATGAGGTGTTTCAATCCAAGTTGAAAGTGTTAAAAGGATAAGAGGTAGGTCAAAAAAGACATGGGTTGAGGTCATGAGAAAAGTGAAGATTACTTGGATGCTGACTGAAACTATGGCTTTGCATAAAGCCAATTAGCGAGACAAATCTATGTAGTTGATCCTGGTAATTATGATGAAGGCTTGTTGAATTGGGTTGGGCTGTTTTTTTAGGCATTCTAGACACCTCCATTGCTTTTTATTGTCCGCTCGAAACAGGTGTAATTTCAACAATTGTGGGTTTGGGAAGGCTAATGGGGTTATGCTCTATATCTGCCAGGTGCTAATTCTTTTGAGTCTTGGTTGTCTAAATATTCTGATGGAGGTACTTTGTATAAAGTTTTCCATATGCTAGAAGTCTTACTTTCCATATGCAACTAAGGATTCATCCTTCTTTGTTTGGATACTCATTGCTCTTGGTGAGATATTAGGGTTGTATTTAAGTTGCTTTCGAGTGCTGTGAGTTGTCTATTTTGATGTACATTTGAGAAGTGCACATGGGAAATGCTGATGATTAAATTTCTTCCACTCACAGATTACTGCAGTCATTCTATTGCTTTTTCAGATTAAACGGCATGTTGTGTTTCTTTAGACCTTTCTAATTAATATTTCCATGTCTTTGTTTCCTACATATTTGTGTAACTTCTGACTTCCTTGGACCTCCATTTTCTTCTTGCTCTCTTTAGATATTAAAATCATGGAAGCAGAAGTACAAGCTTTGGAAGAGCTTTCAAAGCAGTTATTTTTGGAAATCTATGAGCTTCGCCAAGCTAAGGTTTACTTTTAATGATGTAGTCTTATTTTTGCAGCTACTAATTTAAATATTTTTGGTCCCATATCCACATACTGTAAGAATAGATACTTCATCGGTTTAAAAATTGTAATGGACTACATCATACATAGTTTGCTGTTATGCTACTATTTTTTTGGGTATTCGTACTGCTTTATTGTGATTTTTTTAATTTTTTTTTTATGCTTAAATAGTAAAAATTGCATTCAGAATATCTTGAATGAAACTGAGTCAAATTTAGGCGCAATTACAAATTGATAAAGATGGCATGGCAACATGTAATTTGTCTCAAAAAATTGGATCCCTTATACTTGCCTCACAATGTAGATCCCTTTAAGTTATTATTTGGAATGCATTGGGAAATATCAAACTCAATTGTCCTTGCCAATATAGCACCATGCATCATATTGCTCTTCTAGAAGCAAATTGTTCGCTAATTACAGCCTCACAGATCTACTTGCCCTGCAATGTACTAATCTATCAGAGCTGATTAGTGAAATCCTTTTGCTATACCTAGGGGGTTGTTAACTTTCCACCTAAGATACCCATTCTTGACTGCCTTCCAATAAGATGTTACCATTTTTAAATAACAAAATTCACCCAGATTTGGTTAAGAATTTTGAGTTGCTTGCCTATCTTACTCAAACTCCACCAAGAATAGGTATTAGGAATGGCTATGACAAATAAGACCTTTTCTTATTCCTTTCAAAAGAAAAGAAATTAGAAGTTCCTATAAACATGATATATATATATATACTTGAGATTGAAGAGAAAGCAGAATTCAGTAACATGTGTCAAAACTTAGGGAACCACACCAATTCATGTATCTTTTTCCTTTGTAAATCATGCAATATTTCGAAATCCTAATGTTACATTTATCAACATATTAATATTACATTATCATCCTCAACCTCTTAGTTGTAGTTTTAAAATAATTAGTTACATATCTTAATTTCCTTTGATTTTTAGATGCTTCCTAATAAATTTAACATCAAACATGTAGCCTTTCCATAAGGGGCTTCCATAAGAGGGTTGTCAACCCAGGCTCATTGATGTTGTTTGCTCTCTTTGTTTGTTTTCTTTCTACTCTCCTTTCGTGTCCCTGTCCGTATCTATAACGGCCTTTTGTCCTTCCCCCTTTTGGATATTTAAAGTGTAAGAAATTTTTTATTTCTCATCTAAGTACAAAGGAAAACACAATAATGTAATGAATTTTCGGACAGTTTTCTTTTTTCCTGAAAGACGCAGAATTTCTTACCTCAATGGCATTGTGACACATACAAAATATTTTAGTATGCTAGTTGAGAGGACCTTCATATAACATATGAGGAAGGTGGAATATTGGGCTTTCTTATCCACATACTAGTCACATCAAGCTAATATACATTCCTCTTGGCTGGTGCCACCATCTTTTGTTGTTGGTTTAATTGGTTATTGATCTCTCTCTCTCTCTCTCTCTGGTGGAGAAACCAGTATTCAGTTTAGTTTGTCATTTTCAGGAAGCTGCTGCTTATTCTCGGACCTGGAGGGGTCACATGCAGAATCTACTGGGCTATGCATGTTCTGTCTATTGTGTTTATAAAATGATAAAGGTATGACAAGTCTTGAAAAGTTGGGGAGGTCAAGTATTTGTTTTTGTAGTTGCACTTGCCTTGTTTGTTTTTTGGTCCATGTGTGCACATGCATGTGTTGCGTCATTCATTCCAACCACATGGTAGATGTTAATTCTTGTTTATTGTGAAGTTAGATTGTTCACCTGACATCTTTGCTTCTTCATTTGATAACATAAACCCGGGATGCTGCTAAAATAGCTTATCATGACTAAGATACAATTCTCTTCTTCTCAACACGAGCAGGGTTTCCTATTGTCTTTTATTGTTCTCTTTATTTCCTTGGTTTGATACATAAAATGTGAGATACCAACTGATCTAATTAATTTATGCAGTCTCTGCAGAGCGTTGTCTTCAAGGAGGTATTAAGTTTCATGTTAATGTATTGTGTAATCCGAATTAAAAATCTCCTTGCAACACTCAGCACAATCTTTTCAAATGTAGTACACTATAAATACTCTGCTTTTCTTTGACAGGCTGGTTCAGTTGATCCTGTGACTAGGACAATTAGCATATTCTTGCAGTTCTTTGATATTGGTATCAATGCTGCATTATTATCACAGGTTAGTTATTGTTTATCTTCCTGAATTATTGGATGATACTGCAGTGTCTGTCACGGTCACCGCCTGTGGCAGATGTGGTTATTATTTGCCATCTTAGTAACGATATCTTCACACACCTTGCTAGTTGGGCAAATTGCTAACAATGTGGTGCTTTTAGTTAACAAGTCCTAGTTCATGTGTTGGGTTGGACAGAATCAAAACTCACATGTCATGTGATCTGATAACTACATGAATATTGATGTGTTCTTTTTTTTATGATAAGAAGCGATTAATCTTGGGGCATGTTGCAGACATGAGCCCAGATATGTAAGGAACTGTTGTTCAGGATCAACATGTGATTTTACTACTATTATTACATGTGTTAAGTTTTTATAGTGTTTGTACAGATTTTGTGTTTTTTTTTTTTTCAACCAAAATTCTACATTTGATGTTTCATGGAATCTTAAGGGATATATTGACAAATGCTGTAGAAGAACAAAAGTTTGGACTTGTGTTATATTATGCTTATCTGCAATTATACAGTTACGTAGTTCATTGGTTTCAAGGCAAACAAAATTCTTAGAACTTAGTTGAAAATGTAGAACCTTTTCTCCATATATTTTCTTAAGAAACCTTCACCTTATATTGTCTTGAGAAACATTAGAGGTACTGCTGAGTAACCCAAATGAAGATTTTTATATATACTTATGTGCAATATTACTTGTGAAATTGACATAAATGTGCTGAAACTTTCAACGAGCTTAGTATTTGCATATTGTCACCAACATGCTTTACCGGCTAAATGGGCTGGCATCTTCTGCTTTTGTCTGACATCTCTCTCTCTCTCGTGCAGTACATATCCCTCTTATTCATTGGAATGTTGATTGTTATATCTGTACGGGGATTTCTAACAAATCTAATGAAGGTAATTCTTTCTTTTGGTAATTTATGGGTTCAATTTCATGTTCCATTTGATTTTTAGAATATCATTGTTGGTCCACCTGTGAGATATTCTCTAGATATTATGTATATCCTGTAGATATTCTGGAGATATTGTGTAGATATTATTTTGATATTATTCTGCACTTTGTGATGGGATACATTAATGAGGGTGGGCTCACTTAAAGGGAAAATTTAACATTGCCAAACCTCGTTACTGGTTCAGCATTGCCTTTTCTATACCATTGGGTTAACAGACATTAATTAAGATTTACAAAGATGATATAGAAGATTGACAGATTTCAGGTCTGTTTGACTGAAAAGTGGACATGCTAGAAATCTCACATTTAGTTATAACTACTTGACACTTTACTTGAATGCTGATGCTTTGCAACTACTTGTCCATCAAAATTGAAGGGGAAGAACTTCTTTGTTTCACCAAATCCAAACATTTTCTGCCCCCTAGTGATGAATGATCAAGGAGGAAAAGCATGCTCACAGGCATTAGTTTTAGTAAAGGACTACATGTTTGGTTTGTGGATCGTTTGTTTCTTATCCTTGATTAAGATTAGTTAAGTCATTATGAAAGTTTATAAAATCATGTTTGCTGGCATTTTTATGTTCAATAGCTTCCATTTTGGTTGGAATTTCTTATTTTGGGAGTTCAAGTTAAGTTGGTTGGTCAAGAGTACATTCTTGGGTTGCAATCTAGACTATTATTTGTGTAAAAACTACCTATTTTGTTGGAATTTCAGTAATATATTGATTTCTATATTCAGTGGGGCAATTTTTAGAACAATTCTTTACATCTTTAGGGATTTCTAGTACCAATACAAAGTGCCCTTTGTTGTGACACAAATTTTGAGTGGAATGAAAGTTTTTCCTTAGTTAAGAATTGGTGCAACTCTTCTAAAAGTTTGGGTGTGGATATCAAACAGCCCTCGTGGAGTAGGGTTCTTATTTCTTTCTATTTGTGTCTATTATTTGTTGAATTTCTTTTTCTTTTTTTTTCTAAATAAAAAAGAATTATCTCTGCAGCACTTTAATCCTCAAAATCTTAACCAAAGACTTGACATCTGTTGGTTTTTACGAACTTTAAGTGATGCAGTCAGGAAGATGTGGGACCTACAAGAAGTTTATTAATATTAAGGGATAAGAAGTGTACTAGTATTAAGAGATTCGCCTTTAAGGATTCTTGATTTAATCTAGTTGGATTTTGATTGTATTAAGATTTTTAGGGGCTCAAGTCATATAATTTTTATAATATCAAGTTACTATGTTTGATAAGGTTAGTTTTAGAGGATATCTACATTTTTTAGTAGTTAGTTACATAGGCTTAGTTTTAGAGGATATCTACATGTTTTGGTTGTCTCATTAAGCCTCTAAATAGGCCTTACTGATATAAAATGAAATTACGCTTTGAGGATGAATAAAACTTGAATATTTGGAAGAGTTTCACTCTCTCCTCCCCCTTCTCTCTCTCTCTCTCTCTCTCTCTCTGCTTCTGTCATCTTCTCTCGACATCTTCTTTACATCTTGCAATCCCTTCTTCTACTTCTTTCCTTTGTTGCTGCCTTACCTTTTCCTTGCTACTACTGTTTCTTCTTTCCTCCTTTGCTACTGCTGCTGACATTCTCTCTTTTCTCCCTTGCTTCTACTGCTTTTCTTCGTTTCTCCTGTTCTAGTTGTACTTCTCTTATCTACCACTGCTGCTTTTCTAATTTGCTACAACCCGGCAACTGCTATGTTTGTTGTCTGCTGGATACGGGCTGTTAGTGCTTTATCAGTTTGGTATCAGAGGAAAGGTCCTTCAATCAAGAATCTTTCCAATGTTGAAGATTACTAAACTCAAGGTCGATTTTTCTCCAACAACAGGAGGTTGATATAGTCAAGATGTGGGACCCACAAGAAGTTGATTATTATTAAGGGATTGCAAATAGTCATAGCCCCACAACTTGACTGAATCTAAAGCAGTGGAATTCAATCACGAGCAGACACGAACCTGCATCAGTGGACCAATTACATCTAGCTTTTGTTTTTGGCTCTTGAATTGACTATTGAAAAGGAAGGGATGTTGGGCGAGGTGATGGCTCTTTTTCAAGATAAGCATTTTGATCCAGGTCTCCAACTGACACTGAATTTGAAATTGACCCTACACGGGGTGCCATCCCCCCCGGTCTCAAGAATTCGAGCAGTCTGCTATTACAAATGTGTCATTAAACACTTTCCGATATTTGTCTAGCGTAAAAGGTTTTAAAAAGCAGCCGCAACCGTTACGTAACGCCGTTACGTAACAGTTGTGGTGGTTACCGCCATCCATTACGGCCGCTTTTGCAGTGTGATTGAGATTCACAGATGTGTCGGTCGTAGCGGTCGTAACGGTGCTATAACGGCTGTAACGGCCTATTACGTACCGTTACGTAACAGTTTCAAACTGCTTCTTTCAAAAAAACCCAAAAAAAAAAAATATGAAAATGGGGGAAAAAGGATGATGAAGAGGGAAGATGGAGAAGCAAAAGAGAGAGAGGGAGAGAAGAAAGAAGATGAAGAACATGTTATTGATTTGTTGAAACTATAAAACCTATGTTATTCTATTCAGCTGCTATCACTCAACCATTTTGTTTGTGTGTCTATCTATATATTGTTTGAAAATACTAATAATCATAATAATAAGTGTGGTCATTATGTATTTGGCTTGATTAAAAAAATATATATATATATTTATTTTCTTATTTGTTCTCTTATTTTTATCATTGTTTATCTTATATATAATAGTTAGTGATTGATTTTTTTGTAAAATATCTAGAAAACATAACAGTTGTATAATTATATATTAATACATATTTTATATATGTCAATTTTTTTTGATTAGTTTATTTTATTTTATTTTAATTTACAGTTTATCCAAAAAGAGAATGAATATTCAAGTGATCCAAACCAAAAAAAAAAAAAAAAAATTTCTTTATAATTTATTTTTTCAATTTTTATATGATTACATTAGCATGTATAATTTATTTTTTTTAAACTATATGCTTCCACAAGTATAATAATTAAAAAAATAAATTTATACATCTAAGTCCAATAATTATTTTTTTTGCCACAAGCGTAATATGGATTTATGACATATAAAGTCATTAATTATTAAAATAAAATGTAAAAAAACTCAGCTTATAGTGATTTAAAAATATAAAATATATTAGATTATACTTAAAAATTTATAAAAATTGATCAATATTTATTTTAAAACCCAATAAAAATGATTATGGAAAAAAAATATGCGTATCGGTAAAAAATTTTCAAATTGTGCGAAAAATAAAAAAATTCACGATTCCAGTTACCCCAACCGTTATGCTACAGCCTTTACACCCCGTAACCGCAACTGCTCCACCGCCACCGTTACGGCAACCGTAACCGCTTTTCAGAACCTTGAACCTAGGGCTTAGCTTTAGACTGATAAAATGACAGCAGCCACAAATATGATCCTCCAGCCCAGGCTAGGGTCAACACAGAATGAAGGGGACTCCCTAATCTTGTGTTGGAAAGCCAACTTCGTGGGTTGCAGGTAGAGAATAACAGACTTGGGATCTTCAACTGTGCCCAAGTTAACAGTTTCAACTTCTTTGATGTTAGGTATGTTCCTATTTCACCATTGCATTGTGCTCAAAGAGTTGAGCTGTCCTTCATATTCGTCATTTATAGTAGTAATGTTGCTTGGACGAACACTATATCGGCACAAGATTAGAAAAAGCTCCATGTAACTAGTTTTTCTCAAGCTTCAGTTCAAGTTCGATGTCGGACTTTGTCCCACCCTGCGAGAATGGTGCAAGAACAAGGAGAAAAACTATGTTTATAAGGCATTAACTTCTAGTAGGGGGTAGTTCAGCAATTTTACCGGATAAGCCTACTTGTTCTGTTGTGGGTCCTTTGTTTGTTATGCTTGATTAGGATTACTTGAGTCATAATGTTTGGAGAGACATTTTTGCTGGAAATTCTTAATTTTTTAATAATTTTTATGTTCATTAGTTTCCAATTTGGTTAGAGTTTTCAATTTTAGAAGTTTTACCTTAAGTTGGTCAACAGATGTTTGTTGGGTTGCAATCCAACTTATTATTTGTTTATAAATTATTTACTTGAATTTGTGTCATGTATGGTTTCTGGTGCAATTTCAGAAAGCTGCTTCATGTCTTCAAGGTTTTCTAGTGTCTATATGAAGGGCCCCTTGCTCGACACTACTTTTGAGTGGAATGAAAGTTTTTCCTTAGTTAAAGCAATTGCAGAACTGATGGGGCTTGTGAAGGTATTGCATGAAGATAAGTTGAAGGATTTAGGTATTTTAATATAATTAGGAATTATTACTTTAATTGGAATTTATAAGGCTTGAGTGTATTGATCTTATTAGACTTGAACTCGTTTGGCAACATCATTTTTTAGCCTAAAAGTCAAAAAGTCAATAAAAAAATTAAAAAGTCAACAACTTATACCAAAAAGTCAAAGATTCTCTTTTCTCTCTACTTTTTGCACATATTTTCGTAAAAAACTAAAAAGTTATCCCAAACATATTAGTTTTTTTTACATCATATTTTAGCCAAAAAGCCAAAAAGTTACTGAAAAAACATGTTCCCAAATGAGAGTTATTGAGTTTAGAGAATTGCTATTGTTTATTTTATTTTGTCATTTTCCTTTGCTTGTTACAATCGTGTCTACCATATGGCATCAGGAATTCTACTGAAAGTTTTTGTGTGGATTTCAAACAGCCCTCTTAGAGTAGGGTCCTTATTTCAATCCATTTACTTCTTGTATTTGTTGAATTTATTTTTAGTCTCTTTGTAGCACTTTAGTCTTCAAATCTGAACCGAAGACTTTCCATTGTTTTTACAAGCCCTAGGCTCACTACTTGTTTAAATGTTTTGACTCACTACTTTCCCTTGTGGTGTAGCCCTAGAATATAAAAAGAACTAGGTCCTAGGTTGTCCTGTATCATCCAAAAACCTTGATAGACCCTAATCAAATCAAATAACCTCAATCCATAGTTGACCACAAACTATTTATGGCTAAATCTATTGCTACCTCAATGTAATGTTGAATATTTAGAAAGTCCTGCACCAGGTTGCCGTGAGATGAGCACCTCTCCATACTTTTTATTATGCTAGTGTGTGGTGGTGACATGGAATATCCTGTTGTTTTTGTTAGAATATTTTATTATTTCCTTATTTAGATTAGATTGTGATTGATTGATTGATTGTGATTTCTTAATCAATCAATCAGTATAAAAGGTGATTCCTTAATCAGTGCCTTAGGGCTTCCTTTTGTAATAGTTAATTAATTAATATAAAAGGTGATGATATCATAATCATCACCCAAGCTTTGTACTCTCTTAAATTAATGGGTATCAGAGCCACAACCCTAAAAACTGTCATCCACACCGTCGCTACCACCAACCAGCCATCACCTATCACCACCCATCCTCCACCACTAGTCCCTAAGTCTCTGTCGGAACCAACCAAGGTCCCACAAAGCTGTTTCGGCTTTAGCTAAAGGCCCTTTTGGCCTAGTCGACCCTTGTGAGGGCTATCCTAGCTTCTCTTTATGTATTTCGGCTCCTGTGGATGAGTGTTTGAGAGCTGCCCATCTTCTATTGCCCCAAGTTTCTTTCTCTCTACTTTCTTGAACACAATTCAACACTTGTTTTGATTGGAGATTCGTTTTCCCGTATTTGATTTATTTTTGGGTCCATAGATGACACATTAATCTGATTGTTATGCTCCCATAGTGGTCTGCATGTGATTTTGCTTGTTCTAGCCCATTCCATTCTTGTGATTCGTGTAAGGTTTTTTTGGATTGAAATTGTAGAGTTCTTATGGCTGACCTAATTAGTGAATCCACCACTACTTCTCACCCATCTAAAGGAGAGAGCTCTAGTCCAGTTATGATTACTACATCTGAGAACCTGAACCCTAGCCTCAAAATCACCACCGCTCTGTTTAATGGTCAGAATTACCTTTCACGGTCTCAGTGTCTGACACTTTTTCTGAAGAGTAGGGAGAAGATGGGATATGTTAATGGAAGAGTTCAAGCACCGGGTATTACGGATCCTGGCAATGACCAATGGGAGATTACCAACTCTTTAATCATGGGGTGGCTCATTCATTCCATGGTTTCTGAGATTGGTGAAGGCTACTCATCCATAGATACTGTCCAAGATATTTGGGAAGTAATCGCTGCTACATATTCTCGAAAAATGAATTTTTCTCAGTCTTTTGAGCTGCGTCGGTCTATTGAGCGCTCAGGATAGGGAGAGTAGACAGTTCTCCAATATTACACCTTTCTGACTAATGGTTGGAAATGCCTAGATCATCTCCTAGATTACAAGCATGTCTGTACAGTTGACTCAACTGGTTACCAAAAGTTTCTTGCATAAGAGAGGGTCTTCAAGTTTCTGGAAGGCCTTAATGTGGAATTTGATCCGGTCCAAAGTTGTGTTCGTGGCATGGATGTTCTTCTATCTTTTCAAGAGGCCTTTGCATATGTACAGAATAAGAAGAGTCGTCGTTTTGCTATGGTACTGATGTAGTGTCACGTGCATAGCATGTGTTAAATAGGGTATCCTATAAATAGATGAGTACCACATCACTTGTAACTAACTTGGATATATTGAATTTGAATTGAATTAGAATCTCTCTCTAATATCTCTCTCTAAGTTCCTCGCTCTTTAGTTCTTGATTGACCCATCATATTTTGGTATCAGAGCAAAGGTTTGGATATCAGTTTTGGTTAGTTCATCATCTAACTCTACTCGAGGAGACCTACGTACCTGATTCGAAGCCACTGATTTCGCAACTTGAAGGAGTGTTTTGATCTTGCAATCTACAGATAATGAATCTACAGGAACCCTAGTGGAGAAATCAAGTTCGAATTCGATATACATAGTCAAGATCGTGGTTTGGGCTAGAATCGACATCGCGACCTGATTTTGTGAGAGAAGACCTTCGATCTTCGACACTCCTATTCGACAACAGAGTTTGCGAAGACCATTACGATTTGAAGTTGCGATTTGATTTCGCAAAACGAGCATCGCACCTGTTTCGATTTCGTGACTTGTTCGATCATCGTGAATCGTCATAACTGTGTCTGATCGTCGCAACTGTGTCTAGTCGAAGGAGATTTCTGGTCATCGTTGCAAGACTGAAGTAGAGGTTCGTCGCAAGGGGATTGTTTTGGTTCTGCATTTGATTGAGGCAATTCGATCACTTATTTCGCTTCTTGAGCTGTTCAAATTCCATTATACAGATTGGGTTCCCAATTCTTGATATTGTTGTCTTCTTGTTGATTCTTGAATATTTGATACTTCATACTGTTGTGAGTTGGTAGTTACACTGAATTGTCCTAATCTGTGAATTGGGTCTGGAATTGTGCTATTTGAAATTTGTATATCTGGACTATTTTGGAAACATACTGGGTTGTTGTTATGGCTAATCGGGGTCGAGGTCGTAGGGGTGGTCATGGTAGGGGTTATGCCCCGGATTTGGGTGATGGTACCGAGGGTAATGGGATTCTGTATCCAAGAGATGAGATGGTTGAGATAAGACGGCAAATTGCCATTCTAAGCGAGATGGTGCAACGACTCCTTCCTCCTTCTACCGATGATGGTAGTGATGGTTCCGATGATACCGAAGGTGGTACTCATCATTCTTTTGATAATATCTTTTGGGCTCCACGAAGGCGTCAAACGGATGTAGGTAGGATGGAGCACAAATGAGAGAACAATATCAAGATTGAACTTCTCAAATTTCATGGAAGCCTCAATCCTGATGAGTTTATCAATTGGCTCAACACCATTGAGCGGATCTTTGACTATGGAGAGGTCTCCGTTGAAAAGAAAGTTAAGCTTGTGGCTATTCAGTTGAAGGGGAGAGCTTCCGCTTGGTGAGAATAACTTCAACTCAATCGTCACCGATGTGGGAAGGAGAAAATCTATGATTGGGAGCCATTTTCTACCATTCAACTACCTCCAAAGTGTTTATCAACGCCTTCATGTTCTTAAGCAAGATGGTAGTGTGAATGAATACAAGGAAGCCTTTTATCACCTCATTGCACAGGTTGACTTAAGTGAAAGTGAGGAGCAACGGGTGGCCCGCTATATGAGCGGCTTGAAATCTTTCACCCAAGATGTTCTTGCCTTGCACACATTATATAGTGTTTCCGAAGCTTATAATTGGGCCTTAACCGTGGAGAAGCAAGGAAGCCGGTGTGCTTCCCAAATGGGACAATACTCCCAAGGAGGGTTTTGAGGTGGTTTTAGGCCCCGTCCTTTCACTCCTAGGTTTGCCAAAGCTAATCCTCCTTCCAAGTTTGTGGACAAGGGTGCTTCCTCCTCTCAAGCTCCTCGTCCTAATGGTGCTTTCGAAAACCAAAATCCACCACAAGGTGGAACATTCAAATGCTTTAGGTGTGGTGAACTAGGGCATAGATCGTCTGATTGCCGCAAGAACATGGGTAATAACCGGAACAAGGCACTTCTCATTGAAGAAGTTGAGGAGCATGATGACTTTGAAGATGCTCCAATCTTTGATCCTTCGGGTAATGTGGCAATTGGTGAAGATAGTGATGAAGAAGAGGGTCTTTCTCTTATGTTGAAGAAGACTCTTCTCTCACCAAAACTAGAGAGCCATGAAGATTGGTTGCGTACCAATATCTTTTATTCCACTTGCAACATTGGTGGCCGTGTTTGTACCATGATCATTGATAGTGGAAGTTGTGAGAACATAGTTTCTCAAGAAGTGGTGGACAAACTTAATCTTCTGGTGGAAGAACATCCGCATCCTCATTCTCTATCTTGGTTCAAGAAAGGCAATGAGATCAAGGTTACCAAACGGTGCTTGGTTTCATTTTCTATCTGGCAAAAATACTTTAATGAGGCATGGTGTGATATAGTGCCTATGGATGCTTGTCACATTCTACTTAGGCGACCTTGGCAATATGACTGGCAATCTTTGCATGATGGCAAACGAAACACCTCCACCGTTGTCAAGAATGATATCCGGTTTACCTTGCTTCCAATGAAGGAAAATGTTACTTCCAAGGATGTTTCCAAGTTATCTCCTAGTGCCACTACATTGCTTGCTTCCAAGGAGTTTGTGGAAGAGAGTCGGGATTTTGGGATTGTATTGGTGTTGGTTCCGGTTGTACACACGGGTGCTTCTAAAGAAAAGGTTGAGGTGGCTACTCTTTTGGAAGAGTATTCCGATGTCTTTCCGCGAGAGCTTCCTCCTGATTTGCCTCCTATGCGTGACATTCAACATCGTATTGATTTGGTACCCGGGTCGGCGCTTCCAAACAAACCAGCCTATTGCATGTCTCCAAAGGAGAAAGAGGAGTTGCAACGGCAAATAGAAGAGCTTTTGGCTAAAGGGTACATCCGGCCTAGCCTTAGCCCTTGTGATGTTCCAGCGCTTTTGACATCTAAGAAGGCTGGCTCTTGGCGTATGTGTGTGGATAGCCACGCAATCAACAAGATTACAATCAAGTACCACTTTCCAATTCCAAGATTGGATGATACGTTGGATTGCTTGTCGGATCAAAGGTGTTTTCTAAGATTGATCTTAGAAGCGAGTATCATCAAATCTGCATCAAGCCCCGATGATGAGTGGAAAACGGCCTTTAAAACACCTCATGGCCTATTTGAGTGGCTTGTGATGCCATTTGGGCTTACCAATGCTCCAAGTACTTTTATGAGAGTGATGACACAAATGTTGCAACCACTTTTGGGGATGTGTGTAGTGGTCTACTTCGATGATATCTTAATCTATAGTCAAAATTTGGAAGAGCATTTGTGCCACCTTCGGCAAGTCTTTGAACTTTTAACGCGAGACAAGTTCTATGGCAACACTAAGAAGTGCACCTTTGCTGTGGACTAAGTCATCTTCTTGGGATATGTTGTGTCTTCTCGTGGGGTGCTTATGGATGTGGAGAAGATCAAAGGAATTGTGGAATGGCCCACTCCTAGTATCCAAGAAGTACGGAGTTTTCATGGTTTGGCTACTTTCTATAGGCGATTTATCCGAAACTTTAGTAACATCGCTGCCTCTTTGACCAACATTCTCAAGCTCAAAGCTTTTGAGTGGAGCAAGGAAGCCGCCGATAGCTTCCATCTTTTGAAGAACTTGCTTACCGAGGCTCCAATTTTGGCATTACCGGATTTTGACAAGACCTTTGAATTTGATTGTGATGCATCGGGATTGGGTATTGGAGGCGTCCTTAGCCAAGAAAGGCGGCCCATTGCTTTCTTTAGTGAAAAGTTAAATGGGGCTAAGCTCAAGTATTTCACTTATGACTTGGAATTTTATGCCATTATCCAAGCCATCAAGCATTGGAGCTACTATCTTGTATACAAGGAGTTTATGCTCAACACCGATCATGAAGCTCTCAAGTACATCAATAGTCAATCCCATCTTAACAAGCGCCATGCCAAATGGGTGGCCTACTTGCAACAATTCACATTCTCTTTGCACCATAAATCAGGGGTTCTTAATAAGGTGGCCGATAGGTTGAGTAGGCAAACGGCTCTCTTGATTGAAATGAAAAATGAAGTTGTGGGTTTTGATGAATTTCACACATTCTATGCAAATGATCCTTACTTTTCCAAGATCTTTGATGCTTTGCAAAGGGGGGTTAGGACGGCCTTTCCAAGTTACATGATAAGGGATGGATTCCTCTTGCATGGCCTTAAGTTGTTTGTACCTAGTTGTTCCCTGAGGGCCCATTTGTTGGTTGAGCATCATAAGATGGGGCATTTTGGTAAGAACAAGAGCCTTGGGTTGCTTCAAGATGCTTATTATGGGTCGGGCATGACCAAGGATGTGCAAAGTCATGTGAAGCATTGTCAAATTTGTCAAAGGAGCAAGGGGATTGCCACTAATGCGGGGCTATGTCTGCCTTTACCAGAGCCAGATGCTCCTTGGCAGTACATTAGTATGGACTTTGTGTTGGGCCTCCCTCTTACTCAAAGGCGGAGTGATTCTATCATGATAGTGGTGGACCATTTCTCCAAGATGGCACATTTCATACCTTGCAAGAAGACCATGGATGCTACATACATTACTAATCTCTTCTTCAAGGAAGTCTACAAGTTACATGGGGGTGCCTACTTCTATTGTGTCCGATAGAGATACTAAGTTCCTTGCTCACTTTTGGAGAACTTTGTGGAGGAAAATTGGCACGGACTTGAGTTTTAGTACTACATTCCATCCGCAAACCGATCGTCAAACGGAAGTAGTGAACCGTAGCCTTGGCAACTTGTTGCGGTGCCTTGTGGGGGATCACCCCAAGAGTTGGGATGGCATCCTTCCTTTGGCTGAATTTGCTTACAATTCATCTATCAACCGCACCATAAATACTTCTCCTTTTGAAGTAGTTTATGGGACAAGGCCTTCAAGTGTGGTGGATTTGGTGCCTTTGCCACTCTCAAGGAGAGGAAGCGTTAAGGCGGAGGAAATGACCACGTTTATGAAGAGCATTCATTCTCAAGTGAGGGCCCAAATTGAAAAGTCTGATGCGAAGTATAAGGCGGCCAGTGATGTGCATAGGCGAAGAGTGGTGTTTAAAGTCGGGGATCTTGTGTGGGTGGTATTGAGCAGAGAGAGATATCCCCATGGCACCTACACTAAGTTGAGTGACAAGAAGGTGGGACATTGTGAGGTGTTGCGCAAGATTAACGACAATGCTTATAAAGTCCAGCTACCGCCTTATTTATGCATCTCCAATACCTTTAACGTGCAACACCTTAGACCCTACTTTCCGGATGCCTCTTCCATTGATGATACCTCTACCCTTGTAGAATAGTTCCTTGAAAAGTTGTCACTTTGTACTTTGGTTTTTGTGTCTTTCATTTCTAGTATTGGTTGTATTTTGTTGTCTTCACTTGAGGACAAGTCTTTTCTTAAGAGGGGAGTATGATATAGTGTCATGTGCATAGCATGTGTTAGATAGTGTATCCTATAAATAGATGAGTACCACATCACTTGTAACTAACTTGGATATATTGAATTTGAATTGAATTGAGAATTTCTCTCTCTAAGTTCCTCTCTCTCTAGTTCTTGATTAACCTATCAGTTACCACCGGCTACTGGAGACCGTTCAGCATTACTTTCTGCTCTTTCTCGAGATGGAGCTGGTTTGTCACTACGTCTTCCCCATCCTTCAGGGAAGGATATTGTGTTCTGTGATTACTGCCGCAAGTCGCGGCATACTCGTGAGACTTGTTGGAAGTTTCATGGGGCTCCATCAGGGAGTCGAGGTGATCGATCTAGTGCTAGAGGCAGTCGATCAGGCCAGTCTAGAGGACGTGGCTCTAATCCACAGGCCCATCAGTCTAGTGCTGTTAACACCCTTGATTCTGCTTCCGCTTCAGTTGGTCCGACTTCTGATAATTTATCTAGCATGAATTCTCCTGAGCTTGAGGCTGTTCTACGTCATTTATTGGCCCACCAGTCTTTTACTGCTCCTAGTGCATCTTCCTCGTCGTTGGTCCGCTCAGGTAACTTAGCCTCTTCTCTTAGTGCTTTTCTTTCCCGTAAGTCTTTGCTATGGATTATTAATTCTGGTATCTCAAATCATATGTCTGGGTCTTCTAACCTTTTCTCAGCATATAAGTCCTCTTCAGGTCAAGACAAAATTAGGATTGCAGATGGTATTGTTTCTTCTATCTCTGGGAAATGTTTAATTCATGTCATTCCTACCGTACCTCTGTCGTATTACTAAGGATTTGGACTGTAGTGTGACATTTTTTTATTGATCATTGTCTTTTTTAGAACCGTGTCACGAGGAGGACGATTAGTAGTGGTAGTGCAGAAAATGGTCTTTATTTCTTAGATCAGCCGAACAAGCTTGCTCGTCATTCCATCCAGTTCCCAATCACCAAGG
This sequence comes from Camellia japonica, assembly GCA_030407325.1. NCBI lineage: Eukaryota > Viridiplantae > Streptophyta > Magnoliopsida > Ericales > Theaceae > Camellia > Camellia japonica. The sequence continues at coordinate 167,846,052 of JAPPVO010000032.1, forward strand.
AGGATTTATAGCTGTGGCATTGGCGTCATGGGCATCTTTTTTTTCATTTATTTAGGCATTTATTTCCGTCTGTTTTTACAAATAATAATGTGTCTGCGTTTCTTTGTGAGTCTTGTCAACTTGGCAAACAACATAGAGCTTCTTTTGCTCCAAGTCTTAATAAAAGTTTAACTACTTTTTCTTAATACATTCTGATGTGTAGGGTCCATCTCATGTTGTCTTTAAAAGACCATAAATGGTTTGTTACCTTTGTTGATGATTTTTCTCATACTACTTGGGTATATCTCATAAAAGAAAAAAGTGAGATTTTCTCTGTGTTTCAAAATTTTCATAAAATGATTTGTACTCAATTTGGGGCAATTGTCAAAATCTTGTATTCTGATAATGGGGATGAATACATCTATTCGGGCTTAGAGAGCTATTTTTCCACTCATGGCATTACACATTGGACATCTTGCACCAATACCCCTCAACAAAATGGGGTTGCAGAGTGCAAGAATCGTCATTTTCTTGATATGGCTCGCTGCATGTGTTTTTTTATGAGTGTACCTCTGTCCTACTCAACATGACAGGACAAAGCATACTGAGATTGATCGCCACTTCATCAAGGAGAAACGCACCAGCGACATGATATGTACTCCTTTTGTGAGTCAGGCGAACAACTTGCAAACATTTCATAACATTCTAGATATGTTCGCACCAGCTTGAGAGGGAGTCTTAGAATATTTTCTTATTTCCTTATTTACGTGCTTGTTTCCCCATATTTCTAGTAATTGTAATAACCAAATAATATTTTTAGAACAAGTCTTGTTTGGTGTTCGCCATGGAAAGTTTGGCTATAGTGTAATACTTCACCACACTGCACTGCACTGGATACTAGTGAATATTATAAAGAAAGCAGCTTCTCCTAATATTGTGATATCTTTCTGACTAACCTGCAGCTGTTGGTTTTTTGCAGTTCTTCTTTGCAGTTTCTAGAGTTGGGAGTGGATCCTCAAGCAACGTTGTTCTTTTTCTCTCTGAAATAATGGGGATGTATTTCATATCTTCTATTCTTTTGATTAGAAAAAGCCTAGCAACTGAATACAGGTCTGTCATCATTGACGCAAGATTAGTGTGTTTGTTTTGTTTAGCATCCATCATTTATCTATTATTTTGATGAGTTTGGCTTCTCTCATGTTCACAATCTAACATGATAGAGCATTTGGGCTTAGTGGGCGCATTGTGAGTCCAATCTTGGTGATCCAAACTATTCACTTTTTAGTACTCATTGAGAAGAATATTTCTATAAAAATCAAGATGATTGGACTTCCATAGCAATGTGTTTGAAACACATTTATCTTAAAAAAATGGACAGTAAGTATAATTTCAAGAATAACCGTCTATTTTTAAAAGACAAATGTGATTTAAACACACAGCTACTGAAGTCCAATCATCTTGATTTTTTACATGAATATTCTTTTCAGTGAGTTCTAAAAAGTGAACGGTTTGGATCACTGAGATTGGGCTTACAATGGGCCCACTAAGCCCAAATTCTCTCGGGGCATTCTATTTGAACCCAAAAAATATCTTAGTACGCCCAATTTAAATTTATAAATTTTAATTTTTATTATATCTTAATATGAATTTACTAATAAGGACAATCCATATTAAACCCTAAAATATTTTTTTTTTCTCATGGTACACCCTAATCCATTATTCCTATTCAAATCTCTACATCTTCTTCCCCAAGAAATCAAAGTTAGTTTGTTTTCTTCTTCTTCTTTCTCACTCCAAAACTCTAATCCACCTTACCAAAACTCACCATTATCATTAACATCATTGTTTTTTATTATTTTGAAACCCTAAACCCTAGAACAAAGTTTGAACAATCAAACAATGGTAGATTAGAGTTTCAAAACTTGGGGTTTCAAAACTTGTTTTCCTCCATTGTTTGATTGTTCAAACTTTCTTCTAGGGTTTAGAGTTTCAAACTAATAAAAAACAATGATGTTAATGTTAATGGTGAGTTTTGGTAAGGTGAATTGGAGTTTTCGAGTGAGAAAGAAGAAGACGAAAAAGAAAACAAATTAACTTTGATCTCTTGGGGGAAAAGATGTAGAGATTTGAATAGGAATAATTGATTAGGGTGTACCATGAGAAGAAAAAAAAAATTTATTTTAGGGTTTAATATGGATTGCCCTTATTAGTAAATTCACATTAAGATATAATAGGAATTAAAATTTATAAATTTAAATTGGGCGTACTAAGATATTTTTTGGGTTCAAATAGAATGCCCCAATTCTCTCTCAAGTTGGATCCCCAACATGAGAGAAGCCAAATCCATTTTGGATTATGTTCACCTATTTAAGTTTTGTTTCCTATATAGCATCCCATCCATTGTTTGTCTATTTTTATTGATTATGTGAATTTATTTTTTATTAGTTTTTTTCCTTTCTATGGAGGACATAAAATTTCTTGGTGTGGCCGCTTGTTTGGAAGCCTTGCTCTGCAAAGGGCATAAAAAGTGTTCTAATTTGTAAATCTTTATGGATTCTGGGAGTTTATCCCTTCTGCTGCTGCGGAACAGAAAGATATAGCTTTCCAAGAAGTGAAATATTTACTTTCCCCCACATCAGCTTAGGTTGCATTTCCCCAATAAAGAGACTCAAATTGGGTCTCCTACCTCACGTACCAGAAGAAAAAAAGAAGTGAAGTAATTACTTGAAATGTTGATATTGCCTACTACGTGCATTGCAATAAATAAATTATTTTATTTCATTTTCATCTGTAGCTATGCTAAAACTATACAATATATATGTATGTATATAATTTGATGCATGGAACCTGAATGTACTTGGTAGTTTTTTTTTTTCTTCTTCCCAGTAGGGCGCCTAATTCTCATGCCCAAGTACCTACATAGATAATTAATGCTCTTGTGGGAATTGACTTTTTTAGCGAATTTGACTTTTTATGAAAAGATGTGCAAAAAGTAGAGAGTGATTTGACATTTTGTGATAGCTTTTTGGCTAAAATGTTTGGTTCCCAAACATAGCGTATTGGCGACCAATCAATTGTACCAACATACCAAAAAGTGAAATACTATGACTGAAAACAAGATTTAATAAATGTTGCCTACATGCTATTTTGTTATAGTTTTTCAGATCTGAAAATTGATTGAATAAACTGATTTTGATGCCATTGTTTGCTTCTTGCATCTTGTCGATTATATTTAGAAAGATTGCTGGTTGCTGGACTCATCATATTATACTTGGTAGTCCATTTATCTGGTTAGCTTGCTAGTTACCTAATTAAGTGGTGGTCTGAATGGTATTCCCTTGCAGGATGATCATAACAGATGTATTGGGTGGAGACATTCAATTTGATTTTTACCACCGGTGGTTCGATGCAATATTCGTAGCCAGTGCTTTCCTTTCTCTGCTTTTGCTTTCTGCTCATTATACATCTCGCCTAGCTGACAAACATCCAATTGATTAGTAAATTCATATGTTTTGTTTTTGGGGGGGGTAAGTGCTATGTTTGTTGATAACTGTGTTATAAATTCCTGAATGGATCTAATTAAACACATTTTATGGAGGTCTGCTTGTATGACGATCTCAATTATTAACAAGAAGTTGTCTTTTTGCCAACAGAGTGCTCTGTCATCAGATTGTTCATATCGTCTATATATTTGTGAACAGGAAGCGTACTTAATTGTAGCTATCATTCTAAATGGAGAAGAAAAGTATGACATTTGAATCAGTCATTCTGCTCCTAAATCTGTAAGTTCTGATTACTTATAAATAAAAAGTTTCATTTTATATTTGATTCAGCTGGGTTTTTTGTTTTTAGGAGGGAACTGTAGGGAATGAATCAAACTGCCACAGGTTGCAGGTCTATCTCAAGTAACCCAGGGTTTGAACAAAGAAGATTTAAGCTGACTCCTCCGAAGCAATGTTTGCGCCTCCAATCAGAAGTATGGAAACGCCAATGGGATTCATGATGACTGTATTCAAGAAGATAGGGGTGAAATTTTTTGTAATGAATTTTTTTATGTTCATGGTTTGTCAATTGTCATATTTGCACTACAGTTGGACATCCAACAGTTCCATAGGTCTAACCACACGATGTATGATTCAACTCAAATTGCTTTAGATTGATTGTTGTACGTATATTTGGATTTGACTAGCATGGTTTATAGCCATCTTCCTTGGAGGGCCGCAGTGGTTATGGGATGATATTTACTGCTGCTTGCTATAATCATCATTTTTCTTGATCTTATAAAAGAAACACTAAGGCCTCGTTTGGCATGTTATAGTTTTAACTTAAAAGTTAAAAAGTTACTTAAAAAAATCAAAAAGCCTATAACTTATACCAAAAAGTCAAAAATTCTCTTCTCTTTACTTTTTGAATATCTTTTCGTAAAAAATTAAAAAGTCATTCCAAACATTACACGCTTGGTTATCATTTTTCAAAAACACTTTTCAGAAAATTTTACTTTCTTATTTTTTTGTATTTTTTTTGTTTTTACTGAATTTTTTTAATATTTTGAGCAATTTTTTAATTTTTAGACATACCTAATATAAATATACCTAAAAAGTAAAAAAAAAATTTGAAAAAAACCTTTTAAAATTCACTAAATCCCAAAAATATAAAAAAAAAATAATAATAAATACAAGAATTCAGTATATTTTTTGTATTTTTATGTATTTATTAATTTTTAAAAATATTTTTTCACAAATTTTTTACTTTTTAGATACATCTAAGTAAGGTGCATCTAAAAAATAAAAAAAAATGTTTAAAATTTCAAAATATTAACTAAAAACAAAAAAAATACGAAAATCAAAAAATTTAATTTTTAAAAAATTTAATTCAAAAAACTCAAATCAAATACACTGATTAGTTTTTTTTTATATATTTTAGTCAAAAAGTTAAAAAGTTACTAAAATAGCCTGTTATCAAATGAGGCCTAAGGTTATGTTTAATTCATGGATTTGGAGAGGGATTTGAAAAATAAAAATGAAAATGTGTGAAATGTAGGGAAAATGAAGTTATATTTCACTCATATTTTACTTATTTTTCTTTCTCTTTTTAAATTTTTTTTCAAATCTATTAATTAAACACAGCTTAATATGCTACTACTAGTTAGAATACAAGAATTGGATTGGATTGGATTGGATTTAGTAACTATAATCAGGATTCAGGAGTTAAAAAAAGAAGTGTAGTTGACTTGTGGTCAGTGTACGATGAGAATGAGAAATATAAGGAAGCAAGAGCTTGTATAGATCGAAGGGCCGTCTAGTCTAGTTAGGTTTGTGAGGTTGCTGTTTACAAATTTTATTTTCATGGTTTGAATTGTTTGTTTTGTAAATCTATATAAATTATTTATAAAAAGATGAAATAAATCAAATTGATAGATTAATTGCAGTTGCATTATTGTATTTATATTTATTTTAAAAAAATAGATAATTTATTTTTAAATTATATTTATGGCCTTATTTTTTAAAATAAAAAAATTATACAAGTAATGTGATTGTAATTATCCACTCTATTAAATTTTTTATATATAAAATATATGTATATATAAATTTTTTTGAACTTAGTTACGAACTAGAAGGATTGGAAACAAAAGGATTGAATTATCGGTGTGAATGTGCATATAATTTCATACCAATTGATAATAATCACTTTAGTTCTTGAGATTTATGAATTAAAGTGCAACATGAACTTTCATTTGTAGTCAAGGGTGAGCATGGTCCGGATTGGGACAAAATTAGGATCAATTCATTATCTACGGTTCTTAAAAAATTAGAACTAATTCAATTCATTTAAATTGTGGAACCAATCCGAACTAATCCGTTTAAACACGGATTTGATCGATTTAGAGTCATGAATTCACATAATTAAATAACAAAAAAAATATAGAACATTAAAAGCAAATAAAAGCAAATAGCATCATGTGTGAATTGATCAACAAAAACAGCAACATATAAAATAACAAAAACCTATTAAAATAGTATCACTAATTCTCCAAAATGTCATCTTATGTAACAAAATTCCAAGCAAACAAACAGTAGCAGTAGTAGACAACAACAAACAAATTCAGCAGTAGTAAACATTTTCCTTTCCACAAATTTTAAGCAAACAAATAGAGATAAATTGGATTTGGACAACAACAAACAAACAAAAGTATAAATGTAACAAACTCCATAAACAAAAGCAACAAACTCCATTGTAGATGAGATAAACAATTGATTTGGGAGTGTAAAGTTCATTGAATATCTCTGATCTAAGATTAATCCACCGATCTGGCATGAAATCCACAAAAAAGTAACAGAGTGTTAGAGAGAGAAAGAGAGAGAGAGAGAGAGAGCAAACCTAGAGAGAGACAAGTAGCTACAACTACCGATCTGATCTGAGATGGATGATCTGAGATGAGATAGATGATCTAAGTTAACTGCATCTGAAAACAAATGAACAAAAACAATGTCACCGAGAGAGAGAGAGAGAGAGAGAGAGAGAGAGAGACAAGCAGCTACAGCTATTGATCTAATTTGAGATGGATGAGAGTGTGAGAGACAGTACCGAGAGAGAGAACTTAGTCTGAGATAAGAAAGAGAGAGTATCGAAAGAGAGATAAGAGTGTGAGAGACAGTAAGTGGCGTGAATTAGGGTTAGAGTTTAGCTTTTATATGAAACAAGAAATGATATTATGTGGGAGGGTATATAGTATAAATATAGACTATTTCTATGTAGTCCGGATTGATTCCAATCCGGAACCGTGAGGTTCAATCCGAAATCAATCTGTGGCCTACGGATTTTTAAATTTTCAATCTAGAACCGAGCCATGGATTCAAATAATCAATCCAAATCTACTAGATTGAACTGGACCAGATCGGATTACGGACTATACGAATTCCTTGCTCAGTCCTATTTGTAGTACTTGTAAATGGACCATGGTGCTCTAATTTTTTCCATTCCATTCATGTGTGGGAATATATTTATAAAAATTACCAGGGAAATATAATTTGATTTTTTTTATCTTCCATTCCACTTCCTAAACAAGGGTCTCCAATATTATTGGAAAATGTTTGAAATTCATAAAAACACTTTTTGAATGATAAGGTATATATCAATTTTTGATTTGTCAAATATTAAATTATATCTGATCCTACTTTATTGTCATCTAATTATAGACAGGCCAGTTCTCAGTTTTGCGGGGCCTTTTGTTGGGCCTTAGACGGACTCTAGAAACGGACCTCTATACTTATTAAAATAACTAATTAATAAAATGATATGTATGCATATTTTTTTATTTCTTAATATTCACAAAAAATTTGCTTCCATATATATATATATATTCATTAAAATTATGTATTAAAATTTACTTATATAGATTAAGATAAAAATACATAATTACAAGTTAAAAAGAATATATATATATATATAATGATTTTATTGGTTTAGAACTCAAAAAGATTATGAAAAAAAATTTGTATTGTTTTCAATTTTTCAAGAAAAGCAAACTTCAAGACGAATTTAAAATGTAATATGAAATAAAAATTAAATCACAATATCACTTATGTAAAATTACTAATTGAATTTGCATAATCTAACTTATGTACTACATATTTTTTAATAGATAACATAATTAATTTATTCAATTTTTATTGTGATAGCTAATTTATTCAATGTTTCTTATGAAATGGTTGAGTGAATATAAGATTTGATTAATTTCAACTTTAAATTTTTTTTTTTTCATAAAAAAGTCAACAATATTAATATAAACAATCAATGCATTTGACAAACAGTCACTTATTATTTTTAAATTAATCATCACTTTAATTATTTCGATAAAACTTCATTTTTCTAAAATATTGATACAATAATGTTATGTTTGATTCTCTAGAATGAAAGTGAAATGGAATGAAATGCTCATTCCTTAGTCTCTACATGAAATAAGCATTCATTTATAATGGTGAATAATGATTCTATATGTAATATATTTTTTATTATTTTTTTAGTGAACCAAACATAATAATGGTCATTATAAATAGAAACGATCATTCTATTTTACTTTTATTATAATGAACCAAACATTACTTATGCTTTATAATATTTGAAATTTTTTTAAATAAAATTTGAGAGGCTAAGAATGATAAATAAATATAGGTGAATTTATGAGTACATTATTTCTTAATATTATTATTACTACTCTAAATAAATAATAAATAATTATGAGATAAAACGTGCTGAGACATACGATAGTCGGAGGAAGAGGAGGAGAAGGAGAAGGAGTAGTAATGATAGAGACATCAAAAGTTTTAGGATAAATTACAAATATTGCTTAAAATATAGATTGTTTCTTGTGGTTTGAAAAATTACAAATACTCCCTTATTAGAAATTTTTTATTTAACAAAATTAACTAAAAAAATAAAATTCGTAATTGCTCTCCTATACAATAATAAAACTACTTAAATTATTATTTGAAACATGTTTTTAACATCATTAAAAATTGTTAATTAACTTGATAATTTATTAATAAAAGAACAATTTGTTATGAAATTAGAAAATTCAGATGGTGAAATGTAATTTTCAAAACCACAGGGGACGATTCTTATTTTAATCAAATCTCAAGACTATATTTGTAATTTATCCTTTTATTAAAAAATTTATCAAATATTTTATATGAATGTAAGACTTACATCATGTGAGTCCTATGTGAGCCTCACACATATATGAAATATTTGATAGAATTTTTGATAGGATTGTTTGTGATTTCTAGCATCTTTGGTAGGAGAGAAACGCAACAAGGAAATGTATGACGTGGCGTGGACCAAAGGAAAGACACGCTTTGATAAACAAACACGCGTGTGACTAAGAGCCACGTTGGCGATTGGCTGTTTTCCTCGAGCCAAGGTTCTCTCCTTGCAGCTTCATACTTGTGCCCATCCTTGTAGGCCTTCGGGTCTACTTTTAGGCTCAATTTTAATAATCCGAACCGTTCATATTTTATGATTTATTCAGTATATCATACCTGTAAAAAATCAAGTTGATCGGATATTAGAAAGCATATGTTCGGAAAACTGTTTATTAAATTATTTAAAAAATAGTTTTTAGTTCAATTTTTCGAACACATACTTTCTGATATCCGATCAACTTGATTTTTTACAGGTATGATATACTGAATAAATCATAAAATATGAACAGTTCGGATTATCAAAATTGGGCCTAAGAGTAGACCCGAAGGCCTGCAAGGACGGGCGCAAGTACGGAAACTGCAAGAAGAGGATCCTCATTCGATTTCCTCCGCATCTTTACTTTACATAATATATTATATAAGGAAAATGGTCATTTTAGTAAGAAGACTTGTGAGAGTTTCAATATCACATACTAATTTTTTTGATTTTTTTAATTTTAAAATAATTAAAAAAATTTCTATTGACTAGTTTTTATTTGATAATCCCACATTGGAAAAAGAAGAAAAAAAAAATTTGTTTTACTCATATAAAGAGAATTTTACTCTCATCCCATTTAGTGAGGAGTTTTGTGAGAGTTTACTTACTAATTTTCTTAAATTTAAACAATTAAAAAAATCTTCATTAGTTAGTTTTTATTTGATAATTTCATATCGGAAAAATAAGGAAAAAAAATAGTTATTTTACTCATATAAAGTGATTCTTATACTCCCATCTCATTTAATACAACAATGATAGAGACCACTAATTTTGGAGCTCTAAAAAGATCACTAATGACATGGCACTCAATAAAAAAAGAAAAAAATACAACACCAAGACCAAAACATCAAATCATTCATGGTGGGGCCACTGCCACATCATTAGTGGTAGCACTAATTAGTGCTCTCACTCATTTTCCCATTTAATATTATAGTGTTATGCAGATTTCAATTTAATATAGTTTAAATTTTAAAAGTTTTAATTAATTAATTATGAGATAGCTAATTTAGCTAAATCATTTTTGATTTGATTGATTTATTGGTTTAACCGCGATTTTAGTGGTTTTATTAAAATATATTGATTTGATTTGTTTAATTCAAAATAAACTAAAGATTGATTTGATTAAAGATTGAAAGACTAAGATTACTTGATTAGGAATAAATTTTCCATCCAAATAATTATTAACATTTATTTTATAATCTCACATTGGAAAAAGAAAAAGAAAAATAAAAGGTGAGTTGTTTCACTTATATGATGTGAATAATAGTGTAATATTGTGTATATTTCAATTCAAGACCGTTTAAATTTTAAAATTAAAATAACATTTAAAAGTTTTAATTAATTAATTTTTATATAAATTAATTAGTCATTTGACCTAATCGATTAGGCTGAACCATTTTAGATTTGACCAACTCACCAGTTTAATCATGATTTCTCATATTGATTGTATTATTTTTAAACAATTAAAAAATTTTCCATTGGCTAACTTCCATTTAACTATATAAAATAAAACTCTAATTAGTTTTTATTTATTTTATAATCCCCGTCGAGAGAAGAAGAAAAGATAAAGTTGTTTTACTATCTATTTATATAAGTTTATTATATAGGGAAAATGGAGTTTTTAGGGAGAATCCTTTTAGGAACTCCAAACCTTTATTTTAAAATTATTGAATTTTTTTAATTTTAAACGATTAAAAAAAATTTCGTTGGCTAGCTTCTATTTACCATTTATTTTATAATCCCAAATCGGGAAAAAAAAATAATTGTTTCACTTATATAAAGAGAATTTTATACTCTCATTTATATAAGTAAAAAGAGATTTTTAGTGAGAAGTCCTATGATCAATATTTCATACTCTTTTTATTTTATTTTTTTTATTTTAAACAATTAAGAAAATCCCCATTAGTTAACTTCCATTTCACTTTTATTTTATAATCCTACAGAGTTTTAATTTTGTATGAGATTTTGAAACTATCATAATATTTAATTTTAAAATAATTACAATCCCACATCGAGAAAATAAAGAAAAAGTGAGTTGTTTGACTTATATAAAGTATTATAATCCCACATCGAGGAAAGAAACAAAAAGTGAGCTGTTTCACTTAAATAAAATGAATCTTATAAAAGGAGTTTTAAGGGAGAAGCATTCTAAAAGCTCCAAACCCTTATTATAAAATTATTGAATTTTCTTAATTTTAAACAATTAAGAAAATTCTCATTGGTTAGCTTCCATTTATATTTTACTTTACAATTCCAAATTGGGGAAAAAAAAAATGAGTTGTTTCATTTACATTACAATTTATATAAATTATTGAAATTTCTTAATTTTAAACAATTAAGAAAATCCTCATTTGTTAGTTTCCATTTAACTTTTATTTTACAATTTCATATCGGGAAAAGAAGGAAAAATAAAATTGTTTCACTTATATAAAGTGAATCTTATGCTTCAATTTATATAAGCAAAAAAAGATTTTTAGTAAGAATCCTACTAATCAATACAATTTTTTTTTTATTTTAAACAATTAAGAAAATCCTCATTTGTTAGTTTCCATTTATATTTTACTTTACAATTCCAAATTGGGGGAAAAAAATGAGTTGTTTCACTTATATAAAGTGAATCTTATGTTCCAATTTATATAAATTATTGAAATTTCTTAATTTTAAACAATTAAGAAAATCCCCACTAGTTAACTTCCATTTAACTTTTATTTTATAATCCTACAGAGTTTTAATTTTGTATGAGATTTTGAAACTCTCATAATATTTAACTTTAAAATAATTATAATCTCACATCGAGAAAATAAAGAAAAAATGAGTTGTTTCACTTATATAAACTGAATTTTATTCATTTAATATTATAGTATTGTGCATGTTTTAGTTCAAGATGGTTTAAATTTTAAAATAAAATTTAAAGGTTTTAATTAATTAATTTTGTTGTAAATTGGTTGGTCTTTTAACTTAGCTGATTAGGCTCAATAGCTTTCGGTTTCACTGATTCACTAATTTAATAACCATGATTTTAGTTATTTTATTAAAATATATTACTTTAGATTTGTTTGATTTGAAATCAATTAGGATTGACCTTATTAAAAATTGAACGACTGAGATTGCTTGATTAGAAATGAACTTCCCGTCCAAACAACCGTTAACTTTTATTTTACAATCTCAGATAAAAAAAAAAAAGAAGAAAAAATGAATTGTTTCACTATATAAACCTTATACTCCCATTTAATATTGTAGTGTTATATATGTTTCAATTAAAGACAGTTTAAATTTTAAAATTAAAATAACATTTAAAAGTTTTAATTAATTAATTTTTGTATAAGTTGGTTGGTCCTTTGACCTAACTGATAGGGTGAACCGTTTTCGGTTTGACTGATGCGTTGGTTTAACTGTGATTTTAGCGGTTTTATTAAAATATATTGGCTAAATCTGTTTGATTTGAAATAAACTAAAAATTGACTTAATTAAAGATTAAATGGTTAAGATTACTTGATTTGAAATAAATTTATCTCTCAAACAATTGTTAACTTTTAAACAATTAAAAAAATCTCCATTAACTAGCTTCCATTTAACTTTTATTTTATAATCTAACATTGAGAAAAAAAGAAAAAATGTGAATTGTTTCACTTACATAAAGTGAAACTTATGCTCCCATTTATATAAGCAAAACGAGATTTTTAGTGAGAAACCTTATGATTAATATCTCATAATAATTTTTTTGATTTTCTTAATTTTAAATAATTAAAAAAATCCTAATTGATTAGTTCCTATTTAATTTTTCAGTGGTGATTGGCACCCCCTCAAATCACCACCACCACCCCCCTTTGACACGTGGCGGGTGGTGATTGGAGGGAAAAGAAAAAAAAAAGAGAAAAGAAGAAAAATATGACCAATCAAATCAAGAGGGGGTCCAAAGGGGGTCATAAAAAGGGGGTCCTGCACATTATTCTTAATTTTTATTTTATAAAATATAAAAAATATTAAATATAATTATCATATTTTTATTAAATAATATATTATTTTATAATTTTACATAAATAATAAGAGAACCCACCTCCTTCCTTCGCATGAATCGAACCTCCTCCTCCGATATAATTTCTGTTTTCTTTTTCATTTTCAAATATATATTATATATATAGAGAGAGAGAGAGAGAGAGAGAGAGAGAGAGATGAAAATTTTAAAGCTATAACAGCCCAGAGCCAGCCAACCCCACCCAGCAATAGCAAAGAACCTCCTCAACCAAAGTCAGGTCTGATTATAAAAGCAAAAGTCCCCTCCCTCCCTCCCGGGGCTGGTTACCCTAATCACCACCACCACCATAGTCTTAGATAGATAAGATTCTAAAATAAGAGCCCCTCCCTCTCTTCTCTAATAAGTTTTATTCTACAGATCCTCTTTCTCTTTGCATTTCAGACTTTACCATACTTGGTGCTCTCATCTCTTTTATTATTATTATTATTATATTATTATTATTATAACACAACAACGCAATTGACATCGACAAGTTGATGGTTCAATCTCGATCGTGTTGTTGTTCCTATCGGCGACTACGATGACATCGCCCCCCAACCGCAAGGAACGATTCCTCCTCCAGGACCTATACACTCTGACTCAGGCTCTCACCCAACCGGAGGCATGTAAATTATGATACCCTAATTCATATTTATAAAAAAGTTATGATTTTTTTTTTTTTTTAGAAAAATGTTTTCCTTTGTTCCTTTTGGAATTGGTTTGGTGTTTTCTTTATAATGGTTTTGATTGTGTTTCTGATTTCAAGTTGTAAATTCAATTTTTTTTTTTTGTTGGAAATTGTTGTTAGATTGACATCAATCTGTGGGAAAATTCTTAATCTTGGTTTGATTCTTGTGGCAAACTTGATAGTTTAATTGCTTTGTGGAAGCTAGGGTTTTTGGTTCATGAATAAATCACTGTCAGTCCATTTGGGGAATTAAGAGAGGATACTAATAATAATAATAATAATAATAGAAAAGACGAGAAAGCAGTCTGCTACCCTTCCTTCTTGCTTGGACAACTGAAGTTGAAAACTAGTTTGCCTAGAGGGGGCCAAACCATAGGTATACACTATCCAATTTCAAACTTAAATTTGGCAAATAGATGATCCAATTCAATTCAATATGCCAATCTAGATTTATCAATTAACTCAAAGGCATCCCACACAGATGTCAGTAAAAATAAGCGGAAAAACCTAGTGCCTTTTTCTAGTTTCTAAGGAGTTGCCCATCCTTCCAAACTTGGGGTTCTTCAAATCAACAGGTGGACTCGAGTGCGGGACACCTATGGTTGGTTTTCTTCTTCAGAGTCAAAACCAAGTGCGGGACACAACCTTCCCTATCCACATGTTAGTCCATCTGCTCGCCCACCCACTTTAGCCTTAACCTAGTGCCTTTCTATAATTTCGTACTCTATTATCAGAATCTTACGATTCGTGATTTGATTCACGATTCAATTCACAGTTTTTATAAAATTGATACGAATTTATGAGTGAATCTATTTTAGAAGTGAATTTCTAGTGAATCACACGATTTATGATCAATTCACGATTCGCCACACTTTTTACGATTCATACAATTCTTAAACTATCGTGTTTGACATTTTTTTGACTCTTTCTTTCTCTATCTTTTTATTGTAAATAATATAATATAACTTCTAATAGCGTTTAATATCAAAATAACCAATATATATATGATTTGTTATTATTTTAGTGATCGTAGAGTTTTTAATAGGATCCAATCAGATTTAGTCAGAACTAACATGTTTTTAACCTTTCTTCTCATTTTTTTTCTTTAAAAAATCATAATATATCTTCTAAATATGTTTAAGATTAAAGTAACTTACACTACGAATTATCTATTGCTATTTTATTAAATTAAATATAATTTAATATTACATGAGTGAGATCAGTTATACATTTTAAAATATTTTAGATTTTAAAATAAAAGATTCTAAATAATGCTTTCCTATTATTTGGTTATTGTTACTTGAAAAAGTATCTATGCTTGTTGTCCAAATATCAATATTATTGTCAAATTATTGTTACTTTGGAAATTAAGAGATTGTTTTTGTTTATTGTCTTTATTAAGAATGGTTGATAAGAAATATCTAAAAAAAAGAAAAGGTAAGATGGTGATCTTATATAAGAACCTTTGTTATTAAACTATATGATCATTATTCAAAATAATATTTTCATTGATTTAAATCTAAATATTTCATATTCATAAGATATATTTAACATTCAAGTGTGTAAATATAATTTTCTAAGTAATTAGAAAAAGTGACCAAATCTTTATGATTCACAATTCGATTTGATTCACGATTTGGTACGAGACCATTTCGATTCACAGTTCAAATCCCGATTTGACAACTATGGTTTCGTATAGAAAAGGCGTGACATAAAATTAAGGTGACTTTCAACTTTCAAGCAATTCCCTTTTGATTCCTAGTCTACAGAAATTTATAGGACCCCTCTTGAGCGCTATTTGAGTGGGAATTGAGCCTAGCTCTCTGAACTTCTAATAAGCACTTTGTAAATTATAGGTATGTTCATCAAAATCCACCAATTGGGCTTGCCACATCACCACTATGTGGGCATCTTCCCTAGAACTATGGTGCCATGTGTTAGTCTCGTGAGGTGACATGTGGTCCAATAGCATATTATAACAAGCTCCCCTTATAGGGCGACCCACTCTAACCAAGGCAAGTGCATGCATTGCCTTTTGCCCAAAGCTCAGTCAAGGTTACTGTAGGTTTGGAGCTCTTTCTGGGATCACTTGAGGACTTTTGGTTTGGGGCTAAAGTGGGGATTGTTAAGGTCGTTCTCCTCCACTGGCTCCACGTTGGCCAATCTTAGTCAAAGAGTGGTTCTGACCAGGATATGATGTCTTGAAGATCGTATTATACCTCTTTGTTGTGGTTGTGACAAAGGCTGTAACATATTTAACTTTGCAGCGTTGTAATAGATGCATACCTACCCCACTATAGTCCCATGATGTGACCCACAAGGTTTTCCATGGGGTTGGTGAGTTGTTCCTCCTATATTAGGAGGTTCCCACACAAATGTTGAATCAGTTGTCACCCAGCCATCTGCTCTGACTGGTTCATAAGGTCTCTCCATTGCCACACTCTCCCTCCTAAGTATGCCTCATCTCTCTCTCTTTCTCCACCTCTAGTGCTCTTCCACCATCTTAGTGCCCATCAGCTTCCCATAAGGTCCTAGGTCATGCAGGCCCAATTTGTTTTCCATTAAAAATATGTAATCACATAATACCAATGTACATGCTCAATGCAATTTACATGTTATAACTTCAGAGCAATAGTTGCACAAATTGTGTGTCCTCAAACCGCAACATCTGACACACTAACCTACCCTGATGGTCAATATAATACATATACCATAGTATCCCCCTTTAGAATATAATCCATAAAAATCACCATTTTTTGTCTGCAGAAATTGACACTCAAAAATTATGTTTAACGGAGGGAGGAAAAAGAAGGGAAGATGTTGTTGTCCTTTCTTCTTGTTTGCAAAAGATTGAGGACACAAAAGAAGAAAAGGAAAGAAGTTTTGTTATGTGATTGAGAGGGGTAAAATGGAAACCACTTGTCTTGAAAATTAGGGGAAAACAGGTACTAACCTACCCCCCCCCCCCCCCCCCCCTCTCTCTCTCTCCAAATATCTCTAGTTTTAAGGAGATTAAAAAAAGTGGCTTTTAAGGGCTTTTGGTTTCCCTCAGTTTATCTCCTTTTTTGTTCTCTTAAGATATCTGAATGAGTAATTGGGTAGGAGAAAGATAGATGGATAGAGAGAGAAATAGGATTTCCCCTTTTTGGGTTCTGTTGCACTTGGTGATGCTTGCATTGCTTTAGATGATCTGATGCTTTACGTTGCATGATTTAAATTATTTTTTTGAAGTGGATGATGTTAGCTTTCGGCTTATGTTTTCTGGGCATGGTAATTGATGTTGTTTCTATGTGCTTTTTAGATCACCCCAGTCTTGAGAGGGAGCTGTCAGATGCAAGGGCCAGTAGATGAGACAGATTGTGACATTCAGTTGAATACGGTGAGCTAATAGGATAATTAATTACGTGTAGTTTTTCTTATCCTTTCCTTTGTTCTATATGTAAAGGTTCATGTGGGCACCTTGCTTTGCTATAAATTATGTGCCAGTATTAGGATGGTATCAATGAATTCTATGATAGATTTTCTAGCTTTGTAGATTATGATCTCTTCCTCTAATCTTTAGGGTGCTGATTCTGGTGGATTGTTATTCAATGGGTGTGTTACACCAATTAAGCTTGTCATGTTTTGTTTTGTGCTAATAATGTGTCTGTGTAGTTGTGTGTTCGATAGTTTGTTCCAAATTGTTTCATCTTGATTATCCTTTTCTGAACGTAAAAACCCATGGACTGATTGTATTTTTGTTATTGGGATGCGTAACAATCTACTAGACATTTTTAATGATTGCACCTGTTTTCTAATTAGAAAGATAGTTCCAATTGTGCATCAGCATCGAATACCCCTATTGTGAGGAATCAATTTTCTATACTGTAGCCATCTGTACAGTGTTAAGATTGTTCGACTATAGTACTTGATGTTCTATCAAGTCTGTTGATAATTGATAATTGGCTAACACTAAAAATGGAAAATCCATTTCTGAATTTCAAGGTGAAGATATATTGAACAAACACAATGGGTTGTAGTTTTAATTATACAAAATTTTCTTTAGATTCTTAATATTAACTCCAGTACTAATTTAACAATGATTTTTTATCATTACTAAAATTTTAGTTCTATTTAACTGCTCCTAATGTCTGTCTCTAATTCATTTCACTTCATAAACTATATATAGCAGCAGTAGTGGGTCTTTCTTTGTTTTCTTTTTTGGACAAGTAAAGTCTATTAACAAATCACCAAGGGGGTTTACCCATTTACCACTATAGAGCAAAACAACAAAAAGATCTCTTATTTAATATCACCTCCCTCCAAAGTGTCTGCAAAATTCATAAATTGATTGACTCCACAATTCCCCGAAACCAGCTATACAAGAGGCAAAAATTTACTCTCTAATTGAAGAGAGAAGTTGTTCCCCCTAACAAAGGTTGTCGATTACACTTACCCCACATAAGCCACATCAAACATAAGCAAGGTGCCAATAGCCAAGCCCTTTTCCTCTGCTTGTCCACTCTTCCCTCCTTTCAACAAAGAAATAGGCCCAGCACACTCCTCTGAAAAACCCAAATATACCTAGGATCATCCCCCAAAGTTTCTTTGCCAAGCAATTAAAGCAGTAGTGGGTCTCATATCGGATGAAGTGTATTTGAATATTTGGAATTTGGTTATAATTTTGAATTTGAGCTAGCAAGCTTTAGATAGCTATATATTTGGACATTTTGACCCTGTTTGTTTTAGGCTGATAAAGAATATAAAATGTAACACTCAATTTACACATCAGCTCAAAATACAATAAATTGTTTGTAAACTCAATCAAGATAACTAGATTAAAACCCCTTTTAAACCGAAATAATGAATCCTTTTGGAATTTTTACAAAGTTAACCATTAAATTTTCCATTAAAAAAGTATCTTGACATCTAAGGAACAGGTGGAAAACATCTGAAGGCAAAAATTACGCCCTAATTTGAATCTGTGACATTCAGTTTTCCTTAGCTTTAATGAAATCTGTATATGTACTTCTTTATCTGAAGAATGCATTAAGTAGCATCTGTGACTGTATTAATTATTGTTTTTTGCTTGCTTATTTTCTTGTATTTTAAATTCTTATAATTGTTTTTCCTTTTGTGTCATTAAAATGTCACAAATCAGGGTTCGCTGGTGCTTTTGGTATGAAGAATTCGTGATTATGTAACACCTTGTTCTTTTCATTGTTTCTTGTCTTTACTGAATATTTGCCGTTGCTATTAGGTATTTTCTCATGATGAAAATGAATTGGGTAGGCACTCCAACAGTAGGAAAGTTCTCATGAGAGCAGAGTCTGGGACATGCAACGTGTGTTCTGCTCCTTGCTCATCTTGTTTACATATTAACCGAGCTCTCATGGGATTGAAGGCTCATGAATTTTCTGATGAAACTTGCCAAGGAAATGCTGGCAGTCAGTATTCTGTTAATGATGTTGTACCTGTGAAGAATAATGCATGCGACGGTGGGCAGCATACTGCCAGTGAAACAAGTAATGTACTTGGTGACGATTGTTTCTCTGAAAATGCAGAAAGTAAAGCTAGCTTGAGGACTTGTGATGTATCTGGGGCATCTGAAGATGTTGAGGCACATCTAAATTTGTCATCTGGTGGAACTGTTGCAGATGATCAGCTCCCTTTAAAACCACAATGCATTTCTGATCAGAGAGCCCACAAAAACAAGTTTGAGGATCGAAAAGGTCTAGAAAGCCATGAAGATAGCATTTCTTGTGTTAGCGGAAGTAGTGACACAAACAAATTGACCAAATACAATAATGGAACACATGGTTTTGCTTCAATTGAGTTATCTTCCCACAAGAGAGACTTTGTAGAGATTCCTTCCTCAAAAGACAGAAGGGATGGTGCTAGCTCACCGAAGCTACTTAGTACTTGCTCCCATCCTTTCAGTGGCAAATCTATTTCGTGCAAACTGAATGTGAATGACTTGGAACAGGATTTAGGTTCTCATCTTCCTGTAGAACTGCCTGAATGCTCAAAGGAACATTTGAATTCATCATTGACAAAAGAGACAGCATCTGATATGTTTTGTGGGCAGAGATCCGCTTCATATACATGTGGAGGAACAGATGATGGTAGTCTCATTGGAGGCAATTCTGTGGCCTCAGACAAAGTTTGTCTGAACTTGGAAGCAGAAACAGACATATACACTGGTAGCAGTAAGCTGCCTAATGAAGCTGTGAATTCTTCAGAGAAAATTGAAGAAATTGAGAAGGTGAAGGAACCTTGTGGATTACCTGATGTGCAGGAAACTTCCTTGCAATCCCATTCTGTGGATGATAGTGATGATTTTGATATTTTGGAGCATGATGTAAGTATTCACTCTTTTGTTGTTTTTCTTGGTTGAACGTCTTATTTTTCTTTATGCAATTGGTTTTCTTTAATTTTAACTTTCTATTTTGTTTTCAGTTATTTTGCCTTTTGAGACCTGGATCTCCTCAAGTTTATACTGTTTTTGTTCTTGATGGAACATTTTTTATATTTGGGCATGATTACATTTATTTTCAATTAATAAAATATGTTCATTTCAATTAACTATTATGTATACTACACTTTTACAAGTTGGGATTTCAAGCTTCGTTGTTTTAGTTGTTGATGATGACCTATCCTTTTAAAAGTTCCTATGGCAAGGTATATTTGGGTATTCAAAAGATTGCATGTTGTGTTTCCTAGAATCGGGTAACTTGTATGACTTGGGACCACCTGGCTTTGTCATTATTTTTTTGATCTAATTATACTAGCTATTTACAATCCAAGACCATCTCCTAATGGTTCATGTTCCATGCACTTTTCAGGCACCACATCAGTGTTTTGTTTCTGTAGTTACAATTTTAGGATATAATTGCTTGCTGAATTCTTGCTATTGTATGGAAACAGGTAAAAGTTTGCGATATTTGTGGCGATGCAGGTCGGGAGGATTTACTTGCCATATGTAGTAGGTGCAGTGATGGTGCAGAGCACACGTAAGTCTATTTTAATATTTTCTGTGGCAGTTTTTTAAGCTATCTATTTTATGTAAATTTAAATTTAAATTTATGTGTTTTAGATAGTTTAACATTTTTATTGCTGTCACACAGCTATTGCATGCAGGAAATGATGGACAAAGTTCCAGCAGGTGATTGGATGTGTGAAGAATGCAAGTTCGATGATGAAATCAAAAACCTGAAGGAAGATAAAATTGTTACAGTAGATGGGAATGACAAAAATCAATCTTCTGGACTAGCAAGTGCCCTGGATACCAATCTCTGTGTGAAGTCAGATAAAAAAGATTCAGATGTTGAGGGCAATAAAACGAATAAAGATATTCTGAGTACAAAAACCTCTGGTAAAAGACATGCAGAGAACATTGAAGCTGCTTCAGCAGCAAAAAAACAGGCCCTTGAGCCAACTGTTGGATCACCAAATACATCCAGTCCCAGCAGAGTAGCAGCACTTTCTCATGATTCATCATTCAGAAACCTCAATAAGGGGAAAGTGAAGCCAGCACATCATTTAACTTCTGGATCTTGCTCGATTAAGGATATTTCTGAAGCTGCATTCTCTTCTACTGGGCCGCGACTGCAGACACCTCGAGGTAATGTTTTTCATAACTTAAAGTTTTTTTTTACTAACTATTTCCCCCCCTATATTTGGATAGGGTCCCCGATGGGTTCAAGTCACTAAAATAGGCTATTTAGAAATGGGGTAAGGCTGTGTACATTTTGCTCTCCCTAGACCTTGTCACTAGGTTGCCCTTTCCTATACTTGGATGGATGCTTTAGGTTGCTTACTGTGATATCTATTTTAAGCTCAATCGATGGTTTTCTCTTAAGCAATAATCCATATTTCTTTTACAGGTTCTTTATTAAAGTCTAATTCATTCCATTCTGCAAATGCAAAACCAAAAGTTGAACTTGTAGATGAAGTTTTTTCTCAAAAGAAGAAATCAGCTAGAGAACCTGTTTCCCTTGATATGAAGGAAGGTGCTGTCAGATTGATAGGCAAATCAATGTCGTTTAAATCTGTGAACCCAGGCCGTCTAAATCTTTCAGAATCAAAAGTTAAGATGTTATCCCCTAAATTTTCTCATGGCCAGGATCTAAAAGGATTAAAACAAGCAAAAGAGTGGAATTTACTTGAAAGGAAGAATTCATTTAAATCAGAACGCCCATTAGTGAGTTCAGCCATGTGCAACACTAATGTCTCTATGTTGCAAGGTGATCAAAAACTAGCATCTTATGGTGGAAGTTGCTTGCTAAGCAACAACCGTGAACTGAAGGGTGTGCAATCTGACTGTAAATTAAGTACGTTATCAAAATCAACCAGTCATGTAGCTCGTAGAGGTTCAGAAATGCCAGTTTCTTTAGGTATTATATTATCTATATTTGTGGGACTACACTTGTTATATATTTTTGTCTCTAGAGCTCTTTTAACTTATATGTTGTTTGCATAGTTAAGTTTCTGCTGCTGTCCATCTGGATCAGGTGAAATTAAGCAGCAGTCACACTTGCCCCGTGTAGTTGAAGCTTCATTGACCAATGGGATTTGCAGTTCTGCAGAACAAAAGGCAAACCAGACCAGCCTTATGGATAATCCCTCATCAAGTACTTCTACAGCAGAGAGACCGTCTTGTAATGTTAACAAAGATCTTCCAGATCTATTACCTCGGCCCCGGGAATCAACAAATCTTGGCGAGAGAATTAGGGAGAGTTCTGTTAATCGCTCAAGGCCAAGTATTACAACTGGTGGAAAAAGTGTTCCCTGTCAAAAATGTAAAGAAATTGGGCATTCTGCCCAATTCTGCACTGTTGACAGTCCTCAGTCACTTGCTGTTGATGCATCAGCTGCAAGTTCAAGAGAGGTGATGAATAAAGGTAATAAATTGAAAGCTGCAATCGAGGCTGCTATGCTTAAAAAGCCTGGAATATATAGAAAGAATAAGATGCCTGACCAATCTGATGGGTTGTCCATGTCAAGCGCGAACTTAGGTTGTCAAATAGGTTCTCAAGGTCAATTTTCAACTTCAATTAACACAAGTAACATGTTTTCTGCCAATGAGGTACATGATGGGCAAGCAGTACTGCGGATTTCTACTGCCGACTCTTGTAGACAGACAACTGTGAACAACATGAATCAATTATCTGCTCTTCCTTCTGGAGTTGCTATTTTGAAAACTGGAGCCATTAGTCCTGTTGTCCCGTCTAATGGAAAGCCTTTTAGAAGAGACTTGCCTAGTCATGCTTTGGCATCAGTGTCTGTTCTTTTGAAGATGTCAGCCGTTCCAGAGCATGAATATATTTGGCAGTATGGCCCTCTTCCTCTTTTTTTTCCTTCGTTTTTTTGACTTGATTTCTTTTCTTAATTGAAAAACTGAAAGCATTGCTTTTTTTCCTTGGATTTATTTTTCGTTGGACATGTATGTGAGAGTATTCTGCTTCTTGAAAATGGCTTTTCTTGGGCTTATGTTGTTTGTGCGCAGAGGGGGTTTTGAGGTCCACAAAAGAGGGAAACTCCCAGAGTTACATGATGGAATTCAAGCACATTTATCAGCCTGTGCATCACCAAAAGTATTTGACATGTTGAACAAGTTTCCTTCAAAAATTCTTTTGAATGAAGTACCTCGCTTTAGTATGTGGCCAGTACAGTTTCAGGAGACTGGTGTTAAAGAAGATAACATCGCACTCTATTTTTTTGCTAAGGATCTTGAGAGGTAACATTTGTTCTCTCTTTTGGTCAATTAAAATTGTGCTCTCTAATTTGTATTTTTTTTCTCCTTTTTATTTTAATTTATTGTAATCTATCTCTCTATGTTGCTTGTGTGGCACAGCTACGAGAAAAGCTACAAGAGTTTGCTGGAGACAATGATGAAAAATGATCTTGCTCTTAAGGGAAACTTTGATGGTGTTGAACTCTTGATATTCCCATCCAACCATCTTCCTGAGAAATCCCAGCGTAAGATATTAATCTTCTCATATATGCACTAACTTTAGACATGTTTTAGAAATGGATTTAAGGCCATAGTGGCTCATTCCTAGGGGCTCATGTCAAGGTGAGTCTCCTGGAAGACTACCTGTGAGGATTGTTCTTTTAAGAATTGCAGTTTAAAGTGTAACAGGCCAACAGCTACTAAGGAACATCTTCATGCATTGAGGGCTTGCCTTTTCTTTAGGTGTGCCTTGCACACAGAACTAAGAAATGGACTGCTAAAACCATACCTCACCACTCTGGGGCTAGCTACCTGAATCCATTTACTCCGATGTCCTTTCTAAGACAGTAATCTTGTTTTAGCCACTACTTACTGTGTTTTAGATACTTGATGACTAGAAATCTTCTATTTATTTATAAGTTTTCTTTTCTGGTGACTGTGTAGCTTCGAAGTTACTAAAAGCTGATGGCAGCAAAATTGCCGTCATATTTACAATGGTACTGGAAGGTTGACTAAACAAACACTCATTGAAAAGTTTTCTTCATGATGGCTTGTTTGAAAATTTGTTGGCCTTTCTTATGCTTCTGAATTTTATGTATGGAAATAATTTCAAAAAATCATTTCACTTGTGCGTCTTGTTCTGCAGTTGCAACTTGCCCCAAGGAAAAATGGGAAGGCTTTGCCCCTATGTTTCTTTTAAAGCCATGCTTTTAACTGTACGATTTTGATGATATATGGGGTATTTCACTTAAAATTCTGGAACGTTCTAAGTTTTGTTATCCACCATTGACAGGTTGGAATATGTTGTACTTCCTTTGGGGTGTGTTCAGAGGAAAGAAAGTAAATTACTTGCAAAATGTGTCTGGTTCTCCAAAGAAGTATTTTATTCACACAGATATCCCCACCGCAATCATGTCTCCTCCTGAGAACACAGGTTTACTTGGGCCTATAGATGGGGATTTACCTATGTTTTCCAAAGCTTGCAATGTGGCTCTATCATCCAAGTGTCCTGCCTTGATGGAATCACCCTGTTTATCTTCTGACACAATAAATGGGAATTGTGATACTGAAGCATCTTCTCTTGACCCAAAGGGTCAATGCCTTCAAGAAAATGTGGGGTGGCAAGACTGTAGGATAAAAACAACCAGTTCACTGTTATTCCAAGAAACAAGATGCACTAGTACTCCACTGGTAATGTAATTTTCCTCTCATATGGCTTGTCACTACCAAACATTTCCTCTCTCTATTGCTCTCTCTGGATGTTTCTACTATCTATTGCTTGATTCCATTTTAGAACAGTGTACAGTGTGACATACTTGTTTGTGACTACTTAACAGCCCTATGGTTTTTCCTCTCAATTACTCCATATTCTTTGTTGTGCTATTTACAATGCATTACATTTGAGTATAGAGTTGAGTTCTAGCCATGTTTGACGGGGCTTATATTGAGTTTGCTGATGTGAAATAATTGAATTTAGTCATGTAAAGCATGTGAAACAAATTGAGAAATTCATGTAGAGCGGTCTTGGTCTTGCATGATTATGCATTGGTTTATTAGGGTCTTAGTTTTAACACTTCATGTGAGACTGAGTATGGGCTCAATGTTATTTTTGTAGGTAAGTTGTTACATATTCTTGTGTTAGCAGAAGTCTGAATTGTAGTCCTTTCCCATTTTGGTGACATTCTTGTCGCATTTAAATCTTAAAATATTGACTATTTTTCAATCATGATTTCAATGAATGGGGAGGCATTATATTTTCTGGTTTTCAAAAATAATATTATTAATGTTCATATATTCTCCCTGTAGGAAACAATTGTTGACCCCGAATGCAAACTGGATGTAAAACTTCAACCATCTGTTCAAACTGCTAGAAACACAAGTGATTCCAAGAAAAGCAAGAAGATGCCAATGTATCCGGATAATCCCCTTGACATACAACAGATTTCGACTCGTTCTTTTGAGATAGCAGCTAGAGTGGACAGTAGTGAAGATCAGGTGATGTTTGAGAGTACTTTGAAGGAAGAAGAGGGATCTTTGGACACAAAAGCTGTACTGGAGAGAGACATGGTGATGAGAGATCAAACCATGAAGGGGCTCAACAATCGGCAGTTCAATTGTGGGAAACGTCTGCATGAAGATCCTACGTGGACAGTCTCACAAGCTTCTGCTGGCATAAGTCAAAAGTCTTGGAGTGATGCAAATAGTGTGTTGCTTGATGGACAACGTGCAAGTAAAAAACAGAAAACTGGTTTATCTGGATTATTGGATGTGCCTAATAGTTCTAGGAATACAAGTCCTTCAAGAGGGAGTTCTGTGTCTGGGATATATGATATGGGTACCAGTGCTTTAATGAAGGAGATAGGTGAAAAAGCTTGCAATGAAAAAGAAATCCTTAAGAACAAAGGAATTTCCGAAAGGTACTTCTTTCCTGTAGATGAACTTCCTGTAAAAGACTTGAGGTCAGGTGAAAACTCGGTCCCCTGGAAAGTGTTGTCATCAGAAGATGATGTTCGGCTTCCTGATGTGACTCCAAGTCTCGAGCTTGCTTTAGGTGCAGAAATGAAACCGTCGAAACCGGGGATCCTGCCTTTTTTAATGGGGAAAGTGGACCTGAACGCTAGCCAGGACCAGCCTCGTGAGAATGCAGCAACCAAGGAAGAGGAGGGGGAGGAGGAGGATGTCTCTGCTTGTCTATCACTATCTCTTTCGTTTCCCTTCCCAGATAATGAGCAAACTGCAAAACCTGTGTTGAAAGTGGCGCAGCATCAGCAGCAGCAGCAGCAGCAGCAGCTGCTGCCTGATAGGCGATATGTCAACAGTTCTCTGCGCTTCTTTGACAGCTTCCCAGACAATAAGTAAGACATGAATAAGGTTGTGATGCCATTACCAACGCTGTATATGATAGAGAGATTCCCGTGGCTGTGGGTGGTTGTAATGATGATCTTCCATGGGTTTTAGTTGGAGAGATTCCAAGACTTGTGTTTATATAGAGGCCAGGCCATACAGGATTTGTAATTTTTCCATCTTTTGTTCATCATCTTCTTGCCTTTGGTTTTTGTGCTCCATACTAGTAGTGATAATAGCAGTAGTTACAGCTGTTTGTACATATATAATATACAAGAGAATCAAAATCTGGAACAATTGCAGATGCCATGAGGGATTTCCAGACCAATGTGGTGGTCATTAGGATTTCACATTCACCTTCCCTTTTTTTAAAAAAAAAATCTTTTTTATGTTTTTATTTTTGTTCTTACTATTACTTTTTCATTTGGAGCGTTTGGTGACTAGTAGCATGTGTGGGATAATAAAAGGGGTAAACTACCAATAGGTCCTACTTTTGAGATTTATTACCCATTAAGTCCTATTGATAAATTTATTAAGTGATAAAGATAAATTTATCAGTTTTTTATTTTTATGAATAAATTTATTGTGATAAATTTATCAGTCTCTTTGTTTTTATGAATAAATTTATAGTGATAAATTTATCAATTTCTTATTTTTATAGTGTTAAATTTATTAGTTAGGACCTGTAGGTAAATAAGTCTAGTTAATAGGACTAATTGGTATTTCTCTTTTATAATTTGACATTGTGGAAGCCAAGACGCATTGCATTTGCATTTTGTAGCCATTGAAGATGGGGGGAGGATTTTTTCCTTGATTGATGAGGAGGCTGTGTTATCCTGGCTATATATATAAAAAAAAATTAGTGGTTAGCAAATGCGATGTGTATGTAATTTAAATTAAAAAAAATAAAAAAAATTCACTACACCTCGTGTACTATTCAAGTGGTAAAGAGTGTGTTAATCGATGTAAGGTCTTATTTCAAATTCCCTTCACTTTTCAATCTTTTGTTTTTGTTTTTTTTGTTTCTTTGGTTTTTTTTTTAATAGATAAATGAGAAACTTCGTATAAGGAGAAGCAAACATTTTAAGACACCAATTGAAGTCTTTGCATACAATAGTATAGAAGTATATATGTAGATAGTATAGATATATATAGGGCATAATAATATAATAGCAGCTAAAGAAGTGGGCATCATCGTAGTGAAGTCATTTTTTAGTGGGATCTGCTTTGGGTCAGGCACCAACACGAGCATCAAAAAAGAAAAGAACATAGCAAGTCTAAAATTTGGTTAACAAGTTCTTTTACTTTTTAAGGCTCGTAATTTTACTTTTAATAGAAAGTTTAAAGTAATAAAGTACTTATTAATCATCTGATTCAAATGTTTGATTGTTTTGTCGAATATAATTTTAGACAACTTGGATGATTGTAACTGAAAGTTCCAAGGGTTAATTTTCTCATATGTTATTGATCTTGTAATGTAGGTGATACTTTTTTGCACTATTGACCTTATACTGTGTTGGTTGGAGATTTGGAAGGGGTTTGGAAAGATAAATGGAAAAGGTAGGTAAAATGTAAATAAAATATGTCTATATTTCACCTGGTTTCACACACCTTTTCCCTTTCCCTTTCCAAATTTCTCTCCAAATCCCCTAATCAAACACAGTATTAATGTTTGAGATTGGAAATCTTTGTTGTGGCCATAAATAAATAAAAAAAAAAAAAAAACAGAAAAAGAATAAGAACACTGACACCATTATTGTCTAAAAACAAATAATTGCAAGGATAAGAATAACAACAAAACCAAAGCCATAAATTTTGCCCCCCAAAAAAGATTCGGCATTGTGGTTTTATTTATTGTTGATGTTCATGTTATGATTTTTTTAATTTTTTTTTCAAAGAGAATTGGAGCCAATCTTTGGCAGTTGGCGGAGTAAGACGGATCATACAAGCCATCTAAAACAAAAACAAATGGGAGAGAGAGAAGAGAGAGAGAGAGAGAGAGAGAGATGTCCAACTTCACAGTTGTACTTGAACAGCATTATTAGCAGTGTTTGGTGTATTTTTTTTGAGAAAATTGGTTATAAATTTAATCTAAGGAAGCTATAAGACATTAGATTCAATAAATATTGTTTTGTTGGTGAGAGAATAGTTTGGTGAGAATATTTCATTACTTTTGGAGGACATTTTGTTTTTAATTTTACCTCTTAATTTTTTTATTGACTTTTCATTGACTATCTGTTCGAATTTATATCTATATATTCAAAAAACAAAAAATTATCCATTCAAATTTTTTCTATTTGTTCAATTTTTTTTTGTCTATCTGTTGAAATTCTTGTCCTATTTTTTCCTATCCGTTGAAATTTCTATCTGTGTAAAATTCTTGTCCTATCTTTTATTATTTGTTAAAATTTTGTTCTAATATTTTTATCTATTGAAATTCAAACTTATTTTTCTTTATTTGTTGAATTTCGTAAGCTTATTTGTTTCTATCTATTTATTTTTTTATCTGTGAAAAGTCATTTGATATTTTTTTATTTGTTGAAATTTAAATCTTTGTGATTGAAATACACTAAACCTCAATTTGTTCAAATTTTGAACATATGTGTGCTATCTGCAATTTGTTTCATCATCATCATTAACAAGAACTAGCAAAAAAAAGAAAAAAAAAAGGTAATCTGTTAAGAGGAGATTTGGATCTAGCAACAAAAAAAAAAAGAAAAAAAAAAAGAGAGTAATCTGTTGAGAGAAATTTGTTGGAATCATCATGGCCAACAAGCATCTCATGTCCCTCAATGGTTATGCTTTCTGCTTTGGTCGATATCTCTCTATCTCTCTATCACTCTCTCTCCATCCCTTTCTTCTTATTTGGATTTGAGGAAAAAAAAAAAAAAAAAAACCTCTCATCTCTTTTTTCTTGAACCAAACATATAGATCCATCACCATCTCACCCCCTTACTGAAACCTACTCTCTCTTCGAGTACATCCCCTTCATTTTATTGGTTTTCTGGCGAAGGTCTCTAAGGTTTAGAGAGAAATGGTGAGAAACAAGAGGGGAGAGAAAGAGACGACAGCGGTGGCAGAGGAGGGAGAGGACAATGCCAGGGGCTAAAGAAGGTGGATGAGGTAGATTGGTGGAGATGGAGCCTTCATGGAAGGGTAGAAGATTCATTGTCGATTGAAGCATCTAAGATCGAGAGGACGACGAAAGCCGGTGTATCACGACCTAAACCCGCTCTTATAGGTTTAGCATCATGACCAGTCAGTAATCTGAGATTACCAAAGGCTTGTTTAACAGGAATACAATAATAAGGGCTACAGAAGCCAATAATTAATAAAATATAACGTCCAATAAGCTGTGCAGACTTAAATGGAATAAAAAAAACCAGTATATAAACATATATACATAAGTCCATGTCAAGCTTAGGATCAAATCCCATTAACAAAATAAAACCAGTCATAACAAAAGTCTTAAGACTAAACTTTATACTTGATTACAATTTCAAAAGGGTGAACTCTGAATCACCCAAAAAGCCTTGACGCTTGACAGTTTGGAACCTCACGGTGAGGCACGGTATTTGGCTTGACAAAACAGAGTTTAGGTTGCCACTAAGTCCGCTTTTGCACTTGATCACCTACATACATATATAAAACAATGAGGTAGAGCCTAGTGAATAATGTCAGCGTAAAGAGGTTAAATGAATGAAATCCATAACTTATAAAATCAAAATAATGTTTTTAACACGATCAACGTATTTTCCGGATACTTGTAATTAGAAATAAAGTTCCTCAAACCTTTAACCCTTTCATAGTTTAAGACATAGCGTAAGCTTTATTAAACCTTTGACAAAATTCTATACAAAACGTTTGTGTCGAAACGAAGCATTTATCATGTATACACATTTCGAATTCATAAAGTTCATCAACCGTTCCGAGTTACTTACATTTTCGGGTACAATAATACTAAACAAAACATTAGCAAAACGACTACAAAGGACCGAGGACATAAGCATAACGACCACTACGGATCGACGTATACATAACGATCGTAGCGGATCGATAAAGACATAATGACCACAATTGATCGACTTAGACATAACAACCACAACGGGTCAATATATACATAACGACCACAATGGATCAACTTAAACATAACGGAGATTTCTGTGAATCAAAGCACGTGTTCATGGATGTCCCATTCGATGATCAAAAAGGGATCTCATTCATTCTCATCAAACTGAAGTTTTCAAAAACCTATCATATCATAATCATTTCGAAATTCCATAGCATAACTTAACGTTGCAGAAAATACTTATCACATTGGACATTTTGTAAACAAAACATAGATTTCATAAAACATCGTATAGCATAGCCATTTCAAAATGATTTCTACAAAAATATCTTTAAAAAGACATTACTCACTGTGCTTAGTCGAACGATATTCCTCGTGTAAGTGTCCTACACAACACATTCAAGCACAATGTCTTTAAATACATTTTACTCATTCAGTCGGTTCTTTCGTTACCTAATTGTTCAGTTATTCTTATCTGTTCTTTAATTTCTTTCGTGTTCATGATATGCAGATGAACTTGAAATACACATGAAAACCATGCCAATGGAGGTTCAGAAGTCAGAAATAAAACGGAGAGAAAACAAAATCGATACTGCCCTGCAGATCGCACGTGCGGTAGCCCTGGTCGCTTATGCGGTGGATCTGGTCGCTCGTGCGAAGCCGAAGCAGAATGCAAAGTGAGGCAGGGGAAGGCTGGCCGCACGTGTGGGGCCTCAGACCGCACGTGCAGCTTGGGTTCAGTACAATCCGAAAATCTACTTCAAATTTGAAGCTCCAAATTTGAAGCTCAACCTTTGCACTCTTAACTTCAATTTTATGCAATTCAAAGCCCAAAACTCATATTGAATGAATAATTTCTAACTTCAAACTAAAACCATGACTTCAAAACAAAACCCAATTTTCCATTTAAAAGATCAAACTCAAGAATTGAAGTATAAAATCATCATTCATGCATACTTGAGTTCCTTTTCTCAAAATCCATGAAGGTGTCCCCCTCAAGTCCCACAAAGCAAGCAAGAAACAAGTGTTTGAACATGAATAATGCCACACAAGTCTCAATCTTGAGTTAATTTCTTCAAGTCTTCCATATCAAGACATGTAAGTTCTAAACTTTCCAATACATCAATAATGCTCCTAATTAACCATGAATTCATCTTAAGTAAACTTAGATCTTAGAAGATGATGAGTGTAGAAGTTTCAATTTCAACAAAATTGAGTGAAAAACTTACCTTAAGTTGATAATTTGTGAAGATCAAGCCTAACTTCAATGTTTCCCTTAAGCTTCTCTTCTTTCCCTCTTTGAAGCTCTAGAATTCTCTACACAAAGCACTAACTCTCTATTGTTCTCTCTCACAAGTATTTATCTCCAACAAACCCACTTAATCTCTTTTTTTTTTTAATTTAATTATTGAGTAGGTCCAAAGAGTGTAATTAATTTACTAATTCTTTCTAAATTCTAGTTTGATGTAAGTTTAGCCTAATTAATTATATTGACTTTAAGTAAATTTAGTTTCACTTAATTAACTCAATTCTCATAATTTATCTCATACTCTAGCTTAAGTTAGACTAAATTTAATCATACCACATTGAATCAGGCTCTAATCACCCATTCCAAATATTTAAGTCTAACCTTATAGTTTACTAATTTAGACAAATTCAAATTCAAATTCTATACACATTTGTTCACAATGTCACAATTCAAATAACGCATGGTACATAATTAACATATAAGCACATAATCAAGACCAATTATATAATTAGCTTAATTAATCAAGAAGGTGGTTGTTACACGGCGACTCGGATGACGATCTAAAGAAGACAGCAAAGACAATGGTGCGGATGTTGAAAAAGATGGATTGGTGGGTGACGACGGAGGTGTTGTAGAGGTCGCTGGTGCAGATGAAGGTCTGGATGTGGCGGATGAGCAGTGGCTTGGCATCGAAGATGAAGACGCAATAGAGGAGAGAGAGAGAGAGAGAGAGAGAGAGAGAGAGAGAGATTTGACGGAAGAAGATAGAGATAGAGATAGAGATAGAGATAGAGATATGAGAGAGTGAGATAAAATCAACGCATGGAAGGAACAAAAGATATGGAGTGGTAGTTTGGTCATTTTAGAAAGCTCAATCGTATAAACATTATTGTTTAAGGCGTGGATCTTTGAAAAAAAAGAAATTTAATTTTGGACTTTTGATCTAAGTGTTCTATTTTTTTTTATTTTAAAAAGAAAGTAATAGTTAAAATTAAAATTTCAAAATATTATTTTTTCAATTTTCAAATAATTACTTTTATTTTAATTATTTGTACATCAAAAATTATAAATTCAGATTGTATTAAACAATTTAACATAATTTCTTAAAATAAATAAATAAATAAATAAAACAATATATGAACAGTTATAAATAAATAAATAAAACAATATATTAACAGTTTCAATAGACTGATATGATTATTTGCCATCACCCAAAAATCTCATTTACCACTCTCTCTCTCTCTCTCCCGGACTGGTATTGGATTTGCTTCTCATACCCATGGCGACAATCAGCATCGCTTCTGTTTCGATCCCAGGTAATTTCTTCAAATCTTGATTCGGAAATTTTTCGACAGTGCTGCAGCGTCTTTGTTGATTTCTATGTTCTTCATGTATTTATTAGTAAAATAATAATAATAATAATAATAATAATAATAATAATAATTCCAAAATGAACCATGTTCTTCTTTTTTTCTCTTTTAATATAACACCTAGTAATCATCCTATGTGATTGCTTTAGTGTTTTCTCTATGTTTCAAACAGCGATTTCTAGAGATCGATTCCTTGGAGATTCTCTATTCTTCATCTGTGGAGAGTTGATCATACATGTAAAATCGTTGCATTGATTCTCTGTATTTTTTTGTTTTTGTCTTTTCTTGTTATTCCCTAAAAAAGTGTATCACGAAATATCTCGAAGCTGTCGCCGGACGACCAGAAAAGCGTAGGATTGACCGGTCGGTCGACTGGAAAAGGCTTCAAGATAATTGTCGCTAACAAAATTTCTTGGTCCGTAGCATTGCTGTTTATTATTCAACATGGCAGGATGGATGCGTGGTAAAATAAAGAAAGTAAATTAGGAGTGAATGATTTCGTGAGATGGAACAAGTATGGCATATGTATTGTACTAAAAAAAAAACCAACAATGATTGAGACCCTTTTTTGGGGACTCCCACAGTCCTGAGTAGATCCCACACATACATCCATGGTTGAGATCCAAAGGAGTTGTGGGGTCTTAAAAAAAGGGTCCAAGCATTTTTCAAAAAAAAAAAAAAATTGGTAGCAGCATATGCATAGAAGATAAAATGAGAAGAAAATGGACTGGGATGGTTTGTTCATATGCGAGGAATACCAATAGCTTTCACTAGTAATGAAGAGTAACATTGTCTACATTGAGAGTAATTCTAGGGCAAAGGAAAGTTAAACCTCTCATATGCTAAGCCCCAAAACTTATACATAAGTAGTCTACTTGTGAACTAGATTATTCTCGATACTTTAAGAAAATTTTCTTACGAGACATTCTTTATGTTTTCTTTCATTTGAGGTGTAGATGAGTGTTTATAATGGTTAATTGTTCTGATTCTGGTGTAGGTGGATCCCATCTCAAATCACATGAACTTTGGTCCACAAAGTGCAATTCACTTGGTAATACATCAAGATTGACATATAAAAGGAAATCCAATCAACTACAAACCAACCGCAACCTGTCTGTCCGTGTGGAGTACAAGTATGAAATTTTGTCTTCAATTTATGTGCAAGTCCTTTTAACTTTAGTAAGAGAAATATGATTTGTATGAGTTGGAAGACTATTTTGATGATGCTGTTTACCTTTCTAAAGGAGACTTATAGATTATGTAAAAACTTATCTCGTCATGCATTGGTATTTAGTGTTGTAAGATTGTTTTACCCTCATTTTATTGTGGAATTTTCATTAGTTTATGGGGAGTAGGTATGTTCATGGAAATATGTTTATGAGTATTGTGCTTATAAGGATTGTGTGCATTATATTACACATCACAAAAAAGACACACACACACACACACACACACACACACACAAAAGGTGTGTTGTACATTGCTAAATTAACTATTAGTTACATTTTCTTATGCGAGGCATGGTACTTACATCATATGCCATTGCAGCATTCATTAGGTTATGCTTTGTGCTCCCCACACCCTACTGCTTTGTTTATCTGCCCTATTGAATTGTCTATTCCAGTAGTGGTTTAGTTGGACTGCCTTGTAAGTTTAGAGAAGAGAAAGTGTAAGTTTAGAGAAGAGAAAGAGATAGGGAATGAGTGAGACCTCATTCCCTTTTATATTAAGAATAAAGCATAATCACATGAGTGCTATAAGGCATCAATTACGGGCCAGCTCATTACAGCCCATTACATCAATCAAGGAATAAAAACAAATCAGAATAAAATATGTGAATATAATTTTTCTTATTCTAACACTCCCTTTCAAGCTGGTACGAATATATCTCTCATGCCCAGCTTGTTGAGAATATCATGAAATGGTTTGCTCCCTATTCTTTTGGTAAGAACATCTGCTAGTGGATCTTTAGTCTTCGCAAATGGAGTACATATGGTGCCACTAGTGAGCTTTTCCTTGATAAAGCGCCTATCAACCTCCACATGCTTGGTTCTGTCATGTTGAATTGGGTTATGAGTTATGTTGATCGCTGCTTTGTTGTCACAGTACAATCTCATGGAATCAATCTAATGGATCGCTAAGTCTTCCAACAATAGTTTAATCCATAGCAACTCACATACACCCTGTGCCATAGCCTGAATTCTGCCTAAGTACTAAATCTAGCAACCACATTCTGTTTCTTACTTTGCCATGTGATGAAGTTGCTTCCACAAATGTGCAATATCCAGAGGTTGATTGTCTGTCAGTAGCTGATCCAGCCCAATCCGCATTAGTAAATGCCTCCATACCGAGATATCCATGTTTCGAGAAATAGAGACCCTTTGTAGTAGAAGTCTTCAGGTACCTCAGAATTCTCATAACTGTCTTTAAGTTGGAAGTTCTAGGAGCATGCATAAACTGGTTAACTATGCTTACTGCAATGGCAATGTTTAGACGCAAGTGAGATAAGTATATGAGCTTGCCCACTAGTCTCTAGTATCTTCACTGGCTCTCCCTCTTGATCCTCAATTTCCGGCCCAGTTCTAGAGGTGTATCACATGGTTTACCTCCAAACATCATAGTTTCCTTTAGCAAGTCAAGTACATACTTCCTTTGGCATATGAAGATGTCAACCTTGGACCGAGTTACTTCAATGCCCAAGAAATACTTCAAATTACCCAAGTCTTTGATTTCAAACTCCTTGGCTAAGTATTCCTTCAACCGAGGGATCTCTTCAATATCATCCCATGTCAGAACATTATTATCAACATAAACAATAAGAGCTGTGGTCTTACCACGAAGGGAGTGTTTCACAAATAAGATGTGATCAGTTTGACTTTGCTTGAACCCATATCTCAGCATAGCTTGAGCAAACCTTTAAAACCAAGCCCTAGGAGATTGCTTTAGCCCATAAAGTGACTTTCGGAGCCTGCACACTTTATCTTTGGACTTAGCATCCTCAAAATCAGGAGGAATATCCATATATACCTCTTCTTCTAGGTCTCCATGAAGGAAGGCATTCTTCACATCAAACTGATGAAGTGGTCAATCCAAATTTGTTGCAAGAGAGAGTAGTATTCTCATAGAGTTTATCTTAGCAACGAGTGTAAATGTTTCTTGGTAATCTACTTCATAAGTCTGAGTGAAGCCCTTAGCAATTAGTCTTGCTTTGTACCGTTCTATGAAACCGTCTGCTTACTGTTTTACAATGTGCACCTACTTACACCCAACTAGATTTTTTCCTCTAGGTAACTTCACTAACTCCCAAGTGCCATTCTTGCTGAGAGCTCTCATCTCCTCCATCATGGCATGTTTCCATTCAGGAATAGAAAGGGCATTCTGAAAGTTGTTAGGCAGACTCACAGAAGAAATCTTAGATATAAATGCTTTATATGAGGGAGACATATTAGAATAAGAGACATGATTAGTAATAGGATGTTGAGTACATGACCTAACCCCCGTCCTATTAGCAATGGGAACATCAAGATCTAAAAACTCAGGAATAGAAGCATTAGAATTACCTAGACTCTCAGGAGAGAGGGATGACTCTGGACACTCATCTGGAGAAGAAGTTGACAGTAGAGGAGAGGAAGTAATCTCTTGCATCTAGGTGACTTTCTTTCTATCCTTGCCCTTGACATAAACTTTGTTTGCTTCCTTTTCTACAACAACTGTGGGCTCATCATCCTCTATCTGTTCAACCATTGGGGGTAGTGAAACAGGAATCTCTTCATACCAAGGCTCTCCCTAAAGGGATGATTGTGACACTGGGGAGGTTAGAAAGTAAGACTGAGACTCAAAGAAGGTGACATCTATGAAGACGAACCATTTGCGAGTAGGAGGATAATAACACTTGTAACCCTTTTGAGTGGCAGAATAACCCAGAAAAACACACTTAAGAGACTTAGGATCCAATTTACCATGGTGGGGTGAATGATTATGGACAAAACAAACACAGCCAAAGGTCTTAGGTGGAATGGAGAATCCAGAAGAGGTGGATCAGAACAAAACTTGAAGAGGGGTTTGTGTTTGAAGGACTTGGGTAGAAAGACGATTAATCAAATAAGCTGCAGTGAGAACCGTTTCCCTCCAATAAGATTAAGGAACACGCATTTCAAAAGATAGACAATGGGTCACATCAAGAAGATGGTGATTTTTTCGTTCGGCCACACCATTTTGTTGAAGGGTATTAGTGCATGAAGTTTGATGAACAATGCCATGAGTGGTGAAATAACTGGCAACACTAGAGTCAATATATTTCCCCCCCATTACCAGAACGCAAAATTTTGACAACCGCTCCAAACTGAGTGCACACCATTTTATGAAAGTTTTGAAATATAGAAAACACCTCACTTTTATTTTTCATTAGATATACCCAAGTGGCTCTAGAACAGTCATCTATGAAAGTAACAAACCATTTTTAACCTTTTAAAGACACAAAATGTAAAGGACCCTATACATTAGAATGAATTAAAGCAAATGGAATTGAACTTTTATTAATAGAAAGAGCAAAAGAAGCTCTGTGTTGTTTTCCAAGTTGACAAGACTCGCACTGAAAATCAGACAAATTATTTTTCTCAAAAACAAAAGAAAATAAATACTTAAGTAGTAAAAAGGAGGGATGTCCTAAACGACAGTGCCATAGCCAAAGGTCTTTCTTGGTGGATGGTAACTGAATAGATGAATGAGCCAGCTTGTTTGTCTGATCCAGAATGTAGTGACCATGTTCCGCTCTACCACTGCAAATCTTCTTCCTTGTGATAAGGTCTTGAAAAGGACAATGATCAGGAAAAAACATTACACTACAATTCAGGTCACGAGTAATACGACTCAAAGATAAAAGATTAATACTAAAATTGGGAACATGGAGGACAGAGAATAAAGGAAGGGAAGAGGTGGCATGAATTAAACCTTTTCTTGACACAGACGAAATGGTACCATCAGCAATATGCACTTTTTCCTAACCTGAGGAGGGGTTATACTCTGAGAACAAATGAGATGAACTAGACATATAGTCGGAAGCACCAAAATCAATAATCCATGGCACAGTCGTATGACATAGCAATGCACATGAGGAGGAAGCCAACTTACCTGAATTGGTAAAAGAAGAAGAGGATACACCTGTGGTGGAAGTGGAGGCTTGACGGTCTAGCAAGCTATCTCAAAATCTGAGGCAGATAAACCCGAAACATTAGCAGTAGGTGAGACAACTGGAGATGAAGATGGTGGCTCAACCGTGTTTGAAAGATGTGCCCGAGCATTGGCCCCTCGGCCTCTAGACTGACCAGACCTACCCCCTCGAGTACGTCTCCTCGGCCACCAGAAGGAGTCCTACAGAGCTTCCAACAAGTCTCTCGTGTGTGTCGAGGTCTACGGTAGTAGTCACAGAAAAGATTATCTGTCTCAGAGATAGGACGAGAACCACGAGTCACACGCTCTCCATCATGAGGGGGTGCAGAAACCAAGGTTGAGCGATCAGTAGTGGCAGAAGAAAGCATCGCATAGCGGTGACTCTCCTCATTCTGCACAAAAACATAAGCTTCCTAGAGAGAAAGAAGCACGTCCATGCCAAGTACTCTGCTCCGAACTGAATCATACTCCACATTGAGGCCTTCTAAGAACTTGAAGATCCGCTCTTGTGCCACAAATTTCGGGTAACCAGCAGAATCAGTGGGACAGACAGGCTTGTAATCATGAAGGTGATCAAGCCGCTTTCACCCATTGCTAAAGAAGGTAAAATATTGGAGGATAGTCATCTCACCTTGTACCGACCTTTTAATGGAGCTACATAACTCGAAAGCCTGTGAGAAGTTTCCCTTCTTGGAGTAAGTAGTAGTTACAGCCTCCCAAATATCCTGAGCAGTGTCCATAGACAAGTAGCCCTCTCCAGTCTCTGGTACCACAGAATGTATCAACCATCCCATGATGAGAGAGTTGGTGATCTCTCACTGATCATAACTAGGATTCGTGGTACTGGGTGCCTGTATCCTTCCATCAACATACCCCATCTTCCCTTTGCTCTTTAAAAAAATAGTCAGACTCTGTGACCAGGCTAGATAATTCTGACCATCGAATAAAAAGGTGGTGATTTTTAGGCCAAGGTTGAGGTTATCAGTCATAGTAGGAGGTATTCTGGAACTCTCGCTCTGAGGTGGCTGAGAAATAGTGGACTCACTAAGGAAATCTGCCATGGATACTCTCCTATGTAACTCTCAAACACAATGCTAATCACAAACCCAGAAGATTATAGTGGAAGGAAAGACACAACTACCATTATGAAAGCATAACAAATTAAGAACTCATATAGAATTTTTTTTTTTTTTTTAAGAAAAGAGAGAAGAAGGTTTTATAGATGTATATACCACAACAAGAGCGTAGCCCATTCGTTAGACACCAGTCAACTAACCAGGAGACAAAGAAGCCAATGGACTGAACTAGGAGTTGACTGGAAGTGGTCTACGGAGCCTCCAGGAGTGCCGACAGACCTATAAAGGACAGGCTAGGGCTGCCTATAGGCCTAGAGAAGGATAGAGAAGGCTTCGGCTGCCCTGGTAGAGACCCGACTGACCTTCGGCTTAACTGGGTTGGGGCTGAATGGCCAAGAGCTTCCTTCGGTTGGCTTGGGTAGGGGTCGGCTGTCCTAGACGATGGTTTGGGTGGCCTAGGCAGTCCTTCGGTGGAAGCAAAGTGGCTGTGATTGGTGTTAGGTTCCTTCTATTATGGCTCTGATACCATGTAAGTTTAGAGAAAAGAAAGTGTAAGTTTAGAGAAGAGAAAGAGATAGGGAATTAGTGAGACCTCATCCCCTTTTATATTGAGAATAAAACATAATTACAAGAGTGCCATAAGACATGAATTACGGGCCAGCTCATGACAGCCCATTACATCAATCAAGGAATAAAAACAAATCAGAATAAAATATGTGAATATAATTTCCTTATTCTAACATGCCTCTTTAACCACGAGCAGATAGAGACCTTCATATTTGCAGCTTGCTGTATTTGGTAGTCAAATATGAGTTGCAATATTGATATTCCTTGGGATTCTATATGTTGACTAGGGTTGTTGCTTATCCACTAATTCCACTTTACTAATGTAGTTTATAATTATTTATTTCAAAAGGCAGATTCAACCAATAAGCTGCGTGCAGCATGGATATTTCTGTGTAATTGCTTATCCCAATGCTCTTTAATGGTAGTTGTATAAGGCTTATATAGTCTCTTTTTTTATTCTTGAAAACATTCTTAATAGCTATGTGTGCCCCATGCATGACCTCATAAGCATATCTCATAGAAGGCTTTCATCTCCATCAACAATATGCAAGAATTGCATGAGTGGATCAACAATCTTAACAATGATTAAGCAATCATTCAGAACTTCTTATCTAGAATGACAGAAACAACTTCTTTTGCTCTCTTCTCTTTTGCATACCCTAGGAAGCACGGATACGGATACGGGATACGGATACGATACGATACGGATACGGTGATACGACAAAATTTGAAAAACTAGGATACGGATACGGTGGGGATACGTTCGTAAAAAATATTATTTTAACAATTTTTAGTAATGCAGTATACATAAAAATAAAACCTAAAGCAAAAGACAACTTGATAAAGAAGAAAAATTCCTATAAAACTAAGAGTCTTCAAGGTCAATAGCTTCAACTTGTTCCCCTTCATCAGTGAATATCACAGGACCTTAGCTAAAGCCAAAAAACAATTCTTAAATAAAAATTTCAGCAAATATACTTTTTTAAGTCATCAATGATAGCCTAGGAAGCACAGATACGGATATGGTGATATGGGGATGTGGATATGGCGATATGTCAAAATTTGAAAAAGTATGATACAGGTACAGCGGGGATACATTCGTAAAAAAAAAAATTTATAATTTTAATAATGTAATATGCATGAAAATAAAACTTAAAGTAAATTAATAAATAAAAAGAGGGATTCCTATTAACCTAAAAGTGCTCAAACATTCATAAAACATCCAAAACTAAAAGCAAAAACAAATGCAAATTAAACATCATCCTTCCATGCCAACACCAAAAAAAGAATGAGAGTAGAGAGAAGAAACGTGAGAGAGTGAGAAAGCGAGAGAGAAGTGAGAGAGACAACAAGGATACATCAATTTGACAAATTCTATTATTTTTAACTCTCACTATATTCCTCTTATCAAAGAACTAAACAAAATATTATAAGGAATATGTAACTTCGAGTATCCGATATTTCAAAATTAAGTATCCGATACTTCAAAATTAATAAAAAATTAATTAAGAAGTATCCGATACTTTTTAGAAGTATCCGATACGTATCCGCAAGTATCCGAGGAGTATCGGTATCCGATAAGTATCCGATACGGATACGTCACCCTTTTTGAAGTATCCGTGCTTCATAGTGCATACCTTGATTAATTTGCTTTTTGTATGTCTTGTGTCCGTATTCCTGCTGCTTAGATGAGATGAGATAAATACTGGTGGGCCTTGTCTTCTAGCCTTCTAGGTAGAAGGTGGTGTTTTCATTTTGCAAATTTATATTACTGTTTCCTTATTTCTTGATTAGCGTCGTATGTTAAGAATTTTATTTGTGATAATTATACTGCTCTATGTCTACTCAAAGTACAACTTTTTTTATTTTTATTTTTTGGCTATCATTTCTTTTGTTGTATGCAGTGATCGTAGAGGTGGAGGAGGTGACTTTGTTGCAGGTTTCCTTGTGGGAAGTGCATTGTTTGGAACTCTAGCATATATTTTTGCTCCCCAGGTGATTATATAGCTTAGCTTCCATTACGCTTTAATCTGTTGTCTCCACCAATTAGCACCCAGCTATTCCTATGTAATAAAGTAATAGTCTACAGGTGTGAGAGTTCAATTTGTGACTCTACAAGAACGACACTGTTTTTTTCCCTTGTCAATTATGTGAAAGAATGTTCTATTTATTCCAAAAAAAAGAAAAGAAAGTGAAAGATTGTTCACGTTGTGAATAAGTTGCCACATACCTTTATTCTGAATACAGGTAACTTGAGTTGACAGTTTACACACCTACATGTACTATGATATGTTTGGGAGTATTAGGTTCAGTTTTGGATAGTGAACAACCCCCCTTTCTCTTCGTTGTCTCAGACCCACCCTGTAGTACTAGGATTTTTGCATATAGAAATCAAAGTACGAGGGTTTTTTGTGTTTTTTATTCCAAGACACATCTGTTGAGAGATCAGGGGAATAATTGTTGCAATTCTGTACTTTATGATCTCTTAAAAGTAGACTAGCCCGGTTTTGCATATTGGATGAGGATTCAGGAGTGATTAGTTTTCACGTTTGTATCCTGGCTTCAATTTCCTTGTCAAGAAAATCAGATAAATGAATCTAGATCATTCCTCTATTCTTTGCATCTCTTCCAGTGATCAATGTCTTCTTGTAGGAAAATAAACTTGTTTTTAGTAATTTTGGAGTTACTATATAAGTTCATGCATGTAGTTGTGTGTTAAGAAACTTTAGTGGTATTTTGTGATATGTTCATGTTTTTGTGGTTACATAGTCTGGTGGAGGAAATGACTCTTAATATTGTGTTGAATAGTGTTAATGTTAGAATCTAAAGAGTTGTTTTAGAGCTTCATATATATATATATATATTTGTAATCTAGTTATTTGAAGTATGTGTGTATTATGAATTAAAAGATTTCCTTCTCCAATTGTCTTCCAAAATTGTTTGAGTGATTGTTGGGTAGCCATTTTCCAACACTTCTC
Organism: Camellia japonica; assembly: GCA_030407325.1. Classification (NCBI taxonomy): domain Eukaryota; kingdom Viridiplantae; phylum Streptophyta; class Magnoliopsida; order Ericales; family Theaceae; genus Camellia; species Camellia japonica. The sequence continues at coordinate 167,888,948 of JAPPVO010000032.1, forward strand.
ACATATAATACTCAATTGCTTTCAATTCATGTTGGTGATGACTAATTTTTTATTTACGCCTTGAAGCATTTTGACCTATGAAGCACAACACTTCAAAACAAGTGTTGTATTGATATCGGATGCTGGGACACGTATGAGATGTGCCACGTGGCGTGTCCCTTTATTTAATTAATTTATTTTCTATAGACACATCAACTATTTTTTCCCCAATTTTCTTTAGTTCTTTTGATGGATGTTGGATGTTGAATGTTTATTACTTTTTGCTCAGATTTAAATACTTAATAGATGATGGGTTATTTACACGTAGACCATTTAAACTATTGAAAAGTGTCATTTTGACCTCCTAAACTATGAAAACGTACAAATGGACCCCCTAAACTATTGAAAAGTATCACTTTGACCCCCTAAATTATAAAAGCGTGCAAATTGATTCTCTAAACTATTGGCGTGTTTCACTATGACACTTTCTGTTACTGCACTGTGAGTTAAACCAAGCTTTTACATTTTTGAGATGAAAATACCTTTTAACACTCTATATAACACACCCAACAACAAAACCAAACCAAACCAAATCTTAAGTCCCATCAAATGGGGTCGGCTACATGAATCATTTTTCTCCACTCGACTATATCCAAGGCCATTTCGTTAGCCAAATTAAGAAGATTCGTATCTCTATTTACTACACTAGCCACGTCAATTTAGGTCTATCCCTTCTCCTAACATTTCCATCTACTGTCACTGTATTGCATCTCTTTACTACTGCCTCTATTAGTCTCCGTTGTATATGACCAAACCATCTCAATCTATTCTTTGTCAACTTATCTTCTATCTGTATTACTCTTACCCATTCTCGAATATACTTATTCCTAATTGTCTTTTCTAGTCTTGTTACACATCCATTTTAGCATCCTCATCTCAGCAACACTCATCTTATCTTTGTTGCCCAACATTCCGTCTCATACAATATCATTGGTCTAATAGCTGTTCTATAGAACTTCCTTTTTAGTCTAGTGGGTATTTGTTTATCGCACAGTACCCTAGACGTACTCCTCCACTTAAGCCATCCCCCTTTAATTTATTGGACCACATCCGCTCCAATTTCTCTAGCCGTTGTGATAATCGATCCTAAATAACGAAATGTTCACTCTTCGATAGTTCTTGGTTCTCAATTTTCACTTCTTCTCTGCTTCCATTGTTACTGTTACTAAAATTACACTCCATGTGCTCTGTCTTAGTTCTGCTTATCCTAAATTCTTTAGATTCAAATACTTCTCTTCAAGTGCTTTCTCTAGTCTCATTCACTAACACGATATCATCTGCAAAAAACATACACCATGGCACATCATCTTGAATATTTCTCGTCAATTCATCATTAACTAAAGTAAAAAAGTTAAGGACTTAAGGTTGATCCTTAGTGTAACCCTACAGTAATTGAAAATTCACTTGTCTCTCCAGCAGGTGATCTAATATGGTCACCACACCTTCATACACATCCCTAATCATATCGACGTAACCTTTTGTCACCTCTTTCTTTTCTAACATCTACCAGATTATATCTATGTTTTCTTAAGACATTCTATCATATGTTTTCTCAAGATTGATAAAAATCATATGAATGTCTTTTTTCTTTTCTCTATACTTCTCTATTACTCTCCTCAAAAGATAGATTGCTTCCATTGTTGACCTACTAGGCATAAACCCAAATTGATTCTCTAACACCTCTGTTATATCTCGCAATCGACGTTTCATCACTCTCTCCCGCACTTTTATTATATAACACATTAGTTTGATTCCTCTATAGTTGTTGTAGTTCTGGACATCTCCTTTATTCTTATAGATTGGTACTAAAATACTCTTCCTCCACTTCTCTGGCATTTTCCTAGTCAACAAAATCTTGCTAAATAACTTAGTCAACTAAGCAACTCCTTTTTTACCCAAACATTTCCAAGCTTCAACAAGGATATTGGCGGGTCCTAAAGCCTTATTCGATTTTATCTTCTTAAGTGCAATCTCCACTTCAAAGTTCCTAATCCTACGATAGAACCTGTAGTCCTGATTTTTTCTTATTATTGCCTACTTCCTCCCATTTTGACCTATTTCTATGTGTCCTTATTTAACAAATTCTCAAAATAGTTCTTCCATCTCTCCTTAATCTCTTAATCCTTTACTAACACTCTAGAGTCCTCACTCTTGATGCACTTAACCTGATTAAAATCCTTTGTTTTCCTCTCTTTTATCTTAGCGAGTTTGTATATCCCTTTCTTTCTCTGCTAACTATCTAGTCTAGTGTATAGGTCATCATAGGCTTTCAATTTAGTCTCTCACTACTTTTTGATCTCTTTATTAGCCAATCTGTAGGTCTTAATGTTTTCTTCAGTTTTATCATTCTGCCACTTTTTAAAGCATTCTTTTTTTCATCTTTACTACTGCTTGAACTTCCTCTCTTCACCACCAAGTTTCTCTGGAGTTGGGTCCATTTCTTTTCGACTCTCCAAGAACTTCCCTTGGGATTTTTCTCATATAATTGGCCATCGAGTTCCACATAGTGTTAGCATCATCTTCCAAATTTCAAGTATCTTCTTTATCTATTCTATTATTAAATATTTTTAGTTTATCTCCTTTTAGGTCTCACCATTTTGTCCTAGAACGGCCACTATCCTTCTTAGCTCGGTATTGCCTTTTAAAGCATAAATCTAGTACCAAAATCATATGTTGAGTCTCAGGCTCTCTCCATGAATTACCTTATAGTCGCTGCATTTTAGACGATTCACTTTTCTTATTAAAAAGTAATCTATTTGGCTTCTAATTGACCCACTCTTAAAGGTTATCAAATACTCTTCTTTCTTCTTATACATAGTATTGGCCACCACTAGGTTAAAAGCTAACGCAAAATCTAAAATACTCTCTCCAGTCTCATTTCTATCACTAAAACTATACCCACTATGCAATCTCTCATAACCTAGTTTATCTATTTCTACATAGCCGTTGAAATCACCACCTATAACTAGGTTCTTTTCTCTCCAACGGGTATCTCTTGTAATGCCTCATCCATTTGGTCCCAAAAATCACTGTTAGTCTGATCATCTAATCCTACTTGGGGGGCGTATGCACTAATTATGTTCACTATATTCTCTCCAATAACTAGTTTAACTAACGTAATCCTATCATCTTTCCTAATGACCGTAATTACATTTTCTACAAGACCCTTGGCAACTATTATTCCTACCCCATTCCTCTCTCTATCCTTGCCACTATAATATAGTTTAAAACTGTTATTTTCTATTTCCCTAGCTTTCTCACCCGTCCACTTAGTTTATTGTATGCAAGCTATACTAACTCTCCTATTAATCACGACATCTACCAATTCCATAGCCTTTCCAGTTAAAGTTCCTGCACTCTATGTGGCTATCTTAAACCTATAGTCTTGGACTAGTTTCTTTATCCTCGCTCGTCCAGAAAAACGCAAAAACCTTTGTCCATTTTTCACCACACTCAGGCGTTGATGTGGCGCGCTTTGCTCACTTTTTGAAACACCCGGAGTCAAGCGCAATGCGTCACTTAAGGGAAACGATCTAGCATTTAATCGATTCAAAGTAGGATTCATTTTCATAAGGAATCCGAGTGGCTTTTTTTACGTGTTGACTGTCAGCTACCTAACAATCTTGGGCTTGGGACTGGTGGAGTTGTTAAACAACCCTGGCGGAGTTAACACACCCAACAACACTTACTCTTAATTTTACTCTAGTCCCTCTCCCTAAACCTCTTCCTCTCCATAATTCACCAAACACTATAAAAATGACATCCAGTAGTAACACAAGCTCAAACAAGAAGGAAATCACATTCAATAGCCAACAACCACAAAATTTTGGTGATGTGTACTGCTACTGTGGCATGAGAGCTCCTTTGAGAACTATATTCATAGAGAATATTCTTGGAAGGAGATTTTTGGGATGCATGAACTTCAAAGTAAACATTCATTAAACTAACTAATATATATATATATTAGGAGTTTTTTTTGTTTTATTATTGTTTTTTTTAAAATATTCTTTATACAAAAATATGTTTACAAAGAATATTTAAAAAACAATAATAATAGATGAATGCTTATATTTAAAAAACAATAATAATGGAATTATAAATATATATAGTGCTAAAGGGTATTTGCATCTAAAAATATCGAAAGTTTGGTTTAACTCATGGTGCAATAATAGAAGAGAAGAGGTCAAAGTGAAACACGCCAATAGTTTTGTGGTTAGAATGATACTTCTCAATAGTTTAGGGGTCTCTGTGTAAATAACCCATAAATCATCCATTAAAAAGATGTAAGTGTTAATTTAAAAGTCATTTTTTTAAAATATTGAATTAGTGTTAGTTTTTGTTAATTTTGATTGTTTATGGATGTAATATTAATCTACATAGCAAATAACAATATATGAACATATATTTTATTGTCGTGACTCCACTTTGTGTCATTTTTTTTGAAATCACAGTGTCCCATGTCCGTGTGTCCTCCTCATCCATGTCCGTGCTTCTTTGATTTTGACTATTGTACTTCAAAATCCATTTTACAATATTTGTATCCCCTAGTTTCCAAATGACTATTTTCTTTGAATATTTTTCATCATTGCTGTGTGAGAATATTGTGTATATATGTATATATGGTAGTGTATTGTGTATATATTCTAATAGATTGTGAGAGATTGGGTGAATGTTTTCGTTTCCTTTTTAGTCTTATGGTTAGGAGTACTATATAATCAGATGTATCATTTGTATTATGATACAATTGAATATACAGAAAACTTACATGGTATCAGAGCCACTTCCGAAACCCTAGGTTTGGCCTTGATCATTCGAAGTTCTTTCCTTTCGTTCACGCTTGTTGTTTGAAGTCTTCTCTAGTCTTCTCCGAAGTCACGAAGGCCTCTCTGGGCTTCTCCGAAGTCGTGACAGCCTTCTCTGTTCTTCTCCGAAGTTGTGACAGACTTCTCTGGTCTTCTTCGAAGTTACAATAGACTTCTAGTGCCTGGTCTAAAGTCAGGACTCTAGTCTGAGTTTGAGGGATCTCTCTTTCTCTCTCTCTTTCGCGACCTCTGCCTTGCTTTGGATCCTCGCTTGACTTTTGGTTCTCTCTAGCTGTGTCGATCGAATTTCTTCGTCTTTCGTCTCTATTCTCTGATCACGAAGCACTCTCTCTCTCTTCGTGTTGTATCTAATCTCAGTCCACCAGTATTTGACCCATCTGTGGTAGCTTTGGGTCATTATAGCTTGACCCCTTAGATTTATTGGGTTATTACACTTTGCCCATCAGTTCCTTTCTCTTTTCTTTCTAGTTCATTACAACGTCAAAAGATAAAATTCAGGCTATTAAATGCAAACTTATAGGTGACAATTATGCTTATTGGTCTAGTGTTATAAAAATTTTTCTTCTCGGTTGAAAAAAATGGGGATATGTTTCTGATTCTGTTCCTTGTCCATCGGATCCAAAACAAGAAGGATATCTGACTTCCTGTGACACTTGGGATTGTGATAATGCCCAAATTTTGACCTGGTTCCATAACTCCGTTGATGACTGTATCGGGATGATGTTCTCTAAATACAGCACTGCTAAAGAGGTGTGAGATTACTTACAGAGTGTTTATCAGTAATCCAACTTTGCCCAATGGTATAAGTTAGAAACAACTATTCAGGGAGCTCGTTAGCGGGATCTATCTATTCAGGATTTCTATATTGAGATGACAGGTTTTTGGGATCAGTTGACTCTTATGGAACCTTCCAGCTTCAAGGTTCTAGATGTTTATATTGAGTTTTGGGAGCATAGTCGTTTAGTGTAGTTCTTAATGGCTCTCTTCCCTCAGCATGAGGCTATCCGTGGTGGCATCCTTCACCGGTCTCCTCTTTCCTCTGTGGATGCCATTGTTTGTGAGCTTCTCTCCGAGGAAACCTGTCTCAAGATAGCCAGTCAGAATCCGTCTCCATCTATCTTCCTAGCTCCTGCTCAACCTCCATTATTATCGACCCCACCTTCTCATGTGGTTCAGGCCATTGCAAAGCCCAAGAAAGGGCCCCTAGTTTCAAATGAGTGTGCTTTCTGCCATCAGAAGGGTCATTGGAAGCATAACTGTCCCAAGAAGGGACGTCAGCCTACTTCGTCTTATCAACCACCTCAGATAAAGTTTCGTGGTCCTGCTCCGAGTACTTTCTGGCCTCCTGCTGCTTATACAGCATCTGCTCCTCCTGATCTTGACTTGGCTTCCTTGAGTACTTAGATTGCTCAACTTCAGCAGATCCTGTCCACCTTTTAGCCATCACCATTTGCTTCTGCTTTTACCTCTCTTCATTCAGGTTTGCTTGGGTCTTCCTCCGATATCCCTTCTTCCATCTGGCTTTTTGATTCTAGCGTCTCTCATCATACGACTCCTCACCTTTCTTTACTTTAAAACTGTAGTCTCGTTCCTGTTCCTATTACTATTAATACTGCTAATGGGTCTAGTATGTCTATTGTGTTTATTGGGTCTGTCTTATCCTCTACCATGTCTGATGTTATTATTCTCTCTGTTTTTTATGTTCCTCAGCTATCTGTCAACTTATTATCTATTAACCAACTTGATGTTTTTGGTTTTGATGTTGTCTTTTCCTTTTTTGTTTGTTGTGTGTAGGATCGGTTGTCCAAGAAGCAGATTGGGACCGACTGTAGAGTTGGAGATCTCTATGTGGCAGAAAGCTTGCATCTTCCTTTATCCACCGCTCCAGTTGCACTTTCCTCATTTTAGTTAGATTCTCAGTCAAGTCAGTTTTATTTTTGGCATTCTCGCCTAGGTCATTTTTCTGTTGACCGCTTACAGTCTTTGGCTCAGTCAGGATTATTGGGTAAAGTTTCTCCTAGTACCATTGATGAATGTCGAGGGTGTAAACTTGCCAAAATGTCAGCTTTACCATTTAATAAAAGGACTTCTATTTCTGTTTTTCCTTTTTCTCTTGTGTATACGGATGTTTGGGGACCCTCTCATGTTCTCACTAAAAAGGATTCTGCATACTATGTGTCTTTTGTGGATGATTGCACCCGCTATACTTAAGTTTATCTTATGACTCATAAATCTGACTTCTACCAAATATACCGTTACTTTCAGTCTATGATCACTACACAGTTTGGGTTTACCATTAAATTATTACGGTTTGACTTAGGTGGGGAATATTTTAAAACTGAGTTCTGTGAGTATCTGGCTAATTTGGGTACCATTCACCAAACCTCATGTACTAATACACCCGCCCAAAATGGTCGTGTGAAGCTTAAACACCGTCATCTTCTTGAGACATCTATATCTCTCCTTCTTTCTGTCTCTGTTCCAGCTCTCTTTTAGGCCGTTCTTACAGTTACTTTTCTTTTCAACCGTATGCTTATCCCTCTATTATTTGGTCGTTCTCCTTATGACGCTTTGTTTTCTCACCTTCTTAGTTATTCTCTCCTTCGTGTTTTTGGGTCTGTGCGTTTTGTCTTTCTTCCTCCAAAAGATAGGACAAAACTTAGTGCCCAGTTTGTCCTGTGTGTCTTTTTGGGTTATAGTCTTATTTAGAAAGGTTATCGCTCTTACGATCTTGTTTCCCGTCATATTGCCTTTCTGGAATGTCTCGCTTACTTTTAGCTTCTGCCTCTCACTGCTCCAATTTCTAAGAGGATTTGGTTCACATTGATCTGTTTCCCTCTGAGGTCCCTCCTGATGAGTACATCTCTACTGTTTTCCATGAGTTTGTTCCTTCTTCTCCTCCTAACACCTCTTCTACTGAGTCCCTCTCCAATGTACCCTACGAGTTGTTTCTTCCTCTCCCTCTTCTCTCCCGTCTGCTCCTTCTCCTCTTCCGTTAGTCTATTCTTGTCACAAGGCTCTTCCTCCACCAGTTGTTTCTCCCTTTAGTGTTGCTCCTTCTGATTTTGACGACTCTGATCTTGCTCTCCGTAAGTATCCTATTTGCATCCGTAAACAGTTTGTCAAACTTGGTTTTTCTAACACATGTTTTCCTCCTTCATATTGTACATTTTTGTCTGTTATTCACTCTTTTTCAAAACCACAGTCTTACAAGGAGGCTTGTCTGGATCCTAATTGGATTCAAACTATGGAGGATGAGTTGTTTGCCTTACAGAAGACAAGTACTTGGGAATTGGTTTTTTTGTCTGCTAGCAAGAATATGATTGGTTGCAAATGGGTCTACAAAGTCAAGACTCATTCTGATGGTTCCCTTGAGTGCGACGAAGCTCGCTTAGTTGCCAAAGGTTTTTCACAGTAGTATGGTATTGATTATGAGGAGACCTTTGCACCTATTGCCAAGATGACTACTGTCTGTACTTTGATTTCTATTGCTACTGTTCATCATTGGCCTCTTTATCAGATGGATGTTAAGAATGCTTTTCTTAATGGCCATCTCACTGAGGAGGTATATATGCGTCCTCTCCCAGGCCTTTATCATTCCTCTGGACAGGTTTGTCGTCTTCGGCGTGTTTTGTATGGTTTGAAGCAATCTTCTCATACTTGGTATGATCGCTTTCAGACAGCTGTTACTGAGCTTGGGTTCGACTTTGCCTTGTTTCTCCTCTATACCTCTATTGGTTTTGTTACTTTATTACTGTATGTGGATTATATGATCATCACTGACTCTGACTCTTCTGCTATCTCTAAGGTTAAGTAGCATTTTTTCCACACTTTCGAAATGAAGGATCTGGGACTCTTGAGGTATTTTCTTGATATTGAGGTGGTTTCTTCTCCCAAAGGCTACTTTCTGTCTCAAGCCAAGTATGCCAATGACGTTATTTATTGTGCCGGTCTTACTGACACTAAGATTTCTGATTCCCCCATTGAGCTTAATGTGAAGCTCAACACTACTAATGGCTTCCTTCTGGATGATCCTACTTTATATCGTGAGCTTGTGGGTTGCGTAGTCTATTTGATGGTTACTTGCCCTGATCTTGCCTATGCTCCTCGCTCTACACATTGGGTTGCTTTGGTTCGGATTCTTCACTATCTTTGCGATACTATCTTCCAAGGCATGTTGTTATCTTCTACTTCTCCCTTGGAGTTAGTGGCCTATGCTGATGCTAATTGGGCTGGTGATGTTACCGATCGTAAGTCCACTTCTGATTTTTGTATGTTTCTTGGCGATTTCTTGATCTCTTGAAAAAGTAAGAAACAAACTGTTGTTGCCCAGTCTACTGTCGAAGCTGAGTACCGTGCTATGGTTCATGCTACTACTGAAGTTGTTTGGCTTCGTTGTCTTCTTTCAGACTTGGCCATCCGTCTTCTCCGACTGACCTCTATTATGACAACCATAGTGTTATTCAGATTGCATTGAGATTGATTGTCACTTTGTCTGTCAGCATCTGCAGTATAGCTCCATCTCGCTTTCTTTCTTCTCTTCAACTCTGCAACTTGCTGACTTCTTTACCAAGACTCACACCACTGCACAGTTTCAATTTCTTCTTAGCAAACTCTCAGCGTTTTCTGTTACAACACCTTCAGTTTGAGCGGAGGTGTGAGAATATTGTGTATACGTGGTAGTGTATTGTGTATATATTCTGAGAAATTGGGTGAATATTTTCGTTTCCTTTTTAGTCTTAGGGTTACGAGTACTATATAATCAGATGTATCCTTTGTATTACGATACAATTGAATATACAGAAGAATTACACACCGTCTAAAGTTCCTTTCATAATTATTGGACTAAAATGTGAAACTTCGTCTCTCTCGCTAGTTCTGCATCTAAAGTGTTTAGGTCTATGCTCTATTTCATTTGGGATTGTGATTTGTGGTTTATGCTTTAATTGGACTTATGGTTTGCTCCAACACCCCCCCCCCCCCCCCCCCCCCAAAACTGTATTTTTAGATCAGAAGATCATTGCTAAATGAAGATGAATATGGTTTCCGGAGGGCCAGGCGACCAATATATTATGATGAAGGTTTAGAGGTGATTAATTGCTATTGGCTCTGCACTAAAGTTCTCCTGATTGAAATATGGATTACATTGCTATAATTTATTTTTTCCTGAAATGCAGAAAACCAGGCAGACCTTGAATGCAAAGATTAGCCAACTCAATTCTGCCATCGACAACGTGTCTTCACGGTTGAGAGGTGGCAATAATATGCCTGCTGTGCCAATTGCAAGTGACCCAGAAGAAGCTACCATGTAAGATCTGCTTCTGTTTGTTGCGTGATAATAAAAAACTAAGGTTCATTTCAACTAGTTGAATTCGTACTTGGGTGAGGCAAAATTCATTGAAAATTTCATAAATATATGTACGTGAGGAGCTGGTTCAAGTCATAGGAATCAGCCTCTTCATAAACAAATGAGGGCAAGGCTGCCTACTTACTACCTCTCCCAGACCCTGCTCTAAGAGGAACCTTGTGCGCACTGGTAATATGTTTGCTTTAAGTTGTGTTGGTTTCTTCTTCAAATTTAAGATATTGAAACTCTGCATATTTAAAGCTGCGAAGTATTGTTTTAGGTATAATACAAAGTGGGAGATTTGTTACCATTTTCTTCTCGAGGCTAGTTTCAGAAACTTTGAGAAATAGCTTTGTATCTTCTTGCTGCTTTTCACAGATTGGAAACCGTGTTTATTGGCTTTATTGATCTTTTTCATAGTTGTAAATGTAATTGCTTCATGGACATTTTCCGAAGGGGCTTATTTCATTTAGTCATGTCCAAAAGTGGGTTGAGGGGCCAATGAAGATGGCAGGGAACCTTTTCCTAACAGGCATTGGAGACATTAGGCAACATGTCAAGATGATTGCGATGGAGAGAAGTGTGGAGTTCCAAATGGAATTAAATTTTAGTTGGAATTTGCAAACAATTTAGGATTGCATAATAGGCACATCCCCCCCTTAGATCCTCTTATATGCTAACTGTCTGCCCACAACATTCTTGACACCAAAACCTTTTGTGCTCCCCTGGCTCCACAGTTCTCTATTTATCCCAGAAATTTGTCTGTACAGCTAAAAATCGATGTGGCATTGATTGCTAATTGAAGGTCTCTTTTTTTTTTGTTTTTTTTTTTGTTTTGTTTTTGGGTGAGTAAGCATTTTATTACCAAAAAAGAGAGAAGATATACAACAAAACTCAGGACTGAAGTCCGAAAAGGACATACAAGGACATGGCCAAAAGGCCACAACCTCACAAAGAGGCAACACTAAAACTGACCAAGCCTAAAAAGAAAGGCACCCACAATCCCAAGAGGGTAGGCCCTTAGTTGCAGGAATCGTGCAACCAGGTGGTGATTTTGAGTATGAATCGCGATTCCGCGTTTCCTAGAAAGAAAGGTGTAAGAATCGCGTTTATGTGGAGCGAGAAACGTGATTCAGTCCAAGAGAGAGAGAAACTTGGTCTCGCCATCGACTTCGACCTTCGCTCTAGCCCTAGCCCTAGCCCTAGCCTTCGACGTCGACCTGTGCTCTAGCCCTAGCCTTAGCCTTCGCCTTCGCCTTCGACATTGACGTTGACCTTCGCTCTCGCCTTCGATCTGCTCGCGATTGCCTTCGTCTTTGCCTTCTCTCTCTCTCACTCGCTCTCTCTCTCTCTCTGGCCTTCTCACGATCTATATAATATAAGTAATATATATATATATAAGTTAATATAAGGTCAAACATATATAAGATTATATAATATATATATATATATATATATGAGTATATATTATACGTATTAATAAAAAAAACACAAACACATATGTAAAATAAAATTAAAAAAAATTAACAATAGTACATTATTTAAAAAATATAATAAATAAATAAAATAATTAATGTGTATTAAAATAAAAATATTTATAAAAAAACTTCTAATATGTATTAAATATATATATATATATATATTCCTGCTCCCCTAGGCTCCCAACCTAAGAAACTTCTATTGGCTCACGCTTCCTTGCTCCCGCTCCCGTTTTGTGCAACTAAGGGTAGGCCAAAGGAGAACAAAAATCCTCACACACTAAGAGGAGGAAACACTAAAGGCAACAAAACCAAAGATAATACCACCACTCAAACAACACTAGAGGAAAACTACACATCACCTTGTCCTAGGAAATTTGTGGTTGCGGATCTTTTCCTTGAGCTTGTTTTGGTTTTAATTTCTAGTGGAGGGCGTGCTCCCCAACTGCCCTATGGCCACATTCTTATTTGAAAGGACACACACCTCATTTGGCTCCTTTGGAAAAGAGGACACACCCCCTTTCCCACTTGATTTTCTTGGGAAGACAAGTTGTTCTTATCTTGCTATTTGAATCATCTTTTAAAACATTTTCTTCCTTTGGCACACACAAGAATAGTACCTTAAACTAAATTGTGGATGAAAATCACACTCTTCTCTTCAATAGAGCTAGCCTACTCTACATCTTTGTCTTTCTTTTTTCTCAACACTCCAATTATTATCCTTGGGCTCAACTCTACTCTCCATTCCTGTCTTGAATTGGAATTATTTGGCTTTTCATTTGACACATGTTTTGGTTTGTACTCTTCCAAGTGCTTTTATGCCAATATGTTCTCTCTCCAAGATTTGATAGGCAAGCAAACATGGGGATTGGAAATTTTGATTTTTTTCTTCTTGGAATCCAGTGATTCCATGCGATCATAAATTCAGACATTTGAAAAGAATCCCATGTTAAAGGTAGTGTCACGGTGTGATTATGTGATCGCTTTTAGAACTTGGAAGTATCTGCATCCCTATTTCCTATGAGATGGTCATGTGGTGGGAGTTATTGTTCGTATCTTTATCCTCCGTCCATTGTCATGATCATGGTCATGGTCATCATCAATTATCTCTCCTTTCAATTTGTTCACCAGCGCTATCTTTTTTATGTACTTCTGAAAAAGTTTGGATGGTTTTTCACTAATTCTGATTTCTTTTTGAGGGAAGCAAAGCTGTCTGTCGCTTGGTAAATTGCTGTTTAGCTCTTTTTTGAGAACATAAAGACAACAAAACCTACAAGTGAATCTGTGTATGAGAGAGTACCTGATGACAGACCTACAAGTGAGTCTATCTGATGAATATGCAATTGAAATACCTGGGCAAAGTTAAAGTGATCATATTTTATTTTATCTTGATGAAAAAACTAAAGTTGAACTGGAGCTTTGGATACAGGATAGATTGAATTGCTTGTGCTTTGAAAATATTAGAAATTTTACATGTTGAAAGAACAATAAAATTGAGTAATCACATGATGCTGAAATTCCATTATTTTGAAAACTTGTAATAAATGATGCGGAAAAAAAACAATATAGTATATATTTAATATGGAATCTTTAGCATATTCGAATTTATGCAGCTGCTGCATAAAAGTAGTCAATCCAAAGGTGCTGCTGACTACATACAGATATAGTAGTCAAGCTTATTACTGTAGCTGACACACATACTAGGAGTTCTGGCTGAGATTAATTAAAAGTTGATCAGAACTTTAACAGTCTGGTTTCTTCGACACCTCAAATACGCTGCTTATATCTTCCAGTTGAACTTCATGAGTCGAGCTCATCCATATTTTCGATTTCCTGCAAGGAAAAAACAAAACGAAAAAACATTCAGGTTTTTTTTTTTTTTTTTTCCTTCTCAATAGGTCATTGAAAAATTATTTTTGATAGCTATAGAATTTGAACCCTGGCATGTTTTGATTGTTTTCAAGAAGGGAATATGGGTTGTGAGAGGAAAGTGGACTCACAATGTGAGCACTGTTTTTTTCTCTAATAATCAAGAGGAAGTGAAGATCACTCTTTCTTTTCCATGGTTAGTTGTTGTCTAACCAAACAAGAAGAGTGACATCTTCACTCTCTTCCCTTCTATATTTTTTTCATTAACTGATAAAGTTAGCATTCAGTTAGATTCAACAAACCTGTATATCTGGATCAACCAGTGAATTATAGTAATTTGAGTTACTTGGCAAATTAAAGACTTGTTCAATATGTAAGTGACATAACACTGGTAATAAACACTAAACAGGAATGTATTACATACGTACATACCTTGTTTATGCATTTGTCAACTATTATGGGGAGATCGGACTGAACTTTTATCCCACCAAAAACAGAATACTTCAATGCCCTGCCCGAAAGGAGGGGCATGAAGTTGATTTCCACACTTTTATGAGTTCCTGCCCCAAGTAATATTGCTATCCCCACCCCCTGATCTCGTACACAGCCACCACCACCATCAAACAAAAAAAAGAAAAAAAAAAAGAATCAAGCTGAACAATCATTGAAAGGAAGGCTTGAAAACAGTTGAAAACTTTTTATCATTAACTAGTAAGCTCAAAATTGTTGAGATAATTTGTGCGTTATATATGTATAGATATTAGTATGTATTTGTGTTTACGAATATGAATATGTGTAGGGATTTTATATAATAATACCGGTTTTATGGATTTGACGGTCTCATTGACCAAGGCTCCAACTCCAGTGCACTCGAAACAGTAGTCCACACCCAATCCTCCTGTCAACTCTGTAAACCAGTTCTGAAGTAGATTTTTTTGAATGCTCACTGGGATTTATGAAATCAGTCATTCCAAAGGCCACTCCCTTTTCGCGTTTTTTCTTGTTTGTGTCCACTCCAACTATTCTGCCCGCTCCTTGCGTCTGAGCCCCTGCTATCACCTAGCTTACAGTTTTCCAAATTAGACTCATTTAGATATATGTATATATAGTTGAGAGGTAGGTAGTATACGTACTCCGAGTCCAACAGCGCCAAGACCCAAAACAGCGACAGTAGAACCCTTTTCAACCTTGGCTTCTTTCCATGCTGCTCCAAATCCAGTTGAAAAGCCGCAGGAAATGAAGCTAGCATGTGGCAGAGCTATCCTCGGATCAATCTTGACAATGTAGTGGATATTAATGAGAGTGTACTCAGACCATGTGGAGCAGCTCAGGAAGTGGCAGAGTCGTTGACCTCCATTGGTGGACATCCTTGAGCTGCCATCAGGAAACAGTAGAGGGTAGGTCAGGCATAAGTTTGTCTTTCCCCACCTACAATTCTTGCATTTTCCACACTCCACTACGAATGTTGGGACACCATATCTCCTTCTTTTACCTCTCTCACTCCTTCCCCAATGCTCTCTACTATGCTGCGTGCATTCAAATTTAGTAGTTCACATACCACCATCACTACTACTACTACTATTACTACATGTCAATAGTTGTAATTTCTTTTGAGAGAGAGAGAGAGAGAGAGAGAGAGAGGGTTTACCCAACACCTTCATGTCCGAGAACTCAAGGGAACAAAGGCTGGAAAAGGAAAGGGAAAATGGGATGATCAGCCGAGATAATGAGGAAATGTGTGTGGAAAATTTACAGAGCATTAATTAGAAGGAAGTGGTAGTGTGTACTAACGACTGGAAAGCCATTGCAGCATAGGATATCGGTGTGGCAGAGACTAGCACATAGCATTTTAACTTCATATGATTTAGGGGGTTCCACTTGTATCTCTTCCACCTTCAGTTCCTCTCCTGCTCCCCAACACACCGCCGCTGCCATACAGACACACACACACACACACACACACACACACATATATATACAATACCAAAAGAAAATGTTAAATGTTAAAAAAGTATTAATATGTAGATTACATGATATTTATATGATAATATATATATGTATATGTAATACTAAAAATACTACATATGATCCATCGGATACAGAGATTAGTTGTGGCGATGGAACTTCAAGAATAAGTTCACGGATTAGAATCCATTAAATCTGTGTTTGTGCGAGAGAGAGAGAGAGGGAGAGAGAGAGAGAGAGAATTTGCAGATATTGGGGTGGACTTGAACCTGAATGTTATGAATTAAGCTTTTAGCTAACAGGTAGACATTTGTATGTGTTGTTGAGAGAGAAACCAAGTTAAAAGACATACAGACGAAGGAAGGAAGGAGGTTGCTTACCTTTGCAAGTTATGACTTCTTGTGAGTTGGCTTTCGACATCAATGGAAAATGGTCAAGGACCGACAAACTTGGAGGTCGTCCTCGTTGTCCCTCACTGTGGGTTTCAGAGTTCGGCTCTGGAGGAGAACTGTGTTCTCTGCATGTATTGCATATATATATAATGATATAAACATAAAATTTAGACTTGTTTTATTTTATTTTTTTATGTAGAATAATGTGGTTGAATGTAAACATTTGTTTCATTTTTATTTACAAGAATAATATTGTTACATTATTCTTGTGATTAATTTTTTTTTTTTTTGGGTATAAATTTTGTGTAAGCATAATATTTTTTTGTATATCTATCTATACTATTATATAAGGCCGTGGCTTCTGTCCAGTCCGGGATCGGACTGGACCGTGCTGTTGGGCCCGTGGGGGGTCACCACGGGTCCCGTTTTGATAATCTGAACCGTTCAATGTGTAGAACTCGTCGAGTACTATATGTCTGTAAAAAATCACGTTGATCGGATATCGATAGCTATGTGAACAAAACAGTTTTTTATCAACCGTTAAATTTTTCACCGTCCATTTTTTTTTTATACAATACTGATTTGATCACATAGCTATCGATATCTAATCAACGTGATTTTTTATAAACATGTAGTACTCGACGAGTTCTACACATTGAACGGTTTAGATTTTCAAAACGGGACCCGTGGTGGGCCCCCACGGGCCCAACAGCATGGTCCAGTCCGATCCCGGACTGGACAGAAGCCGGACCCATTATATAAAGTATATGACACACTTTTTTTCTTTCCAACGTTACTCATTTAGTTATCCTTATTTTAATTAACAATACTATATCCCCTCTAATTTATTACTTCTAAAGGACCCTTAATGACGTGGCATTGAAGCTAAATTTCACATGATGAAATGTTTGATAAATTAAAATTTAACACTTGTTAGATATATCATTAGAAATGATTTTTAGAGATAATAAATTAGGTGTCTTAAATATTTTTTTATTTTAATTGTTACAATAACCCTTTTAGATCTAATTGTGAAATTATTTCTCATGATTTGTCTGTGTGCCCACACTTTTAGTAAATTATGGCTTGTTTTGAGAAGTAAGTTAAAAGTTGATTTTTTAACTTTTTTAAATTAAAGAAAAAGGTTTAAAAAAAGTAAAAAGGTGATGTGACTCAAAATAGATTAAAAAGTTAAAAAAGTGATTTTTAACCAAATTTTCAAAATAAGTCTATATTTATCCAAAAACTAGAGGCTCTATTCACCCAAATGAAACAAAATTTATTTTATTATTTTTCTTGGAACGTCTTCATAATAATTGGAAGTACTTTGGTAACTTGAAGGATTGTTTATACATAAATTATTTTTAAAAAAATTATTGGGATTGAAAAAGGTATTGAAATGACACGAAACAAAGCGAAAATCATGCGAGTACTGTAAGTTTTTAAAAACAAATGATAAAATGATATTTAAAAAAATAAAATAAAAAATAAAACAGGTGAAGGATCATGATTTTATCATTTTGCATACGCTACCAAGATTTCCTCAAGAATCTCGTGGACAATAATAGTCCATCAAATAGGTAAAAAAATAAATAAGTATATAATTTATAAATATTGTGACAGTTATATCAAACTAGACATACAAGAAATGTAATAATTAATAATTAATTTAATTGTATTAGTTTAATGAATCTCACCATGAATTAAGGATAGAATTTGTAACACGACATGATAATACGACACGAATTGTACACGAAGTTAGTGGATTATAGTTCATCATTTCTTCACAGGAATACATATATGACACGATCCGATAATATGGATATTAAACATGACGGATTAGTGTCAAATCTATATAATACGAAACTAATATAGATAACTCTATAATGAAAACTTAGTTACATAATTTAATATTATTTTTGCTAAAGAGTATCATGACATTTTTTAATCTCTAACATAATTATATCCAGTTTATTAAAAGTATGTAAAATACGATTTTAAATTTAATTTATGTTTTGTTTTTGCTTTTAATTGAACTTAATGTATTTTTTGTCTATTATTTGAGTAAATCTAGTCAAAAAATATAATAATAAAATATAATTTTTATAAATTAAGAAAATCAAATTAAGTTGAAATCAAATATTTTTATAAATAATTTCATTTAATAGAGATTAGTTTCATTAAATTTAACTTGTGAAAAAAAATTTAATTTTTTTTAATACATTTGATATTTTTCATTAATAGTGAAATTTTTTGACATGACACATTAACACGATACGAACTAGACATGGACAAAAAATGATACGGTATGATAGCACGAAATAATAAACGGGTTAGGTTAGTGTTGAAGTCATTCTGACACGAACCCGAGATGACATGGCACGAAGACGACCCAATACGACATGACACCCACCCTTACCATGAATGATAAATACCTTTTGGTATGAAAAAATCTTTATATTATTGTATTTATATAACTCTATATGATAAAATTATTAGATATTTTCAAAGTACCATATAATATTATCTATATGATAATCTTAACAATGAAAAATTGCAATACAAACTAATGTTTTATTTTGTTCACTGGAATGAGATAAAATGAAACGGAATAATCATTTCTTAAGCTGCTCTATGAAATGATCATCACCTTACAATGGTAAATAATGATTCCATTTCTAATTTATTTTTTTGTAGTCAAACAAACATGAGAATGAATATTTTGATCAAGGCCACAGCTTCTCTCCAGTCCAAATCTGGACTGGACGGTGCTGTCCGGCCCTTTGGGGCCCACTACGGGTTGTGTTTCGATAATCTAAACCGTTCAATGTGTAGAACTCGTCGAGTACTATATGCCTGTAAAAAAATCACGTTGATCGGATATCGATAGTTATATGATCAAATCAGTTTTTTATGAAAAAAAATGGACGGCGAAAAATAAACGGCTTACAAAAAACTGATTTGATCATATAGCTATTGATATCCGATCAATGTGATTTTTTACAGGCATATAGTACTCGACGAGTTCTACACATTGAACGGTTTAGATTATCGAAACACGACCCGTAGTGGGCCCCAAAGGGTCGGACAGCACCGTCTAGTCCAGATTTGGACTGGAGAGAAGCTGGGCCCTTTGATCAAATAATCATTACATTCTACTCTATTCTAGTGAACCAAACATAAATAATTTGTTTTTCAACTATTAACAAAGATGAGCCAATTTAGTCGGTAAAATTTTTCATTGCATCATTAATTTGAAACACTATCTTGTTTGGTTTGTCTTTGAGAGACAATTTTTCAGAATTTTTTTTTAAAATTTGTTTGGTTGAAATTTTTTTTAAAAAAAAAATCTAAATCACTTTTCTCTCTACTACACATATCAATCAATTATTTTTTCTCTCCTTTCTTCTTCTCTCACATCTTACTCATCAATCAATTACTTTTTCTTTTACACCTATTTATTAACCGTTTCGATTTAGAGCACTAAATCAGCAGCTCTAAAAGCACTACTAATGAGCTGGCAAGTGCAAGAAAAAAAAAAAACAAAAAAACAAATGCCAAACTATTACATCAATAGTGGGGTTCACATGATGCCATGTCATTAGTGGTGTTGAATTAGTGGTATGAAGCATTTTTCATTTATTAAACTACAAAAAAAAAAAAAAAAAAAATTAAGTCATCCCAAATTCCAAAATTATTTTCAAAACATACAATCAAACAAAATTTTAATTTTATAAACTCTTTCTAAAAAATTATTTTTCAAAATTATTTCACAAATATAAACCAAACATGGCGTATGTAAACAATGTCACAATACTATGTGGTGTTTTGGGAAGTTGGTAAAAAGTTGACTTTTTGACTTTTTGACTTTTTGGCTTTTTTGGCAAAAAATAGGTTGTTTTGAGTAAAAAAATTGATTTTTTTGACTAAAAAAATTAAAAAACCAAAAAAATTAACTTTTTACCATTGTTCCCAAAAGAGCCTATGTGGTATTTTGAACAACTAAATAATTACCCATCAATAAGTTAGACAAATTCCCTTTGTACATGAGTAAAATTGACAGAATAACTTGAGTTCAGATCCTCTGCCGTTCTTTCCTACGGTACGTCCTGCAGTGCCCTAAAACGACATCGTTTTGGGGCAAAATTTCAACAACAAAAAAAAAAAAGCAGATCAGAACCAGAGAGGAGGAAGAAGAAATAAGGCAGCCACAAGAAGGCCCTGTTTCAGTCATCATCATCTCTCTCTCTCTCTCTCTCTCTAAGCAAAACCCACATCAATTAGAACACATTCATGGACTCTACAGTCACAAGAACGCCCTGTTTCATTGAAGAAGACGATGCTTTTGCCTCTCTTGCAGACATGGAAGCTGACCACAAACTCCGGCCTCTCTTCACCCCACAAAAACAAAGCCTCATATAAGCATTTACATTTATTTACATGAAAATAAAAAATAAAAAAGCACAAAAATCCTCAAAATGGGTCTTTTCTTCTTTCTCCTGTGCTTCCCTCAAATTGGCCCATCTTCTTCCCTTAAACACAATGAACAAAAAATAAAACAGCAAAATCTCATTGTTTTCCGATTCTATCCATCTCCAATTAGTAAGACCATATTTTGCAGAGCAAAAAGAATTGGTCTTTCCCCAAACATATATAGAATTTTCCTTGATTAAACAAAAATTTTCTAGAAAATTCAACTTTCCCATAAAAGGGTCTTTCTTGCAAAGAAAACAAGCCTCCAAGAAATGGGGCTAGTATTCTTCGTAGAATCTATTAGCATCATAGAACCGTCCAGATCTAGGGAAGAAATCTGATGCTACCTCTTTTTTGCAAGGAGGATGTGTAATAGAGTGGCCAAGACACAAAAGGGTGTGGATGGCAGTGGCACCTCGGCGGCGATCGCACTGGGAGGGGTTGGGAAAGAGCGGGCGAGGGTAGGGATGGCCGTTGTCGTTGTCGCTGCGCCATCATCGCCATCGTCATCCATCTTCGTCTCTCTGATTTGAGAGCTAATATAGAAGAAAAAGAGGCTAAAAAAAAAAAAAAAGTTGATCCAAAACGACGTCGTTTTGGACCACCGCAGGGGCAGCCGCAGGAAAGTATGGCAGACGATCTGGACTCGAATAACTTGGGAATAGCTAGGGGCAACTTGTAATTAATTAGTAGAGTAGGGAAATGGTAGCTCACAATCACTACATTGTATTAGGTACATGATGTACAATGTGCACCTAACATGTGTGTATAATATATGTGTATATATATATATATATGGATAAATTACACTAATATCCCATGAGGTCTATTTAATATAGATCTTTTTTTCACATTTGAAAAATTACACTTACTCCCCTGTTAAATTAAAATGACATATTTACCTCTTAGCCTTTATATATATAAAATAATAAAATAACACTGATATTTTATTTATGTCATTTCAAGAGAAATAATAATAATTTTCTTTGGTTTAACTCACACAAATTTTTTTTATTTATTTATTTTTTATTTTTTGTGTTTTTTTTACTGATTTTTTTAATATTTTAAGCAATTTTTTTATTTTTATTTTTTAGATACACCTGATCAAAGTTTACTTAAGAAGTATAATATTTTGTATTTTTTTTTAAATTTAAAAAATGCAAAAAAAAAATATAAAAATACAAAAAATTAGTAGTACTGTAATAAATGTGAATGCCGATGTTTGGTAATATTGCAATAAATGTGGGGGAATAGACGAGAAAGAAAAATGATAGTGGAAATAAAAATGAAAAATTCTATTAATATATAAAAATTTATACAAAAAATATCATAAAAATGTTGTGATAGTATAAATATAAATTATGTTTATGGGTATTTTGTTTTAAAGGGAAAGGTTATCATTAAGTTATATCATTGTATTTGAAAATTTTATATAAAATTTATATTTGTATATCATCACTCAATAAGAATATGTTTGATGAAAAGTTATAGAATGTAGTCATCATGATAGGAAGAAGAAATGGTAGGAAAAAGAGCAAAATGGTCATTTAGAAAATTTTAGGGTATGAGATTATAAATTTTATGAGGTAATTTGTAATGAGATTATAAATCTCAGGGAGAAGAATGTAATTTTTTGAACGTGAAGGGGATCTGTATTAAATAGAAACCTCAGGGAGTGTCAATGTAATTTAACCTATATATATAGCAAAATTTTATAATACACACTTCAAAAAAAAAAGTGTATCATATTTGTTGTTATGACTTTTATGTTCGTTGATTATAGTCAGTTAACTCTTTGTTATGACTTGGTAATAATTTATTATAGTATTAATTATGACTTATTATTTTAGTTATATAATCGCAATTTTTTTTTTATTATACCTCAAACGATATTTGATTTTAATCTCTATTTTGTGTTTCATTTAGTTATGGTACTTACGATATTAACATCACAAATTATCATAACTTACGTATGATAAATTCCTAAGAAAAGGCGTGAATCATAGAAGATTCCTTGTATATAATGTCCATTAAGGTGGTAGTAAAGTAGGAGGGTTGTAATTTTGGCCCGGCCCAGCCCAGTTCGGCCCGACCCATGTCGGGCCTTGCGGGCTCTTGCCAAAAAGCGAGCTGGCCCACGGGCCAGAAAACTAGGCCCAAGCCTAGGAATATTCGGGCTTTGGGCGGGCTAGTGGGCCGGGCCACTGGGCCTGGGCCTTAACAATTTTTTATTTATTTTTTTCATCAAAATTTTATTATTTTCCATTAAAAATAATACTGGGTCTTGGGCAGGCCAGGCGGGTCGGGTTTTTGAATGGGCCTTGAGCGGGCCAATGGGCCGAGCCATGGGTTGGGCCAAACGGGACGGGCTAGGCTTCAAAACGATGGCCCAGGCTTAGGCCCAAAGCCTTGGGCTAGGCTTGGGCCTAGGCCTAAACGAGCTAGGCCCACCCCGGGCCGCGAACAGGCTTCAGGCCGCCCACGAGCCATTTTTACACCCCTAGGTATAAACAAGAAGACGATGAAGATGAAATCAAAACCACGATATCCACATATTATTATTAAGATTTGACTTGTTTCAGTTAAATTTTTAACTGATTTAAATAATTAAAAAAAAATTCGGTAAGAGTCATTAAACAGAAGTTTCTTACCAATAAGTGTCTATGAAAATATGGCTTAATTGAATTTTTTCAAAAACACTTACCGGTAAAAATCTTCCGTTTAATCACTCTTACTGGTCAGAATCTTTCGTTCAATGATTCTTACAGAATCTCAACTGTCTGATTCAGTTGAAATTTCAATTGGAAACAAGCCATTCCCTTATTATTATTATCGTTGCCAACCTTAAGGAGTTAGCCTAGTGGGTGTAGTTTGGGGTTTAAGGGTGTGCTTTTTCCAGATCTCAAATTTAACTCTCATTAGGTATTATCAACTCCTTAAGGCTACGCTCGCGGACTCTGCCTGAGATTTTTCGATCCACGGTATTTTGCATGAGTTTCGAAATTAATCGAGATGCGCATTAATTGACCCGAATACCTGATTATTAGAATTTATTATTACAGAAGTGATATGTGCCCCGAAATTCAGGGGCACTAATGCCCCGAATTTCTATATAAGGCAAAAAAAAAAAAAAAGTTACTAAAACTGAAAATTAGGAACATTAGTGCTCACAGTTTTAGTGTCACAAATCATTTTTCTTATTATTATTATTATTCACGACATATTATTATTAAAATTTATGATGAAAAAGTATGTTGTACTTTTATTCAAGCTACACACGGATCTCTTATTCAAGCTACGCACGGATCTCAATTACCCAGTTAGACAAATAATGGACAATTTAACCTTCTAGTTCTTATAATACACAAGTACAAAAATGCTTCCCCAAATAAGCGCCCATTATTATTTTCATAATTTTAAAAAAAATAATGATATACAAATATAAAATTTATAAAAGAATTTAATATAAAATCTTGTGTCTTAATGTAGACCTTCACTTAAAAAATATATATATAAAAAAAAAAAAAACAATAATGTGGACCTTCACTTTAATGAGTTCTTTAATGAGTGTTTTTTTATTTATTTAAGTATTATATAATATACATCATTCTAGAAATGTTTTCTCTATGATACAAAAAAGAACAATAATAAATAAATAAATAAAAACCCGACCCAAACATGCTTGTTATAGTCTGATTATTAATACAATACACAAAATCAAAAAAATAAAAGAAAGAAAGTAAGAAAAGAAAACCTAATAAACATATTCTTATTAATACACATACGGTGAAACATTTATGGGAGAGAGCTCAAAACTTGATGAGAACCTTTACACAATCTGGCTGTTTCATTAGGTGAAATGCTTTGTTTATTTCATCAAGTGAAATTTGGTGAGTCAAAAGCTCATCCAGCTTGAGTTCCTGTAGAAATTTGCAACACTTTGTTAGGTCTTTCCTTGTGGCTTGTACCAATCATCAATAAATTTTATTTTAGGCTATGCTTGAATGACAGGCATATCGAAAGAAATGAGAATCTCGTTACGAGTAATAAAATTCTTGTGTCAATGTTATTCAAGTATTTTGTTTCGCTGAGAATTCTCAATGGAAAAATAATTAAATTTTAAATATTTTGAGCTTAATTATTAGTATTATTATTTTTCACTCTAAGGCTCGTTGATAACTTGAGCAAAGGAGCATATAAGGTAGTTATCCCATATGCAGTTTGGAGAGTAAGGTAGGTGTTGTTTTGTCAACAAATGAGGGGTTTTATTGTTTAGGTGACACAGTAGTTTACACTAACTAGCCAACCTACAATAGAGATTGTTTCACGCATATGGGAGGGATAGAAAAATGGTTAGGACATGCGCCTACTGTAAATCCCGTGTGTATTACATCTTCAGCCAAAATGGTACTAGAATTTAGGTACTTCCTGTATTTATATATAAGGTCCTCAACTCTCTATAATTGCAAGTCTCTAGAGCTCAACTATAAATAGAAACTATTGATTTCGTAGTTTAAGAACAATAGAAATTGTACAGGGAGGAAATATTCGTAGCCTTCCGTACTTCTTCCGTCCAAGCTTTGTGTCGCTTCGAACGATGTCATTCAACCTGCAAGCACAACGACGGTGAGCTACCCGGCGGGTGTGTTGCCAGAAAATCCCTTCGATGGTCAAGTTAGCACCCTTAGAAAGAGAAGAAAGACTAAGCAAGGATAGCTTTGAGTAAAGAGAAAATTACAGACCTTTTGCACGGAGGCGCGCCGCACGGCTTATATAATTTGTGCACGCACTACCTTGCTCATCCTTTCTTGGATGTGGGGATGTACTATCCTCTCTTCGCCTTACACGTGTGTGTGTCAATATTGCCAAACAGCATCGACAAAACAACCAAATGGTATTGACGCGAACTATTGGCGGGTTTTCCTCATCGCAGTCCAATTGGGCCACATAGTATATGGTCGAGCTACATTCAACCGAGATAATTTTAACCAGTTAAGCCCCAGGCCGCTTCATGTCCAAGCTAAGAATTCTACTAGCACAATCCGCTGTGTTCTATTCGGTTAAGCGTTGTTTACTCATTGCTCGGACAAACTCTGCACGACCCTTTGCCTTGACTAAGATTCTCAGCTCGGTCAAGAGTCACCCTCATCATCTTAGTCCAGTCACTTTTCACTATGCATACATAGCTCAGTCGAGTTCCTTCACCCGGTCTATGTCCGATGTGTGGACTTATCTCGGCCCATAGTCCAAGCTCATTCAGCTTGGCCCGACGCCCATTTCATGTTAACTCGGTGGCACGGTAAAAGGTCCACATGGAATTTAGGTCGACTTATTTGTTCGGCACAAATTTTCCTCTCAATTGCCCCTCAATTACGTCTGTTTTAGCATGATCCAAATTACCTTATCGTGCTGAACTAAATTCATGGCCCGATTAAGAGAAACATCCTCGTTCCAGCTTAGCCCGGCTCATCTCTGAGGCACGGGCTTAGTTCGGCTGCGATTCTTTGCCTTTCTGCTTAGTTCACCGAATTGACGTTGTTGCTCAATTTGGTGTGCTTCAGTTGGGTTTTGTTGCTAGTTTGGCCAAGCAGCTTGGTGGTGCTTCGGTTTGGTCTTCTACCCGGCCTAAGAGTGTTCATGGATCTACAATCCTCGTTGTTTGGCCATCTCAGAAGGCCAACTTTGTTGGGCCGAAGTAAGATTGATGCCCTTGGTGGCTCGGGCGAGGTCTGAAGTACCTCAGCCTAACCGATTGGTCGAACTTCTTGGGCCAGGTTCTTGCGAAGTTGAGCTCAAATCTGGTTCAGTTATCCTATGGTTGAGCTTGGTTGATTGTTCGCCCATGAGTGCAATTTGCGTTCTTGTTGTCTTGGTTGGGCTACTTTATGCATCCAAATTCTTGACTTGATTGATGTATTATCTCTTGCTCGACCCAACTCACGTTCGACGATGTAGGAGTTCATCTTATAAGCTATCCATATTCACCGATTCACTAGCTTGGTCAGTACCCTCTTGATTAGTTTACAAATTGGTTTACTAACGTACACAGGCTCGGTCAAAAGAACCAAGAGTTTTTGTTGCTCGAGGTTGTTACTTGGTTTCATCTCTTCAGCACCATGCCCGATTAGTCCTTGGTTTAATCTTTGACATCATGAGTAATTTTTTATTCGTTTTGTTCGGCTGGTCGTGAGAATGGGCCGAGCACTAGCTTGGTGATGTTCACACCACCTTGGTCTAACCCATAAACCATTGCATGTCTACCATGAGCTCTATTTGACCATCGTCGTCAATCCTTAGCTCGATCGAGCTGGATGTTAGGCTTCAATTCTCTGAGGGAATATTTGAAGTATTTGTTTGGGCCCATGACTTGGAGGATAAATTGTTCTTGGCTAAGAATAGAATGGTTGACTACGTATCTTGATCTTAGTGATTGGTTGGTAGAATTGTGCAAACAGAACTTATTCTAACTCTTTTACTCTTTAGCTCAATTGGTGCAATTAGCAATCTCTCAACTCGGTTGGCATTAATTTGATTTACTTCATCGCAATCTCAGTCATGAGTTATTGCTTGGTCATGAACTACTCTGGCTTGACGCTTGATGTCATGGGCTCGCCTTTACTAGGCTTAACTCTGGCGACCTTGCAAACGGACCTTACAAACGGACTTTGCTAGGCTTGGCTCTTGCGACCTTACAAACAGACCTTGCTAGGCTTAACTCTGGTAACCTTGTAAGCGGACCATGCAAACAGACCTTGCACACGGACCATGCAAATGGGCCTTGCAAATGGACTTCTAACAAGTTGAACTGGGCAAATGGTGCTTGGATGTCTACTGAGCAAACGGAGCTCGGATGTCGACCTTGTAAAAGACATGCAAGTGTCAGCCAAAAAAACGATGCATGATGTTGACCTCGTAGTATAGACAAATATCAAGTTATTGAGATCAACCCTACAATTTTCCCCTTAGTCTGGATCCTGCCTTAAACTTACAAAGGCAAAGTAGTGATCCAAGCTAAATAGATTGCCCTTGGACCGTGTCCACTACTCGGTTAGAATTGTCTTTGACTGAACAAATCATCAGTTTTTCGCCGAAAGTTGGTGAGCAAAATCGGCTCAGCAATTTCTTGGCAAGCAAAGTCGTTCAACAACTTCTCTGGCCACCAAAATCAGTGCAACTTCTTGGCAAGCAAAATCAGCTTAGTTGGGTGGTTTACTTCTCGGCGAGCAAAATTGCTCGATAACTTCCTTGGTGAGAAAAATCAGTGCAACTTCTTGGTAAGCAAAATCAATTTAGCTCGGTGATTTACTTCTCGACGAGCAAAATCAGTTCGGCAACTTACTATTTGACGAGCAAAATTAGCTCGATAAGGAATTCTAAAGTTGGCGAGCAAAATCAGCTCGACAACTTGCTTCTTAATAAGAAAAATCAGCTCGATAAGGAATTCTAAAGTTGGCGAGCAAAATCAGCTAGACAACTTGCTTCTTGGTGAGCAAAATCAGTTTGGCAATAAATTTTAAAGTTGGCAAGCAAAATCAGCTCGATATTTACTTTTTGGCGAGCAAAATCTGCTCGGTAAGGAACTCTAAGGTTGCCGAGCAAAATTAGCTCGGTAACTTACTTTTTGGCGAGTATAATCAGCTCGGCAAGGAATTTCAACGTTGGCGAGCAAAGTCAGCTCGACGACTTACTTCTTGGTGAGCAAAATCATATCAGCGAGACTTATTGGCGAGCAAAATTTGCTCAACAAGGAATTATAAAGTTGGCGAGCAAAATCAGCTCGGCAACTTGCTTCTTGGCAAGCAAAATCAGCTTAGCGAGACTTCTTAGTGAGAAAAATCAGCTCGACAAGGAATTTTCAAAGTTGGCAAGCAAAGTCAGCTCGATAAGACTTATTGGCAAGCAAAATATACTCAGCCAAGAATTTTAAATTGGCAAGTAAAATCAACTCGGCAAGGCTTTTTGGTGAGCAAAATCATATCGGCAAGGAATTCTAAAGTTGGCAAGCAAAATCAATTCAACAAAGAATTCTAAAGTTGGTGAGTAAAATCTGCTTGGCAAGATTTCTTAACGAATAAAATCATCTCGGCAAGGAATTCTAAAGTAGGCAAGCAAAGTCAGCTTGGCAAGACTTCTTGGCGAGCAAAGTCAGTTCAGTAAGACTTCTTAGCAAACAAAATCAGCTCGGCAAGACTTCTTGGAGAGCAAAATCATCTCAGCCAGAAATTCTAAAGTTAGCGGAGCAAAGTCAGTTCGGCAAGACTTCTTGACAAGCGAAATCAACTCGGTAAGACTTCTTGGTGAGCAAAATCATGTTGTGAAGGAATTCTGAAGTTGGCGAGCCAAATCAACGCAACAACTTCTTCTAGGCCAACAAATTCGCTCGGCAAGACTTTTTTGCAAGCAAAATCAGCTCGACAAAGAATTCTAAAGTTGGACAAAACACCAACTTTCATCTTGCCAAGCAAAATCAGCCCGGCAAGGAATTCTAAAGTTGATCAAAACCATCAACAAACCTTTTACTGAGCAAAATCTACTCGGAAAGGAATTCCAAAGTTGAACAAAATACCAACTTTCATCTTACCGAGCAAAATTAGCCCTGCAAGGAATTTCAAAGTTGAACAAAACACCAACTTTCATCTTGCTGAGCAAAATCAGCCAGGTAAGGAATTCCAAAGTTGATCAAAACCATCAATAAACCTCTTTTTGAGCAAAATTGTTCGATAAGGAATTCTAATCTTTTCGTCAAAATAATCGTTAGTTGCGTCTTGGACCGCGTTAAATCTGTTCAGCGGGGTAAAAATACAGTAATTTTTAATAAAACGGTCTACTTGTTTCATTACATCAATAGTGGAAAGGATTACAAAAATAAAACTTCAGATTGACGATGTTCCACATTCTGGGAATAGATTGGCTATTTATATCCTGCGAGTTTGGTGCTCCTTTTTCTCGGCCTTCTTATTGATGTCTTCCAAAACCGATCTCCTTAGTTCTCTTCAATTGATGACTCTTCGAGGAAGGACATCTTTGATTGCCAAGCCATTTGGCAAGGTCTGTTCTTAAGAAGCCGCCTCGACCCATTCATCAACGTAACGATCCAAATGCCCTGTAGCCACCAACTCTTCTAAGTGTAGTTTGAGCGGCATGCAATCTTCTGTTTGGTGCCCTCTCTCATCATGAAAAGTGCAACAGTATCTTGGATTAAACCCTCTATGGGCATCCCCCAACTTGGCCGGCTACCGGACGTATTCCTCGTCACGGATTTCATTCAATATGAGATATATTGGTAACTTGAAGATCGTAGTGATGTCAGTCCAGGCTTTTAACTTTCTCTTAGTATCATCCTCCACGTCACATGGGTTGTTAGCCCGGTCGTTGTTACGACTCTTGTTCTGGCTATTGCGATTTGTATCGCGGTTTTGATATTTTCCTCGGTTGTTTGGATGGTTGTCCTCCTGTTCAACCGAGTGGACTTTTCCAGCTACTCTCTTTGTCCGCCACTATCAGATTTGTCTTCACAGTGGCCGTGGCCGTGTCATCTTCAACTCAGATGTGTTCGTTGATCCTTTGCATGAGCAATTCCATAATTGCAGGCTAATTCATCGTGAGTAAGTCCCTCAGTCTATATCCAACTGGAAGATCGCGCTTGTTGTAGCGATCCCGATTTTGACCCGTCTCTTTGTGGTGTTCCGGGCTCGGGTTGGTATGGTTTTGAACGGTGTTATGTATCTTAGTTCCCTGTATTCCCTTATTTTGGTTATTGGGTTGTAGTAGTGTTTGAAACAGGTAATGTCTCATGTTTGTATCGGGTTGTAGCGTATCTTTCATGTTTTGTCACTTTGCTGACTATGTCGGGGATCGAGCTGCCCGGTCAGCTCGCGGGGGTCCAGAGGGCAGCGCCCTGGCAGGGTTGAGGGGCAGCGCCCCCGAAGCAAAAATGCAAAATGCATTCGAAGTTGCTTGTCCGCTCGAGCGACCGTTTATGTGCTCGAACGAATAATGTTTGATTCCAGAAGTTTGACCTATCTACAAAAGTACTGGGAAGGTGTATTTGATGCTCGAGCGGGGTTTTTCACGCTCGAGCGGACCATGTTATATCAGTTTGTGAATCTGATATTTCAAATCACTTTTTTAGTCCTTCTCTCTCTAAATCTCTCCAGAATTCCAGATCGGGAGCTTCTCTCTCTTAAAGTCATCTTCTCTCTTTGATTTTTCCAAATCCATTGGGATTTAGACCTAAGTTCTTCACTAAAGTTGGTTATCATCTCGAGGGCTTCATTGTGCGTGGTGAAGATCGAGTTTAGGCATCGTTGATTTTGGGGTTTCATCTTAATTCTTCTTCAATACTTTAGGTAGGAATTTTCTTAGAATTATATATATATTTTTGCAAGATCTAGATGATTTTCGAAATCACCTTTCGGTAGTTTTGAAAATTGATTGTTGATTCAAGAAGTTGAGCGATTTTGAAAGTGGGTTTGTCACTTCTTCTTTTAAAATGATCTTATGGGTTTTGATCTTCGTTGATTGAAGAAAAGATGATTTTGAAAAGTTTTCTTTCAAAAGATTTGAGTTGTATAGTTTTTGTAAGAAAACCTAGAAATTGGGAATTTTTAAAAGAGATTGAAAATTCACGAATGATATTATTATATTTATTTTGTGTGTCAAAATAAATGGATGTTTGGAAAATTTCTTATTTATATTTATATAAATGATAATTTCAGGGAATATGAGAATTGTTGTTCATTTTGGAAATTATTGTTCAAAACGTTGAAATAGTCTTTGAAATGACTAATTGTTGAGGATACTTGAGAAGAGGGAATTGCGTTATTCCTTGAATGATGAATTGGAATAAAAGTATTTATATTCATATTGTGAAATTGGCATATCAATTCATTTGATTACATTAAACTTTGAAAGTTGATTTGAAAACTTGCATTGAGAAAAAAATGTTGAGAAACAACTTTTCATGGAATGGTTTTGGGGTAAATACGTTGGTAAGTCTTGATAGGTGGTGTAGATGATATTGAATAAGTTGGCTTGAGAGTCCGGAGTGAAAGACCGAAAACCTGCGCAAATAGGTGTCAAGCCTTCCGGTTAATACCAATAAAAATGACAATTTGGTAGTACTCATATAGTCTACTTGCAGACACCGACCTAGGGATTACCAAAGTTGTATTTACCGCCCCTTGAATTAAATTGTTAAGTTTTGAACAATGGACATTTCATGGCATCATTGAGCATGGTGGTTTTCAAAAGATGAAGATATGATTTATTTGCAAAAAGACATAGCATGACATGTGCATTCACCTCTTAAGACTTGTATAAAATGTATATACTTTGTTAAGGATTTCCTACTGGGCTTTATGCTCACCCTACGGGATTTTTGTGCAGGAAAAGATGTGGTGATTCCGCCTAACTAAAGGCGATGAAATATGTGTTGAGAGTACAAGGCTCTCATTTTGCTGTAACTCTGTTTGTAAGCCAAGGGCTGTATTTGTGTTTGAATAACCATTTTGTGTAACCAGACTTAAGCCTTGGAAACTTGTAAACCTTTGGGGGTATCTATTTGTTTATGTTATTTTGATTTGAAGTGAATGTATTATCGCTCGAAGACTATTTGTATCATGTAATGCAAGTGTGGGGATTTATTTTCAGTTTTACTTTAAAGAACCATGGTTATCGTATTATCATTTGGGTATGAAAATTGGGGCGTTACACTTATACTGAATGATTGCCAGGTTGGTGGCGCATTCATGTATCTCGTTGAATGTCTTCCAATACTTAGCATTGTATGCTTTCAAGGAGTTGCTCAGCTCCATTTTCACTCCTAAGAGGTGATCGACTTCCTTAGGCATTTTTGTGTGTCTTAAATCTGGTGATAAATGCCTCTGCCAACTGCTGCCACCTCTCAATACTTTCTTCCAGCAGTCTCTCGAACTATTTTAGGCCCAATTTGCCTAAACTCGATGGGAAAATAAGGCACATCAACGCATCGTTCCATCTGTGCCCAGCCATAACTTGTTGGAAGTGGCTCATGTGCATATATGGATCAGTTTTTCTATCATAGAGCGTAAATTTTAGCTGGTGGAAACCAGCGGGAAGCGCCGTGTTCTCTATCTCAAGAAAAAAATGAGTAGAGCTCAGCCTCACCAAATCCCTATCTAGTGGCATGTGCGCCGCCAAGCGCAGCAGCAGCATTATGACATCTTCACTGGTATGACCTCTGGGAGCCAACTGCCATAGCGCCGGTACCATTTGAGCCTTCCGCCGGCACACTCGCTCTTCCAATACATCCATCAAATCTCTCGATCAATTGGAATACGAGTATCTCGATGTCATCAATGGACATAAGGACGATAGTTATTGTCTCGAATGCGAGACACCTTGTCACGCCCCAAAATTTGAGACACAAGAGAAATATATAAAGTACAACTCAAACAAAAGAGATAACCACAATATTTTAATATACACATATAAGCAGAGTTATAACATAGATAACTGATTTGAGTTCCACTAGAGGTTTACAAAACACTGTCAAACTAAAAGGTTAAAGGAGAGAGAAAACAAAAACAAACTACAAGTCCAAATTTTTCAAGTGAACCATGGCTCTAAGACTTCATCTTGATTGTCTTCGGGATAACCTTCCCCGTCGTAAGCTGCTTCTTCACCTGGCATAACATGCCATGAGCTTGGAATGCCCAGTAAAAACACACACACCCCTATATCTTCTATCAATCAATCAACCATACACAAAACAAATCAGGTAACATAACATACTTACGTTAAGGTTTTATGAATTAGTAGTTAGACTAGGCATCTAGAACCCCCAAAGAGATCCTTCTACCCAACCACAAGATTAAACACCGGACTACTCAGAACTCCCCCTTTTGCTGTTTTGCAGACCTTACCACCCATGCCCACCTCCCGGTTATTTACCGGTCAGCGACATCGATGGACCTCAAAAGGGACGGCCAAACAAGTGGGCTCGCTTACACCCCAAATCGTGCCTAGGGCTCGCTTACACCCTGCACATACCATACCAAAGGGCTCGCTTATACCCTGAAACCACCGCATAGAGTCTGAATACGTCCGTGTCAACCTAGGGGCTCGCTCAAAACGCTTACACAAGACTTAACTCATTTGGTATTAATCCCATCATAATTCATGTCATGCATATGTATAAAATTGTTCTAAAATACTAAGATGAACGTCACCCATTGCCAGCCCCTTATCATTTCCTGTTTATTAGATCTTTTGCTAGGTAAGTTAGTCACATTCGGTAATTCGGTCATATAAAAGAGTATGAGAAAAACATACGAAAGGAAATATAGTTCACGATCATCATTCATAAGTATAGTAAGGCAAGAAAACAACATTAGAAATGCTTTGAAACACTTAGAGACAAATAACATAATAGAACACAATTTCCAGCACTGTTCGGTTCTGCAGGGCTAACAAGAACGCTTTGGTAAAAATACTTCTAGGTCAAATTAGGGGCTGAAATTTCATAGAAACAGTATTCAATCTGTCTAGTTTCAGTTCCAATTTTCAGAAGTTGCATAGCCCCTCCAAAAATTCATCTACAAACTATATTCGAAAACCTGTCCAGATTTGTTATCCTTTGGGAAAACTAGCTTTTATCTCAATCTACCTGACGATTTTCACTCAAATAAAATCTGTTGGAAAGAGGACTCAGAGTTCTAAATTTTGACAGAAGAAACAACATGAGATGATTTTTCTATAATTTTATAAAATTGCTAAAAGTGGACTGTTTTTCAGAGACTCAGGACCAGATTTTTCAACAAATTATCCAAGCCCTAAAAACACACAATTAGGAGCTAATAAAATTGTCACAAGCTCTAAACACATAAAATATCCTACAATAAATTCAGATTTGAGAATTAGATAGATTTGATATTTCTTTTAACTTAGAGAAGTTGCAGCAGTGCCTAATTTCACAAATTTGCAAGACAATGACACTATATCATACCCATACTTTCACACACACCAAAAACCCTATTTACTATTAATTTGTAACATAAGAGACATACTGGACAATAGAATGAGTTGATGAAAGGATTGGAGAAATTAAGGGAGAGGTATGTTCTTACCTTCAAGAATTCCTTCTTTTTCTCTTCTTTTTTTTTTTTTTTCTTCTTCTTACTTCTCTACTTCCCTTGAGCCAACTCTCCCTCTCTCATCCTCTCCTTGGGCTGTTGAAAACCGTGGGAGTGGATTTGGACAAGTTCTCAATTTATAGAGTATAAGGGAGCTTAATGGCTAAGGGAACTAAATATCTAGATATTTGTTTTTTTTTATTTTATTTATTTTTTGTTTGTTGTTATCCAACCAACTCTTCCACCAACAAATTATATATATATATATTTAAACTATGTATATATTCAAGTACACAATAGTATTCTATTCAAATAAATAGTAAATGAAAGAACAATAAAAACAAAAAAAATAGAAATAAAAATAAAATGTGTGAATTAATTTAGAAATTATGAGGTAAAATAAATAAAACCAAGTTTTAGGATAGTTCCAATCATAAAGTGGTGTGCTATGATTTAATTATGGTAACACACGGAGAAATTATTCTTTACTTGGGCCCTTACGCAAACTTTTATGGAACTAGGGCTAAAATGCTATTAACCTAAGGCTCAGGGTTTCAAGTGTAATTACAAAAAAATTAGGGTCTCTACACACCTCTACCAGTACATTGGAGTCATAGGCTCTGAAACTCCTCAAGATGGAAACTGAAGAAGTTCGTCGTCTACTCCGACTGCCAGAACGATGGGACTGGACATGCTCATTGTGGTTTCTCACCCCAGCAATGCCTTTCCTTTCAGCTGGCACTTCATGGCCTCCGTCACCATTTTTCTGATGATGACGTCTTGGTCCCTCAGCTTGCTCTCCAAGTGCTGAGTATGCGACTTTTGTCGTCGTCGTCGTCTTTCAAGGCTCTAGAAATGCCTTGAACTCCTTGCGCACTTGTCTCGCGCATCTTCGTGTAACCTGCGGGTGGAGGTCTCCAGTTCAGCCATGGTCTGAACAACGGGTAAGTTGTCACTCCTCCGAACAGACTTTGGCATGATGCCATCAACGGCGAACAATGAAATGTCGTCGTTGTTCGCCATAGAAAGTGATCAGAAAAGCTTGGAAGACAAGGTTTTCGTATGTCGACATTCCCACAGACGACGCCAATTGTACGAGAAGGAAATATTCATCGCCTTCCGTACTCCTTGTGTCCAAGCTCTATGTCGCTCTGAACGATGTCATTCAGCCTACAAGCACAATGACGGTGAGCTACCCGGTAGGTGTGTTGCTAGAAAAACCCCTTCAACGGTCAAGTTAGTACTCTTAAAGAGAGAAGAAAGACTAAGCAAGGATAACTTTGAGTAAAGGGAAAATTGCAGACCTTTTGCATGGAGGCGCCGGACGACTTATATAGTTTGTGCGCGCACTACCTTGCTCGTCCTTTCTTGGACGTGGGGATGTACTATCCTCTCTTTGCCTTACACGTGTATGCGTCAACATTGCCAAGCAGTATCGACAAAACAGCCGAACGGTATTGACGTGTACTATTAGTGGGTTTTCCTCCTTGCACTCTCATTGGGCCACGTAGTATACGATTGCTGAGCTACCTTCAACCGAGCTAATTTCAATTGGTTAAGCCTCAGGCCGCTTCATGTCCAAGCTAGCTCTGGCTGGTTGGCTCCTGAAGAATTCTGCTAGTACGGTCCGTTGTGTTTTGCTCGGTCAAGTGTTGTTTACTCATTGCTCGGGCAAACTCCGCGCGACCTGTCGCCTTGACTAAAATTTTCAGCTCGGTCAAGAGTTGCCCTCGTCATCTTAGCTCGGTCACTCTCCACTGCGCAAACTTAGCTTGGTCGAGATCTTTCGCCCGGTCTATGTCCGATGTGTGGACTTATCTCGACCCATAGTCCAAGCTCATTCAGCTTGGCCCAATGCCCATTTCATATTAACTTGGTGGCACGGTCAAAGGCCCACATGGAATTTAGGTCGGCCCATATATTCGGCACAAATTTTCCTCTCAGAAACTGAGAGAAGTCTTAGAGAAAAATATAGAGCGAGTGTTCTAGAGAAATATAAAATGATTTTTTTCTTGTATAAAAATTAGGTATACAATGACTTAGGTATATATATATATATATATATGTGGGTGTATTGGGTTTAAGGGTGTAAGAGACAAATTGAGTCCATTTGTAAACTTGTTTATTTCATAGTGAAGTATTATTACTTACTGTCTTGTCTTTGTATTGGGTATAAGGCCGAATCATGTAAATTGTTTGTATTTTGATGTGTACTTGTTTTAATTTCCCATTTATTATTTTTGGTTACTTTCATAGCCCAAATCACCATTGTTTCATACCCCACATCTTCTAGACAAAATTCAATCTCTCTAAACACTAGTTCTCTACATTCCTATGCATTACTCTTTTCTTGGATTCTTCACTTTAGGATGGCCTTTTCCGACCAAATTAACCCCAGCCATGCAGCACTCACGGTGTCTGTCACTCAAGTTGCAATTCCTAGATTGCCCGAATCATTTGCATCATTCAAGGAGCTCCGACTCTTCTAGTGCAGAATTCATTCATGCACATATATATATATATATATATATATATTTAAGAAGACAAAGAGGAAGATATAGATAGTACCTTATTTATGCATTTGTGAAGAATGAAGGGAAGGTCAGATTTGACTTTAATGCCACCAAAAATAGAACCCTTGAGAGTCCTACCACACAAGAGGGGAACTAAGTCGATCTCCCCGCTTTTTTCAGTTCCTGAACCAATGGCTACTGCTGTCCCTATTCCCTGTGAATGCATTTGCATGCATGTGATCATTCATTCATTCATAAACATAAACCAAAACCAAAACCAAACAAAGTATTACTACTAATTAATACTGTACGAGCTAGCAAGTAAGTATATATGAAGCCTCACCTCCTCAATTAGGTAGCTAGGGATCATATCAATTTACATTTACAGGTGTGAGAGTGTATGACTGAGAGAGGTTAATAAAAACGGAATGTGAATATTATCATTTTGAACAAACCATTTTGAAGAGTGGAAACAACCAACCACTTTGAGACATTGTAAAACACAAGGGCTGTACCAGAAACAAAGCATTTTGGAGAGCAGAGAAATTTGTAAAATATAACAGAACATAACAGAATAGTTGAGTAGTAGTAGGGAGGTAGTTTTAGCAGCAATAGGGCTTACCAGTTTAGTGGATAGAAGAGCCTGGTTGACCAAGGATGGGACACCGGTACACTCGAAGCAGTAGTCCACCCCCATACCACCTGTCAACTCTTTTACCATTTCTGAAATACTAGCTTTATTATGATTATTATTATTATTGTTACCATTATGTTGTTCATGATCATCAGGTTCAGATTTAGATCCAGAAGAATCTGAATCTGTAGTGGTGGTGCTGGGGTTTATGAAGTCGGTGATTCCAAACACCAGCCCTTTTTCTCGCTTTGTTTCATTTATGTCTACCCCTATTATTCTCCCTGCCCCTTGCATTCTTGCTCCCTCTACCACCTGCAAGGCAAATTTGTTTTTTCATTTTTATTTTTTATTTTCAGAGTGAATGATTGGGTGGAATAT
This sequence comes from Camellia japonica, assembly GCA_030407325.1. Lineage (NCBI taxonomy): Eukaryota > Viridiplantae > Streptophyta > Magnoliopsida > Ericales > Theaceae > Camellia > Camellia japonica. The sequence goes on from JAPPVO010000032.1 coordinate 167,926,973, forward strand.
AAATAAATAAATAAACTATTGGATTTTATTTCGTCATTATTTAACAACACATCAAATATGTATGTATATAATACTCCCAAACTGAAGATGTAAAATCATGTTTGATTGCTGGATTAAGTTGACTGGATTGAGTGATGGAGTGTTGTGGTATTAAGTTACAGATATAAAGATTGTTGTGCCTTCCCATTGAATTGTTAATCCAATAGCTGTGGGGTTTGGAAATTAAGTATTTTAGTCAAAAAAGTCAAAAAATTATTATAAGTTATCACATCGCTCTCTTATTTTTTTACACATCTTTTTGTAAAAAATTAAAAAATTATTAAAATAATATGTTGTCAAACAAGGAATGAGTAAAAAGAGTAATAATATTACCCCAAGTCCAACAGCACCAAGACCAAAGACAGCAACGGTGGAGCCCTTACGAATGACGACTTGCTTAAAGGTAGCCCCAAAACCAGTAGAATAGCCACAGGACAAGAAGCTGGCATGTGGGAGAGGAATCCTGGGATCAAGCTTCACAACGTAATGAACATCGATGACTATGTATTCGCACCACGTGGAACATGTGAAGTGGTGGTAGATTCTGATCATCTGCTTCTGGTCTGGGTCTCCTGCTGCTGCTGCTGCCGCCGCTGTGGTGGTGGTGGTGGTGGACTTGGACAACCTTGATGTTCCATCGGGCATTAGGCCATCGAAGGGTAAAGGGTGGGTGAGGCATAAGTTGGAGTTGGTTACGGAGCTGCTGCAATTCGCGCATTCACCGCACTCCCCTATGTACGTCGGCATCACTGTATCTCCTTCTTTCACCTCCATCACTCCTTCTCCAACGCTCTCCACTATGCTGTATATCATTACCATCCGCAACAATTACACCTATTTTTTTGGATTCTTCCAAATTAATTATTACTACTACTACTACTTGTTATTATGAAATATTCCTAGTTTACAAAATGGGAATCATGATGAGAGACTCGTTAAATATGTGAATTACTACTACTACTTGTTATTATGAAATATTCCTAGTTTACAAAATGGGAATCATGATGAGAGACTCGTTAAATATGTGAATTTCACCTCATGTGAAAATATTGTGCTTAACTCTATAATTAAATTTTGTGCACATAAAAGAATTGTATTATTATTCACAACCTCATTTGTTTGATTTGATGCACAAAGAAATTTATGGTATGCACCCTTAAAAATAAAAATTAAAAATTGTAAGAAAGTTACTATTTTAAGTTAAGAATGTTATGTTATGCCTCTTTGGGGTAAAAATTAGAATTGGTAAATTTGTGGTTTGTAATCTTAAAATGAAAGTTACACATCATTGTAATTATGTTATAAATGACCTGGTGTAAATTTTATGTATTATTCATGATGAAAAATGTTATAAAAGGCTACCTGGGCTAGGTAGCTTTTTTGAATATGCACAGTACAGGAGCATCTGTCCGAACGCATACATATCGCGGCCCAAACACTTAAAAAGATTATATAAGTATATATGTATGTAAATGTTAAGTTTATGTTTGGAAAGAATTAATTTAATTTGATATTTTAGCTATTTAGTTAAATTAGTTTTGTTTAAGAAAAATTTTTGATTTTTTTTTGTTTGGATGTAATGGTTGTGAGTAGGGGTCATCGATGGGATGGGTCGGACTTACTCGACTTGTAACTATTATGTTCATGTCTCATATATTAATTGATTTTTTCAGATTTTGGCGAATCAATGAGCTGGTATGAATCGGACTTATTTAAAAAAATTAAAACCACGTCTCACTCATAAACTCAAATCTTACGGATCAAAATCAAACTGAACTGAGTTACACATTTTTTATTAGACTTATACTATTAAATTCTACACATTTATTTTTTCGTTTTTAATCATTTATATGATTTAATTGATTAATACTATTAAAACAATCAAATTAAAGTATAAATTTATCAAATTAACAAATTATTACAATATTATATGTAAAAAGTTGAGAGTTAGGAAGATATCACCGGTTACTATCAAATTCAATTAACAAATAGTGTTTTCTATATTTTTTAAAGTACAATTTACAAGAATAATATGAGCTGTCAAATGTATTTTTTTTTATAAATGGAACAGTATAAATTTTAATGGATTAAAATTGAATTCAACAGTGTTATTTTTTTAAATAATATATATATATTTTTTAATAGATAGTTTGAATAGGGATAATAGGATGGTTGGGTTGGACTTATCCTTGTACAGGCTGGGTTGGACTTGGATTTCAAAACTTTATCCAAAGCCCTAAATCATCCTCTATGTGATGAGATAGGTTGGGCAATCAAGTGGGTTGAGAAAAACCATTGAACGGATTGAATGGGTTAGGTAATACTAGATTTTTTGCCTGCGGGTCATTTGATGACTCCTAATTTTGAGAGAAAAAGTAAAATAATTATAATTTAAATGTGAAATTTTATTTTATTAACTTATTTAGTTTATTTTATTTTTTTTTGTACTTATTTAATTAATTTAACTCTTACGGTCTAAAAAAGACTGGCCCAAAATAATAAAAAAATGTTGGGCCCCCTTATATTGTTCATTTAACAAGAAAAAAAAAAAAAAAAAAAAAAAAAAAAAGGCTACATTTAAACATTGGACGGTTTGACCAGTAAGTGTTGTTTTACTACTTTCGACTAGTAGTCGGGACAAGTAAAAAAAAAAAGATAAAAAGACATTTTGTTTGATGGAAAATGGTGGGAGTTAGTTAGAGGTATCACTAATAGTGTGGTAGTGGATCTCACCTACTAATGTGTTGTGTCTGTTGTTTTTTTTTTTTTTTTTTTTTTTTTTTGTTTTACCATCTCAATAGTATGGGTTTAGGGCCACTAAATTAGTGGTCTCTTGCACCCTTATTTGTTTGATAGAGTTGCCAGTTGGTATGATATGATATTGTATTTGAGAGAGAGAGAGAGAGAGAGAGAGATTACCCAACACCTTCATGTCCAGGAATTCGAGGAAACAAAGGCTGAAAAAAAAAAAAAAAACAGAGAGTCATATTATATATATATAAAAAGAGATCTAAAAATTTTATCAAATGTCTTACATAGACTCACATGAGACTCGTATGAGTCTCACACTCATATAGATATTTGATAAAACTTTTGATAAAATTTTTGAGTTGTATGATAGCATGGTAATTAATAGCAATTATGTGACAATAAAAAATAAAAAAAAAAAAAAAGAGAGGAAAAGGGGAGTGGAAGAAGAAAAGTAGAGAAGTACTGACGAGTGGATGGCCATTGCAGCAAAGGAGATCGGTGTGGCAAAGGCTGGCGAAGAGCATCTTAACCCTGACTTCAGATGATTTTGGAGGATCCACTAGTATCTCTTCCACCTTCACTCCTTCCCCTTTTCCCCACACCACTGCCCCTGCCCACCCACCATTTCCCAATTCCCAATATCCATACATACATACATAACCAATTCCCAATATTAATTCATCTCTATAATCATACTAATACCATCAATCAATCTATGATAATCATCATCAACTTATATGCGAATTAAAAGGAGAGCTAAAGGAATAAATTTTGTAATACATCTCTGTATATGCTTATGATCTATATATATATATATATGAATAAAAAAAACAACATCTTAATTAATTTACATATGTATAACCTTATTATGTCCTACCTTTGCATGTAATGATCTTTGAATTTGAGGTGCTCTTAGTAGCCATAATATGTGGTTGATTGGGAAATATGGTTATATGCCCCTCCTCTGCTCCTACCTCCAACCTCAGCTCTGCCAAAACCTCATTCTTGGGTGGGTGGGATTGTGGCTTTTCTTTCAGTGGCTTCTGTAACTACCCCTCAACCTATATTGGCCAATTTCAACCCACAATACAAATTTTAAGCACATATATAGACATCCACACTTGATATGATTAGCTAATTAGTTGAGGGAAATTTATGAGATGCCCTTCTTTTCTCCATTTTGATGATCTAGTTCTTTCGTTTGTTGTATTTACGTGTATAGATTAGGAAAGAATAAATAAATAAATTGATCAAATAATCGTTATCATATGATTTCATCAACTTTACTTTTTAAAAAATAAATAGTCTAATTTCAAAATTATATTATTCATTTCTTTTTGAGATTTTTATTGACAAATCTTATTTAGAAGTGTTCTAACTTACGAAGTTCATAAAAGAATTTTTTAACCCACTTAATCTCATATATTTATACTTTTATTTCATAAAGTCTTTTTTCTTGATTTATACTATTTTTTTAGACTCTTATACCCTTATATTTAATGTTGATAAGGGTTGTTTGGGGTGTCCTAAATAAGTACACTTTTTGTCTTTTTGAACTAAAAAATTGAGAAAAAAAAATATGAATATTTGGATTAACTTTTTGACTTTTTATGAAAAAATGTGTATTAAAAAATTGAATAAATTAGTGTGTAGGGGAAAATTAGGATTGGGAGTTGTGCAGTCATAATTTTTTACTATTGGTAAATAGTGATAACTTTTTAACTTTTTGAGTAAGTTTTTGACTTTTTAACTTTTTTGCAAGTTGCCAAACTTGGGCTTAATGTTGGGGGATAAGAGAGAAGGAAAATGACCAATGCATAAGAAATTTCATACACAAATTAAATAACATTGATGTTATTATATAATGTGAATATATTTTTAATTGACAACACATTAAAAATAATGTGAACATTCTTTCTTATATGATGTGAACGTTCACAACACCTTTCCGAAAAATTCTCTCTCATCTAATATAGTGATGTGAACGTTCACAACATGTGAACCTTCTTATTTTTAATTGACAACATATTAAAAATAACATTTATTATATTTTTAATTGACAACGCATTCTTATTCACAACATGTGAACATTCTTTCTCATCTAATGTAGTGATGTGAACGTTCACATTCGTATGTTTTAATATGAGTATTCACATCATGTAATTGACAACACAATGACAAAAATTCATTTCAAATTAATGTGAATATAATGATGTGAATATTCATTTCAATTATATGATATAAATATTCACATCATGTAATTGACAACACAATGACAAAAATTTATTTCAAATTAATATGAATATAATGACAGTCAACATCCTGATACATGGGAACTACCAAAACATAATGACAATCAACATTAATAGGGGTAGGAGAGACTGATGGTGTTTTGGTCTTCTTATGGATCTAATGGAATAGTCAAAAAGAATATGGGTTGGATGGAATAAAACTCTTAGAAAGATGATTTATCAAAAAAGCTCCATTTCTTTTTTTAAAAATAAATATGATTAAATCATTTGGCTATGATTATACATTCACGGGCTTACAAAATAAATAATTTGGATTATCAAAGTGAGACTTGTGATGAACTCACATATCAAGAAAATAGTGTCTCCAAAACTCAAGATTTTTTTTTTTCTTTCAAAATTTATTAGACACGCATATATAATTATAATAATGTTAGAACTCATAAAAGAAATATCATAAAAAGCCTTCATGAAAAATCTCTACCCTTGGATTAGTTTGTAATATTTTATTATATATTATGCAATCACCATTGAATTAGTTTCATAAGTTTTTCATGATATTTATTTCATATTGTGTAGCATTACTCATATAATTAAGAGCACTCAAACTATAAGTCTAATTTCAAAAAATTTGGGGCAATAACCCAAAGTTCTACTCTTTTGGAGTCAAACGAACAACAACAATTTGAAAGATTATAGTTGCGTTTGGTAGAGTTTTGTAAATATGATTTGAGAGTATAAGTTGTATTTTGAGTTTGTGAGTTATGGAATTATGATTTGAGTGTAGAAAATTTGTTTGGTTATGGTTTTTGAATAGAGTGTTGAATTGAGTGTGGAATTGAGTTTTGAAAGTTTGATTTGACATGTGAAGGAAGAAAATTTGTTTGGTTATGAATTTTGGAAAGAATTTTTAAAACTTAATTCAAATTGTTATAACTCATAACAAAACACACTACTTTCATACTATTGAAAATTCTGATCAATACTCATAATCAAACTCTTTTTAAAATTCAATTAAAAAAATTTATTATTAACAGAAAATAACATTAATCAATTTTTTAATTGAAAATACTACAAAGGAAATAATTTTTTTTCAAAATAAATATTCAAAAAATTTAAATCATAAATATTTAAATGATTTCAATAATCTAAAAAATTTAATAAGTAAAAAATTAAAATAAATATTCAAAAATTTTAAATCATAAAAATTTAAATAATTTAAATATTCAAAAATTTTAAATAATTTAAAATGTTAATATTTTAAATTTAAAAATAACGCTACACTCAAATCGTAACCAAACACATAAAACAAAACTCAATTAAGAAATTATTTTTCAAACTCATAACCAAATACATAACTCGAAACTCCATACTACTTTCACAACTCTACACTCAAATCGTAACCAAATACATTACAAAAAAATTAAAATATTTAAAAATATTTTTATAACATAGAGTTTGAATTTATTTTTATAAAATATTTTAAAATTTAAAAATTAAAATCGTAATATTTTGAAATTAAAATATTTAAAAATATTCAAAAAATTTAAAATTTAAAAAATCGTAACATATTTAAATATTAAAATATTTAAAATCTTAACAAAATTAAAATATTTTTAAAATATTTAAAAAATTAAAATATTGATTTAAATTGAGTTTTGAAAAGAGTTTTGAATTATGTGTTTGGTTATGAGTTTTGAAAAGTAATAATTATATTTTGAATTGAGTTTTGAGAAATAAGTATAGAATTATGATTTGAAAGCTCAAAACAAACAACACACTCAAATCAATGGGTGGAACTATAATTTCAGAGGCCTACCAAACGGAGCCTATATTACTCTTACCTAGTCGTCTACATCACCTATATATCCGCTTATTTGTTTACGTGTCACTTAGATATTCCTATATCATCCTTCTCTATGCTCACATGTCATCTATTTACCCACCAAGTCTATCTATCTCTCCATATCACCATTACCACCGGTTGTCACTAGCAGCCACCACCCTCCTCCGGTGACTTTTTGAAGTCTGACTAATTTTTTGACAACTGGCCAGCAATGATTTGGCAGTCTTGCGACATTGGTGTAAAAACTCAAAAAAAAAAAATCTTTCAAAATAATAATTTGTTCTTCTCGCCCAACAAATTCATCTACATCTATAAAGCAATTCTTGAATCTAATGTCATATAAAAAATAAAATAAAATAAAGATTTTTACCAATTTTCCTATGATTAATTAAGGGAAAATTATTGATAAATCCTATTTAGAAGTGTTTTAGCTCAAGAAATCTATGAAGAAATTTTTTAACCCATTTAGTCCCATGTATGTATAGTTTTATTCCATAAAGTCCTTTTTCTTGATTTACACTATTTTCTTGGACACTTATGCCCTTATATTTAATTTTGATACCCTTATAAATATTTTTTGAACAGTTAGCAATTTATGATGTGAACATTCATATTTTAAAATTGACATTGGTAGGAATGTAAAATTGGCCCGTGGACGGCCCGAAACCCGTCAGCGAGCCGGGGCGGGCCCGGCCCGTTGACAATGTGAATATTCACATTGACATGTTAACATTCACATTAATAGGAGTGTAAAATTGGCCCGCGTCCTGTGGCGGCGCGAAACACGCCCGCAGTCCATGGGCGGCCCGGGGCGTCCATGGGCGGCCCGTTGACAATGTAAATATTCACATTGACATGTTAACATTTACATTGATAAGAGTATAAAATTGGTCCGCAGCCCATGGACGGCCAAAAGCCCGCTCACGGCCGGGGGCGGGCCCGGCCCGGCTCGGCCCGTTGACAATGTGAATATTCACATTGACATGTTAACATTCACATTGATAAGAGTATAAAATTGGCCAGCGTCTCGTGGGTAGCCAAAAGCCTGCCCGCGGCCCGGGGCGGGCCCGGCTCGGCTCGTTGACAATGTGAATATTCACATTGATAGGAGTGTAAAATTAGCCCGCGCCCTGTGGCTGCCCAAAACCCGCGCCACGGCCCGTGGGCGGGCCCGGCCCATTAATAATGTGAATATTCATATTGACATGTTAATATTCACATTGATAAGAGTATAAAATTGGCTAGCGCCCCGTGGCTACCCAAAACCCTCCCACGGCCCGTGGGCAACCCGGGACGGGCCCGACCCGGCCTGTTGACAATGTGAATATTCACATTGATAAGAGTATAAAATTAGCCCGCGTCCCGTGGCTGCCCGAAACCCTCCCACGGCCCGTGGGCGGCCCGGGGCGGGCCCGGCCCGGCCTGTTAACAATGTGAATATTCACATTAACATGTTAACATTCACATTGATAAGAGTATAAAATTGGCTCGCGGCCCATGGGTGGCCAAAAGCCCGCCCGCGGCCCGGGGCGGGCCCGGCCCGGCCCGTTGACAATGTGAATATTCACATTAACATGTTAACATTCACATTGATAAGAGTGTAAAATTGGCCCGCAGGCCGTGGCGGCCCGAAGCCCGACCGCAGCCCGAGGCGGGCTTGGCCCGACCCGGGCTTGGCCCGACCCGTGACAATGTGAATATTCACATTGACATGTTAACATTAACATTGATAGGAGTGTAAAATTTGTCCGCTGCCCGAAGCTCGCCCTCGGCCCGGGGTAGGCCCAGCCCGGCCCGTTGACAATGTGAATATTCACATTGACATGTTAACATGCATATTGATAGGAATGTAGAATTGGCCCGCGGCCCGTGGGCTGCTCGAAGCCCGCCCATGGCCCAGGGCAGGCTCGTTTGGGTCCGGGCCCGAGCATGTCCGAGACGCTAGGCTAGGGCCTAGGCCATCACTTTGAAGCCCCGCCCGGCCCATCGGCCCTCTTAAGGCCCATTCAAGGCTCGGTCCGAGGCCCAGCCCACTTGAGGCACAATGTCTTTTTTTGTGGAAAATAATAAAATTTTGGTAGAAAAAATTAAAAAGAATTAAAAAAAAATGGCCAGGCCCGCCCAAGCCCGGCCTAAGCTCGAGCCTAGGCCCAGGCACACCGGCCCGACCCGAGGCTGTCATCTTCGGGCCGTGGGCCAATTTTACACTCCTATCAATGTGAATGTTAATATGTCAATGTGAATATTCACATTGTCACGGGCCGGGCCGGGCCCGCCCCGGGCAGCGGGCGGGCTTCGGGCCTCCCATGGGCCGCGAGCTAATTTTACACTCCTATTAATGTGAATGTTAATATGTCAATGTGAATATTGACATTGTCACGGGCCGGGCTTGCCCCGGGCCGCCCATGGGACGCGAGTCAATTTTACACTCTTATCAATGTGAATGTTAACATGTCAATGTGAATATTCACATTGTCACGGGCCGGGCTGGGCCCGCCCCGGGCAGCGGGCGGGCTTCAAGCCTCCCACGGGCCGCAGGCTAATTTTGCACTCCTATCAATGTGAATGTTAATATGTCAATGTGAATATTCACATTGTCACGGGTCGGGCCGGGCTCGCCCCGGGCCGCCCACGGGCCGCGGGCCAATTTTACAGTCTTATCAATGTGAATGTTAATATGTCAATGTGAATATTCACATTGTCACGGGCCGGACCGGGCTCGCCCCGGGCCGCGGGCTAATTTTACACTCCTACCAATGTGAATGTTAACATGTCAATGTGAATATTCACATTGTACACGGGCCGGCCCCTACACATTGACGATATGAACATTCACATTGACGGTGTGAACATTCACATTAGGGGTATTTTGGTAATTATGTCACACATAGGACTTATTGAAACATAAGAAAATAATATGAACTAAATAGAACATAAGTAGATACATTAGCAGTATTTTGGTAATTATGTCACCCATAGGACTTATTGAAACATAAGAAAATAATATGAACTAAATAGAACATAAGTAGATGAAAAGGGTATTTTGGTCTTCTTATCTCATATAGGACCTAATGGAATAGTCAAAAAGAATATGGGTTGAATGGAACATAAGTAATTAAAGATGGATTTATGGAAAAAGCTCCCATTAATTAAATAGTTATATAAAATATATAGAAAGTTTTATTATTTAAAAATTGATTGCTTTGGGAATTTCACATCTTGACCAAATTTATAAGGGCATCCACAATGGATGTTTTAAAGTGTGTTATATAATAAAAAGTATTAAAAGTGAGACCTAAAAATGTGTGTTAAGAGTTTGTTAATTTAATGAGTAAATAATGAATGAATGGTGATACAATAGATGTGTTAAGGGGTGTGTTAAAAATATATATATGTGTATATAATAAATAAAATAAATAAATAATTTAGTTTAATAAAAAATTTCAAGCCCAAAATTAAATTTCAAGTCTAAAAAAAATCCCAACAAGTAAAAAAAAAAAAAAAATTGCCGTTGACCGGTCAACCGGTAATACCAAATTTTTTTTTTCTTTTTTCTTTTCTTAAAGGATTCGGAGCCGAACGTCCGGGGAGACTTCCGGTCGGACGTCCGGGGGACGTCCCCCACTCACATTCGCTCTTTCCTTCGTTGGCTAAAACGCTCGCTACAGTTAACACACATATTAACATATGACACTAACACACAGTACTAACACACACGTTAATAGTTCCATTGCAGTCCCAAACAACACCCTCAGCTAGCCAAAACTTGGCACCTGACACTAACACATAACTTAGTGTGTCCATTGTGGATGCTCTAAGGTAGTGCAATTTGAGCAGGTTCAATTCGTACTCAACTCAAATATATTTGGAGTTTAAGTAACTTATTATTTTTTAATTTGGTGAAAATTTAGATAAAAATTTAAAAATTCAAATTAAATTCGAGTTAGCTTGAGCTTAGACCGTGACAATTTGAGCAACCCAAAAATTATGTATATAAATTACTAACAATTGAGTGATAAAATTGTTTACATCCAAAAGACTATATTCACTATATATTATACACAAATAATATAATATAAAATTCTATCATTTTATTTTCTTTTACTTAAAAATGACAAAGATCACTATAATGGTGTAATTGTTGCTCCATTTTCATCCCTCTTTTCTCTGCCTCTCTCTTTTCTCTGTCTCTGTAGCATTAGACAATTTATTTATTTTGATGTTGTTAATAATTTTATCAAAAATTTATTAATAAAATCTAACTTTAACAAATTAATAAGTCCAATTATCCCTCGAAGCAATTCGGACTAGATCAAATTCAATTTCTTGCGATGGGATTGGGCTTGAACTGGTAAGTTTAATCTCTCCACCAAACTCAACTCCCTCGAATGAATTGCATCTTTATTGAGGGAGGTGAGTGGTTATGCACATTACATGTGGAAGTTTGCTGTACCTACCTAAATTAACAACCAACGTACGTACGTACATACAGGGCCGGCCCTGGGCATGGCCAACAAGGCATGCTTAGGATCCTTCAAAATAGATCTAAAAAAGAGATTTGTTTTATTAGGATTTAGTGTAATATATAAGGTATGTTTTAAGTTTAAAAAAAAAATTAAAGAAGGCTCAAACTAATTTAAAATAAATTGACCCATTAAAAAATTGAAAGGCCGATTCAAAAAAATTAACATTGTTATCCATTAAAAATAGACCTAAAAAAGGATCCTCCTATTATAGTTTATTGTAATATATTAGGTATATTTTAAATCTAAAAAAAAATTAAGGAAGACCCAAACTAAAAATAAATTGACCCATTAAAAAATTAGAATACCCATTTAAAATAATTAGCATTGTTATCCATTGAAAATGATTTTGCAAAAAAATTAGATTATGCAAGTATGATTAATTTATTTGCTTCTAAAAATGCAAGAAGAGCGAGGATCAAGCGACACTTATTAATTGTTGTGATGTAATACTAAGTATTTTTTGTGATTTTGACACAAATTTTTTGTCTTTTATCTTCATATTTTTTTTTTATTTTTTTTCATTCAATGAAAAAAAAAATATGAAAGGCCCCAAAAATTTATTAATTGATTATTGGCTTTAGGCCCCGGAAATTTCAGGGCCGGACCTGCGTACATACACATAAGTAGAGACGGATTTGTTTGGGATGTGTTATATAAATGTACTTTTTGATTAAAAAAAGTAGAGAAAAAAAAAGATGTATATTTGGAATAATTTTTTGACTTTTTACGAAAAGATGAGTAATAAAATATTGTAGTAAAATTAAAATGACTATTCTACTCTTATTGACTATTTGACTTTTAACTTTTTAACTTTTGGATAGTTAAATTTAAAGGGTAAAATAATAATTTTACCCTCTAGACTTTCCTTCATAAATTTCTTCCAAATAGTATGGACTTTTAATTTTTTTAATAATTTTTTAATTTTTTTTAACTTTTGTAAAATATTCAAAACAAGTCGTGTAAACGTATATTTAAGGAAAATTTACCCATAAGTCCTAGTTTTTGAAACGTTGAACTATTTAGTCCTAAAAGTTTTCTTATGCTCCATTTAGTCCCATTTTTACATCAGCATGATGTAAATGATTTGATGTTTCATTCTATAATTTCAAAATTTATTGAAATCTGATGAACATTAGATGTTTTTCATCCTATATTTTCAAACATTATTGAAATTTGATGAACATTAGATGTTTGAAATCTAATGTTTGTAACATGACTCTGATGTTATTAACATTGTATCTGATGTTATTAATATTGTAATGGGACCTTTCAGTCTATAAGAAAATTTTTAGGACTAAACAGTGCATAAGTTATTAATTTGAGATTTATTAATGCATCCTCCTATATTTAAAAGTATAATTTTTTTAATATAATATCTAATATCTTTAAAATACCCGTACCGCTAAATCCAAAAGAGAAAGAAATAGAGCTATCTTACAAACATAAACACAAACACGACTGGAGACCCAACCAAATAAATAATCATTGTTAGGAACGGTTGGAAACCAATTGGGCTATAAGATAAGGACAGAGAAAGCATACCGAATCAATTGGGATCAAAGATAAAATGAAGACAAATCACTAAAAGATATGATGGCATTTTTTATTTTATTTTATTTTGTTTTGTTTGTTTTGTTTTTTTTATGGCATTGTGTAGGAGATTAATAGATTAATAAAGAAAAAATTAATGATAAATTCAATCTAAAAAAATTATAAACTATGAGATTCAGTGAATATATATATATATATATGTTAATTAGAGATTCACATTTCGTAAAATAATTTGGTGAAAAGACTTTAAGAATATTTTGTTTCTAATTTTATCCCTTGACTTTTTTTTATCTGTTTGACTTTTTATTGATTATCTGTTCAAATTTATATCTATCTGTTCAAATTTTTCGTCTATCTATTCAAATATTTTATCTATCTATTCAAAATTTTTAACTATATGTTCAATTTTTTCTCTAAATTCTGTCTATATGTTCAATTTTTCCTTCAATTCTATCTATCTGATCAATTTTTTTCCTAAATTCTACTATACTCCAAGGATGGGCTACCATCACTATTTATTTTGACAAATTGTTACACTAACATGTTCTCCACTCATTACATTTTCCTACTAACCAATCCTCGACTCACTTGTAAACCAAAAATTTACACCATCTTATTATTCATATCCATAACCATACTAACATCACTTCTTCTATGAATATCAAGCATTAAACCCATTACTATCAAGTCTTTTATGTGTGCTCTATATGTGTTGTTTTGTTCTAGTCCTATTCAAGACTCTTTCACACAACATTAGTGTCAAAATGGCACTCTTTTCAATCTAAAGAGATGAATTCAACAAATAACAATCACTTACATAATTGAATCCAAATTGGTCCCATTAATTTATTTTTAAAACAACAATTAAGCAAACAATAAATCTAACATTTCCACAAATTCATCAAATTACATGTATAAAATCACTTGTTTTCACAGATTAGAGAGAAAAGATATGAGATTGAAGAGAGAAGATTTGAGATTTGAGATCATGCAATGTAATGCCCTAATTTCTGGACCGTTAATAAATCAAATTAACCTCAAATTTAAAATACTAACTAATTAATAACCTCAAAAATACAAATTGGCTCCAAAATAATTACACAAATGTCTATAATTTATAATTTATACAAATCTCCAAAAACAATATATAGTGGTGGGTCCAAAAATCTTTAACTCAATAATCCTTGAAATGTTTCAACTCCAATCGCCACTAGATTTGCTCCACACCTGAAAAATAAATTAATTCGAAAAGTATACGATATGACAGAAATAACTAGGCTCGAATAGAGAATAAATCATCAGGGATCCAACAATTTACGACATGGCACAAACGATTCGATTTGAGATACCAAACAATTTACCAAATTGCACAGACAAGTCAAGTCGACATATGAGAATTTATCTAGGACCAAATACCCGGTCCTACTCAATATATAACCAGTGATCCGCCTTACCCATCTCACCCAAGTATAACCGCTTATCTAGGCTATTGGTCCAAGCTATTAACAAGGTCCGCTCAATCCATGTACGGAGCATTTCCACGTCATTTAGCCAGACAAATCAACACTAACTACATAAAAACAACTTCACAGAATTTATCAAATGACTAGAATAATCAAACGTATCAACAAGAATGATTCCACAGAATTAATATATGACCATGATGATCAAGAGGAGTACAAATGTAAAGTGATTAAGATAAAAACTCTTTGCAAAGAGATTTAGAGGAAGCATATTGTAGACCACCTAAACTACCTCAAAACAATTCCACACCAATGCTTTTAATCATCTACTATATCACCATAAATCTTCAAAGGTTGTGGATCGGAAAGGCATGTAAAGTTTAACAAAATCTACAACTCTCCTCTTAAATAAAATGCTAACTCTCACTCTAAATACTCTTAATCTAAAACTCTAAATTTTGATCATAAAGAAAGAGAGAGAGATACGGATGAACCAAGAAAAAGAACCATAGAAAGAAGTTGAGAGGATGAGTTCAAATTTATAGGCAAAATAAAGAATAGCCTCCAAGTAAACTTGGAGGGAAAGAAAGATAGAGTAGCCTTCAAGTAAACTTGGAGGGAAAGAAAGATAATTGTCTTGGAAGCAAAAAAAAGGTTGCTTAGAGGGAAATAAAAGAACCTTTGCTTGGAGTCCAAGCAAACTAAAATAAATAAATAAATAAATAAAAGAGATGAATAATGATAAAAATGAAACGGAGGTAAAAAGCGGCTATGGTGATGTTGCTGTCGATGGCAGTGGAGGGGAGAGAGAGAGAGAAAGAGAGAGTGAACTCAATCGGTGAGGGCGACTTTGGCTCCGTCGCCATAGAAGATCGGTAGTAATGATAGGAGGGAGAAAGACCGACGGGTGCGAAAAAGATGAAGAGAGAGAGAGAGAGAGAGAGAGAGAGAGGTTAGATAAGAGAGACTGTGTGAGAGATTGAGAAAGAAGTGAGATTCTAATTGGGTATATGATATATATATATATATATATAGGGTAATTGGACATTTTGCACTAACATGTCTTTATGGACAAGGTTTTTTTTGGCCTGGATCTTTGGACGAAGAAAGATTGATTTTGAATTTTTGGACAAAAAGCCTTTTAATAAATTAAATTAGTATTGAATGATAAGATAATTTTATTATTATTATTTGTAAGATGTTAACATGTTATTAAAATTAGATTAATATAAGATGGGGCTTGCTAAGGGTGTTCGCAGTTCGGTTATGGTAGGAAAACTTCCAATTCGTCATTCGTCTGCCGAATTGGCAAATTGAAAAAAATCAATCTGCATCCGTTCGCCGAATTGGCGGATGCGGATTGAGCGGATTGGCAAATGGATGCGAATCAGTTTCACAGTTTAAACTTTTACAAATTTTAAACATAATACAATAACTTGTCAACATTTTTTTTGGACAACAATCCTGAGAGGGTGAGTTATGTGAATAAATTGGGCCGAGCTAGATCCATCTATCTTTAACGCATTGGGCCGAGCTACGGGTTGCGGTGAAAGTTATAGACAGCTCGGTCCTGGGTCATCTGGGAACCAGGTTAGACAGAGGCGTCAACAGGGGTCTGACCTGGCTATCTAAAAACTAAGCTTGGTAGCGTGCCGTGGTATTAACAAGGAACAAGCTGAGTTAATTTAGCTCGGCGAGTGCCATCTTATAATAGGGGCTACTAGTGGTGCTTGAAGCGGCATTGAGCTGTGTAAGCTTAGTTGAGTGAGCTTCTAGTCGAGGTAAGGGTTACCACCATTTTACTTGGATGGCAGTAAGTAAGGTGTTATTAGGATCAACATTATCCCTGGGAGTGTGATTCCTAGGAGGACTCTGCTAGGGAGAATTAAGAATCCTACTAGGATTGTGCTAAGCAGAATCTATAAAAGCTCATAGCAAGACCTATGTAGAGGTATCACAATTCTTATTCTCAAATACACATAGCTTATTGTCTATTGTCTAGTTGCTGACTTAGGCATTAGAGAGGTTTCCGGCACACACCCGCCAGCTAACTCACGTTTATGTTTTCAAGTAGTAAAGCGACGACGTTTGGAGGAGTACAAACTTGATCAACAGGATTATACGAGAAGATTATTTCATGCTCGTATAATTGGCGCCGTCTGTGGGAAAACAGAGAGAACAAACCTTTTGATTGAGTTTCCTCTTTAATTAAATTCAATGGCGCACAATGAAGACTTGCCATATTCTGCTATTGATGGTCAAACCCTGGAAGGGGACGGGAGATGTGAAGGTTTACCTTTTATCCCGCCTATGACATAATTGGATCCCCAACGATGGAACCCGCGGAGAGACACACGAGAAAGACGAGGCTCGAGTCCTCGTCGCTCTCAGAGCCTTGACAGGCAAAGGCGGATGATGGATCCTCAAGTTCCAGAGGATCGCGTAAGGGAGCAAGACGAATTGATAAGAAGGACGGCGGCAGACATAGAGGCGATGAAGCACTAGATAAAAGGCAAAGAGGTGGCAGAAGAAGAGAAGCGCAAAGACAACACGCACTCTTGCCACTCAGAAGATCGTGACAAGCAAGTCACACCGTCACAAGCTGAAAATAGAAGCCTCAAGACAGGCGACACACAGTCAAGGACTTCTAGGACTCGTTTCTCTAGGCCTAAGAGAACGAGGACTGAAAGGTCTTGGACCGCGGGAAGCAGTTATCGGCCCTCGTATTCGCACCAAACGACATCTAGACACACGAAGTTGCTTAGGTCGGTAGACTTGCGAACAGTACTAGAGGAAAGGGCCCAAAAGAGGAAGGACACCCAAGCTCGCGATCCTCGTAGGGTCTCAGCTCTACAACGGCTGGCTTCTAGGACACATGGGAGTGTCGAGGTCGGGATGCCAGTACTACGCTTTGCTTACGAACCAGCAGATAAAGTGTTAACAAGGTTGTAGAGCTCACTATTTGTTCCGGCAATTGAGAACGCACCATTACCCTTAGGCTTCCATCAGCCTAAATTCACAACTTATGAGGGGAAGTCGGACCCCTATATGCACTTGAGCCACTTTTGCCAGGTTATGGCCATATATCGACGAAACGAGGCACTAATGTGTATCATGTTTCCTTCTAGCCTAGGTGACCTGGGTTTGGCATGGTTTAAGAGGTTGCCAGAAGGCAGCATAGCTTCGTGGGCGCAATTTGCAAAGGTATTTGTGACCAGATTCAGAACAAACACCAAGACACCGATGGAGATTGACCAGCTACTCTCCATAGACATGGACGAGAAGGAAACGTTGAAGTCTTACAACAACCGGTATTGGGAGACTTTTAATAAGATTGGAGATTGCCCCACAAACCTCGCTATTGCACAGTACAAACGGGGTTTGCCGACAGACAATAAGTTGAGGGATTCAATGACGATGACGTCACCCCTCACAATGGAGGCCCTAATGGAAAGAGTGCATCAGCACATCCAGGTAGAAGAAGATGACACTCACGCCAAAGCGAAAACTGGCACAACAGCGATGTCAGACAGAAAACTTGCGGCAAAAGTCAACACGGTCGGCCGAGAAGAACGACCAAACAAAAATAGTAGGGGTAGGAGAGAGGACTCCCAAGCAAGGCAGTTGAGAGTCTGAACCGCCATCACCATGGTATTCAATAAACCTATCTACCGGATTCTTAGCGAGATACACGACGAACCCTTCGTTCGGCGGCCAGCCAAGTTGGGAGAAGTGCAGAGGGGCTACGACGATAGGTACTGTTGCACTTCCATGATGAAAAGGGGCACCGAACTGAAAACTGTATGCCATTAAGGTAACATCTGGAAGAGTTAGTGGCTGCAGGCCACCTGGACCAATATATTGAGAAGAGAGCACAACTAGCCCCCCAAGATCGCAACAAGCTAGATGGTATGCCAGCTGACAGTCCACCCAAGGCGCAATCAATGTGATACATGTAATCATTGAGCCTAACGAGTAAGTGAACTCAGAGGGATGATCAAAAAGGCTGAGCACATGAAAGAGGTACTGAGTGCACAACCCACTATAAAAAAGGAAAAAACAGAGGCTACAAACGTCATCACTTTTTCTGACAAGGACTTAGCAAGGTTGCAAAGCCCTCACAATGATGCACTAGTGGTAACTTTGCGCGTCAAGAATTTTGACATCAAACGGACCTAGATTGACCAAAGCAGTTCATGCGAGATAATGTACTATGAGACCTTCAAGCAACTCAAGTTAGAGGACAAAGATCTGGCACCCGCGATATCCCCTCAGGTCGGCTTCAACTCGATGCCAGAATGGCCAATGGGCAAGATAATTCAGCCAGTCAAAGTAAAAACAATGACAAAACAAGTGAAATTTTGGGTATTGAAAGTCCCATCCACTTACAACATAATCTTGGGAAGAGCATAGTTGCATGCCATGCGAGCGGTAGCATCGACCTACCACCAGGTGTTACGGTTTCCCAACGAAGCTGGAATGATTAAAGAAGTCTTAGGAGACCAAATCATGTCCAAGCAATGCTTCGTAATAGTAAACAGCAGTCGGGTTATAAAAGGGTTCGTGCAAATGGTAGAGGAGCTAGAATGCGACGAGCTGTTCGCAGACGTCGGCAAGGCAGCCGAACAGAAGGTAGTAGAGGACTTGGTAGAAGTAAGGATAGATGAGAAAAACCCAGAGAGGTTCTTTTTGCTCGGTTCATCTCTATCCAGCACCGGGAGAATAGAGATCATGGAATTTTTGACCTCTAACATCGAAGTGTTTGCTTGGACGCCGTATGACATGCCTAGCATTGACCCCAACTTCATCTGCCATTAACTCAATGTCCACCAAACTGCTAGACCAATTATATAGCGAGCTCACCGATTGGCTCTCCACTACGTAGAGATAGTGGCAAAAGAAACCCGCTAGAAGTAGGGGCAATCAGAGAAGTACACTATCCCAGGTGGATTTCCAACATAGTAGTGGTACCAAAAAAGAACGGCAAATGACGCGTTTGCGTGGACTACAAGACAGTCAACAAAGCATGCCCAAAAGACAGCTTTCATCTACCACGAATAGACTAACTGGTGGACCTAATTGCAGGACATAACTGACTTAGCTTTCTTGACACGTATCGCGGTTACCATTAGATCGCTATATATGAGCCGAACCAGGAGGTCACGTCGTTTACAACACCTAAGGAATTATACTGCTACAAGGTCATGCCCTTTGGCCTAAAAAATGCGGGGGCAACATTCCAACGGATGATCACCAAAATGTTTGAGCCATTGTTAGGCAAAACAATGGAAGCTTACATAGATGATATGGTGGTCAAAAGTAAGAATGAGGGAGACCATCTCAAGGACCTAGCTGAGATATTTCAAATTTTGAAGACCCACGGACTGCGACTGAACGCATCTAAGTGCGCATTTGGTGTAGGATCAGGAAATTCCTTGGCTTTCTAGTGACCAACCGAGGTATAGAAGCGGATCCATCTCAGATCAAAGCCATTCAAGATCTCGAGAGGCCCAACACAATCAAAGAGGTGCAGCATCTCGCTGGCCTAGCGGCTGCACTAAACCAATTCATAAGTCGGTCATCAGATAAGTGTCGATCGCTCTTCCAAGCACTAAAGGCCAAGTTTGAGTGGGATACCAAGTGCGACCGCGCTCTAGAAAGCTTGAAAGAGTACATGACCTCTCCTCCGTTATTGGTAACCCCAGTACCAGGAGAGGAACTCTTTTTATACTTAGCAGTTTTCCAGCATGCAGTTAGCATAGTGTTAGTACGAGTCGAGAGAATACAACACCTGCATATCTTTTGTGTTAGCAAGACGCTGCTGGGTGTCGAAACAAGGTACCTGCCATTGGAGAAGTTGGCCTTAGCTTTGATGATGGCTTCCAAAAATTGTCACACTACTTCCACGCCGACACTATCATTATTTTAACAGCTTTTCCATTAAATGCCTTGTTTGAAAGGGTGGATTTTTCTAGACAAATTTTGAAATGGGCAGTGGTGTTAGGGCAGTTCGACATTAAATTTCGGCCAAGAACCACAATAAAAGCGCAAGCTTTGGCGGACTTCGTGGCCGAATTTTCCCCAAGAAGTCATCACATTTGCCCAGTCGACTTAACCTGGGAAAGAGGGGGAAGGTGCAGCAAGGATAGCGTGAGCCCCACAGCAGGACACTCAACTACATGACAAACCATTCAGCCTTACAGAAAGGGAAGAAGGAGCAACTTGCAGTACGACAAGCAAAGACCCGACTGAAAATCTAGTCCTAAGGCAACCAGGTAGTGAAGACTAGATCATAACAGTGACTAGCAACTTAGAAAAAGACAGCATCGGCAGCGATGCCCCTAATCCTAAGGCGTCATCAAATCCCTCAACTTGCTGGAAGTTATTTGTAGGAGAGATGTGGAAGCTCTTCGTAGATGGAGCATCCAACAGGCAAGGTGCAGGACTCAGCATAGTTCTCATCTCACCAAATGGCTTGACCATTGAACAGGCAATCAACCTTGGCTTTCCAGCATCCAACAACGAGGCGGAGTACGAAGCATTATTAGCAAGTTTGAAGTCAGCATTTTGCATGGAGGCCATCGAGCTAATAGTATACAGTGACTCCCAACTTGTAGTCAACCAAATTTCGGGCGACTACGAGGCAAAGGATAAAAGAATGGCTAAGTACCAAGAGTTGGTTAGAAAGGAGATCATGAAATTTGAAGTGGTGAGGATAAAACAAATTGGCCGAGAGGAAAATAGCGAAGTAGATGAGCTGGCCAGTTTCGCGTCAACGACAGATACGTCTATCCCATATCCATTGTTAATAGACTTCCTGCCAAGACCAAGTATTGAAGAACCGGAAGCAGCCGAAGCAGGCTGCATTGATCTAGGTCCTTCCTGGATGGACCCCATCATAGTGTTTTTAAAAGACGACATTTTACCTGAAGAAAAGAAGGAAGCCAACAACATTCGCGCCAAATCACAGTGGTTTTGGCTTTCTCCATCCCGAGCATTGTACAAGAAATCCTTTACAGGATCATACTTGATGTGTGTCCATCACAGCAAGGTCGAGGCATTTTTGTTTGAAATTCACGAAGGCGTGTGTGGGAGTCATCAAGGAGGGCAATCACTGGCCTACCAAGCTATCTCCCAAGGGTATTGGTGGCCGTACATGCAAGAAGACGCAGATAAATATGTCAAGAAGTGTGAGAAATGTCAGAAGTTCGCACACCAAATACATTAACCAACCAGAGAACTCCTACCTTTGACCAGCCCTTGGCCTTTTGCGATGTGGGGCCTGGATATAGTGGGACCACTCCCAACCGCACCAAGTAACAAAAAGTTCTTTCTCGCGACAATAGACTATTTCATAAAGTAGGTGGAAGCGGAAGCACTCGCATCCATAAAAGAAAAGACGTCAAGTAGTTTGTCTGGAAAAACATCATAACCCGGTTTGGCATCCCCAAGGCGTTGATATCTGATAACGGCACTCAATTTGATGGAAGAATCTTTAGGGGTTTTTGTGAAGAATACAAGATAAAATTTTATAACTCTACACTGGCGTATCCCCAAGCCAATAGCAGGCTGAAACTTCCAATAAAGTAGTCTTGGACGAACTGAAAAAGAGGCTTGAAAAAGCAAAAGGCAAATGGGCTGAGGAGCTTCACCATGTCTTATGGGCCTACCAAACCACACCTCGGTGGTCGACTGGCAAACACCTTTTTCTTTGGCCTATGGCATGAAGGCTGTAATCCCTCTAGAAGTTGGCTTTCCCACCATTAGAAGCAAAAATTTTGATCCGGGCTTGAATGGAGAAGCCCTAGCCCTAGAATTAGACCTAGCAGAAGAGAGAAGAGAAAGGGCACTGGTGCACATTGCATCATATCAACAGGAGTTGTCCAGGAAATATAATAAAACGGTGCACCCGAGGCAATCCAAGATTAGAGATTAGGTACTATACAAAATAATGGGCAACACTTTGGTGCTTGGAGATGGCAAATTAGGACCTAATTGGGAAGGATTGTACAAAGTGGTTGGTTTGGCAGGCAAAGGGGAATATCACCTAGAAGATGTGGATGACAGAGCTATTCTACGGCTAATCTCAAAGTATTTTATATTTAGTTTTTTCACTTGTAATTTTTCTTTTTCAATAAAACAAGTAGACAGCTTTTCAGTAAAAAATCTTTCCTTTGTAAAAATTGTTTGTACTCATTGACTGGGGGGTAATCAGGAAGATTGGCAGGTTTGACCAACAATTTTTTCCTTCAGCCGAGATAAGGATTTCGGCTCAAGAAGATTGGCAGGTTTGACCAACAGTTTTTTTCCTTTAGCTGATATAAGGATCTAAGCTTAAAGAAGGTTGACAGGTTTGACCAACAGTTTTTTCCTTTAACCGAGATAAGGATCTAGGCTTAAAGAAGGTTAGCAGGTTTGACCAACATTTTCTTTTCTTCAGCTGAGATAAGGATTTCGGCTCAAGAAGGTTGGCAGGTTTGACTAACAATTTTTTTTTTCCCCTTTAGCCGAGATAAGGATCTAGGCTTAAAGAAGGTTGGCAGGTTTGACCAACTATTTTTTCCTTTAGCCGAGATAAGGATCTAGACTTAAAGAAGGTTGGTAGGTTTGACCAACATTTTTTTTTTTCAGCCGAGATAAGGATTTCGGCTCAAGAAGGTTGGCAGGTTTGACCGATAGTTTTTTTTCCTTTAGCCGAGATAAGGATCTAGGCTTAAAGAAGGTTGGCGGGTTTGACCAACACTTTCTTTTCTTCAGCCGAGATAAGGATCTAGGCTCAAGAAAGTTGGCAGGTTTGACCAACACTTTTTTCGGCCAAGATAAGGATTTCGGCTCAAGAAAGTTGGCAAGTTTGACCAACAGTTTTTTTTGCCTTTAGCTGGGATAAGGATCTAGGCTTAAAGAAGGTTAGTGGGTTTGACCAACACTCTTTTACTTCCTTTAGCCAAGATAAAAATCTAGGCTCAGGAAAGGTTGACAGGATTGACTAACACTTTTGCACTCTTTAGTCGAGCTATAAATTTAGGTTAAAAAAGATTGGTACGTCTGAGAATTTTTCTTTTTTTAACCAAGGCAATACTCTCTGCAATAAACTCGGTTGAAGAAGTCTACAGTTTTTCCCATGGTGTTCATCAGCCAAGATAATTTTGTCGGCCAAGAAAATGTGGGCAGGTGTAACGACCCCATCACGTATAATGATTAGTACTTGATTAATTAAGAGGATTTGAAATTTAATTGCCGAGTATTATAATTTAATTTGGGATTTATGAGAATTGTGGGATCTGACTCGTATATGATTCTATTAAAGATCTATTTTGGAATTAGAAATTAAGGGTCCAAATGGCTTAAGGAAGTGAAGTTAAGAAGTTGAATTAATTTAATCTTAATTATGGATCCATTTGGGAGTTTAATTAAATATTCGATTAAAATTTATAAAATTGAGATTTGATTAATTGGGTCCAAATCGGAGTTAATTAAGTTATACGAATTAGGAATTAAGATTTCTGTGAATTAAATTTATTTATGAGGTATTCAATTTGAATATGTAATTTATTGACGAAATTTTGAGTCTGATCAGAAATTGATGGATTAAATGATCTAAGAAATCAAAATTGAGGATGAAAATAAGTTTAATTTAATATTTGGAACATTTTAGGAGTTCGATTAAAAATCTGATTCAGATTGATAAATTTAGTTATAATTAATTGGACTCTAAAAAAAGTCAATTAAACTAATTAAAATGTGGGATTTGTGATTAGTTAGGATTAATTAATTATGTGATACCCAAGTATTAATTATAATTAGACTAAGTGGTATTTAATTAAGCTAATTAAAATGCTAATTGATCCTATTCAACTAATTAGCACGTTGGTATGTTGGGGAGGTTCTAGAATAAAAATCTGAGATTTGTTGACAAGCTTTTATACATGAGGAGAGAGAGTAGAAGCTTTAGTTTTGTTTTGTGCTGGAACTTTAAGCTAAAAAAAAAAAAAAAAAAGTGCAAGTGTGCTCTGTTTTGTAGCAGAGAGAGAGAGAGACCAAAAGAGAGAGAGGGAGTCTTGCTGGAAGAACAAAAAAAAAAAAGAGAAGAAAAGAAAGAAATGTTCAAGAAGATTTAAAGAAATGCTCAAGTTTTTGGAAGGAACCCAAGGAGAATTAGAAGGGATTCAACTAAGGTATGGAATTTATGTTAATTTGTGTAGAATCTTTACATTATACTTAAAATTAAGGATGAAATTGGAATCAATAGCAAGAAGATGAAGAAAAATTAGCTTAAGTGTAAGATTATGGAAATTAATTTGAAATGGGTTACATGCATGTGGATGGTTATGAAAAATAAATTAGAAATTAATTATTGGGGGTTTGATGTTGTGATTTTACATGAAACAAAGCTTCATTGTTACATGCATGAATAAATTTTACAAGTTTAATACTCTAATGATACATACATCATGAATTTTGAAGGAATTAAAAATAAAGCTTTGTAAATCAATCATAAATTGTTAAGATTTGGGTTTTCATGTAAAATCAAGTTAGGACCAAGAGTATGAATTATGATTTCTTAAATTTGTTAACTTGAGTTCAATTTCATGTAAATAGAAGAAGTTAGCAAAATGATGAATAAATGGAGTTATGTTCAATTTATGGAAAATTAGACATTGATTCGATTTTGATCCCCAACTCATGCATGCAATATAATGAAAGAGTTTTATTCAAAATTTAAATATATGTTATGGAACATCTATGATTATGAATTAAATTGAGGTTAAAATAAATTGAGTTAAGCTTGAGATTAAGGAAATGAGTTTGGGAAAATTTATCAAGTTTAATTTGTGCTATTCCTCATGAATTTGGACTTCATCTTTACATGCATCATGAATTAAGAAAGTTATGGAATTAATCTCATGGATTTTGTAAGAAATAAGGTTTTAAGTAAGAAATTAAGTAGACTCATAGTTGTGGAAATTAATTTGAAAAATTAATTGTTTTGATTTGATTTTTGTAGTATTTTCTTGTAATACATGAGTTTTAAGGGAATTGAGCCATTCAAGTTCATATTTTGAAGAGACAAAGGAAATGTTTTAAGAAAATCAAGTTTATGGAAATTTGGAATTAATCCTAAAGTTTTGATTTTATAATTAGATTTTTATTTAATCCATGCATGTGATGTAATTTAAGAATTTTATTCAATTTAGATACATTTTAGAACACCCATGATTATAAATTAAGTTTTTGGTTAAAAATTGAGTTAAGTTGAATTTCTAAGAAATTGATTTGTGTAATTCATAGTTAAGTTGATTTTGTTATTAATAATAAAATTGGATCTATTTGTATTACATACATCATGGAATTTCAAGAGGTTGGGAAGTCTAATTTATATTTTAGAATTGTGGGTTGATGTAAAGAAGATGAGTTAAAACTAAATTTGGACAATTAGAGCATGATTTTGAATGAATGATTTTTAATTGAAAGTGTTTACTAAATTATACAATGGTTCTCCATTTTTGTGTATCAAAAATACATGTTTTGAGGCTTTGAATATCAAATTTGAACTTCAATTGCAATTCTGGAATTCTAGAATTTACGCTGTCCGCTCGAGCGAGGAAAGTCTCGCTCGAGCGTGAAAATCAAGCTCCCAGAAGTTTTTCAAATTTTACAGTCCGCTCCAGCGACCAAAGTGGCGCTCGAGCGGAGACCCCTTTTCAGCATATTTTAGAAAATTGTATTTAGTTCACATTTTATTCTCATCTCTTTCCAAAGCATTCTAGACATGATTTATGACTTAATAAAGATTAATAAGATACCAATCAACATAGATTAGTTAGTTAAAGAATGAATCATTGATCTAGTGGTAATTGTTTAAGAAGCCAAGTAAAAGATCAATCTATTTAGAAAAGAAGGGCTTAGTAATGAAAGAATATGTGAAATAAGAACCCAGTTTATTTGAATGAGAAATAATAAGCGTAGTAGAACTTCGGACTATTTAGACGGAAAAAGACTAGAAAAGTCGAGTTTGATCAAGGGAGTAATATTGTATTTCAATGTGTGTATGTTATGTGCTTGTATAGGTCACGCCCCACTGTCTGCCTGATTTATCTGATATGTCCAGTCTGTCTGATTTGCTTCTGTAGCTACCTGTGAGTAATAACATAGTAAAGCTATCTTCAACCTTATTTATTTTCTGTATGATGAAATAAGAATTGTTTTCTGAAATGTTATGTTCTGTACAATGAATGATTGTCCAATTTCTGATATGTATTCGTGACATCCTTAGTATCATGTGATATGTGTTGGCTGTTACCCGGTATCGGAGGTTCCATCATGGAACTTAATCTGTCTGCACTCTGTTACCCGTACCGGAGGCTCCATCATGGGGCTCAGCGTGTTTATTCTCTGTTACCCGGATCCGGAGGTTCCTTTATGGAACTGGTTATTCATAACCCTCACGTGTCTGCATCTGTTCTGTATCTGCTCTGTTAGCGCTTATGGATGTATCACGTATACTTACGCATGACTTATGATTTCTGTATATGATCTGGACAAATTATGAATTTGATATGAAATTGAATTATGAATTCTGAATCTGTACGGACTCATTCATTAAAACCCTTTACTCTCTTATTATTCACTGGGCTTTAGCTCACTGTATTATTTATGTATGTAGGTGATCAGGCGCGTGACCAGGCTTAGAGGCATCTGCCTAGAATCTATTTTTGTCAGCCAACCTATGTGCCTCCCGTGGAGGTCCCAGATATGTCAAGTGATTATCGCTATGTGATTTAAAGTTTAAGTTTTGTTTTTTTTGTTTGGTTATGTAATAACCCGACCCTCGCACATGTCTTCTGATATACTTTCAATCCCTTATTCTGTGCATTTAAATGCTTAATGTAAAGTTTCATAAGAAATTAAGTCTAAGCACATGGATCGTATGATTTGGAACCATATCTGTTTAGTAAGGAAAGCATCCGTCACAATTAAAAATGTTTGAATCAGAAATGGAGGGCCTTAGAGACTTGATAATCCGAAATTGATTTTATAATTGGAATCAGCACAATTTTTAGGTAATAATAAGCAATTTTGTAGAAATTTGGTTTGGAACGATTAAATTGACTAATTTTTGTCCTATTCAACTTTTTCCTTTTCTATTATATCTATATGTGCCTCTTTGAATAAGGAACTTAGAACCTTATAAAAATATCTCCTGAGAGGAATTAGAGAGGAAAAAGGGTTTAAAGAAAAGAGGTGAAAGTCTTCAAGATCAAAGAGTGGGGAAGTAAGAAGAAGTCAAGAGTATCAAGCTTAAAGGCATAATCCGGGAGGGGCAAGCTCTCCGCTAAAGCATTGTGAGTAGTAGTACGGTGGTCGTACACTTAATTATCGTTAATGATTTTCATTGTTAACATTCCGTTCCTTGCAAGTAATTATGTTAACAATAAGTTGATTGGAAAATTTAAGGGCATTATTGAGCGGTATGTTCTGTTACTGTTGATAATGAATACTAACATTCTGTTATCTGCAAGATAGCTATATTGATTTACGACGAACAAATGGAACGTATGAGCATTATAGAACTACGGTACCCACGTATCTCTAGAATCGTTCAATCTGTAAAATGTGCTTACCTTTCGCTAATAATTATCAGCAACGTTCTGTTAAACTTAAATTAACTCATGTGGATGATGCAACGGTTACCATTAGTACTCTGTTAATTGCAGGTCAACTATGTTAACGTATATGAACGATTAAACAAGTGTGTATGCTTCTGATTAATAGTTAATAGCAACATTCTATTCTCCTTAATAGTTAATATCAACATTCCATTTTCCTCAAGTAGACCACGTCATTTCTTAATGAATAAAGAGAATTTATGTTCATTCTTGAATAACGGATTCTGTGTAAATATGAGAGCATATTGTTTTGTTATTAATAGGTTATAAGTTATCAAGTGTGGACACCTCCGAAGAATCAGGATAATTGGAAAAGCTATGTGTATCCATATGAATCTGAAGTTATTTTGTTGTGTTACATATGAACTTGAGGTTGTTTAGACTCTACGACATAAATGCAAAAGTTTAACATCATTATGTGACCCATATTAGAATGTGAATTATTTTGTCTTTGTTAAGAGTACGGTAGTGACATGATATGATAAGAAATGCTCTATTTTCTGATCTGTTACGTTTCGAATCAATGAATGGTTGTCCATATATATATATAAAGTATTCATGGCATCCTTAGCACAAGGCCCTTACCCGGGGGTAATAATACCGTGATCTTATGGCCCTTGCCCGGGGGTAATAATACTGTGGTTCAAGTATGTTATAAGTTCCTAGTACCGGAGGTTCTTTTATGGAACTAACAAGTATGCTCTATATTGATTTATTAGCGCTATTGGATGTACCATGTATAATCAAGCATGAACTCTGATTTCTGTTTATGATTCAAGCATAATACATAATTAAGAATATATATGAATTTATTTCTGTTTATGATATGACATGATATGAATTTTTCGGTCTGTAAGACCTATTGATTTCTGGTATGGAACAAAGTGCTGCCCGGAACTAAGTGCTACATTGTGAGCCACCTCTAGAATCCGTGTGAGACACCTCTTGAGTCCATACATATATGAACTAGGCTTAAAGCCAATCTGGGCCTATGGCCATTCTGTATTCTGGTATGAAACAAAGTGTTGTACGGAACTAAGTATTGCAATGCGAGTCATCTCTAGAATCCGTACGAGACACCTCTTGAATTCATACATGCATGAAAGGGCTTAATGCCATTCTGTTAAGGGTTTCATGCCATTTTGTTAAGGGCTTCATGCCACTCTGCTTAAGGGCTTCATGCCATTCTATTAAGGGCTTAAAGCCACTCTGTTTAAAATTGGGCCTAAGGCCGTTCCGAAATTGGTACAGAAACAAATTAACCATACGATCTCTTTAATTATAAATGCATGGATAGGTATTAGAATTCAAGTTGAGCATTAAATCGTTTATGTGCTATTATTCACTGAGCTTGGCTCACTTTATGTTATGTCTGTTTCTGTAGGCACTTAACCTGGAGGTCAATCTTAACCCATGGCATCCATTCCTATTGTGTCAACCTCAGAGTGTCCAAGCACCTAAGTGAAGGCAGCTCATCTTATGTATATGTATATGTACATAGCTAGATTTTCAAATGCATGTCACTATATGTTTATTTGCATTATGTTCTGTTTGTGATCCTGGCATAGTAGTGATAGCTCAATGAATGTTTTGTATGTTGATATTAAATGCTTCCGTTCAGGCCCCATATGTTGTATATGTCGTATTATCCATCCGTTTCTGAAGTAGTCATGCCTAAACTTTTAGGGGCGGATTTGGGACGTGACAGGTTAAGCAAGTCTTGTGTATTTTGAAAAAAGGGCTAAGTCCTTTTTGTCTGATCTGTATATATATTATGATGTAGGGATAATGTGTATATATGTATATAAAAAGTTTAAAAAAATTTCTGTCTCATATAAGTCTGCACAGCTCAATGGACGTTGTATATTTGTTATTTGCTTCCGCTAGCCCCTAATATTATGTTAATCTGTCTCAGAGGCCTTCGGTAATCCCAGGATTACTGACCGGTTACGATGCTAAACCTATAGGGGCGGGTTTGGGTCGTGACAGCAGGATAAGGTAAAACCGAGCTAACTGGGCCGGCTAGTCATACAGAAAGGATGGGACACTACAACACAGGAAAATGGCAATAAACCGAGCAAGTAGAAAAAAAAAAAGTTCCATTCATTGGAAAGCAATTACAAAAGATAGGGCATATAGCCCGGTTACATTTCATTAAAAAAAAAAAAAAAACAGTTTTCTTGGTCAAGCAAACAAGTCATCGAGGTCAGTGTCCACGTCACCCCAGACTTCACCACTGGGCAGGACGGTTTCAGCACCCCGTCAACCGTGCTGGGCACAGTTTGGCTGAGCAAATCCATCCAAGTAAGTAGGGAAGGCTGAAGATCGAGGTCAATGTTGGCAGGAGGGGCATTAACTGGATCAGGGGTCTCCTCTTTCTCCTCTCCCTCTTGAAGAAACTTTTGTTGGACCGCGTTGGCGTAGTAGGTCATGTAGCTTGGTATGAAGTGAGGGGGAGGGTTTAGAAAAATTTCGGAGTCATACCCCTAACCGAGCTTAGCAGCCGCAGCCTTCCACCCACATTTGAAGAAAATATCTTTTGCTACTTTGCACTACTGGACATAGGCTTCTTCCCCCTCCTTGTAACCTCGGTCTTCAGCATCCTCCGTTTTCTTCTTCCACTCCTGGATCTCGGCGTTCTTTTTCTTTTACAGTTTGGCCAACTCACGCAAATAACGATCTTTTTTCTCGGCCAAGGCTTTTTGCTTGTCAGCCTCGGCTGTGTTAACTAGCTCGGCCAGTTGCTTATTCTTCGCAACCACCGCGGCCAGTTTTGCCTTTATCTCTTTCAGCTCGGTCGCATTGGCGTTTGAATCAGCCACGGCCGACCGCGCTGTGTTTCGTAGTTTAAGCACACGTTTGTGCACTACATGGTTTTTATGCAATGCCTGTGGTTTAAATGAAGGGGTGTGAGGCTGCAAACCGAGCAAATAAATAGACTTAAGATAGCAAGTATAGGACTTACTAGTACCATGGACTTTAAAGCCGACCGAATGGCCTTTAGTTCCGTCAAGTGATCGTGGTGCTCCATGTCAGCTGGCAGACAGAGGCTTTTGGAAAGGTTGAACGCGAGCATGTGGTCCTTCTCAGCAACCATCGAGTCCTTGGTGGACACAACACGGTTTTGTAGGACATTGTTGGAGCCCATTTCGAAGGGCTCGCTCAGTCAGATCGGGTAGGGTCAGGGTTCGACACCTTAGGATCAAGAAGCATAATCTCTTCCTTATCCACCAAATGTTGCGGTTTGGTCGACGAGATGCGCGCGCATTTATTTGGCCGAGACGTGGTTTCCTTGGTGGTTGGAAGGGCAACCACGGTTTCGCGCGAATGACCAGAGGAAGCTTGTTTAGTTTGGATTTTGGCGGAAGTTTGTTCGGTGATAAGAGCTCGTTCGACACTCCTTTTAGCCATTTCTTGCTTTTCGGTAAGGGGAATGAGGTTGATCTGAGGTAAGATGGGATTCAGTTCGGGTAAAAACTCAAGCAGGAAGTCTGCGACTTTGCTTTTTCTCTTGCCACTATAGTGGTATGTCGGTACTACTCCTAAAAGCTCGGTCCAGTCACGGTGGCGGTACCATAAGGAAGCTCGTAGCGCAGCTTGGTTAGTGTAAGCGTAGTCTGTTTTCAACTGGTTCAGATCTGCAAAGGAAAAAAAGAAAAAGCAAGTATTAGCACAGCTGCAGAATGGTATTAATTATTACAATAACCAAACTACACTCACCAAGGCTTCCTTTATTCCAATTGATGTTATAGCTCGGTATTTAGGCCTCCTGATCCTCAAAATTACCAGAGACCCAGAGAAAATCGTCATCGTTCAGGTTCTTGTCTGGCGTACACTTAATGATTTTCTCTTGGTCTTTTCTGATACATAGGTATTGGACCCAACCATCGTCATTTTGACCGAGCAAGTATTGATGAAATAGCTCGACCAATCCGAGGTTGAGGCCGAGCCGACGGTTTGGCTCGACAACTCCATTAATTATCCTGTACGTGTTTGTGGATAATTAGGTGGGACACAATCTGGTTTGCCTAAGAAACTCGCAAATAAGGGGCTGGATAGGGAATCTGAGCCTGACCTCTACGATGGATATAAGTGTAAAAGGGACGAAGCTCGGTTTGCCCCAGGGCGTGGTGTTTAGTTCGACTAGCTCGAATTGTACATCGTCAGGGATGTTGTATTCCCTTCGGAACTCGGCTATGGCACCGGGCAAACTCACAAGAAACCGGTATTTGCCCATAGGGGTGTCTTTAGGTTATTTATAAAAATTTGCTCGGCTCCTTAGCTCGGCGTTGTGGTGAATGGTGTGCCTGGATAAAACCTAGTCAAAGTCAACATAGTGAAGAAACATAGAATGTGTTATGGCCAGCTAGTGACCGGGCTAAGGCATCAGTGTAAATTAGTTTGTTCGGCTAAAAAGTGAGGCAAGGCTCTAGTCTCATCGTGGGGAAAGATGAGATTTTAGCACGGTCGTGGTTAGATATTCCCTTAGTTCGGTGATACACATCTAAATGAGCACAAACAAGTTTGTAGCTCAGTTTCAGTATGATTCTGGATCAAAACCAAAATTTTTGTTGGATTTCAGTTCCAGGTAGGGGGTATTTTTCCCTAAGGAGTAAACTTGTGGGAGTTAAATACAGTTCTGAGTTTGTTTTTGTACGTAACAAATGCAAAAACGTTACAGATACTATTGAAGTGTTATCAATGAATTTATAGTCCAAGAACATGGAGAGTCGTATAGAGCGCATAGGAGAGCAGGTGACTTACCAGTTTTTGAATGAAGAAAGCAACGGTGATGGGTAAAAAGAGTTCCAGCAATGGTGCTTGGGGCACGATTTAAATGATGACGATGATGCCAAGGCTCGAAGAACTCAAAAAATGCAGGGTTGGAGTGCTGGTCGCAAGGATTTTTTGGCTGGAAGATGAACAATAAACGGTGACTGTTCAAGAAAAGAAGGCTGCGTTTATAATGGAAGCAAAACGGCAAGCCTTTTCCAAATTTCTTGGTAAATGTGAGACGGTTGTTGCAGTATGGAGGAGCAATAGGTGCATACCATGTGTCCCAGTAAGGACATGATGTCAGAAACATTGGACGACGGGCTGTACGACTGGCATGATTCTAAACGACCGAGCTACCTATTGGGTTGAATATTTTACCTCGGCTAGACTAATTATTTTAGTTTGGTTGAATTTCTTGCATTTAGCTTGACTTTGAAACAGTAATCCCAATCATGCTGTGTAGATGGAATTAAGGAGCAATTGAGAGGGTAATTTATGTGAATAAATTGGGCTGAGCTATCTTTAACGCATTGGGCCGAGCTACGGGTCGCGGTGAAAGTTATAGACAGCTCGGTCCTGGGTCATCTGGGAACTAGGTTGGACAGAAACGTCAGCAGGGGTCTGACCTGGCTATCTAAAAACTAGGCTTGGTAGCGAGCCGTGGTATTAATAAGGAACAAGCCGAGCTAATTTAGCTCGGCGGGTGCCATCTTATAATAGGGGCTACCAGTGGTGCTTGAAGCGGCACCGAGCTGTGTAAGCTCGGTTGAGTGAGCTTCTATCTGAGGTAAGGGTTACCACCATTTTACTTGGATGGCAGTAAGTAAGGTGTTATCAGGATCAGCATTATCCTTAGGAGTGTGATTCCTAGGAGGACTTTGCTAGGGAGAATTAAGAGTCCTACTAGGATTGTGTCAGGCAGAATCTATAAAAGCACATAGCAAGACCTATGTAGAGGTATCACAATTCTTATTCTCAAATACACAGAGCTTATTGTCTATTGTCTATTGTCTAGTTGCTGACTTAGGCATCGGAGAGGTTTTCGGCACACACCGCCAGCTAGTTCACGTTTGTGTTTTCAGGTAGTAAAGCGACGACGTTTGGAGGAGTGCAAACTTGATTAACAAGATTATACGAGAAGATTATTTCGTGCTCGTACAAATCCAATTCAACATAACCAAAAGATTATCAAATAAATTGTCAAATACCATTAATAAATACATACAAAAAAATCATGCATTATCAAAACTATTTCACTACTTTTTTTTAATTAAAAAACTATTTAATTTGATTTTTTTTAAAAATGACAAAATTAAGATTTATATTTTCTACACAAAAATATCAAATATTAACACCTGCCATTTGATAAAAGAATTTCCAAATTGAAAACACAATAGAATATCTAAACACTTTTTTAATTGAAAACACAAACAGAATATCTAAACAAATTGAAAATACAATATCTTACAAATTACTAAGGGTACTCGTGGTTTGGCGATTCGGTGCAGCCAAAAGAACCTCAAATCTGTCATCCGCTCGTCATCACACATCCATTCAAAATGCGACAGATCGATTCGTTTCGATCAATTTGGTCGGATCAAAATATCCGCGGAGCACTCCTAAGGCTTACAATGCACCCATCAATTGGAAAAGGGAAAAACGCAAGAATTCGCTAGCATTTTATGGTAAACACCATGCTGCTACGATAATTAAATTTTGAATACCATCATATCTAGATAATTTTATATGTACTCTATTACAAAAATATATTATTTTATCATAAAATTTTGTAATATTAACAATGAAATATATAATTTCACCATAAATTGGTATAACAAAATTTTTAAAATTTTGTGGTTGATATTATAAAAATTTGTGACTTAGTTGCAATATTTTTTTTTACGCCAAATTGTAACAAAATTAAATTGCATATTTTGTAGTAGGCTGCATAATTTCCCTTACATTTATTATAAGAGCCGTGTTAACAAGTGTTGTTAAAACAAACACACATAGCCAAAAAAAAAAAAAAGTAAAAGAAGAAGAAGAGAGAAAGAGAGAGAATAACGCAATGCATTTTTCACTAAGGCCTTTTTTGGCAAAGAGATTAAAAGTAGCTTTTTTGACTTTTTAACTTTTT
The DNA here is from genome assembly GCA_030407325.1 of Camellia japonica. NCBI lineage: Eukaryota > Viridiplantae > Streptophyta > Magnoliopsida > Ericales > Theaceae > Camellia > Camellia japonica. The sequence continues at coordinate 167,961,978 of JAPPVO010000032.1, forward strand.
TAGATCACATCACCTCTCTACTTTTTCACACATTTTTTTCAAAAAAATTTTAAAAAATCAAAAAAAAAAAAAAAAAACCCCAACTTTTAACCTATTTCCCAAAACAAACATTATTGCTAACATTTAATATGCAATATATTAATCCATATCTATATATTACATACGAAAAATGGGGTTTCTAACCCACAAGCCTTGTGCGAGCTCTAATATCCTAATATTAATTTTCTAATTTTTTGATTTTAAAAAAAAAAAAACCTCAGCATTTATTGACGTCTCCTAACCCACAAGCTTTTTTGACTTCTCCCATATTTACTGTCACACCCTTTTTCAACTTCTCACATACACTATTGTTAGTGATATGATTGTTAAATTATTTTTATAAAAAATCTTTAAAAAATACTTTGTATATTAAAAAAAATCTAAAACAAATATAAATTCTTATTAAAAAATAACATGTTGCAATTATGAAAAAAAAAATTACACTCTGCATTTCATTAATAATACTTAAAAAATGTACTAAGTGTTTGTGTAAAGGCTTGGCACGTGTCCACTATCAAATTATCAAGTGAATATAGATGAAACCAAATAACTCAGCTTTAATGGCTAACAAATATTAAAAGTCCGACTATTGAAGCCTAATAACTATTAATTAATAGAATTCAGCAATTGAAAGGTCTCAAACCACATCTCTTTGTGTTCTTAAATGTTCCATTTTTTTGGTTCATGCAATCATTCTAATATTGATATAGAATTGGATGTGCGGAAGAGTGAGAGACATTAAAATTATATATTGAGTTATGTAATTGTTGTGATGAAAAATAAAGGTTGTATTCCCCTTCTATGGCGATTTATCTGGCTATACCTCCAATTAAAACGTCGGATGTGCTTCTATATCATCATTGAACGTTACTTTCATTTTTTTTAAAAACTTTGTCTCACAATTATTTGTGTTTGGTGTGGGTGTTGATTTTTGACCACGCAACCAAACGGGGAACTCAGTTGGAGAGTACCGGCAGAATAGATTAAGCCCAACAACCTGCACAAGAAGATGAGAATTCAGCAGTGGTTCGTCCACCCAGGGGCACTCCGACGATCAAGTCAGTAATCGTTATCTCTCAGAGATAGCAAATAATATTTAAACTCACAAGAAGGAACCTCCCTCAAACCAATGAGGGTGCCCTGCTTTTATAACAAGAAGTGACTTGATCCCACTAGAAGCCCCACTTCTATGGACTTAGGCTCAATGCTCATTCTAGACCCTCATCTAGATAGAGATAAACTCTTCTTGAGCCCTATCTTTATCCAGACTAAGATCCTCCTCTGTTTAGGACTTTTGTCTCTTATTTGCTTATCTCGGATTCTGGTATCTCCGCAGACAACCTCGGCCTAGCTGAGATCATCTCGGTGCATGACCAAGCCATGTGGCACCTCGACTGACACTTTGGCGTCACCTTAGCCACGTGTTGTCATTCACAAAATATGTCCCCATAACTACCCCCAGGTTCTATTATCTCGGCAACCTGAGATGATGGAACCTACATCGTTTGTCCATATAGCATGTCAGCTAATAATCCATTCATTTCTCCGACTAAGATTATGACTCGTCGGCTTCAAGTAACCAAGACTCTGCTGCCCATTCTATCAAGGACCAAGAACCAAGTTCTTTGAGCATCTCAACCGAGATCGCCCCTTTGGCCGAGGTCATGGCCTCATTATTTCAAGAGCTCTAACTGCGCATGAGCTATCACGCACAATTTCTTCAACCGTTTCCTCTATATGTCCCTTTCTCACTGGGTTGTACCTGACACGCACTATCAGATCGCGTCACTTCTGCTCACGCCGCCTGACAGGCACATTGCGCAAGGTCTTCATTACGTTTTGCCGCCTTTTCATATTTTTGACAAAACTCTTTCTCTTCTCTCTCCGTCTTTTCATTTTTGCAATCACAACCTCTCTCTACTCTCAGGCCTTCTCTCTCTACATTCCATCATCGTCAATCTTTTGAAGCTCTGCAACCATGCTCTGTTTACCTCCGGCGAAGCAGTCACTGTTCTGCTCCGTCCCTTGTGGTCGTCAGATTCCGGCAACACCTACTCCGGCGTTCATTTCCTCGGCCCGTGTCGGTAAGTCTTTGACTTATTCTTCTTATCTTTAACTTTTTACTGTTCTCTCAATATGCTTTGTCTTCGATTTTTCCATGCACCTATACTGTATCCATTGTTATTGAGCCTGTATTTATAGTTGTGTTCTGTTTTTCTTCATTTTTCACGTTCTAAACCAATTTCTTGCTCTTGAATCTGTTTTGTGCATCATAATTTGTCCCTGAGTTCTTAGAGTATTTGTATTGCTTATGGTTCTTGCACATTTCCTTGCACATACTCACTCAGTGTTTACGGATTTGCAATCTTTCATACTCTTGGATTGTCATCACTCCGCTTGTCACATTGTTGTTTTTCTCCGTTGTTTTTCTCTGTTGCTTTCTTGATTCTGAATCATGTTCTCTTTCTTGCTTGTTTCCAAATCTTTGCCTCTGATTCTTGTTCATCTTTGTAGATTTAGGTTTGGGATTTTCTAGAAATCTTTGCAATTTAGGAAAACTGAAACAAAATTCTTTCCCTAGTCTTTAAAAGCCCTCACCCTAGTGCTTTCTAGGGTTTAGCCAAGGATCTAAAACCCCTGCCAGTGTCTTTTCGTTGAAATCCTTCACAAAATACTTTAAGTCGAGATCATGGATATGTTTAGGTAGAAGGTAGACATCTCGACCAAACTAGAATACTTCAGGCAGGAGTTCTCCATCCCAGCCGATGTCCAGATCAAGTTAGCTGGTAAAGAGGACTCTATTATGCCTAGTCAGGACTACATGTCATTCCCAGTAGTTTCTATCATTGGGGGTGGAGTCAAGTTTTCCCTAGACATCCTCTTTAGGGAAGTCCTCTATTACTACAAGCTCAATCCCATGCAACTGGCCGTAAACTCCTTTAGAATCATTAACGACATTGTCAAGTTGGCACGCTGGCAGAATGCTAGAGTTACCTTATCCGACATCCAGTACTACTACACTATATGTGGCCTCAAGACCAACATCGTCTATACGTACTACCTCAAGCTGAGATCCATACAATACAAGTTGATAGCCGACATTCTAAACTCCAATAAAGGCGCGGCAAATGACTACCTAATTGTCTCAGGCAATTAGGAGTTCACGCCAGATGATGAACTCCACCTTTTTCCATTGCGCAGTGAAGTTTTTAGGGATGACAAGAGTAAGGACTTAGTCCTCCCCCAAAGTCCCTTCTCTATTACTTTATTTAGCAATCTTTCTGTTACTTTGTTCTAACGTTCTCCTTTTTGCCTTTGCAGCTCTCCCTCAGCTAGAAAAGAACTTTCGCCAGTCTTACGTGCCGAGCAAAGACTTGGTCCGACTTCTCGGCTTGCCAATTGAACTCTGCAAGGCCCCAATCCTTCTCAACTACATCCCAACTTACAAAAGCCCCCTGTCCGACATTCCCCTCAAAAGCAAGTCTTCTCTATCTACTACAACCCTGCCAGCCACTTCATTACCAAGGCCAGATCAGGCCTCCACATCCAATCCAGTAGAGCAGCCATTCACCTCTACCTCCCCAGTTGATTTCTCCATCACAACGCTAGCGTCAACGCCGAGCTCCCCTTAACGCTCTAGCCATAAGAACTCGCAGCAGCAAACGCCGAAGTTCAGCCTTCTCAGCCACAGACCCCTCTAACCCTCATTTAGCCTTGCCAACGATTCATTTCAGTACTCGAGTAACTGTTGCTGCTACTGTCGAGGAGATGGGTCGACAAAAGGTGTTGCTAATGACCTTCTTGCCGATATTCCTGGCGTGATCACTGTCCAGTCTTCTTCCTAATCCCAGCCAAGGCATAAACCAAAAAGAGTAAAGAAGGTTAAAGCCAAGGCCACCATCACATAGGTCCCATTTGACTCTGAAAAAGACCCAAAGGATTCAGTCCCCATTTCAAAACTTGTCAAAGCCGAGAAGAGGCCTGCCAAGGCCAAAGCATGTGACGCGCAAGAAGCCGAGGTCGGAGGGTGTAGAGGGGCCAAGTGCTTCTCACTCTCATGAGCCTTGGCCTCCTTCCCTTATGGTTGGGGACCAGCCTATGTCGGCCAAAGACAGTGCCATCGATAGCATTCAAGTCAGCTCTGCACTGTCTACAGCCGTTCTCCTGCCATCCGACATGAATAGAATGGCCAAGATCACCGAGTATGAGAACTTCACGCTCATGATGCAACACTATATTCTGGTAAGTTCTCAACTTAGGTGTTTCTCATTTGGTTTCTTTATTTGTACTTAGTCAAAAAGTTTCTTTAACTTGCTCTTTCCCTTACAGGTCATTCAACATGCTCACTTCTTTGTGGTTAAAGCCAAGGAGGTGAAAAATGAGCTAACGCGCAAGACCAAAGAGTCTACCAAACTCCTTTCTTCACTAAATCAGGCCAAGGCGAGTGTTCGCCAGTTTATGGACAAGGCAAAGGTTGCCCAGGTTGCGCAAAATCTAGTCGAGGAAAAGGCTAAAGTTGCTGAAGCGCCCGAGGTCAAGACCCCGCCAACGACCAAGGTTGACCACTCCGACACCACTGTCAAAGATTTCAGCACTTAGTTTTTTTTCCTTCTTTCCTTTGAACTTTTTCTTTTGTAATCTTTTCGTGTCTGAACAATGTTAGCTTCATTTTGTCCGACGTGTCCTATGCTTTGTAATTGAACAAGTCTTTTCTTTAAATGAATGCACGTTTCTTTTTCTCTAAGTGTTGAATGCTTCTCTTCATGCATCCTTACTTCATTGCTTTTGAATCTTGCATGTTTCCATACTTAGAATATTTTTTGAAATTTTTCAAAGTACACCTTTACTTAGGGGTGCAACTCGGGCAGGTTCGGTCGGGTTGAAAGGTTGTCTAAGCCCAGCCCAGCCAGCCCAGCCCAAGTTGTGCTGAGATCTGCCCAAGCCCACCCAAGCCCGAATTGTAGCCCGAATTGTAACCCGAGGTTGCTTGCTTAAGCCCGACTCGAGTTAAACCCGAATTGCCCGAGTTGCCCGAATTGTATATATATATATATATTTTACAGCTACATTATTAAATTATTAAAATTTGACTCTATTTATATATAGAAAATCATTAATACCATCAACACAAATAATTTATATAATGTAAGAGAGATGCCGCTATAGTAGTCTTTACAATTTATGAGTGAAAAAAAAAAAAGAAGTAAGATTTTATGTTATTTGTATATATAATATATATTCAATATGATTTAATAATCTAAATTACTTTAATATCATGTAATGGCTAATAATTTATATATATATATATTTAATATTTTTATATATCTATATATGTATAATTCGGGTTTCAGGTTGCTCGGGTTGTTTGATATCTTTGCCCAAGCCCGTCCAAATTTAATTTGGGCTTCTGAATTTTTGCCCAAACCTGTACCGAATTTGAAAATATCTTGTTCGAGCCCTAAAAAAATTCAAACTGGGTTCGAGTTGCTCGAGTTGAGCCCGCCCAAGTTGCACCCCTACCTTTACTGGGTTGGAACACATCCGACAAGTGTCACCTCAGATACAAACCTTTAATGTTTTCCTCGATCAACACTTAAAAATATAAAAATATTTTTACAAGTGTTGTTTTTTTACTTGTACTTGTTGTCTTTAATCAACACTTCATTCTTTTAACCTTTCCCAGTTTTGACAAATTGTTTGGTTATATCAGGTAACAAATACCTCGGGTATCTCCTTATCTGGTTACCTCGGTTGACTCTAACTTGCAACAAGTGTCAACACTAATTCTCATTCTTGCTTCCTGCCTCCTAATGTGAACCTAAGTACCACTTATGTTCACATTATGCGTGCAACTCCAATTTTTTGCCGAGGTCTTATTCAAACAAAGATTAGCCAAGGTTTTCTACCTTGGTGTCTCTGTTAATCTAACTAGATAAAACTTAGTTCAACTCTGCCGTCATGGCAAGTACAAGTTACTTATCATATTTCTTTCGAAAACATCACAAACTTAGTTCAACTCTATCGTATGGCAAGTATAATTCAACTCTACCATATAATAAGTCTAAGTTATTCGCCACGTTTCAATCGGAAACATTGCCAACTTAATTCAACTCTATCGTATGGCAAGTATAATTCAACTCTACCATATGATAAGTCTAAGTTATTCATCATGTTTCAATCGAAAACATTGTCACAAGACTGCTCAGTCCTATCGCACAAATTTCAAATTCGTAAAATCAAAATCAAACTAGTACTTTATTAAAACGTTGGCTAATAAAATCATGACATAAATCTCAAAAAACAAAAACTAATGATAGAAAAACTTCAGATTGCAAGTGTTCCAAGGTCGTGGCAACTCTTTGCCATCAGCGTCTTCAAGCCGATATGCCCTATTGATGGCAACCAAGATGATTCTATAAGGCCCCTCCCAGTTTGGGCCAAGTTTGCCCTCCCTAGGATCCTTCTTGTTGCCGACAACTTTCCTCAGGACGAGGTCACCAACCTTGAACTCTCTTAGGTTGACCTTTTTGTTGTAAGCCTTAGCAAGCTGCTACTGGTATGCCTCCAACCTAATTGTTGCCCTCTCTCTTTTTTCTTCCAAGAAGTCCAGATCTCGGGCTAGGAATGCCTCGTTGGTCCCATTTTCCACTCCCTGGGTTCTAATTCCAGGGATGCCGACCTCCAGTGGGATAACTGCTTCAGTGCCATAAGCCATGGAAAAAGGAGACTCCCCAGTTGATCTTCTCGGCGTAGTCCGATATGCCCACAGTATATTGGGCAATTCTTCTACTCACTTTCCCTTGGCTGCTTTTAGTCTCTTCTTAATCCCATCCAAGATGATCTTGTTGGATGCTTCTGCCTGATAATTACTTTGGGGGAACTAGGAGTAGAGTAATAGTTTTTAATTTTGTACTTTGCATAGAAGCTCTTGATTAGCTTACTGTCAAACTGAGTGCCATTATCTTCTATAATGGCTTTTGGAATCCCAAACCTGGTGATTATGTTTTTCCAGATGAAGTTCCTCACATCAATATCTCAAATCTTCGCGAGAGGTTCAACCTTTACATATTTTGTAAAGCAGTCTATGGCCATTAGCAAAAACTTTTTCTGTCCAGTTGCCTGGAGCAGTGGTTCCACCAGGTCCATGCCCCACTGGGCAAATGACCAAGGACTAGACACTGGGTTCAGATCTGCTGCAGGATGATGTATCAAAGGTGTAAACCTTTGACACTTTTCACACTTCCTGACATAGACCTCAGCATCCTTTTGAATGTATAGCCACTAGTATCCCTAGGAGATGGCTCTATGGGCAAGTGACTTGCCCCCTGCATGGCTTCCACAAACTCCCTCATGGATCTCATATAAAAATTCCTCTAATTGAGAGGGATGCACACACCGGAATAGAGGTCCAGCGAAGGATCTTCTATACAGATGGCCTTCTGCTGACAGGTAGAATCTAGCCGACTTCAACATGGTTTTGGGCACCTCATTTCTGTCCTCTGGTAGTCTGCCATCTTTAAGGAATACAACTATGGCGTCCATCCAGCTAGGACCCATTTCCACGCACATTGCCCCGTACTCCGTTATCAAAGGCTCTGCACTTGGTTCTGTCAAGTAATCAACCATGATTGTCTTCGGTTCTCCTGACTTTATTGCGCTAGCCAGGTTAGCCAAGGCATCAACATGACTGTTGTCTTCTCAGCTAAACTGCTGTAGCTGACAATCCTAGAACAATGCTAGTAGTTTGATAACCTCTTTGACATAGGCTATCATTCTTTCATCTCGGGCTGCATACTCGTCTGTTGCTTGATTAACAATAAGTTGGGAGTCACAGAAGACTACTACCTCATCGGCTTTCATGGCTGCTGCTAGTTTCAATCCTACAATCAGCACCTCATACTCCGCTTCGTTGTTTGAGGCTTTGAATCCCAAACGAATAGATTGCTCTATCATTTGCCCCTCTGGCGATACCAGAACCACTCCTACCCCCACTCATTGACGGTTTGAACTTCCATCAACAAACAGGTGGAAGGAATCGCTGATGTAGATATCACAGGGTTTTAGTTTCTCTTCTTTCTTTTGTGATGCTGGTGTGGGGTTCTTTGGCCCCAATTGGGTTTTCTCTGGTTCCCCTGGGCACCTCAAGCAGCGGCTCACTGGAGCCTAACGTGGGATAACAACAGGGGTGAACTCGGCCACAAAGTCGGTCAGGACCTGGCCTTTGATCGCTGTTCTAGGCCTAAATTCTAAGTCGTATTGGCCCAGCACCACTGCCCATTTGGCTATTCTACCTGTCAAATCTCCATGCTGCAACAGGGACTTCAGGGTGTGTTTAGTTAGCACCACAATCTTGTGGGCTTGGAAATAATGATTCAACTTTTTGGAAGCCATCGCTAAGGCCAATGTCAATTTCTCCAAGGACAGGTACCTAGTTTCTTCACTTGCTAAGGTTTTACTCACATAGTATATCGCCTTTTGTTCTCCCTCCTCTTCTTGGATTACCACTACACTCACTGCATGGTCTGAAACTGCCAAGTATAGGAACAATTCCTGTCAAAGTATTGGATTTGACAAAACTGGAGCTGTTGTTAGGTACCTTTTCAAGTCGGCCAATGTGACTTCGCACTCTTCTGTCCATAAAAAATCTATAGCCTTTCTCAACAAACTAAAAAATGGTTTACACTTATCAGAATTTCGGCTGATAAACCTGTTCAGGACTGCCGACTTGTCGATCAATATCTAGACCTACTTGGTTGACGTCGGGCTCTTTAAGTTAAGAATGGCCTTGATTTGATCTGGGCTTGCCTCAATGCCCTTTCTAGTGACCAAGTATCCCAGGAACTTACTAGACCCAACTCCAAATGCACATTTCGAAGCATTGAGTCGAAGCTGATATGTTCTTAGGATATCAAAAATTGCCTTCAAATCGGCCAGATGGTTCCCAGGCTCCTTGGTCTTCACGACCATGTCATCAATGTAGACTTCTACTGTTTTCCCAATCAAATGCTTAAACATTTGCGTCACTAACCGCTGGTAGGTTGCTCCTACATTTTTTACCCAAAAGGCATTACCCTGTAACAATAGTCTTTTCGGGGTGATGAATATCGTCTTCTCTTCATCTGGGACGTATATTGCTATCCAATGGTAGCCTCTGTATGCGTCCTGGAAACTCATCCTTCCATGCCCTAAAGCGGCATCTACTAATTGATCAATTTTGGGAAGTGGGAAACTGTCTTCGGAGAAGCCTTATTCAGGCTGGTGAAGTCTACGCAGACACTCCACTTGCTGTTATTCTTTTTCACAACTACTGTGTTGGATAGTCAGGTTGGGTAGTTCACCTCCTGAATGGCCTTGGCTTCCAATAGCTTGTCCACTTCCTCCTTACTGCCTCCACATGAATCAATGTCGGCCTTCTTGCCCACTGGATGACAGGTTTTGCCAACTTGTCTACATTGATCCGATGGCAGGTGACCTCGGGGTCGATGACTGGCATCTCATAGGGCGTCCAGGCAAACACTTCTATGTTTGCTCGCAAGGAAGTTTCCAACTCTCTTTCCTCCTCCTCGGTTAAGCCCGAGCCGAGAAGGAAGAAGTGCCCTCCATCATCTTCCTGGACCAGAATCTTCTTCAAAGCCTCCTCACTCTTGTCGACTGGTTCTTTGCCGACATCATTTAGGACCTCCATGTTCTCGTCTTCAATTTCAACTATCTCTTTTTCTTGTACATTGCAGGTGGACTTCATTGCTGCTATGGAGCAATTTTTTGCCTACACCTGATCCCCTCTGACCTCCTCAATTCTATGCTCAGTTGGAAACCGCAACAGCTGGTGCAGCATTGAAGGAACAATCCTAATTGCGTGCAACCATAGTCTTCCCAAAATTACATTGTAAGGGGAGGGGGTATCAATTACTGTAAACTCCGTGCTTACCTTCTCCGTGCCTATCTGCACCTTCAAATTCGTGGCTCCTAGAGGCCACGTCGGCATTCCGTTGAATCTAACCATCGGGCTGTTGGATTGTTCTAGATCATATGGGTAAAGGCCAAGCTCCTTGTAACATCTAACATACATGATGTCACAAGAACTACCTTGATCAACTAGTATACACCTTACTTGGCACTCTCTAATCTTTAGCGTTATCACCAGGGCATCGTTGCGTAGATGTTGCACCATATCTAAGTCTGCCTTAGTAAAAGAAACCATTGGCCCTTGGTACTCATTTGTCTTAGGCTTTTTTTGCTGGACCTAGTACACATGCTGTAGGTGCCTTACTCTTTGAGTTTCCCCATGTACATCATTCTCATTGACCTTCAAGTGAATCACGTTGATCACCCGAGGTCCATCTGTTTGCTGTAGTGGTGGTGGTGGTGGTGGTGGTGGTGGTGAAGGTGGTGTTGCCGGTGCCTGGGGTAGCCTTGCTTGCTCTTCTCTTGTTCTGGCTTCATCTACTAGGTCTCTTAGGTGACCCTGTCTGACCAAATCCTCCAAATGTGTTTTCAAAGCCCTACATTCTTGAGTCAAGTGCCCATCTTCATTATGGTAAGCACAATACTTCCCAAGGCTCCTTCCCATAAACTTACCAGGGATCTTCTCTGCTGCTCTATAATACGGTTGGTTCCTGATCGTTTCCAAGACTTTGTAGACCGGGATCCTGAATACAATGGTGACTGCCTGTACAGCCCTCAATCCTGTTTCTTGCCTATTAAAATCAGTGTTACCTCGGCCTCACTTCGGCGAGTCGTTTCTCTTCTCTTATTTTGGTGCCTTCGTCTCTAGCGTGTTCTCTTCTGCTCTAGCATACTTCTCGATCCGTGCCATTAGCTCCTCCATACTTTTTGGTAGAGTTTTTGCTAACGATTTTCGAAGCGGGCATTTATCCTGCAGGCCGTTTTTGAAAGATACGACAGTCAGCTCCTGGTTGCATGCCGGGATTTAGTTGAACACCTCATAATACCGTTTGGCATAAGCCCTGAGGCTTTCACCCTTGTTAATGTTCAATGCCAGCAGAGAGTCTACCCTTAGTGGCTGCAACTTGTTTGTAACAAACCTGGCCACAAACATCTCGGCCAGGCCTTCCCAATTCTTCATAGTTCCTTTCAGCAACTTGTGGAACCAATCCGATGCGATTTCCCCAAAGGATGAGGGGAACACCTTACACAGCAACTGCTCATTCCCGCTATACAAAGCCATTGAATTTAAATATAAGCCGACATGAAAGTTCGGATCAGACTTACCGTCATAAACCTGGAACGTCGGCATGTGGAACCTCTTTGGGGCCTCAAGCCTATCCAACTTTACTGAGAATGGAGTTATCGGCTTGACGGGGGATGTTACCTCGGTGTGGAGTCGCTTTCTCTGGAGGTAGTCCCTTAGATCCTCCTTCGATTGGCCGAGAGCTCGGTTATCAATAGATTTCAGCCTTTTTGGCGTGCTGCTCCGGCGTCATTGTGCGTTCTCTTAGACTTTTCTTCATTCACTGTATCAAAGCAAAGTCCCTTTCCCTAGATATACCGAGGTTCTTTAGCATAAGTTCCCTTGGTCCGAGACATCTTCTGCGGCTCACCTCTCATTGACTCTACTTGCCCGACATCCCGTGAGGGCTGATGTGAGCGTTCCTTTTCCTTGTCATGTTGCGGAACTGTTGGGATTGTTTTTTGCCTCCTTTTCTGGGCATCAGTCTTTGCTGCTGGTATCGGCGTGTCCTGCAACGGGAACGATGGTTGCATCATATTATTCTGCATCATGAAGTTGACAACCGACTGTAGGTCTACCAACTTGTTCGCCATCCTTTTCATCTCGTCGTCCCTCCTCAGGCATCTATCCTTCCATACATGGAGGTCGCTCTCGTTGTAATACTCATCTCAGCCAGCTTTTTTCGGGGCATTCCCCTCTTTGCCGACGTCCTTCTCCCCAGGATTCGGATCATGTGCTTCCTCATTACAGTTTTCTTTCCCGACGTTAGGATCTCTATGTTTACAGCTCTCACTATTAATGTCATCCCCAATATTTTCTTCTTCTTCATCGTTGGCCATCTATTCTTCTTAAGTTCCCACAGATGGCAAGTGTTGATTTTTGACCACACAACCAAACGGGAAACTCAGTTGGAAAGCACCAACAGAATAAATTAAGCCCAACAACCTGCACAAGAAGATGAGAATTCGGCGGTGGTTCGTCTACCCGGGGATACTCCGACGATCAAGTCAGTAATCAATATCCCTCAAAGATAGCAAATAATGTTTAAACTCACAAGAAAAAACCTTCCTCAAACCCACGAGGGTGCCTTGCTTTTATAACCAACAGTGACCTGATCCTACTAGAAGCCCCACTTCAATTAACTCAGGCTCAATGCCCATCCTGAATCCTCATCTAAATAGAGATAAACTCTTCTTGAGCCTTATCTTTATCCAGACTAAGATCATCTTCTGTTTTAGGACTCTTGTCTCTTATCTGCTTATCTCAAATTCCGATATCTCCACAGACAACCTCGGCCTAGCCGAGATAATCTCGGTGTATGGCCAAGCCACATGGCGCCTCGGCTGACACTTCGGCGTCACCTTAGCCACGTGCTGTCATTCACAAAATACGTCCCCACATTTTGTATTATGAAATTTATTTCATCTATGTTTGCTAAAACTATTAGATAGACCTAATACAAGAAGTGTAGACTATTTCAATGTCATTCTCAAGATTAGAAGTACAAAAAATATACATAAAAAGTATATGAATAAACAAGATTTTATAAAATTTATTTGTGAGTCTCACTTCTTGAAATATAATTAATTTATTTTTTGTATTATATGTTATGTTTGGTTTCTGTATTTTTTTATATAGTTTTCTTTATTTTCTTTAAAAGTTTATTTTTAAAAATTAATAAATAAATCATTTTCTATTTCAAACAACTTCATTTTCGTTTTTATTTTTTATTTTTTCTTAAAGTAGTTTTAGTTTTGGGCAATTACTTCTTCTTTTTTTTTTCCCCTATATATTGTAATTTTGTGCATTTTAAGTGTATGATATTTTCACTAATACACTTGGAGATGCACTATGAAAGAAGTATCATGCGAAAATCAAGCAAGACTTCTTGAAAATCCTATAATTTATTTATTTTTTGTATTATATTTTATGTTTGGTTTCTGTACTTTTTTTTTATATAGTTTTCTTTGTTTTCTTTAAAATTTTATTTTAAAAAATTAATAAATAAATCATTTTATATTTCAAACAATTTCATTTTTGTTTTTATTTTTTATTTTTTCTTAAAGTAGTTTTAGTTTTGGACAATTACTTACTTTTTTTTTCTATATATTGTAATTTTGTGCATTTTAAGTGTGTGATATTTTCACTAATACATTCAGAGATGCACTATGAAATAAGTATCATGCGAAAATCAAACAAGAAGAAAAAATAAATAAATAAAACAATATGATGAATGTGGAGCAAAGATCAAAGATCAAATATCAAAACTCTAAAAGGAAGAAAACAAACAAACAAGGAAGCAGAATAGAATATTTAACAATAAACATTTAAAAATTTGTAACAAAATTTTATAACTTTCATTCTTGCTAAGAAAATTCTATTTCGTACTAGCTGATAGAAAATTCTATTTCATACTAGCAGAATAGAAAATTCTATGTGGAACACTAGTTAATATAAACGATGAAGTATACGTTAAGGAAAAAAATTAAAAAATCTAAAATGAGTGCAATGGTCAAATCTAAAATGAGTTTTAAAAAAAAAAAAAAAGAATTGAAAAGGTTTTTAATCTTCCTTTTTTTTTTTTTTTTTTTTTTTTTTTTTTTTTTTTTTGGCGTGTTGGACATTAGCATAGGCCAACAACAAGGCATTCAGATCCTCTAGAGTATTTTTTGAAGTGATCTTGTAGAGTGGTTTGTGGTCCGACACCTGTCTCACTAGAAGAATAAAGGGTTGAGATCAAAACCTCACTACAAGGACGTCATTTTGGTGAGTTAATTAAAAAAAAAAAACGTTTCCTCTTCGTTTCAGTCATTCAACAACGAAGCTATTCAGATCCTCTAACTTCAACAGATTCGAAATAAAACAGGTTCATCCTTCAAACTATTCCAAAATTTTGGATTTCCTTGAATGGTAATGGTAATATAAGTTTGTTGAATGTATTGATTGAGAGATTCTTACATGATTTATTTCAAATCTACTCTTGGGTAACAAATTAGGGTTTTGATTTGGGATTTTTTACATGATTTCTTTCAAATTAACATTATTTTTATTAGCTTTTTGATTTCTTTCATGTTTTTTGTGTTGATTCAGAGATGATTATTATTGACAAAAAAACAAAAACAAAAAGGCTCTACCATGCTGTTAATTAGAATACAAAAACAGATGAAACTAGATATACAAAAGAATTTTCAATTTTCAATTTTTCCAATATCTTTTGGGATTATTTTCATTGGGATGACAATTATTGTCAAAAAAAAAAAAGGCTTTACCACCAGTCAACTTTCATTCTGAATTTGGCACCCAACAAGGAGAAAATTCTCAAAAAATTAAGGTTTTGCTGTCATCCATGATTCATATGGATGAACGAGTACTTGTTAGATGTCACCAAACAGGACGAGAATTGGGAAGCAACAGGTGAGGTTTGCAATGGTGAAGTTCTGACTTGGCTAAACGGAATCAGACAACTTTTAAAATCTCATCATCTACTTTATAAATCTTTATGGAAAAGAAAATCTGAACGGATAAGTGGAAGAATAAAGTAGTGGAGTTCAAAACGCGATGTTGGGTTGAGAGATTTAAGGAGAGATTTAGAAAGGGAAAGGAAAAATCTGTGTGAAACTAGGTGAAATGTAAATATATTTTATTCACATTTCACATTCTTTTTTCATTTCTCTTTTCAAATCCCTTCTCAAACTAGGTGAAATGTATGGTCAAGATTATATTGAATGTGGTTAGTTTTATGTGAATTTCAAAACTTTGATTACAGCAAGTTTAAAAGTCTTCAAACTGACTTTCCAAAAAATAAATAGTTTCATTAGAAGTTTTGTCAAAAGAAAAATGAAAGAGAGATATGTATGTGTTCATATTGTTCTTTTCTTAATTAAATTGATAATTAATTTTTTTTAAAACATAAATGTTACCAAACCCCACCATTATGTTTTGAAGTGTTATAATATTTAGAACCTTTATAATACAATCGTGATTGGTAGCTCGAAACCCAGCCCCCTGAATCGCCCGAATTAGAAAAACGACGTCGTTTTTGCATTTTTTTTTTGGTTCAATCAGAAACGAAGAAGAAGAAGAAGAAGAAGAAGGAAGAAGAAGAAGAGAAGGAACAAGAAGAACTGGAGGGGCCATCAACCAGGGAAGAATGAAGAAGAAGGAAGAAGAAAAAGAAGAAGAGAAGAGATGGGCCATCAACTAGGGGCGGAGGCGCGGCGGAGGCCGAGCTGCTGCGACGATCGGCCTGCGACGGAGAGCTGCGATCGGCCGACGATCGGCCGAGCTGCGACGGAGAGCTGCGATCGACCGATCTTCTCTCTTCTCTCCCTATCTCCTCTCCTCTCTCTTTCTCCCTCTCTCCTTTCCTCTCTCTTTCTCCCTCTCTCTCTCTCTTGCCTTCCCCCTCTTCATTTTTCGGGGGATTCGGGGGGGGATTTTCGGGAGAAAAATCATTTCCGTTTATAATATGTTGTTATTACAGGTAAAAGAACGTCAACATCAAATGTATCTATGAGTGATATTAGTGAAATTTTATTTAAAAATCGAAAATGTCGTTGTGAGGCAAGAGCGACATTCAAAATTTTAGAGTCAAAAAGAAAATTCAAGGATGGTGTACTCTTAGTGGGACAATTGTCGCGCCAAAATTAAACCACTTTACCAAAGCACTTAGGATAATACTCTAAGGGTGTGTTTGATTGGACGGACTGGATAAGAGAAAATTAGAATTCATCGGACTTGAGTCTTGGGACTGTGAATCTCCCGAACTATTTGGTTGGATTGGATATGTATCATGTGTTTGTTTTTTCATGAGATTAAATGTCTTGAAATGACTATTTTTAATAAATCCAACGTTTGGTTGGACGAACTGGATATGATAAATGAACAAAAGACTATTTTACCATTTTTCAATTATTTACTAAGTAATAGCAATATTAAACATATCTATAATATTTTAATTATTTTTAGCTAGATTAAATAAAAAATTATTTTATTTTATTTTATTTTTTACACAATTAAATAAATTTATTTTTTTAAATAAAATAAATAAAATATCAATAAAAATATATGCTATTTTTTTAATTAAAATTTTAAATAAATTTGCTTTTAAAGATAATAATAATTAAACAATGAAATTAAATAAAACATCTATTAACATTTAAATAATGAAATTAAATAAAATATAAACAAAATTTTAAAATAAAATATCTATAAAAAATTATTTAAAAAAATTAAATAAATAAAACATCAATAAAAAGTTAAATAAAATTATTTTATTTTTAAATTGAGACATTTAAATTTTATTGAATTTTACTAAATATAATACATAATTAAATAGTAGTGGGTCAAAATGATCATTTTACCACCTAATCCCAATAGTAAATTGCCCTCCCAAAACTGTCCCACAACCCCCCCTCCCCCCGGGGATAGTATAATCCCCTATATGGAAGATAAGGAGTCCAGCCGGACTCCATGTTCGGAGGATTAAAAAAAAAACAAATGATGGACTACTCACTCCTTCGGATAAACAATCCGAATAGTAAATAGTCCCCCCTTAATCTCCCCAATCAAACACACCCTTTGTTTGGACGGACTGGATAAGGGGGGATTGTAATCCAGCGAACTGTTAGTCCCGAGATACATTGTCCCCGGACTATTTGTTTGGATTGGATTTGTATCCTATGTTTGTTTAGTCATGGGATTAGATGTCTGGATTGAACTATTTTTAGCGAATCCAATGTTTGGTTAGACGTACTGAATAAGAATAAATGTTCAAAAGACTATTTTACCCTTATAATTTATAATTTTTATTTAATATATAATTTTAAATTTGTGATCTATAATTTATAATTTATAATTTAACAACACTAAAAAAAATTAATTTATAAGGCCATAATTTTTAATTTATGATTTTCAATTAAATTAAATTTATAATTTATATTTTTTACTTAATATATAATTTTAAATTAACGAAAATAAAAAATAATTTTATTTAATATATAAATTAAATTTTTTTTAATTTATAAGGCCATAATTTATAATTTATTATTTTTAAATAAATTTAATTTATAATTTATATTTTTTATTTAATATATAATTTTAAATTAACAACACTAAAAAAATAATTTTATTTAATATGTAAATTTAATTTTTTAACAGTACTAAAAAAATTTAATTTATAAGGCCATAATTTTAATTTATTATTTTAATTAAATTAAATTTATAATTTAAATTTTTTATTTAATATATAATTTTAAATTACAACACTAAAAAAATAATTTATAAATGTTCAAAAAACTATTTTACCATTTTCTAATTGTTTGCTAAGTAATAGCATTGGGGGTAAAATGGACATTTCAGAGCCTAATCCCATGGGATACCAATCCCATGGAAATAATCCTACCCCCAATGGGATAGGATAGTCCCACAATCCGGAGCAAAAAAATTGAAACAAACAATGGACTATTAGTCCGGTGGAACTAATAGTCCAATCCCACACCCTAATCCTTGTTTTGTGGGACTATCCTATCCCATGGGGAGTGGGTGAGATTATTTCTATGAGATTGGTATCCCGTGAGATTAGGCTCTGAAATATCCATTTTATCACCATGCTATTACTTAGCAAACAATTAGAAAAGGGTAAAAATAGTCTTTTGAACATTTATAAATTATTTTTTTAGTGTTGTTAATTTAAAATTATATATTAAATAAAAAATTTTAATTATAAATTATAAATTAAATTTAATTAAAAATAATAAATTAAAAATTATGGCCTTATAAATTAAATTTTTTAGTGTTGTTAAAAAATTAAATTTACATATTAAATAAAATTATTTTTTTAGTGTTGTTAATTTAAAATTATATATTAAATAAAAAATATAAATTATAAATTAAATTTATTTAAAAATAATAAATTATAAATTATGGCCTTATAAATTAAATTTTTTTAGTGCTGTTGAAAATTTAATTTATATATTAAATAAAATTATTTTTATTGTCGTTAATTTAAAATTATATATTAAATAAAAAATATAAATTATAAATTATAAATTATAAATTTAATTTAATTGAAAATAATAAATTAAAAATTATGGCCTTATAAATTAAATTTTTTTAGTGTTGTTAAATTATAGATTACAAATTTAAAATTATATATTAAATAAAAATTATAAATTACAAGGGTAAAATAATCTTTTGAACATTTATCTTTATCCAGTCCATCTAACCAAATATTGGATTCACTAAAAATAGTCCAATTCAGATATCTAATCCCATGACTAAACAAACATAGGATACAAATCCAATCCAACCAAATAGTCCAGAAATAATGTATCCGGAACTAACAATTCGATGGATTACAATCCTCCTTATTCAATCCGTCTAAACAAACAGACCCTAAAGGATCCTTATGCAACAGGAAGAAGAGACATGGGCAACACACCAATAGCAAGAGACCCACGCAAGATGGAAAATTATGTGCGCTCGATTCGTGCACATAAAAATATTTAAAATTTTTCTAAATTCAACTCATATAATGTAGGATATTCGTTTTTAGAATGAATTTGAACTACACAATACAATTTTTTTTTTTAAATATATTTTTGTGCACAAATTTTGTGTATGTTAATCCAAATCAAGGAAAGGTTTATAAACAGAGTGTTTCAGAGGCCTTGTTGATTTTAGTTTCCTCATTCTTTTTCTAATGCTTTCTCCCGTAACACCTGGTTAACAACACTCTTAAAAATAACTATACATTTGTATTTACTTATAAAAATAAATAGTCAAGAATTATACAGTTATTTAATAAATTTCTATGTAATTGAATAATGTGATATCTCTTTTATAAAATAAAAAATAATGTCTGTGTCTGTGGGAGTGAGGACCGGATGGACCCTAGCTACAACCAAAGAGTATTAATCACCTTATTTGATTTTGATTGATTATATGAAATTTGAGTTTTTTATTTTTTTGTATTTTTTTGTTTTTAGTAAATTTTTTACTTTTAAGATGCACAAACCTAGATGCATATAAAAAATAAAATATTTGTGAAAAAATATTTTAAAATTCAATTAATATACAAGAATATGAAAATGTATTAAATTTTTATATTTTTTTTTTGTATTTTTTGTTTATTCATCAATAAATTTGCTACTTTGAATCCACAGAAATAGGAAAAGCAAATTGTTAGTGGAACTCCAAAAATGGATTTTTAGATCAAATCGTTTTGGTCACTAGCAAACATGGCCAATTTGAGAAACTAATGTAACATTTGATTTGCATTGCATCTTCATCTTGATTTTTCAGAAACAACCGACATGGGTTTTTGAAAGGATCGAAAATTACAGGCTCCGAATCTTATTCTGCTGCTTAATCGCTTTATACACCAATTTGG
Organism: Camellia japonica; assembly: GCA_030407325.1. Classification (NCBI taxonomy): domain Eukaryota; kingdom Viridiplantae; phylum Streptophyta; class Magnoliopsida; order Ericales; family Theaceae; genus Camellia; species Camellia japonica. The sequence goes on from JAPPVO010000032.1 coordinate 167,981,600, forward strand.
GCTTGGATTTAAATTCCATGTACTTCAAATCCACAGAAATAGGAAAAGCAATATTGTTTGTGAACTCCAAAAATGAGTTTTTAAATCAAATCCTTTTGTTTTGCTGACAAACATGGGTAAGCTGTGAAACTATTGTAACATTTGATTCGCACTGTGTCTTCGTTTTGAATTTTCAGAAACAACCAACACGGTTTCGTAGGGATCGGAATTACAGGCTCAATTGAGTGTTATTCAGGAAGATCTTAAGCATGCAAAGGAGAAGTTGGTTTTGGTTGAGAAAGAAAAAGTTCAAGCTATTAAAGAATTAAAAGAAGCCCAGAGATTGGCTGAGGAAGCAAATGAGAAGCTCAGGGAGGCTTTGGTGGCTCAAAAGCGAGCCGAAGAGAATTCTGAGATTGAGAAGTTCAGGGCTGTTGAGATGGAACATGCAAGAATTGAGGTGGCTCAGAAGAAGGAAGAGGAGTGGCAAAAAGAGCTTGAAGCTGTGAACAACCAACATGCTCTTGATGTGACTGCTCTTCTGTTTGCTACTCAGGAGCTCCAAAGGATTAAGCAAGAACTGGCCATAATTGCGATGCAAAGAACCAAGTCCTCAGCCACGCTGATAACGCAACGAAGATTGCTGAGATTCATGCTGAGAAGGTGGAGATTCTATCTGCTGAGTTGGCCCAATTGAAGGCCTTGCTTGATTCCAAGCTTTAAATGGAGGCTAAAGAGAACAACGTGTTGGTGTCTGAGCTGAATTCAGAGATAGAGATTCTAAACCGAGAACTTGAGAAATTCAAAAGTTATGAGGACAAGTTGGTGGAAAAAGAGGCTTCCATTGAAGTTGAGCTGGAGGCTGCAAAAATGACTGAATCATATGCACGTAATCTAGTAGAGGAGTTGAAGGAGAAGGTTGAGGATTTAGAGGTTCAGGCTGAGAAAGCAAATAGCTTGGAGAGATCTGCTTCAGAATCTTTGGAATCAATCATGAAACAACTAGAGGGAAGCAATGATTTATTGCATGATGCAGAATCTGAAATTGCTTCTCTTAAAGAGAAGATGGGTTTATTGGAAATCTCAGTTGGTCGACAGAGAGGAGATCTTGAGGAATCTGAACGTTGACTTGATATGGCCAAGGAAGAAGTTGCTGAGATGGCGAAAAAGGTTGAATCTCTGAAGTCTGAGCTTGAAACAGTGAAGAAGGACAAAACCCGGGCCTTGAACAATGAGAAGCTTGTAGATGATAATGTTCAAAACCTGTTGGAAGAAAAAAAAACAAGCTCATAAATGAGTTAGAAAATTCCAGGGATGAAGATGAGAAGGGTAAGAAGGCAATGGAAAGTTTAGCTGCAGCATTGCATGAAGTTTCCTCTGAAGTGAGAGAATCCAAAGAAAAACTAGTAGCTAGTCAAGCAGAGAATGAAAATTATGAAGCCCAAATGGAAGATTTGAAGTTAATTGGTTTTGAAATCGAAAAAAACAGAAGTATAAAACAATGCTTGATGATGCAAAGCACGAGATTGATGTTCTTATTAATTCAATTGAACAATCCAAGAATGAATACCAGAGTTCCAAGGCCGGGTGGGAGCAAAAAGAGCTTCATTTGATGAATTGTATAAAGCAATCAGAAGATGAGAACTCTTCAATGGAAAAAGAAATAAGCAGGCAGGTAAATTTGCTAAAAGATGCGGAGGGAGAAGCTAGTGCAACGAAGGAGGAAGAAGCTCAGCTACAGAAAACTTTGAAGGAAGTTGGTGATATATTTGAAGGAAGTTCTTGGGGAAGCAAAGGCTGAGAGCATGAGATTGAAGGAAAGTATACTGGACAAAGAAAATGAACTGCAGAGTATTATTCAGGAGAATGAGGAGCTTCGAACAAGAGAAGTACTTGTTTCTCTCAAGAAGATCGAGGAGTGATCTAAATTGCTAGAAGAAAAAATGGCTTTGAAAAGTTTTGAAAAATCCTTATTTTTTGCTAACTTTGAGCATTAATTAAGGTGGGACCCAAACGTTATTTTTAACGTTTTTCATTGGGTTCATGTTTAATGCCGCGTAGTGAATAAAACCGTGTATTTGTTGCTCAAAACCATTTCCGGATAAATGAGAATTCAACGCGCATTTTTGGATTCGTAGAAATGGATTTAGGTGGGTTTCCTACACATTTGTAAAATGTGTTTGTCCCACATTGGAAAGGCTTATGAATTTGAGTGGGTTCATATACCTTAGCTTGGGATACTTGGGATGGGCCCCAAGGGGTATCCAAGTTTGTGAAAGGGTGAGGTTATGGATGAAGTGGGCTAGACCCATTGGACCCAAAACAAAAACCACACGCGCGGTTGCCACCGTTTGCCCGGTCAGGCAAGCTGGCGCGGGTACGTGGTGTAAGTTTAGGTTGGGCTTGTCCAACCCAATACTTATCTTTTTGGGCAAAAAACATTTGCGTTTTATTTATTTAATTTTGAATTTTGGTTTCAAAATTCAAATTAAATCTGTGTAGATTGTATTTTCTCACCAAACAGAGCCCTCCATCCGAACAGGTTTTCTACCTGTTGAAATTCAAAACCAAACCTATTCAATCTGTACGAACAAATTTATATCTGTTTGGTACCTGTTCGAACAGCCACCTTTTTGCCTATATAAAGGCTGCTTCCAGCAATTCATTTGATCAGATTTTTCCATCATAATTACGTCCTTCTTTCTCTGGTCTTCTCTGTGTTACTGCATTTATTTTTTTAGGAAGAAAAAGAGAAAGTTACGATAGAGTTTTGATTCACCAGACTTGATTTTATAGTGCTGTAAAATCAAGTGTTACTCATTGCATCTTGGGAAGTAGACGACAGTTAAAACTCGAAGCACCAAAGCGAGGGTGAAACCTACTTTAAGGAGATTGTGTCCAACACAAGCCTTGACATTATTTTCTGTAAGCTTTTAATTCGAGAAATAATTTATATAATTATTTTTATGAATTATTTATTTTATTATTTATTTAATTTATATATTTAATTTACACACACACACCACTGTGGGTATAACAATCTTAAAGTAGATTTTTTATTTTTAATTTATTTGTGAAAGACAGACAAATATTTTGTTTCAGGAAATTAAATAGAAGTCATATACTGTTTAATTTCTTAAATAGTAGTAATATACTATTTAATGATTTCTTTGATAACATAATAATAATATACTGTTTATCATTGGAATTTTATTACAAAATATTATTTTGTATATTTTGTGTGTAAATTCTTTTTTGTATAAAATTGTGATTGGTACATTTTTTATTTCGTCAAAAATATGACAACTAACAGTACTGAGACTGTTATTACACCACCCTCACACCTGTTGTGCCAGTAATGACTCTGGCAATACCAGTAAATCATGGGGAGAAGTCAGAAAAATTCAATGGAAATAATTTTAAAAGATGGTAACAAAAAATAATGTTTTATTTTATGACATTGAATTTGGCTCGCTTCACTCATGAAAAAGCACCGACACTGAACGAGGGAGAAATTGACCGACAAGTGGTTGCCGCAGTCAATGCATGGAAACATGGTGATTTTCTGTGTCGGAATTATATCCTCAATGGGTTGGACAATATATTGTACAATGTGTATAGTGTCAAAAGCACTGCTAAAGAACTGTGGGAATCTCTAGATCATACGTATAAGACAGAGGACGTCAGTACAAAGAAATTTGTTGTCAGTCGTTTTCTGGATTTGAAATGATGGATTCCAAGACAGTTATTAGCCAGGTTCAAGATCTCCAATTAATTCTCCATGACATACATGCGGAAGAGATGGTTCTCAGTGAATCTTTCCAGGTTACGGCAATCATTGAAAAATTGCCACCATCTCGGAAAGAATTCAAGAATTATCTAAAGCATAATCGCAAGAAGATGAAATTTGAAGAACTGATTGTTCGACTCAGAATTGAGGAGGACAACCGTGGTTCCGATAAGAAGTCAAGAAACCATGTCATGCAAGCTAAAGAAAATGTTGTGGAACATGAACATGGGTCAAAGTTTAACAATAAGAAGCGGAAGCATGATGACAATGGTCCCAAACAATGATCCACTAGTAAGATCAAAGGGATCAACAACGGGTTCAACAAGAGGTTCAAAGGCAAGTGTTTTGTGTACGGCAAAGATGGGCATCACGTTAAGGATTGTCACGTTCGTAAGGACGGAGGGAGTTCGAGCAAAAAACCAGCACAAGCCAACATAGCTGAGGATTTTTATCTTTTTGATGGAGTGGCAGATATCAATCTTGCTGCAGTAGTCTTTGAAGCAAATTTGGTGGGCAATCCCAAGGAATAGCGGGTGGATACTGGAGCAACCCGCAATATCTGTGCAGATAAGAAGATGTTCATAACCTACAAGGTGGTGGAAAGTGGGGAACAACTTTTTATGGGAAACTCCTCCACTTCAACTGTAGAAGGACAAAGAAAGATTGTGCTAAAAATGACCTCGAGAAAAGAACTCACTCTTAACAATATACTTCATATGCTAGAAATTCGCAAAAATTTGATTTCTGGGTCATTGTTGATCAAGAATGGGTTTAAATTAGTTTTTGAATCTGATAAAGTTGTAGTCTCCAAGAGTAGAATGTATGTGGGGAGAGGTTACATGAGTGATAGGCTTTTTAAGCTCAATGTAATAACTGTTATACCTAATTTGGCTTTTAATAAGAACACATCTTCTGTTTATATTGCTAAGTCTTCTTTTTTATGGCATGGTAGATTAGGACATGTTAATTTTAATCCTTTACGTAGACTTGTTGTTTTAGAATGTTTACTAAACTTAGAATTTGATCATAATCATAAATGTGAGATTTGTGTTGAGGCAAAACTCACCAAGGCATCATTTAATAAAGTTGAAAGAAGTACTGAACCTCTAAGTTTAATTCACACAGATATCTGTGATTTAAAATTTGTTCAAACTAGAGGAAGTAAGAAGTACTTTATTACTTTTATTGATGATTGCACTCGATATTGATATGTTTACTTATTGAGAAGTAAAGATGAAGCCGTAGAAGCTTTTAGGCAATATAAACTTGAGGTTGAAAATCAACTTGGCAAAACTATAAAGATAGTGAGGAGTGACAGAGGTGGTGAGTATGATGCACAATTTGAAGAATTTTGTTCTGAACATGGTATCATTCACCAAACCACTGCACCCTATTCTCCTCAGTCAAATAGAGTTGCTAAGAGAAAGAATCAAACTCTTAAAGAGATGATGAATGTCATGTTGATTAGTTCAGGATTACCTCAAAACTTATGGGGGGAGGCAATTTTGTCTGCTAACTTTATCCTTAACAGGGTACCCCACAAGAAACTCAATCAAACACCTTATGAATTATGGAAAGGTCGAAGACCTACCTATAATTACCTCAAAGTGTGTGTAACGCCCTCAAAATAATATATAAAACCCATCACTTTAGACATGCATTGATATAAGAGAAATCAACCATTTCTATTCATCAGAGTAGTTCTTACAACAGTATTACATGTTAACAACAAAAGCAAATGCCCTACGGGCTTACAGCTTTCCAAGTTAACACTTGGTTACATAAAAGAAGAGTACTAACTCTATACAAAATAAGCCCTTGGCTTGATAAACATGTAATACAATCAATTAAACAAAAAGAGTCTTCAACTCTCATCATCATCCAAGCTATGTCCTTGGAGGTGGCATGCTACCTGTACCTGAAAATAATGTCCCATATAGGGTGAGCAAACGCCAATAACTAAGACTTTAGTAATTGATAAATGTTCAACACAGATACATCCACATATCTCACATTTCGGTTCCGTGACATTAAGTCCATGTTACATTTCATTTCCCATTTCTTTTTCAACTTTGAGTTTGAAAACAAGGCTCAATACTTAGCCAAATAACTTAATGAGATTTAGACTCATCCTTAAAACACTTTCGAAATTCATGACAGATACATATTGTAATGCTATATCGATAACACAAAAATTCATTTTCCACACTTTACGAAAGATACACATTTCGGTGCTGTATCAACATAACATAGAATCACTCCTATACTTCACAATTGATAACGATATACATTTTAGTGCTGTATCAAATCAATTCAAACACTTCCATAATCAACACTTGATACACATTGTAGTGCTGTATCAATGTCACACAAAAATCCGATTTAGAGGTCCATCCCCTATCTTCCCCAAAACCGTGGAGTAAATCTCCTATCTCTTCCCACACAACACATGTATATAAACATAGATCATATACAATCAATCAATACATAAAGTTAATGTATTATTCCAGTCGCTATATTCGATAGCATACTCAATCGATTAGTTTTAGTTTGCCTAATCATCATACATTGTCTACAACAATCAAGACTACCCTCCACCGGTAGCCCAAAGCAATTATTTCTAAACAGATAATAAAAGCTCCAACAGATAAAATACCAATGTTTTCAAAAGTGAGCGATTAATAAATACAACTCCACCGTTTTACAATATAATGAGCCAATTTCATTATTCCCAACTCAATTCCATAAATCCACAACTTTTCCAAATTAATTATACCAATTAATTTATACAACAAATTAGGGTTATCTACCCCATTTCCCAATATTAACCCAATGGTCTAAATATCAACAACAATACCATTATTTTGAAACCCAAAATACACTTTTTAGAATCAAAATAACAAAACTTCATTTAACATTTTGAAACCCTAAGTCCCAAAATTTCTCAACTTCAACACTTTATCAAAACAACCAAAAATCTATGTCAAAGACTATAAGAGTGAGTAGGAATCCCTACCTCGAAAGATGACACCCAACGAAGAAGATGAAGAAAATGAAAGTGCTCCAAATTCCAAGTTTCTCAGATCAAAAAATAGCCATCGACGATCAACAACTTTTTTGTAAAGACCAAAGGTGAGGAGACAACTCCTACTAGATCAATACCTAGAGAGAAGGCAAGGTTCTAGAGAGAGGAGCTCTCAAAAATGGCTTTTTGAAAAGTAAGAGAGAGAGAGAAGTGTAAAAAGTGATTCAAAAATGCCGAGGTGCCCTCTGTTATACGACAGGTCCGCTCGAGCGGAAAACACAACGCTCGAGCGTCAAGAACAAAAAGCTGGGTCCGCTCGAGCGCAATAAGGCCCGCTCGAGCGCCAAGACACAAGAGTGAAACACATCCGCTCGAGCGCGAAAAACCAGTCCGCTCGAGCGTGGATTATCCCATTCCAGAACTTTCACCAGAAATGTATTACCCGCTCGAGCGTCAACAAGCCCGCTTGAGCGCGACCCGCTCGATCGTAGGAAACCCGCTCGAGCATAGAAATCACACCTGCAGAAGTTTGGCAGGGACACAAAATGCTGGAAGGGTGTAAACCCCGCTCGAGCGCAGGAAGACCCGCTGGAGCGGAACGACCAAAAACTGGATAACAAGAAATTAGACCAAGGCTCAACCCACCTGCTCGAAACATGCCCAACACATCCTAAAACTCAATCAAATGGAATTAAAGGATGACAACCAGATATAACCAACTCCACGGAACCTAAGTCCGGATACAACAAATAAAGAAAGGGAAACCGGGATCGCTATAGTGTGGGGGTGTTTGGCCAAGGTGGCAGTCCATAGTCCCAAAACGACTAAGATAGGACCCAAAACTGTTGATTATGTTCATTGGTTATGCAAATAATAGTAGGGTATATAAATTTTTAGTTCATAGATCTGAAAATCTTGATATGCATATAAACACTATTATTGAGTCAAGGAATGCATCGTTTTTTGAACACATTTTTCCATGCAAGGAAACTGAAAAAGACAAGTTCAAATAAAAGAACTTTTGATACTGCTATGGATAGCAGTGAAGATCAAAATGATAATGAAGCAGATGAACCTAGACGTAGCAAGAGGGCTAGGATCTCTAAATCATTTAGTCTAGATTTTCTGACATACTTGTTAGAAAATGAGCCTCAAAATTTCAAGGAAGCAATGTCAAGTCCTGAAGCTCCGTTGTAGAGAGAGGCTGTGAATAGTGAAATTGAATCAATACTGCAAAATCATACTTGGGAGCTAGTGGATCTTCCACCAGGGTGTAAACCTCTTGGATATAAGTGGATATTCAAGAGAAAAATGAAAGCAGATGGTTCAATAGATAAATACAAGGCTAGGCTTCTTGTTATGGAATACAGGTAGAAAAAAGGCCTTGATTATTTTGACACATATTCACTAGTGACAAGAATAACATCTATTTGCATTTTGATTGCGATTGCAGCTTTGTATAATATGGAAATACATCAAATGGATGTTAAAACATCTTTTTTGAATGGTAAGTTAGATCAGGAAATCTATATGGAACAACCGAAGAGTTTCAAGTTCCCAGCCAAGAGAAAAAGGTTTGTAAACTTGTCAAATCCCTTTATGGATTAAAACAAGCTCCAAAACAATGACATAAAAAATTTGATTACGCTATGCTATCGGATGGTTTTAAGATAAACAAATGTAACAAATGCATCTATGTTAAAAACACAAGTAAAGGCTATGTTATAGTTTGTGTTTATGTGGATGACATGCTCATTATTGAAAGTAATAATGACATGATTAAATCCACAAAGAAACTGTTGAACAAAAAGTTTGACATGAAAGATTTGGGAGTAGCAGATGTAATTCTAGGAATAAAAATTACTAGAACATCTGAAAGATATGCTTTATCTCAGTCTCACTATGTTGAGAAGATTTTGGAGAAATATGGAAAGCATGATGACCGTCCTGCTAAAACACCTGTTGACATTAGTCTTCATTTGTCAAAAAGTACAAGTGCAGGCATATCACAAGTAAAGTACTCTCAGATAATCGGAAGTTTGATATACTTAATGAATTGCACTAGGCCAGATATAGCCTATGCTGTAAGCAAATTGAGTAGGTACACAAGTAATCCAGGGTTCGATCATTGGAAAGCAATAATTAGGGTACTTAGGTATCTAAGACATACCCAAAATTATGGCCTTCATTATACCAAAAATCCAGCAGTACTCGAGGGGTATAGTGATGCAAATTGGATATCGGATATCGGATACTAAAGACTCAAAATCCACTAGTGGATATGTGTTTACCTTGGGAGGTGCTGCAGTCTCTTGGAAATCCTTCAAGCAGACATGCATAGCAAGGTCGACAATGGAATCTGAGTTTATCGCATTAGATAAAACAGGAGAAGAAACAGAATGGCTTCGTAATTTCTTAGAAGACATTCCAATATGGCCTAAACCTGTGCCAGCTATATACATACACTGTGATAGTGAAGCAGCAATAGGACGGGCACAGAATCATATGTATAACGATGAGTCTCAACATATTCGTCGAAGACATAAAACCGTTAGGCATTTGCTCTCACATGGAATAATTTCCATAGAATATGTAAAGTCAAAGGAGAATATTGCGGATCCATTGACTAAAGGGCTAGCCAGAGAGAAAGTGTATTATGGTCACGACCCAAACCCGTCCCTATGGGTTTAGCATCGTAACCAGCTAGTAATCCTTGGATTACCAAAGGCCTCTTAACAGAATATCATATAGTTAGAGGCTACGGAAGCAAATATACAAAATATACGTGGTCCAATGAGCTGTGATGACATACATGGGACAGATAGACAAATAATTTAAAACTTTTGAAACTTGCGAGCGAAGTCAAAAGATATAGTATTTACACATCACTTCATGAACATATAAACAGAAATCTTGCCCGCACTTAAAAGGAGCAAAGTCTAGTACATCACAAAAATAGCCACTAAACTTGTTTCCATCCGGAACCTCCTCGGGAGGCACAAATGTTGGCTGACAAAAACTGAAACATAGGCCGTCAACTTTGGGCCTGGTCACGTATCTGCTCACCTACATATATAATATAAATAGTGAACTGGAGCCCAGTGAATAACAACGGAGTAAAGGGTTTTAATGAATAATGTCCATACAGATTCAGAAATCATAATTCAGATTCATAACAGATTCATATTTATATTCTTGTTCAGATTATATACAGAAATCAAAGTTCATGCTTAATCATACGTGGTACATCCATTAGCGCTAACAGAACAGATACAGAATAGATGCAGAACATATGGTGGTTATGAATAACCAGTTCCATAAAGGAACCTCCGGATCCGAGTAACAGAGAATAGACATGCTGAGCCCCATGATGGAGCCTCCGGTACGGGTAACAGAGTGCAGACATATTAAGTTCCATAATGGAACCTCCGATACCGGGTAACAGCTAACAGATATCACATGATACTAAGGATGCCACGAATACATTGTCAGAAATTGGATAATCATTCATTGTACAGAACATAGCATTTCAAAAAAAGATATTATTTTATTACACAGAAAGTAAATAAAGTTGAACATAGCTTTACTAAGTTATTACTCACAGTTGGCTTTGGGTGTAGACAGACAGACAGAGTAGGCTAATCAAACGGTCTACGGCACGTGACCTACATTAATGAGAGGAAGATTAATGATCTGAGTTTGGGCCGTGGAATTAGCCGAATAGATTGGGCCGGACGGGGTTGGGCTGAGGTATTTGGCTCTGAGATTGGGCCGTGATCTTGCTCGGTGATGGCAAAGGCCACGCGCAACCGAGCTACCTGATTTCGTTGGCGCGCAGGCCGGTCAGGTTAAGGTTCAGTCAGGCGGGGGTTCCACGGCTAGCGCGTTGCTCGGTTGTAATACACGCGTGTTAGCCCGGCGCGACCAGTGTGACCAATCTCCATATCGGCTTCGCCGAAATGCAGTCGAGCACGGCTGGGAATGAGCCCGGTTATAAGATCATCGCGACGTCAGGTGCACTTGGACTTGAAGTGCAGTATGGCCATTGATAGCCGAGGTAATGTTGCCCGGCTGCCGAGCTCCTAGTAGAGTAGGCTGGCAGTTGGGTTAGGTGATGCTCAGCAAGACTTGTGCTGACAGATGAGATAGCAGAGCCACGTGTCGAGAGATCACTGGGAGTAGATTTGGGGCGCAGAGGGTATATAAGCATGTCTACGCCCCCCATACGCGGACAGACGAACAATCTCGTAAGGAACGGTGTGTGCTAACTTGATCCTCACCGCCGTTGTGCTCGCAGGTGATCGGACGGAAACGGAGCTTGGAAGAAAGGAGTACGGGCTCGCCGGAATATTTGTTCCCCGTACAATTGGCGCCATCTGTGGGAATCTTTGCAGACAAAACCTTGTCTTCCACGCTCGTCTGATCGCCGTCCATGGCGAACAACGATGAGTTTCCATTGTCCGCCGTCGACGGAGTTACCCTGGAGTCAGGCAGACGGAGAGAAGGACATCCCGACATCCTTCCAATGGGGGACCTGGAGACACTCCCAGGAGGACAGTCGGGAGACACGCGAGATAAGCGCGGAAGAAGTTATGGTCATTCGCAGAGTCCAGACGGTCATCGGGGACGGAGAGAATCACACGCCAGACGACTGGAACACAAGCTACGGGACCAGGATGCCATCATCCGGCGGATGGCAACGGAGATGGAGGAACTGAAGCGGCATGTTAAAGGGAAGGGTGTAGCTGGAGTGGGAGACCACAGTGAGCGCACCCAACCCCGCCGTTCAAGCAATCAGAGTTAGCGACACACTCCGTCCATTTCCATTACCAGAAGTTATAAGGTTGGTGATTCCGACGTGCGTGCAGAGAAGTCCAGCGCGCAAGATAGCACTTACCAGCCCTCACATCCGGCGACGACGTCAAGGTACTCTTATTCCGCTCATTCAGAGGATTTGCGGGCAGCCTTAAAGGAGCGAGCTCGCCGGCGAGAGGCTCAAAGGTTGCCGGCGTTTCAGCGGCTATCCTACGAAGTTCACGCCAGCGAGGAGGTCGGAATGCCTCCACCCCGCTAAGCAGCACCGCTCTTTGTAGATTCAGACTTGGCGAGGCTGACCGCCACCCCATTCTCCCTGGAGATAGAAACAACACCGTTTCCGGCGGGCTTCCACCAGCCTAAGTTTACACTTTATGACGGAAAGACCGATCCCTACATGCATGTAAGCCACTTCCGACAGGTTATAGCCGGACATAGGTGGAATGATGCACTTATGTGCCTTATCTTCCCGTCAAGTTTAGGCGAATTGGGCCTGAAATGGTTTGAGAGGTTGCCGGAGGGGAGCATTGAAAAGTGGCATCAGTTGGCTGAAGCCTTTGTGACGCGCTTCAAAACCAACACCAAAACACCAAAGGAAGTTGATCACCTACTGAGTGTCAAGATGGAACCGAGCGACACATTGAAGGCGTACAACTCTAGATATTGGGAGACCTTCAACGAGATCTTGGACTGTCCGGTCAACCTTGCAATCACTCAATACAAGCGTGGTCTCCCGGTCGGGCATAGACTGCGAGACTCACTTACCATGCACCAACCGACTTCCATGGGCCAGCTCATGTAACGCATCAATGAGCACATCCGAGTTGAGGATGATGCGTTAACATCCGCCGCAAAGGCAACTCCGGCAACTACAGACAAGAGGACAGCAGGCAAAGTGCACGCGGTTGGGCAAGAGTCCAGCCGCTCAAATGACCGAGCAGAGGAATCGGACCGTGGTTCGAACCGCAAAAACCGAGGTAGGGGACGTCGGAATGACCGGGGTGACTACCCCCGAGATGACGTAGCGGATGCAAACAGAAGATTGAAGGCCAGGACAGGTATCACCACAGTCTTCAAGATTCCAATCTATCGCATACTTAGTGAAATCCGTGACGAGGAATATGTCCGGTTTCCAGCTAAGTTGGGCGACGGTCAAAAGGGCTTCAATCCGAGGTACCGTTGCACGTTTCACTGAGAGCGCGGCCACCGAACACAGGATTGTTTGCCTTTAAGGCAACACTTGGAAGAGCTAGTTGCAGCCGGACACCTGGACCTTTACATTGATGGGGGCGTTAAGGCGAACCAAGCTCCGGTCGATCCACAGGGACCGGATGACCGTGACGCGCCTCCACAAGGAGTTATCAATGTCATCCATGGCATCGTGGAGCCGGCGCGGGTATGCGAGCTTCGGGGTATGATCAAGAAGGCAGAACACATGAGGGAAGTTTTGTCGGTACAGCCTGTGATCAAGAGGGGGAAGACCGAAGAGAAAAATGTGATTAGTTTCACCTCAAGGGATCTAGAGCGTATTCAGACGCCGCACAACGATGCCTTAGTAGTAACACTCCGCGTCAAGGAATTTGATGTCAAACGGATCTTGATCGATCAGGGAAGCTCGGTGGAGATCATGTATTACGACGCGTTCAAGCAACTCAAACTCCGGGAGATAGACTTGGCTCCGGCAACTTCGCCACTGGTTGGTTTCAACTCACAACCGGAGTGACCTTTGGGAAAGATTATCCTGCCGGTCAAAGCGGGATCCGTGGTCAAGCAAGTGGAGTTCTGGGTGTTACATGTGCCTTCTACTTACAACCTGATCCTTGGAAGGGGATGGCTTCACGCTATGCAAGCCGTAGCGTCGACCTACCATCAGGTGATGAGATTCCCCTGGGCTATGGGGGCAATTGAAGAGATTTGGAGAGATCAAGTCATGTCGAAACAATGCTTCGTGGCAATGAATGGGAGCCGGGCTGCTAAAGGCTTCGTTCAAATGATAGAAGGACCGGAAGATCGGGGAGTTCTTGATGATGTGGGCACCAAGGCAGAGGACAAAGCTGTTGAGGAATTGGTGGAGGTGCGAATTGATACGGAGCAGCCGGACAAGTTCTTCCTGCTCGGCTCCAGCTTTACAGCCCAAGAAATGACCGAAATGGTTGAGTTTTTGATGGCCAACATCGAAGTCTTCGCATGGTCACCTTACGACATGCCCGGCCTCGATCTAAGTTTTATCTGCCATCACCTCAATGTCTTCCCCGGAGCAAAGCCAGTCATTCAGTGAACAAGGAGATCGGCGCTGCATCACGCCGAGGTAGTTGCAGAGGAGGTGAAAAACTTGCTTGAGGCACGAGCAATTCAGGAAGTGCACTACCCTCGGTGGATTTCCAACACAGTAGTTGTGCCCAAGAAGAATGGGAAGTGGCGAGTTTGTGTCGATTACAAGACGGTCAACCGAGCTTGTCCGAAAGACAGCTTCCCTTTGCCCCGCATTGACCAACTTGTGGACTTGACGGCTGGACATAATCGGCTCAGCTTCTTGGATGCCTATCGCGGCTACCATCAGATTGCCATGCATAGGCCCGACCGAGAGATCACCTCCTTCACGACTCCAAGGGGACTCTTCTGCTACCGAGTCATGCCTTTTGGTTTGAAGAACGCCGGGGCAACCTTTCAGAGGATGGTGACTAAGATGTTTGCTCCTTTGCTTGGCCGGACAATGGAGGCTTACATTGATGATATGGTGGTTAAAAGCCGGCATCAAGCAGACCATTTGTCCGACTTGGCCGAGATGTTCGCCATTCTCAAAAAACACAAGCTGCGCTTGAATGCGTCTAAGTGTGCCTTTGGCGTGGGATCCGGAAAATTTTTGGGATTCCTAGTCACGAACCGAGGCATCGAAGCAGATCCCACTCAGATCAGAGCCGTGCAAGAGTTGAAGCAGCCCAGCTCGGCTAAGGACGTGCAGCATCTGGCCGGAATGGCCGCCGCGCTTAATCGATTCATAAGCCGGTCATCAGATCGCTGCCGTCCTTTCTTTCAGGCATTGAAATCAAAGTTCTCGTGGGACGAAGAGTGTGACCGGGCTCTGGCCGAGCTCAAGGAATATCTGTCTTCTCCGCCACTATTGGTTACACCGAAGCCAGTGAGGAACTCTATCTTTACCTTGCCGTCTCACAGCATGCAGTCAGTGCGGTGCTAGTCCGAGCTGAAGGAATCAAGCACCTCCCAATCTTCTACGTCAGTAAAACCTTGCTGCCTGCAGAGTCGAGATACTTGTCGTTGGAAAAGCTTGCGTTGGCGCTGATGATGGCTTCAAGGAAGTTGGCGCACTATTTCCACGCCCATACCATCATCGTACTGACCGAGTTTCCCCTTAAGGCCTTGTTTGAATGGGCTGACTTTTCTGGTCGAATCCTCAAGTGGGCGGTCGAATTGGGACAATTTGATGTGAAGTTCCAGCCGCGCACAGCAATAAAAGCCCAGACCTTGGCTGATTTCGTTGCTGAATTCTCACCTGGAACTCATCCGGTGTGCCCGGTTGACATTGCCGCGGCAGATGAGGAGGTGAATGCAAACCTGACCGAGATACAACAACCGGGTGGAGTTTGCGACGCGGAATTTGTGCGCCCCACCGAAGCACCCTCAGTTTGTACAACTCCACCGACCGGTGATGCGATGACGGAATCGGTTCCCGCCGACCAACCAGCTCCGTCCGGAGCAGCATCACCACGGGGGGCAGAAATGGACCAACGCAGCACAGAGCCTGCAGCCGGCATAATACCGCAACCTGGCGATTCGCCTACGGACTTGGGCATTGTAGATCAACTTGCTAAGTCCGATGCCGAATCACCAAGGGGGACTGAAGTGGAACCAATCAATGCAGACCTTGAAACCGGACAGCCAAGCAACCGTGATCCCATCACCCTTCGAAACTCTCAGGACCCTTCAAAATGTTGGAAGCTCTTTATGGGGGAGATGTGGAAACTTTTCGTTGATGGAGCGTCGAACCGTCACGGTGCTGGGCTGGGTATCGTTCTTATCTCGCCGGATGGCCTAACTATTGAACATTCTATCACCCTGGGCTTCCCAGCGTCCAACAACGAGGCTGAGTACGAGGCACTTTTGGCCGGACTCAAGAGCGTTCTTCAGATGAAGGCTTCCGAGCTAATAGTGTACAGTGATTCCCAGCTTGTAGTTAACCAAGTCGCTGGGATTTATGAAGCAAAGGATGACAGAATGGCAAAGTACCAAGCTCTGGTCAGGGAACACATCAAGCAATTTCAGGCAATCAGAGTTCAACAGATTGGCTGTGAAGAAAACAGCCGAGCATATGAGATGGCCGGCCTCGCTTCACTGGTTGATAGTACATCTCCAAACCCCCTGTTGATTGAATTCCTTCCACGGCCAAGCATTGAGGAAGCCGGGCAGACGGAAGTACACTGCACCGCGCTAGGTCCTTCCTGGATGGACCCTATAATCCTGTTTCTCAGAGACCGGACTCTGCCAGCCGACAAGAAAGAAGCGCACAAAGTCCGAGTGAAGTTAGAGCGGTTTTGGCTCTCTCCGTCCGGAGCGTTGTATAAAAAGTCCTTCACCGGTCCTTATTTGAAGTGCGTGCACCCGAGTAGCGTGGAGGCCTTCTTGTACGAAATTCACGAAGGCATCTGTGGCAGTCATATAGGGGGCAGGTCCTTGGCCTACCGAGCTATTTCACAGGGCTACTGGTGGCCGTGCATGCAGGCCGACGCACAAAAATATGTACGCAAGTGTGAGAAGTGCCAGAAATTCGCCCATCAGATCCACCAGCCGGCCAGGGAACTTCTTCCCCTCACCAGTCCTTGGCCCTTTGCAATGTGAGGGCTAGATATAGTCGGGCCGCTACCAACAGCACCAGGCAACCGGAAGTTCTTCATCGCGGCCACAGATTACTTCACCAAATGGGTTGAAGCTGAGCCCTTGGCAACAATCAAAGAGAAAGACGTGAAGTGGTTTGTCTGGCAGAATGTGGTCACGCGGTTTGGCGTCCCTAAGATTTTGATCTTTGATAACGGCACCCAGTTTGACGGTCGCCTATTCAGAGGATTTTGTGAAGATCTAAAGATTGAATTCTACAACTCTACTCCGGCTTACCCGCAGTCCAACGGTCAAGCCGAGGCATCTAACAAAACCATCCTGGATGGGTTGAAGAAACGACTGGAGAAGGCAAAAGGAAAATGGGCTGAGGAACTACCTAGCGTCCTTTGGGCGTACCGAACTACCCCGCGGCGATCTACCGGGGAAACTCCATTTGCTTTGGCTTACGGCATGGAGGCGGTCATACCTTTGGAAGTTGGCATGCCCACCCTAAGAAGTGAAAGTTTTGAGCCCGAGCTGAACGCCGAGGCTATTGCCCTAGAACTAGACCTAGTGGAAGAGCGTCGGGAGAAGGCCCTCATCCACGTGGCCGCCTACCAACAAGAGCTCTCAAGAAAGTACAACAAAACGGCGCACCCCAGACCGTTCAAAGTAGGTGATTGGGTTTTGAGGAAAGTTATAGGCAACACCCTGGTGCCAGGTGAAGGCAAACTGGGGGCAAATTGGGAAGGACCCTACAAGATAACCGGTCTGGCGGGCAAGGGAGCATACCACCTGGAGGATCTGGATGGCAGACCAATACCCCGGCCATGGAATGCGGCCAACCTCAAATTGTATTATTTCTAGCTTTAGCTTTCTTTTTGTGCAAAGGAATTTTTTGCCTTACACTTCAGAATGTAATTCTTTTTGTTAGTATATAGAAGTGTTTCTTCTTTGCTTTAGCATTCAAACTGTTGTTTTGATGTAAAAACCGAGAAGATTTACTCCGGTTAAAAGAGTTGATGTTTTGTTCAGCTTAGGTACTCTCAACCGAGATGTTTATTCCGGTTGGCAGAGTTGATGTTTTGTTCAACTCTCAAAATTTAACCGAGATGATTTACTCCGGTTGAAAGAGTTGATGTTTTGTTCAGCTTAGGTACTCTCAACCGAGATGTTTACTCCGGTTGGCAGAGTTGATGTTTTGTTCAACTCTCAAAATTAAACCGAGAAGATTTACTCCGGTTGGAGGAGTTGATGATTTGTTCAACCTAGGATTATTGACCGAGATGATTTACCCCGATTGGAAGAGTTGATGTTTTGTTCAATTTAGTTATTTCCAACCGAGATGGTTTATTCCGGTTGAAGGCATTACTGTTTTGCTCAGCTGTTACTCTCAACTGAGATGTTAATTCCGGTTGAAAGGAGTTGATGTTTTGTTCAATTATGAAATTTAAGCTGAGATGTCTTTCCCGGTTGTATGAATTACTTATAGTGGTTTGTCTTACTGAGATGTTTTGTTCGGCTGAAGTTATGAGATGAATACCGCTCAAACACTTGATGAAATTTGGAGTTTTCATTGATAGAAAATAAGTACAAAAGGTGGGGCATAGAGCCCGGTTACATATGCAAAAAAAAAAAAAAAAAAAAGAAGCAAACTAAGCTAAGGGGGATAGATTGGTGAATTCATCCTTAGTTGTCTCCAGATTGATTGTTGGAGATTGATTTTCTACACCGGTCAAAGTCTGGCCGGGCTGCCCTTGATCTTCGCGGTCCTCACCCTCGGCATCTGCCTCGGCCTCTTCTTCCTCTTCCAGCCCTTCCTCGGCTTCAGCTTGCAACGCGCTGATGACGTCGTTGGCATATGGCACGAGGTAGGTCGGTAGGAAGGCAGACGGCGGAGTGGCAAACACGTCGGTGTCTGGGCCTTAATCGAGATGTTCACAAGCAGACTTCCAGCCGGCTTTGAAGTAAATGTCTTGAGTGGCGAAGACTTGTTTCTTGTAGTTGTCCTCGGCTTCGTTGAAGCCGGCGTTGTTGGCGTCTTGGCAGTCTTTCTTCCTGAACTTCTTCAGCGCATCAAGCTCGGCCTGGAGCTCGTCCCGCTTCTTCTCGGCCGCGCCAAGTTGACCGAGCAACCTGTTGTTGTCACAATTGGCGATTTCAAGCGAGGACTTTGCTCGGCCGAGCTCGGTTTGGAGGCTTTGGACTTGGCTAGCGGTGTCGCTCGCCTTTTGCCGAAGTCTGTGGATGCGCTCCAAGACCAAGTGCTGCTTTTGGATTGCCTGCAAAAGAGAATTTGATCAGAGAAGAAACCGTGCAAACACTTGTGAAAATTTAAGTAAAAGAACGAAATTCTTACCCTGGTCATGGACTTCACGGCTGATTTCACCAGCCGGGTGTCAGGAACGTGGTTGCTGCCAATCACGTCGCTCGGCAACAGCAGAGCTTTTGAGAGGTCGAATGCAAGCAAGTGCTCCTTGTCGCCCTTGACAAAAGCATTTGCCGGGATTTCTTTGCCCCGATGCTTCAGCTGCGGCCGCCATGCTGGAATGGGGTCGGCCGTGTCGGTAGGTTGCTCGGTTGTTAGCTCGGCAGATGGATCGGTGCGAGGTCGTTTGCCAACCCAACGGGTTTCCTGTCTGGTTTGCCCGGCAGCTGGAGATGCCAAGGCAACCACAGGGCCGCTGGATTGGCCGGCAGCTGGGGAACGTGTGGTGATGCTCGGTATCTCGGCTGAGGTGGCTATGAGCAAATTTTTGATGCGGCTTCTTTTTGCCATCTCCTCGGCTTCTGTCAACCGAATTAGTGGGACGTCAGGCAAAGTTGGGTCTGGAGGAGGTGATGGAGCACGGAGAAAGTCTGTTACTTTACTCCGGCGGGGAGCTGAATATCTGTAAGTAGGGACGTAGCCGAGCAACTCGTTACAATCCCAGTGGTTGTAGCGGAGCACGGTCCTGATGGCTTCAACGTGGGGAAACTGGTAGTTGGCTTGCAGGGCTTGAATTGCTACAAAAGAAACAAGAAAAGTTGTTAAGTACAGAATATTGAAGAAAGGCTGAACCGAGCAAATTAGCGCGGCTTACATGTGGAACCGAAGTTTTTGCTGATTGCCCAGCCCGGTACGTCGGCTGGTTCATAGTTGCCGGACACCCAGAAAAAGTCGTCGTCATGAAGGTCTTTATCTGGGGTGCCGGTCACTATTTTTTCTTTGCTCGGTCGGATTTTTAGGTAATATGCGAGGCCATTCCCGGTGTGTATTGCCTCAATATCTCAGCTAGGCCTAAGTTGGTGCCTAATCTGTTGCTAAGCTCATGGACACCGTTGATAATACGGTAAGTGTTTGTTGATACTTGTGTGGGCGCGAGTTTAGTCCGGCGCAGGAACTCGGTCATTAATGGGTTGACCAGGAAGCGGAGACCTCCTTCTACGATGGACAGCATGGTAAAGGGGCACTGATCAAGTCTTCCCCAAGGGGTTGTTTCGATTGGTGCAAGCTCAAGGTGGACATCGGTCGGGATGTCGTACTCCTCCCTGAACGCGGCCAAGGCAGCCGGTGTATCTACAAGAAAGCGGAACTTTCCCATGTACGACCGGCTAAGTTAGCTCGGCTGAGGAGGTTTGGCACTGACTGGTGATTGGTGGCTGCTCGGTCTTTGAGAGCCTCAGAAATGGTCAGTGGTCCCCTTGGACTCTGCAGGAAAAGGATTTCAAGTGTGAGAGGGAGCGCGGTCGCGCAAAGCGAGCTTGACTTTAGCTCGGTCATGTAATGTGCCAAACCACCTCGGTCGTAAAGGGAAGCCAAGGAGCTCGGTCGCTCAAGCGGACCAGAGATTAGCCCGGTCGAGCATCCAAGTCCTTTTGCTACCCCGATTTCTACTAAGGTTGGGACAAACAGGTAATTTGCTCGGTCAGATTGGCTTTTTGGATCAAATGAAGACCTGGAGCTCGGTCCGCCCCAGATTTTCAGTGTTCTTCAGGAAAAATGAAGAACACCATTCACAGTTGGAGGTTTGGGATGGTTCTTAAGACTTATGCCCTAGAAACTATGTTTTAATGCCCTAATGTGTGAAACATCAAAGAAAATAGCAACAAAAGAGGAGTTGAAGGGCTTACCAGTGAAGGGTAGTGACTTCTTCTTCGAACGCGAGCTCAAGAATGGCGAGAGAGGAAGGGCAGTAGCTCTGGGACGCTTGAGATGGAAGATGGACAGTAAGAATGAAACAGGGGGAGACGGGGCACGTATATAGCCCCAAATGCCGCCCAAATTCGAATTTTATGCGACGGCTGGTTGGCTGCTCGAGGACCAATGGGGGGCGCCACGTGTCCCCATTAATGGCAGCGTCAGAGTTGAAGAGATAGGAGGGTCAGGTGAGGCGTCGACCGAGCAAGCCGAAGAGACAGGAAGGTCAGATGGGGCGTTGACCGAGGAGGAGACCGGGCAAGTTTGAAGATAGGCATGTCTACTAGCCCGGTTGCTGATTAGTAAATCGAGGACCGAGGAGGTGCTACCCCGGTCGGGGTATGTAATCCCGGTCACGCTTCAGCGGACGGAATTAAGGGGCAATTGAGAGGAAGATTAATGATCTGAGTTTGGGCCGTGGAATTAGCCGAATAGATTGGGCCGGACGGGGTTGGGCCGAGGTATTTGGCTCTGAGATTGGGCCGTGATCTTGCTCAGTGATGGCAAAGGCCACGTGCAACCGAGCTACCTGATTTCGTTGGCACGCAGGCCAGTCAGGTTAAGGTTCAGTCAGGCGGGGGTTCCACGGCTAGCGCGTTGCTCGGTTGTAATACACGCGCGTTAGCCCGGTGCGACCAGTGTGACCAATCTCCATCTCGGCTTCGCCGGAATGCAGTCGAGCACGGCTGGGAATGAGCCCGGTTATAGGATCACCGCGACGTCAGGTGCACTTGGACTTGAAGTGCAGTATGGCCATTGATAGTCGAGGTAATGTTGCCCGGCTGCCGAGCTCCCAATAGAGTGGGCTGGCAGTTGGGTTAGATGATGCTCAGCAAGACTTGTGCTGACAGATGGGATAGCAGAGCCACGTGTCGAGAGATCACTAGGAGTAGATTTGGGGCGCAAAGGGTATATAAGCATGTCTGCGCCCCCCATACGTGGACAAACGAACAATCTCGTAAGGAACTCTTACACTCAAACACTCTCCTCTCTCTCTCTCTCTATCCCAAGGTGTGTGCTAACTTGATCGTCGGAGGGGTTTTCCGGCCACACACCGCCGGGTAGCTCACCGCCGTTGTGCTCGCAGGTGATCGGACGGAAACAGAGCTTGGAAGAAAGGAGTACGGGCTCGCCGGAATATTTGCTCCCCGTACAATTAACATACAACAAATACACATCTGAAACACACGTTGGAATACATCTAACTCATTACATTCTTGTTCTTAGTGTGTCTCTTCAATGATCCTCCTTATTATGCCTTAATCTTGGCCTAGGAATGCCTAGGATGGAATGAGGATGCAAAAATGTATTTGAAATACTTTTTCCAAAATTTGCTGAAAACAGGGTCCACGCTCGAGCGTGGCTTTCCTTGCTCGAGCGGACATGCAAAAAGTGAGGGTTCGCTCGAGCGCGACTTCCTTAGCTCGAACGAACTGTAAACTTTGAAAAAGTACTGGTTGCTTATTTTTCACGCTCGACGAACGCTCGATCTCCGCTCGAGCGTGAGACTCAGGCCCTCGCTCGAGCGTGACTTCTGTCGCTCGAGCATGCTACAAAACACATGAACTTCTAGATACATGCATTTCACGCTCGAGCGGGTATTATGTCGCTCGAGCGGAAGTGCACGCATTCAGAGTGCTTCGCTCGAGCGTGAACTCCTACGCTCGAGCGTAGATTCAAATTCTGGAATTTCCAAATTTGATCTCTAAGCTTCAAACTCAAACTAAACACTTCAAAACTCATCCTCTTTGGCCAAAATTCTGGAAAACACTTAGAAACTCACAAAACATCATGCTTTGAAGATCATTTCGTGAAATCAAGGTCCAAAAACATGCCAATTGTTCAAAAATTCAACTTAAACTTTATGAATGTTTCATGAACATAACATGCATGAATTTTCTTGATCTTGAGCTTCTCAAAACATGATCAAATGCCATAAAACAACATAAAACTTGATAATTTCCCTAAATCAATGTGAGTTCAAGACATGTATGAGGGAATTCTTGGAAATTATGCTCAATTTGTAAAGGAATAGACATGCATGTATGGTATGGTCCTTCTACCATCTTATTTAACTCAAGTCTTGCTTAACTCAACATAATCTTCATGTATTCATGTTCTAAACATCATAATTATATAATCTAAGTGTTGAATTCATACCTCAACCTCTCAAGTAAGATCTAGATGATGAGTACCCTAAGATTCCAAGCTAATTCTTCCCAATTCCAACAATTCTTGTTGATCTCAACTCTCTCTCACTCTTGGTCCCTTCTTCTCTCACACGTTTTTGAGCTCAAGGAGTAGGGAATGAAGGTGTAAGTAAAATAAGGGGGTCTAAATAGCCTTAGATAGGCTTAATTAAAGTGGCTTAATTAAGATTGACATAGGTTAATCACATTGACATTAATTATTCTAATTTAATCATTCCAAATCGAATTTTAATTAAACCTACCATAAAATTCTATAAATTCCACATAACACATAATCAAATCAATTTCAGAATCAAATACCGATAAGGCCTTCAATTCGCAGAATATAGCAGAATCTCAAACAGATATTCCTACAATAAACAGATAGAAACACAAATAATGCAACACATATGGAATAAATCCAAAATTTGATCTTGGTGACTTATTAGGCACATGAAATCATGAATTAACGTTAATCATAGGTCGGGGTTGTTACAACTATTTATCGAGGAGAATGGGATTAAAGCCTATTACTTAAAAGTCGCCATAATGGCAATACAACCTAGTTGACTGGAGATCCCAAGATCTAGATTTAAATGGACAATCAAATTATGGATAACTTCACATATCACTAAGGAGGTTTACTCCTACCCATTTTTATGATAAGAAGAGTAATACCTGCAGCGTTATTAGGATAAGCTTTGTTTTTAATGATTCTTATAGCTTGGATATCCAAGTGGGGGATAGCAAGATACTCTTAATAAGAAATCACCTATATGAGTGTGAACTGGGCCGGTTCTGTGAGAATTGAGAAGGCTAAATGTGATAACCCTGTCCCGTGTTATGTTAATTAATCTTAATTATGATTGTGGTTATGTGCTTAATATGATTTTGAGTGCTACTTATATGATTATGTGTGTGTTTGAATTCCTATCTGTTCACCATAGGAAAATCTGTTTGATTTTCTACTATAAAATTTAAATTGAAGGCCGTAGAGGCATCAGAAAGTGAAATTGATTGTATTTTTGTGCTTAGCATGATTTTTAAAATCTACGGTGAAATTTAATTAAAAATTGATTCGGATCAAAATAATTAGATTCAATATGATTGAATTAGAGCACCATTGATTAGTTCTAATTAAGTGTGATTAGAGAAAGCCTATATAAATGAGCTAAGTATGCTTAAGCTCATATTTTTTAGTTCAAATTAGATTCTACACTCTAGAGAGAGAGGGTGAACCAAATTTAGAGAGAGAAATGAGCCATTCTTGAAGATTTTGTAAGAGAACTCAAGTTTTGGAAGGCTAGGCTCTAGAACTAGCTAAAATTGTGAGGGTTGAAGCTTCTAGGTGAGTAATTGAACTCAAATTCATGAGTTTAAGTTCATAACTAAGTGAATTCCAAGTACATGTGAAGTTTAATGCATAAATTAAGCTAAGCTTGGTGAATTTGAGATCATAGGATGCATGCATGTGAGAATTGGCCATGATTTTGCATATTTGAATGTAAAGCATGTTGGTTATGTTTCAATGAGGATTGTTTAATACATGCATTTAAGAAATTTCATGTATTGAGGCTTAGTTTCAAGCCTTGAAGCTTGTCTGTGCAAGACAGAAAACATGGATTGTGTATATATGTAGAGTTCATGTTTTAAAACCATTGGATCCATGGAATTTTGAATTATGGTTAAAAGTTCCCTTCAAAATTTATGTTTTTAGGTGTATTCTTGCATGTTTGGATGAGTTATACACGAATTGGACATTTGAAGATGTGTTTTGAGCTTCAAGAAGAATTTTGGAAAACCCAAAACTCGACCTGTTTGCTCGAGTGAGAAAAGCGTCGCTCAAGCGTGAAAATGTAGCTCCTAGAAGTTTTACAGAGATTACACGGTGGCTCGAGCGGACGAATCTGCGCTCGAGTGTAACTTGTTTTGCATGACTCCTCGCTCGAGCGTCAAAAGTCTCACTCGAGCATAAATTGCAAGCAATCAATACTTTTGCAGGCCAAAGGGGTCCACTCGAGCAACCAAACTTGCGCTTGAGCGAAGAGCCCTGTTTCAGAAAATTTGAAAAGTTGTTTTATGTTCTGTTTTCCGTTCTCTTTCACTTCTAAGCACTCTTAAACATTATAAATGAGTTAAATGGTTAAGAAAGAGGCTTAAGAGAAATAAATAATTTGAGAACGAATTGAATCGCTTGTGACTCGATATGTTGTAAATTGTGTAGGGCAAATCCACCAGTAGAACACTGTGAGTAATATCTTAATAAGAATATATTGAAGTATGCTACTTCCAAATGCTCACTTATGTATGAGTTCTATAGAGTTATTAAATTGAATTGGATATTCGTCATACAAATGATTGGGCCAAAGGACGTTTGTTAGAAATGAGTGGGCCAAAGATCGTTTGATATAAATAATTGGACCAAAGGCCGTTTGACATAAATAATTAGGCCAAAGGCCGTTTGACATGAATAATTTAGCCAAAGGCCGTTTGACATGAATGATTGAGCCAAAGGCCGTTTGATAGAAATGATTGGGTCAAAGGTCGTTTGACATGAATGATTGGGCTAAAGGCCGTTTGACATGAGCGAATTGGGCCTAAGGTTGTTTGATGAGAATGAATTGGGCCGAAGGCCGTTTGATACGTTGGTGCCTAAGGGCGTTTGATGTATTAGATAGAAATATGAATGGGCCTAAGGCCGTTTGATATGTTTGTTAACAAATTTTCATTCATGTAACTTCATTTTTTGATATTATTCACTAGGCTTTCGCTTATTCTCACTCATGTGTATGTAGGTGAGCAAAGAGACATCCAAACCCAACCTCGATAAAGACTATGAGAGGAAGTCAAGTTTTTAAGGAGTCAGTCTGAATGTCTTACACACGAGTTTTTAAGTTTTTGTCCCTTTTGTTCTTTTGTTACTCTTTTACTATGTTGGTGGACACGTTAGATCACCTATTTATATGAGTTTTTGTTGGGCTGACCACATATTTGAAAGTTCCTGAATGTATATAAGATATTAACTCTATTTATATGTGTGAGTTATTATGAAATACCTTTGGAATGAATGTGTTATACCATGTAAGCACAGCTCATTGGATAGAGTTTTTAAATCTGCTTCCGTTTTGGCCCCTTTAATATTTCTAAAATTGTTTGAGGTCGTAGATAATCTCATGATTATTGGTCAGTTTATGACCTTAATCCACAGGGGCAGGTTTGGGTCATGACACTAAATTCTCTAGAGCACTTATGAATTACCAGGCATTGTTCAGGGCCAAAATGAACACAACCATAAGAACCAAATTATGTCTACGGGTACACTATGTGTAGTCTATTGTCTTGGCTTACACAAACAGCTGAACAGTTCAAGGCATTGCGCCCATTGGTTAGCCAGTAAGTCCTATAGGCTTTCACTAGAGGAGGTTAAAAGCCAAAAATTACCTATGTCGATGTGGTGTATCTTCTTAATGTATTATTTCTTTGTATGCATCTTGTTGCATATCCGTTATCGTGAATTCCATTCATGTGGGGGATTGTTGGAAAAATGACTTTGAAAAGTTTTGAAAAATCCTTATTTTTTGCTAACTTTGAGTATTAATTAAAGTGGAACCCAAGCGTTATTTTTAACGTTTTTTATTGGGTTCATGTTTAATGTCGCATAGTGAATAAAACCGTGTATTTAGTCGCTTAAAACCATTTTCGGATGAATGAGAATTCAACGCGCATTTTCGGGTTCGTAGAAATGGATTTAGGTGGGTTTCCTACACATTTGTGAAATGTGCTTGTCCCACATTGGAAAGGCTTATGGATTTGAGTGGGTTTATATACCTTAGCTTGGGATACTTGAGATGGGCCTCAAGGGGTACCCAAGTTTGTGGAAGGGTGAGATTATGGGTGAAGTGGACTAGACCTATTGGACCCAAAACAAAAACCGCGCATGCAGTCGCCACCGTCCGTCCGGTCGGTCGGACAGGCTGGCCTGGGCGTAGGTGCATGGTATGAGGTTGGGTTGGGCTTGTCTGGCCCAATACTTATCTTTTTGGACCAAAAACATTTGCGTTTTATTTATTTAATTTTGAATTTCGGTTTCAAAATTCAAATTAAATCTGTCCACATTGTTTTTTCTCACCCAAATAGAGCCCTCCATCCGAACAGGTTTTGTATCTGTTGAAATTCAAAACCGAACTTGTTCAATCTATACGAACAGATTTATATATGTTCGAACGGATTTATATCTGTTTGGTACCTATTCGAACAGCCACCTTTCTGCCTATATAAAGGCTGATTCCAGCAATTCATTTGATCAGATTTTTCCATCATAATTTCGTCCTTCTTTCTCTAGTCTTCTCTGTGTTACTGCATTTATTTTTTTAGGAGGAAAAAGAGAGAGTTACAACAGAGTTTTGGTTCACCAGACTTGATTTTATAGTGCTGTAAAATCAAGTGTTAGTCGTTGTATCCTGGGAAGTAGACGCCGGTTAAAACTCGAAGCACGGAGTGGGGGCGAAACCTACTTTAAGGAGATTATGTCCAACACAAGCCTTAACATTATTTTCTGTAAGCTTTTAATTCGGGAAATAATTTATGTAATTATTTTTCTGAATTATTTATTTTATTGTTTATTTAATTTATACATTTAATTTACACACACACCACTGTGGATATAACAAATCTATGGTCAAAAACCAAGCTACAGAAAATGGTGAGCTTTCGAACAGTGAAAAAGACCATGACATGCTCCCGAAGGTGGTGGAATTCTCCTAGCAGAATGGAGATGGTAGAGAAGATAAGCTGAGAGTCGACATTCCTTCCCAACAATGTGAACAGCCCGTAAAAGAACTTTTTCCAATGGATAATTGTAACGCCCTCAAAAATAAACCCATAAATCAACCAACAATAGCATGCTCATACATAAGAAAATAAAGCATAATTGTATTCTATCAGAGTAATCTTTTACAAAATGTATTACATGTTGACATCAAAAGTAAATGCCCTAAGGGCTTACAACTTTCCAAGTCAACACTTGGTTACAAAAAGAGAGTGCTAACTCTAAACAAAGAAAGCCCTTGGCTTGATATACATGTAATACAACCAAAAACACAAAACAATCCAACAGTCCCAAGCCTCCCAAGCTACGTCCTTGGAGGTGGCATGCTACCTGTACCTAAAAATGATGTCCCATATAGGGTGAGCCACAGCCTAGTAGAAATATACTAAACCAACTATAAACAATGACTAAAATAATAGCATTCAACAGATGGTCCATACTTATATTCCAACTCATGCCATATTACCGTTTCATGGCAATCATAACCATGTTACATTTCACTTCCCATTTCTTATTCAATTTTGAGTTTGAAAACAAGGCTCAGAACCTGGCCAAATAATCTAATGAGATTATAACTCTTTTCTAAAACACTTTCGAAATTCACGACAGATACACATTTTGGTGTTGTATCAATACCACATAAACCACTTTCTTACTTCACAAGTGATACACATTTTGGAGCTGTATCAATATAACATAGAAACACTTCTATACTTCACAATTGATAATGATATACATTTTAGTGCTATATCAAATCAACAAACACTTCCATATTTCACCATGATACACATTGTAGTGATGTATCAACATCACACAAATTCCGGTTTAGAGGTCCATCCCCTATCTTCCCCTAAACCGTTGAGTACATCCCTTATCTCCTCCCACACAATACAATGTATATAAACACAGATCATATACATAATCAATCAATACATAAAGTTAATGTATTTTTCAACCGTCATATTCGATGACACTTCCCATTGATTAGTTTTAGTTTGCCTAATCATCATGCATTGTCTACAACAATCAAGACTATCCTCCACCGATAGCCCAAAGCAGTTATTTCTAAACAGGAAATAAATGCACCAAATGGATAAAATATCAACATTTGTCTAGGTGAGCGATAAATTAATCCAACTACACCCTTTAATCCCAAACCTTTCCAATTTGAATATTTCTTATTCAATTTCTCATTTCCCAAAATTAATTATACAAATTAATTTATCAACAATTTGGGCTTTTTCCCATAATTACAATACCAACCCTAAGCTTCCATTTTCCTCAATAATCCCACACCAAGTCCATTTTCCAATGTATTACATACATAAAGGTTTTAAACTTTGAAAACCCCTCTTTTGAAAATTACACAATGACTCCAAACTTTCTCAAAATTACCCAACAACCCCCAACATATCGAAATACCAAAATTTAAAGACAAAGCTCATAAGATGGAGTAGGAGATCCCTACCTCGAAGTTAGAGCTCAAATGAGAAGAAGACCAAAACCAAAGTGCTCCGAACTCCAAACTTTTCGGATCAAAACGAAGCCCTCGACGATCAATACACTTTTTACAAAGGCCGAAGGAAAGGAGAACACTCTAACTAGATCAAACCCTAGAGAGAAGGGAGATTCTAGAGAGAGAAGCTCTCAAAATCGATTTTGGGAAAGTAAGAGAGAGAGAAGAAAAGTGAAAAGTGATTCGAAAATGCCCAACTGCCATCTGATATACGACAGGTCTGCTCGAGCGGAGAACAGGACGCTCGAGCGTCAAGAACAAAAAATTGGATCCGCTCGAGCGCAATAAGGCCCGCTCGAGCGCCAAGACACAAGAATAAAGTATATCCGCTCGAGCACAAAAACCAGTCCGCTAGAGCGTAGATTTCCCCCTCCCAGAACTTTCACAGACAAAGCACTACCCGCTCGAGTGCCAAAAGGTCCGCTCGAGCGTAACCCGCTCGAGCGTAAGAAAACTTGCTCGAGCGTGAAAAACACACCTGCAGAAGTTTTGCAAAGGCACGAAATACTGGGAGTGTGTAAACCCCGCTCAAGCGCAAGAAGGCCCGCTCGAGCGGACAACCAAAAACCAAACTCTGCTCGAGCGCAGAATGACCCGTTCGAGCGTAACACAAAAACTCTAGACAACAACACTTGAGACCAAAACTCAACCTACCTGTAACAACCAAGTCCAACACATCCTAAAACTCAAACATATGGAATTAAAGGATGACAACACGATAGATACAACTACCAACTCCACGGAACCGAGTCCGGAATGCAACTGAACAGTAAAGGGACAACCGGGATCACTATAACAATAATGTTTCGTGTGATGAGGAAGTTCGAATTGGTGCTGCAAAAGGTGATAATTTGAATCAAGGTTTTAAAAAGCGGCCGCAACCGTTACGTAACGCCGTTACGTAACGGTTGTGGTAGTTACTGCCACCCGTTACGGCCGCTTTTGTAGTGTGATTGAGATTCATAGGTGTGTCGGCTGTAGCTACTGCCGTAGCGGTCATAACGGTGTCGTAACAACCGTAACGGCCTGTTACGCACCGTTATATAACGATTCTGAACTGCTTCTTTCAAAAAAACACACAAAAAAAAGCTAAAAATAGCGGAAGAGGGATAGAGAGAAGAGGAAAGATAAAGAGAGAAGATGGAGGAGCAAAAGATAGAGAGAGAGAAGAGGGAAGATGAAAAATATGTTATTGATTTGTTGAAGCTGTAAGGCCTATGCTATTCTATTCAGTTGCTATCACTCAACCATTTTATTTGTGTCTCTATCTATATATTGTTTGAAAATAATAATAATAATAATAATAATAATAATAATAATAAGTGTGGTCATTATCTATTTGGCTTGGTTAAAATATGTATATATATACAGCAATGATTTAGACCACTAATTTTGGTGCTCTCATAGAGCACTAATGACATGGCAATAAACCAAAAAATAAAAAAATAAAAACAAATCAAGACCAAAACATCACATCATTGTGGGTGGAGCCCACTGCCAACTCATTAGAGCTACCTTTAGAGCTAAAAAATTAGAGCTCCAAAGCATTTTTCATATATATATATATATATATATATATTTAGGCTCTTATTTATTATCTTACTTTTGTCATTATTTATCTTATATATAATAGTTTGTGATTATTTTTTTGTATAATATAAAGTCATTAATTATTAAAATAAAATGTAAAAAACTCAGTTTATAGTGATTTAAAAATATGAAATATATTGGATCATACTTAAAAATTTATAAAAATTGATCAATATTTATTTTAAACCCAATAAATATGATCATTGAAAAAAAATATGCGTATCTGTAAGTTTTTTTCAAATTGTGCAAAAAATAAAAAAATTCACGGTTCCGGTTACCGCAATCGTTATGCTACGGCATTTACATCCTGCAACCGCAACTGCAACTGCAACTGCGGCACCGCCACCGTTACGGCGACTGCAACTATTTTTCAGAACCTTTTGAATGGAAACCTGAAAAATAATGAAAGCAAAGAAAAAGAAAAGGAACATTCAGTGGACGTTGAATTTATAATGTGGGAGAGCTGTAAGATTAGAGAGAGAGACTTCTCTCCTAAGAGAGGTCCAGAGCAGGAATCCTTTGAAGAGGAAGTGGATGCAAAGGTGGAGACAGGTGTAAGCCATGACCAGATAAATGGTTTACCATCATCAGCAAAAAATCTTAATAATGGCACAAGCTC
This sequence comes from Camellia japonica, assembly GCA_030407325.1. NCBI lineage: Eukaryota > Viridiplantae > Streptophyta > Magnoliopsida > Ericales > Theaceae > Camellia > Camellia japonica. The sequence continues at coordinate 168,012,961 of JAPPVO010000032.1, forward strand.
ACCGTCGAAGCAACAACAACATTAAAAGAAGAAGAAGCCTTTGCTGTGCAAGTTTTGTAGCCTACTCAAGAAGAAGAGGACTAGCAACCACAAATAATGGACTGTTTGTGGCAGGCAGGTACAATTGGATTCTATCTAGCGCTTGATTGTGTTTGCTTTAATGTTTTTTTGGCTTCTGATTGTCAGACTATATAAGGGAAAGAAAGATATAACAGGGCACGTATCATCTGTAGATTTTTTTAAAAATTTTCTTTTATTGTAATTCCCCAGTTTGGAAGAGTATCTTGTATTTGATGGAGATTTTTTTTTTTTTTTATTTTTTCTTGGAAAGGAATTGTAACTTTTGAAATTATATCTTTTTGTGCTTTGGCCTGTTTTACATATATAAATTATTGTTCATTGTTATATTATAACTTCATCTATGGCAAACAACTACTAAAATTAGTGTCTGTAATAAGTATGTTAGTGTTATGTGTCAACTTGATCTTTGCTTCTTTCGTTTTGTTTTTGTTTGAATAAGTCTACCAACACACAAATTGTTGTGGACACAATGTATATGGACAGATAAGATTTTTTAAAAGAATGTATATGGAAGACCGACAAGATTTTTCAAAACAATGTACATGAACGGATAAGATTTTCCAAAAGCTGATCCACTAATAAACTTGTAAAATCTTGTCAATTCTACTTTTAGTTTTTTGATTGATTTTTGTATTCATAGTTTTTTTATCAGATAGACCATTCATTCATTCATTCATAATCAAGAAAAAAAAAAAGAAAAGAAAAAAATAGATAAATTTCACTTTACCCTTCATGGTTTGATTCATTTGCAAGTAATCTCATTGTCATTTGAAAATAACTACATAATCCCCGTATAATTTGTGAACCAAATGTACAGTCAATTTTTTCATCCAAATTAATGACATGTGAGAGATACACTCTGTATACTAATTTTAAAGACTATTAGAATAGTAGAGAGAGAGAAAAAAATAATATGTATTGTATTGAATGAATTGTATTGAATATGCCACACTTGCTATTTCAACATCTAGTCTCTACAACGGTTCAGTATGACCCTGTAAACTGTCCGGACATTGATTCCGATTAGCTCCTATATCGGTCCGGGATAACCCCTTTAAACTGTCTCCCAGCTTTAGTTCCGATCTCTGATCTATTTCAAGCGCAACAAAATATCCATTATACGTTTTTTAATTTATAAAAGAATGTCATTCTTTTTTCTTTTTTCCTTCTCTATGATTTCTCTACACCCTCTCCTCTCTCCCACTACCTCCATTCATCCATTTCCCAGCCCTTACATATATTACCTCAATAAAGGAAAGAAAAGTTCTTGCCATTTTTTTATATGCTTGTTAGAGTAAGAATAAAGAGAAGACAAACGAAAGGAAAAAGAAAATAAAGGAAAGAGAGAGTAACTAACTTCACATTTTTGGTATTCCGTGAATGCAACTTCAATGAAAACATTTTGAACAAACCTTGGAAAGAGATTCCTAACCGATGTGACGTATGGATTAGAATTTGTTCTTTTCTTTTTTTTTTTCTTTACATTTTTTTTTTCCTGCCCATCTCTTTTTTTTTTTTTCTATTCCTCGCTTTCATTCTTACTAGAGTAAAAATGTATGTAGGCAAAAAAAAAAAAAAGAAAGATAAAATGGTGGGAATTTTTCCCTCAATTTCTTAAGGTAAATAAGAAAATTTTAACATTTAAAAGTGTCAAAGTCAATATATATATATATATATATATGTATGTATATAATAATTAAGGAGTCAATGTAGAAGAGTAATTTTTATACTATTTTTATGGATTGCTCGAGTCTAGATTGGGTAAAATGTCACGATGTAGCAATTTTTGTAAAAATTAGACAGCCATTGGTGATTGGAGCTATATTGGAAAGAAGAACAACAAAAATGCTAGAGGCCCCAAAAATTCTATCAAAAGTTTTACCAAATGTCTCACATGGGTGTGGGACCCACATGGGACCTACATTGTGTGGGTCCCAAACCCATGTGAGACATTTGATAAAACTTTTGGTAGAATATTTGGGGTCTCTAGCATTACTCGAAGAACAAACGCTCAAAAGGACCAAAGTACAAAATAGATAAATTTGTAAGAGACAAAGTGGGAATTCACTAATACTTTAGGGGTAAAAATGTAATTTAACCCAATTAATAAATATCCCAAAAATGTTTTGCTCGTTCCTCTCCTGACTCGTCTAACTTGTATTTTGTCTTTGGATTGTCCGCTCTCTTTCATATCCTCCTTGTTTTGGTGAAAACTGCGAAGCCAATCGAATCCATAGTAGAGAGAGAGAGAGAGAGAGTAGGGTTGGGTTGGACTGAATTGGAGGTGGATTAATTGAATTGTGCGAAAACAAAACAAAACAAAACAGGCATGTGGTTGGAGATCATTTGTGGTCTGGTAATCTACATATTGTGCCGTTGCTTCTTCTACGATGACGACACTCTCGATGTCGAAACCACCGATTCCAATGCCCTTTTCGCCGTTGCCACTAGGTCTGCTTATGCTTCTCTCACTTTCCGATTCTTTCTTTCTTTCTTTTACTCCCCTTGTTATTAATCCTCTTTTCTTTTTCTTCTTTACTTTTTTTGCAATTTTGATCTTCTGTTTGGTTGCTAAGAAAATTCTGCAGAAAATATTTCATGTCATAATTAACAAACAGTAGAGGTCAAATCAAATCAAACAATAGTAGAGGTTGCGTTTTTATTTGAAACAACTTGTAATGAGATTCCATTTCTTTTACTTTACTGTTATGTTCTTTTCCTTCTTTCTTCGCTTCGCACTTCAATAATTTGTTGATTCGATTTAATTCTAACTGTAGACTCGAAAAGCTTTATGGTGGAAAAGTCTATGTTGGGCTTCGAATTCCAGACGCTGATACTGGTTCGCCACAAAATATTGATATGGTCCTCGTCACCAAAGGGTAGGTCTCAACTATGTATTCCAAAAATGTGATTGCTTATGGATAAAACGTTGGAGAAAGAGGGGAGTTATTGAAAAAGACCAATGTGATTCTTTAGCTTACTAAACTAGTTTGCCTTGCCTTGCCTTGAGTTGAGTTGAGTTGAGTTGATCTTTGCATTTCAATGGCATAAAACATTATTATTTTGATTGTTTTCGCTAGATTTTCCTTTGTCATAATTGGGTGCATGCTTGCATTTCTTTTAACAGAGAAGCAGTGGTGATTTCTGTTCAGAATCTCTCAGGTTTTGTATCGATTGATACCGATGGAAGTTGGGTTTCCACAGGTGGAAAAAGCAACAAAACTGAGCGTCATCCAGATCCTGTATGTCTGAGTTCAAATTTCTGCTTTTGCAGTGATTTAATTTGGCATTCTTTTAGCATGCTTAGGTGTCTATCACTGCTGATTTTTATTCTTCTTCTAATAATCGAAATGTGACAATCATATGATTTTGGGATACAAATTATAAAATTAAACCACCTTTATAAAATTCTTGTGTGGAGTCCTCTCCACAACATGAGAAACTTCACATGAGGAAGGTGGAGATCCCTATTAGCCACAGTATTCTATCTGCACTAAACGCATTTGTCCTTTACTTTTTGGGGGGAAGAGTGGCACACTGTCATATTGTTGTTTTATATTTAATTTCCTAACTTGGTCAATTAGTGTGTCTTCTTTGCTTCAGTAGCGTGTTGTAAGTGTTTGCATTTGGAAAAGACTACGACGCCACCAAGACAGAATTATTTCGAGGGTCAGCATTAATTTATTACTTTTTGCACTAATTATGGATGGATCTATTAGGAAATAAAGTATCCCTTTGTAGATGTAGTTTGCAGATGATTTAATTTTAGTTGATGAAACAAGAAGAGTGAACTTAAGTTAGAATTGTCGATAAATATTATACTGATATGGAATGCGGAAGACCTAGCAGAACAGAATGGCAAAAAATGATTTATAGATATAACCCTACTTGAATGGAACACGAAACTTAGTTTGCTTTGGTTGGGTTTGGTGATTTAAGGAATTTAGGTCAAATATGACTAAAATGGGGTGTAATTTAAGCAGTATTAAAAATATGGAAGAAGGTAGAATAAAACTTGATGGGAAGAGATAATCTACTAAAGAGTTACCATTTTTGATATATTAGGTCAACTTTTCATAAAGAATGAGAGGTTGGGAAGGATTTGTCCCTCAAAATTAGGACTGAATGATGGAGTGGAGGAGTGCATCATGAATTTGTGTGAACATAGGATTCTTATTAAGTTGAAAAGAAAGATTCATAGTACTACTATAAGACATGCTATGATGCATAGCACAAAATGTTAGACAATTAAATAAAAAATTTAATAACAATATGTTCAAAAAATGAGTGCAGCTAAAAACAAATTTTGAGATGGATGAGTTGTGCTAAAATAAGAGATAGAATTAGAGAAAAAATGCATTAGGGAAAAGTTAGAAGTGGGAAAATTAAAGATAAATAAGGGAAAGTCATTTGCAATGATTTAGTCATGTGCAATATAAGATAACTAACGTGTATTTAAGGAGGATGATTTGATAGATGTCAAGGGTGATAAAAGAAATAGACGAATGCTATGGAGAAACATGGGCTGAGTCCATAGAAAGGACATGATTGTCTTAGATTTAATTTAACTAAGGATGTGACTTCTAATCGAACTAATTGGAGGAGATGAATTTATGTAGCTGAGCAAAGGTTTTAATTTACAGCACTGCTGCCATAGCAGTGGTGATGGTGTGGTTTCGTGTCTAACAGATGTTGCGTGGAGGCAACGAAAATCATAGCTATGAATTGTTTCTTCTCCAATCAACTTCACAAAATCATACTGATACACTTTTTTTTTTCCTGCGGAATTGCATTTATTCAGATTTAAGAGGGTTTTAGTAGTTTTTGTTTTTATAAATTTAGAATAAACTCAAAATAGAGTGTCTAGAGATATAGGCGCTGTTTGGGAAGTTGGGTTTTGGATTTTTTTTTGTTTTTTTCCACTAAAAGACAAATTGGTTACAAAACCAAAAAAAACAAATCCAAACAAAATATCACATCAAACCCCATAATCATTTCACTTTTTCTCCCACAAACATCACATCCAACCACAAAAAAACCTAACTATCTTCTCAAACACAAAAAATTTCTTCCCCAATAATATCCTACAACTAAAAAAGCCTTAAAAAAAACCCACTTTCCAAACACCCACATAATATAGTGGGTGCTGGAGAAAAAAGTTAACAAGGGGTATGTTGATGTGATAAAGGACGTGTATGATAGGATTCTAACTTATAATCATTTGAACTAACAGTTATTTTGAACTGTCATGCCTACACCTTAATGTTATTTTCTACACTTTAACCATTATTCAGTAAGCATCAAGCCACTTATTTTGAACTTTGAAGTATGCTTGAGATGATAATTCTCTATCACTTATGTTATTTGTAGACAATCAACTCTTGCTATGCTTACTGAAGTGTAATTATGATCAAATGAAATAACTCAAGTGAGGACTGAGGAGAGAAAAAATTGAATACTTGAGTACATTCCCTGCTCCTTTTACTACCTTTTCCAGGAACCTATCAACTTGTAATGTTAACAATGGTTCCAATCATTTGTGATAGATTCAAGATTTATAGCTGAAAAAAGTCACACATAAGTAGGATGATGTATTTTGTCTGCTCTTGTAACATTTTTACCTCACACTACATTTGGGAATTTATGTATCTCAGGTGGCAGAAGTTAAACGGCAGGTTGCTATTCTTGAATCCTATCTTGAACAAAGGGAAGCCGCTCTTCCAGCGGAATATATGTCTTATAAAGTTGTCTGTCCCAACCCAAATTTTGGGTGTGCATCAAACTCTTCCCTTGGATGTGTTTGTACCAAAAACTATTGTTTATTGATTCTACTCAAATTACAGGATTCTGATTTCTTCAATTTTCTTGATTACTTAATGGATTTATACTTGCTCATCCTGAACTTGTAGTTTGTGCATTATTGCTGCATTATTCTCTTTAAGAGTTAATGATTTCATTGCCCTAAAATTGTATCAGTAACACTAAATTCTGATTTACTTGTTAATCAAAAAGCGCCAGAGTGCTTTTGTTTTTTCTTCTGAGTTTTGCTTAGAGAACACCATGAAGATGTGGCTTTTGGGATTGAGGACATTTTTATATTGATAAAATTGGTGATAAATCCAATTTAGATTTAAGACATTAAGTCCAGTGAATATTTTTTTGTTGGTAAGAGGTCTACACTTTGTGAGAAATCCTGTAGGATATTTTGTTTCGAATTTTATCCCTTGACTTTTTTTTTATCGGTTTGACTCTTTATTAATTATCTGTTCAAATTTTTTCCCTATCTATTCAAATTTTTTACCCTATCTATTCAAATTTTTTACCCTATCTGTTTAATTTTTTAACCTTTCAATTCAAATTTCGCATATCTGCTTAAATATTTGTCCAAATAAAATTCTATCTATCCAATTATTTGTCTATATATCCAATTTTTTGCCTATCTATTCAATTTTTTTCCTTATTTGTTTGAATATCTGTCCAAAATTTTATTATCTGTTCAATTTTTATATATTTTTTCTATCTATTGAAATACAAGGAAAACCAAACTCTATTTGTTGAGCCAACCCAACCCTATCTGTTGCAATACCAAGTCAAACCAAGCCTTATTTGTTCAATTTTTTGACTTGCCTGTTCAATTTCTATATCTATCTGTTAAACCTACTCTCTCTCTATTTGCCAAACCAAGCATATCAATCTGCAATCTAGTTCATCATCAGCATCAACAACAACAACAACAACAACAACAACAATACATCATCATCATGCCAAGCTATGATTAGGGAAGGGATAAAAAAAAAAAAATCAGAAACATAAGCTTTGTACATTCAACCAACCAAGCACATGCTAAAACTTCAACATCCATAAGGATGTAGAAAAACATAATTATATGCCTGGACAAAAATAGATATAACATATACACTAGATCCGATCTAACAATTTAAGTACAGTCATACATGTTTGTAAATGTATATCTGCTTATATATTCATACTTGCACAAAATTTAGTAATGTATGGATCAACATTTTAAGGCACATAGTGAACAATTGAAATTCAAAGAATTCTTCCCTTTGAACCATAGCACTGTTGCATATTGCTTGGTGTACATCTAGTACAAATAAGAATATTATAAACAATCACAAAGCTTATCATAACTAAACAGAAAATTATTGGTATAACAAATTAGCATGTTAAATGTGCAACAAAAAAATCATTTTGACAATTCAACGACAATTAGTGGATTGTAAGATATTACTCAAATGGCCAAGAAACTAGCAGCACATTCTAGAATTAAACATCAACAAGATCTCCTACAATGAGGAACAAGAAACAATATATCCAACCCAACAAGGTAGGAAAGGAAAAACTAAACCTCAAGTCATTAACTGCAAGCTATAAAGGTGGGTCGTTTACCAACCATGGACAAATAAAGGGGCATAAAGTTCTTTTACCAATCAATTTCTAACCACAAACAAAACCTAGCAATTATATTAATTTCTAAGAAACAAGGCTTCTCCTCTAACCTCCACTTCATCGTCCTCATGCTTTTTGGCTATGCTGCCATGGTCCTCTATCATCCTCGATCCAGGTCTTACCTTTGTGATTGAAGATTTGGTCGTACACGATGATGGAAGATCTACAGATCTGGCTAGCAGGCGGTAGACTAGAGGATGGAAGGCGATGGATTTGTAGATCTAAGTGGGCTTCGGCGGCGGCGGCGACGGCAACAATGAACGACGGAGGAGAACAGCGAGGATGGGAGGAGGTGGCTGCGCAAAGTGGATGGCAACTCTGGCGTTGCGGCAGTGGCGGTGGCGCGGAGAAGAGAGAGAGAGAGAGATGTATGGATTGTGATTTGTTATCATATATATATATATAAGGGTATGTTGGTCATTTTGCTTGAGTTTGTCCTTTTGGACAAAGTATTTCAATGCCTAGACCTTTCGACAAATAAAATTAAAATTTGGACTTTTGAACCGAGTACCCTTTTATATTTAGTTGACTCCCTATGACACACGGACACCAAAGGTCGTGTACTGGTGTTTGACATATGTCGGACACAGGCACACGCCACCGAACACCCTCCAGACATATGTCAAACACACTAGAGAAAGTGGCCCCTTTTTTTTTTCTAGTCAGGCAAGTTGGGGACATGCAATTTTCATTTTAAATTTTTTTAATTTATTTATTGTTTTCATCTAGAGTAGCATATCCAAGGTTCATGAATTTGATGAGACTAACTATTTGACATAGAATAAATATATAATATTCAAATATATGACAAAATAAATATTTTAAAATATATATGTTGTGCATGTGTCCCTTGCATGTCCATGTCGTGCCAAGTGCCCGTTTCCGTGCCTTTAGCTTCTTTCCCTCATTGGATGTCCCCATATCAGTGCTATGGACATATGGGGAAAATATTGGATTCTTAGATCTCATGGGAAATGATTTAAGCATGTCATACAAGCACAAATATGTGATAAGAGACTAAATTTTGTGCTGTATTGAAACCACTGAACTAAACAAGGGTGTCAGCATCTAAATTGACCAAAGAAGATGGCAAATTAGGATTGGCATTGGTATATTGAAACTAGCTGATGACTGCACTATGTGGGTGTGGCTGTGGTTGATACGGGCATAATTTTTTCTATGCATACATACATAGACACGTGTATAAGCATGTGAGAACTACACATGCCCATTGCAGTTTAAGGTGACCAATTGGATGGTAACATGTGCAGAAACTACAGAAATGACAAAAAGTATTTGGGCAATTACAATTCTCTGTACACACTAAACCATGTCTGTTATTGAAACTATTACAGTTCATTTGGTCATAGTTTTTAACAACATGGCAATTGCTGTTCATTGGAATAAGTATTTATGAAACTTTCTGGAGAAGGCACAATCCAGTGGGAGAGATGGCCTATATCACACGATATGATTGCCACTATTGAAGTTTTACATGTATGTTTGACATTGAAATTATTTCTAGTATACTTGATGATATTTCATTCCAAATACTGCATTTATTAGCTGGATCTACTATATTGCGACTGGACATGAATTGTAAAAGAAACAAACACAAGGGTAATTAGGCATCCTTCATTTTTAAATGATATATCATCATTAAAAATAATAGACAATGGCATGTGAAAAAAGAGCAAACTATCTAAGAAGATATATAACCCTCTAGAATGAACTCTCGCCTTTTAATGCAGTGTTTACACATGAATGTCCATACAGTGCTTCTTGGCTTTTCAATCTTACTTCAATAACTATAACTTGCATGTCAAAAACTGTAGAAACAACAAAAAAATGTTGACAATTTTACTCTATGCACCAACTCTGTAACCTATAATGGGACTCATGAAGAGCAATAGGAAGATATTGGCTGAGGAAATCTTCAAATTGAAGTTGCTTTTTGGTATGGGTAGAGGGCATGAAGGAGATCAGTGGAATTTACCATTTAATGAGAAATACAAGTAGTCACAGGTGTATCATTATGCATATTTGGGGTAATTGTCATCCTTAGTTTTGGTTTGCATTTTTACTCATATATTTTTTGGTTCCACCTGTAGTTGCATTCATTCAGACTATTTTCCATCTGAGGTTGTCACCTATGAACAGTGGATACAACAGAAACCGGAGCTGAAGGGTATGTTTTCTAATTGGATTAAGGGTGCGTTTCGTGGTGGAAAGAAAGAAATACAGGAATCAATACATCAGAAGCTTAATTTTATCCTCAGCACTGCTCCAACATGGGATAGGTATGTGCCTTAAAGTGGCTGTTGTTTAAACTTGTTCCATTTGCCTAAAATGTTCTATATTTGGTGGAGGATGTCAATAGTCTTCCCATGATGTCAACTGCTGTGCAGCAGGATGGTGAAATTTGCCACTGCCTACTATGCTACAAGACTTTACTACTTCCCAGACCCTGTTGTAAGCAAGGTGCCTTGTGCTTTAAAAAAATTTAAAAATTTTAAAATTTAAAAAAAAAAAAAAAAAAAGAGGAGAAGAAGAAGAAGCTGTGAAACGTCTCGGTGATTGTCTGGCTGGTCATTTTGTAATAGCAGTTCCATTAGTAAATCATAGATTACCAGCCAAGTGTGTCTTTGGGCTTGCCATGGAAATTTTATGAAGATGATACTGATCTGGGCATTAAACAAGCAAAACGAGGGTTACCCAGTGCACTGGGCTTACCTTGGAATTCTGTTTGTTCTCTTATTTGTTCATGAATATTCTTCATCTTTCCTTCGTAATTTGCCCCTTGGAGAAGAATATAAAGAGGTTTCTCACATCATGCAGGTTGGAACTTAAAGGTAATAAATACCTCCTTGGAGAATTTCTGGAATTCAAAGGGAAGCATGAAGATACCCAGTCTTTGAGAAATATCAGGAGATCCAAAGTTAGTCGCCTGACTATACAAAAGACGAGCATGTTTGGTTTAGGTAACTTCCCAACCTTCTTGTGCTTCCTAATACGTGATAGCCATGGCTGATTGTTGTAAAACATGAATCATTAGAAACATTCCAGGGTAACATGGTGCTTACTCTTGATTATTTAATCCTTAAAACATGCCATATATGGTAGTCTGATGTTGAGCTGGTTAATTTTTTGTGCATGTGGAAATGACACCGTTTTACAGCCCTCCATCAGTGTTCTGCTCCTAAGTTATCCTTCAACAGAAAAATAAGAGACACGTGAGGGACTCAACTCAAGCCATGTATTAGATTCCTGCCCCAGCCTCCTTTCCCTCACCACTTATGTGTGGCCTGCCCTTTCAGATTATATAATCATGCCTGTGATAAAATTGAGAAACATGAAATAGTAACTTAAAATAAGCTGGGGGGATTTATAAATTATTTGACACAATGAGAACCCCTGGGCAGGAAAATGCTGTTTTATATCTGTAACCTATGTTGTTTCTGTTCCGGGGGATGTGTGAAGGAATTCTCTCATGTTGGGTGGGCTCATGATTATGAAGAGGGATTGACAAAATACTATTAATTTCGTCTTGGGATTCAATAGTCTCCCATATGGGGATATACTATGTCCAAATGAATTATTAGTCACTCCAATTTTTTAGTCATACGTCAGATTATGCATTTTGTTAAATTATTAATCCAATCCGAAGGCCATGTATGGCCAAACAAACATGACCTTTATGTCATCTATTGGAACCATTCGTCATATTGGCTCAACTGTTGTCACATATTTGCTTTATGCGTTCCCATTTTTATTCAACTGCCTGTTGTGCACCAAATGCAGCCCACTCTAAGCTCCAAGTTCTGTATTCTCCTCGAGACTACCGAAATGATGGGGCTTCAGCTTCTGAGTGGAAGGAAGTAACTGTTAGATCAAGTACAGAGGTGGTGTTTCAGCCCCAGAATTCAACTAAAGTACGCAAGTTCAAGCTATCATCAATTATTTCCATGTTTCTGAGTGCCTGAAGATATCGTATCATATATTTAATTGCAAGATTCAGGAGGTAACATTTATGATGTTACACTTAAATACTCATTTTGTTTTATTGTGCATGCTGTACAAATTCTGGTGGAAAATGACTCCATATGAGTTACTTTATTTGAGATGCCATCAGTTCTTTATTTTTTTCTTTCATATATTTCCACTTGGTCTTTTCTCCTTCTATTTGGTGTTTTTGTTTCGGAGTTCTCTATATTTTATCTGCTTTATTATTGAAATGTTTAAACCAGAGTTTCACAAGCATTAGTACAGCAGGAGCGGTGCATATGTTAGAAATTGCAGTTAGAATGTGGGGCATTTTTGAAGTTTCAAGATCCCAATTTTCCTTCATCCTATAAAAGAAGGGAAATGAAAATTCTCAAGCTATTCTTCCATTTGGTGGTCAAGGGTAAATTCTTAAACAAAACCAGAGGGGGCTGAATGCTTTTCTCTTCTCTTCTCTTTTCTTTTCTTTTCTTTTCTTTTTTTTTTTTTTTCTTTTTTTTCACTGCATAGCTCATGTGATGATTAGTGGACTGCTGCCATTTGTAGTAAATCTTAAAGGTGGTGAGTGTCACCTCTTTCTCCATTTCTCTTTTCTTTTTTTAAATTTTTTATATAATTAAACATGACATTAGGTTAGGTTACTATTGTTTGACAAGGATGAAAACATAGGATTGCATTACTAATCTCAACTCCATCCTTTATCCCATGTTTGGTTGCCCTATGTATATATGTATGCCAGATACATACACCAAAAACCTAAGGTAAACGGTCACAAATTCGCCCACCGTTCTTGTTACATTTCAGCCGTTCCTTTCAAATAGGATTTAATATGATTATTATTATTGATGAGACCCATTAGCAACTGAATATTGATGGGTCAATCATAGTAGCAAACAAAGTTGTTTGATTTGATTTTAAAAACTAACGGACAAAGATACACACGCTGGGTATTTATTTATGTATTTGTTAAAGATAAGTTCAGCTTGGACAATCAAAAAATGTTAGGCATCCAAACCAAGGGAACACCAATAGACAAATTTTGGCTAATGGCATGAAGGAAGTACCCTTGGTCATGAGACACACACACATCAGAAAAATGTGAAGTAAGAGTGATATTGTGTGAGATAATAGGATTAACATTTCTATTAAGAGTTTTATCAAATGTCTCACATCAGTAACATTGTTGGTGGACGATCATCCCAAAAAAAAAAAATAGTATTAGCCAGCATTTTTATCTTTTTATTTTTAGTTTTTTTATTTGCTCAAAAATTAATTATAGAGTTGGACACAACCTTTTTACATAGATGTGGGATTTAATACAAATAGTGAGAATCAACTTGTGTGAAAGCAAATCAAAACAAGTTCTGCGATTTCCGACGCCTCTCTCCGGTGAGGATCAATCTTTTGGTTTTCTTTGTTTTCATCCTCTGATCTTGTTGTTCTGAGGGGAGGGGGACCTGTTGTAGGTCATTTCTATGCCGGTTGTGCCTTTAACCAGTTTTGGTCTTGGTTTTACTCTCTGGCAATTTTTTGACTGGCTTTCCACTCCTCTCACTCACTTACTCATTATCTCCTCTGGTTGTTCTGTCGATTTGGGTCTGTTTCTGCCATTTCTTGGTTTTTTGGCAGATCTACGAGGTTAGGAGCTTCTTGAAAGGGTATTTTTTGGCGTTGGGGGTGATTTTTGGCGCCTTTCTACGGTTTTTCTCTGGCTGATCTTCAGATCTGTGGGGTTGTACTTTTTTTTTTTTTTTTATTTTTTTCCTGGTGTTGGGTTAAGTGCTTTCAGGCATTGGATTAGGAGCTGTTGGTGGTGTCTTTTCGGTGATCCTTTGGTTTTTTCTTTCCTAGTTTCCGGTGGGTTCGTCTGGTTCGTTTTGTTTCCTCACTCCTCTGCCATCACGTTTTTAGGTGTTTTCTGGTGATATTTTTCTCCTCATGTTGAAGAAGGGGTTTCTTCTCAAACCCAAGAGGGCCTCCAAAAATCGCCTCTCTCGAAAGGAGAAGGGTAAAGGTATTCTTATGGAGGAGGAAGATAAGCAAGATGAGTTGAAGAGCTCTCTGCCATTTGATAACTTCTCATTTGATAAATTCCCCCATTTGGACCCATTGAAGATTGCTCTCATTAAGGATACTATGGATGATGAGGATTTTCAGTTTGTTTGTGGTTCAGCTTTGCCACATTGGAAGGGTTTCGTGGGTATGGATGACGAAGTTGGACCAGTAGACATCCCCCCAATGAGGGGTCACGACATGTTTGACTCCTTTGTTTTTAGTGTTGTTTCTGGCCCGGGTGGTCCATCCTCGCATTCGTCTAGGCCAGATTGTTGTGATAGTGGGACAGATGGGGGTGATGGAAGTAAGCCTGAGGTAGGCTATATCAACGAATCGAGTGGACGTCAGTTTTGAGGGGGTAAGGTGTATGGTGGTACTTTCAAAAGGGGGATTCAGCGTCGCCACAAGGTGCATCTTGGCAAGAATTTTTTCCTCATCAATCGTACATTGCGGCAAAATCTACAGTCAATTGGTTCTTTTCACTTTCTGCACCGACCAAGTTTATCAATTGTTGAACTCGAGCCACAAGGGCATTCCAACCCAGATATGCAACTTGACGAGGAGGCTTCATTTCCTGAAGTTCATATGCCACCACCCGTTTCAGATGAAGTTTCGCCACCAATTCAGTCTTTCCCTCTTTCTCAAGACTATGAAGAGCAGCTACCACCACTAGGTCTTGACTCACCTTTACTTCCTGATCCTTTATCTGATTCCATTATGGTTTTTTAGGCAGGAGGTTCTAAACGAATCAAAGCTCCCAGAGTGGGTAGCTTGAAGTCTGATGCAACCACCTCTGCCCATTTCTCTAGAATTGGAAAAGTTAAGGTTCCAAGACTTGGCAGATCAAATCGGGCTCCTAGATCTTGTAGCTCACATTCAAGAGAATTGCGTTTGGGCCCTATCGCTGGGAAACGTAAGAGAGAATTGAGAATTGAAGATTGCTTCAACGATCCCAGTCTTTTTAGACCACCTCGACGCCGAGCAATCTAATAGGAGCAGGGGGCTTGTTTTGGGGCTTTGTTGGTTGCCTATCTTGTTTGGTTCTGTTTTTGTTTGTTATGTCTGCTTGTCTGTTGGATAGTGTTGGCTTGTAATCCTTGTTCTATTTCTTATTAATATATTTGCTGATTTTACCCTTTCCTCAAAAAAAAAATTAAAATTAAAAAAAATCAAAAAAAAAAAAACTTGTGTGAGAATTATGTCTGATTTTATGTTTAATCCTAGCAAACTTGATATGAAAATGCAGAGCCAACTTTTAGAGAAGAAATCCAATGGTACCCCCACCTAAAATTTGACACCAAACTCTGAAATATAATTACATAAGGGATTAAAGTAAAATTTTTATGAAAGTTTCATAGTGAAAATATAATTTGGCCATTTTACTTTGCTATTAAGAATTGGATCCTCCCTAGCTGGTGTGCAAATAAAGAACATAGATACTAGCAAACAAAGAGCTGACTAGACTAAGGCCTGGTTTGGCATAGACTATATAATTCATCTTTTTATCTTTTTATCTTTTTTCCATCACATCACCTCTCTACTTTTCTGCACATCTTTTCGTAAAAAGACAAAAAGTGTACTTTTTTAGGACACTCCAAACCAACCCTAAATATTTCAAACAAATATTGACCATAATAGTGATAATATTTGAATAAATATTGACAATAATGATGATAACATTTTCTGTGGCATCATTCACTAACAAAAAACACAATTATAGATAGTAAGCATAAACGACAAAAAGACACAAAAAAAAGAAAACACAATTACGATTAAATATATATCATTTATCTATTATTAACCTAATAATATAATTCTCATTATCAAAATGCAATATTTCATTAGTAGTTACTCAAATTTTCCAATAACTACTAAACTACCACCAGATTTGCACTCTCATTTGTCTTCCTCATTTGCAAAAACGAAAAGTTTGGGATCTAAGCTTGTCCATCCAGAATTTTTTGGATAGATTATTATGTGATGAAAATTGATTTGTGTAGTGTGAAATCTATGTAAGGTGTGGTGGAGATTAAGAGAGTGTTTGGGATGATTTAAATAAATATATATTTTAATTTTCTACGAAAAGATGTGTAAAAAATAAAGCGGTGATGTGATCCAAAAAAAATAAAAAGATAAAAAAAATATACTTTTGTAAGAGATGCCAAATAGTGTCTAAATTCTAGGTAATTTCTAGATTGATAAGGATGGATTTGTAATATTACTCTTTGCAGATAACCGCCTAACTTCCATAATTTGCTAATTTTATTTACAGAGCTCTCAAGGAACCACGTGGTAACAAGTTTGATCTATACTAATATTAAGTGAAGGCCTCGATCGATTGGTATAATAAATCCTTACTCTCATCTCATGTCAAATGGAAGTGTGTTTTTTATTTTTATTAAAAAAAAATAAAAAAAAAAGACTTAAACCCATGACCATAGATTTAAGACAAAAAAAACTCATACTACATAAAGCTAAATACACATTATAATTTTAATTTTATTATTATTTAAGTTTAATCTTATTTATTTACGTATGTCACTCACTAGTTATTATATATTTTGACTTTTTAAATCATCAATAATTTCATCTATCTATATGAGTTTAAGTTGTGCACAGTCGTCCCGTAAAAGTTAATTTTACGGACAGCAAATAATATTTTAGCACGTGGCTACAAAATTTAAAATAAAATAGAACACTCATTTTAAAAGTTCCACAAGTTTAATTCTAATTTAGGATTATTTTGAAAAGTTAATTAAAATTTTACTTTTTAATTTTTAAATTTTTTTAAAATATATATAAATACGTAAAGAGATAGTATAACTTAAAGTAAATTAAAAGTTAACTTTTAACTTTTAATCAAATTCCCAAATTAGTCTTAAACTCATATTTCTTTTTTCTCCAATCTCAAATCACATCTCTCTCCGTTTGCCCTACAAGCCCCATTGATACTATCTACCATTTTCACTGGTCATTTGTCGTCTCTTCTACACCAATGGCATAGCCATATTATATTTGTTTTAATTAATAAAAATAATTTGTAAATCCATTTCTGTATATACCCATAAAATTATTTTCGCCCACGAGCACATCACCAAATCATCGCCTCGTCAACTAATGAATTTCTCTCTCTAAAATCTCTCTCCACTCTTAGAATGGAAAATTTCAAAAACAATAAACAAAATCAATTCAAGCTTCATTTGATATTGTCCAATATAGTCAATTTTTTTGTGCTGAGACTTTTTTAACGTCATTTGATTTAAATTTTTTGACATTTTTAACTTTTGTAAGAGAAAAAATATAATAATTATAAATAAGATGTAATATTGTCTTATTAACTTATTTAGACCTTATTCGGGATAAAATAAAAAATTTAAAAAATCAAAAAATTACTAAAAAAATTAAATAGTCTATACTATTCAAGGGTAGCTTGTGGGGGAAGTCACTATGACAAAATTATTATTTTACCCTTTGAATTCAACTACTCAAAAATCAAAAAATTAAAAAGTCAAAAGAGTAAAATGATTATTTTGATTTTATTATAATATTTTATTATACATCTTTTCGTAAAAAGTTAAAAAGTTATTTCAAACATATATATATATATATATATATATTTTTTTTACATTTTTAACCAAAAAGTCAAAAAGTACAATAATATAACACATCCCAAATCTATTTTGTCATTTTATATTTTTTTAGCCCTAAAACGAGGGGCTTTTCCATAATTAAGCTAAAATATCAAGTTATTTTTCAAACTAGGCCTAATTTTGACAGATTTTCCAAAATAAGCTAAAACGTGATTAGAAACCACGCTTTCACCGTTTTTGTAACCCAACCGCAGAAAATTTGTAAAATCGTAAAAGCGTGGTTACAAATCACGCTTTTAATTAAGAAAGCGTTGTTTCTAACCACGCTTTTAAATAATTTTTTTTTTCAAAAAACGTGATTTCTAACCACGCTTTTAAAGAAATTTTTTTTTCTTCAGAAAACGTGGTTTCTAACCACGCTTTTAAAGAAAACTATGTTGTAAAGAAAGCGTGGTTAACAACCACGCTTTCAATAACAGACCAACATCACACACTCACTCACTCACATCAAACATATATAATTTTTAATATATATAAATTTTATTTTATAAAATTGAAACCAATATTAAATATCCATAATAATAATTTATAATAGCAAATAATAATCAACTCTATAAAATGATTACTTTTTTATTTTAATTCTTAAATTTTTTTTTTATTTTTATTTTAAGGTTTAAGATTTAGGGTTTAATTCTTTTTTTTCTTTTATTTTAGTGTTTAGGGATAAAATTTATTTTTTTTATTTTAGGGTTTAAGGTTTAATTCTTAAAATTTATTTATTTTTATTTTAGGGTTTAGGATTTATAAAAAAAATAAATTTTAAGAATTTTTTTTTTTTTTGGTTTCCCACCCGGTTCACCTTCGGCTAATCCGGATTCGGGGGTCAGTTCTGGGTGGTTAGGCTCCAGCCCCCTCCCAAAGGCGTTGCGGGGGATCGAACACGGGGTTCTCCCTACCAAGTCCAGTCCCAATCACCACTGGACCAACAACCATTTGGTTTAAGAATTAAACTATAAACTCTAAATCATAAATCCTAAACCCTAAAATAAAAATAAATAAATTTTAAGAATTAAACCCTAAACCCTAAAATAAAAAATAAATAAATTTTATCCCTAAACACTAAGGTAGCGTTTGGTAATGTTTACGTTTTTTGTTTATGTTTACAAAAATTTTATAAACTTGTTTTTGTTTATTTTTAAAAAAACATCAATTACAAACGCGTTTGGTTTGAACAAAATGTTTAAAAAAATTTAAAAACATAAACTAAAAAATATATTTGTTCAAGCCTAAAATATTTATATTTATATTTATATTTATTATTTATGACAATGGAATCACACATATTATAATTGAAAAAAAAAATTAATTAAAAAAATAATTGAAAAAATTTTTATTGGAAAAAACATTAATTGAAAAAAATATATTTGAAAAAAATTATTTGAAAAAAAAAATTAATTTAAAAAATAAATGAAAAAAAATTTAATTGAAAAAAAAAATTATCCCTAAACACTAAAATAAAATAAAAAATTATCCCTAAACACTAAAATAAATTTTATCCCTAAACACTAAAATAAAAAATAAAAAATTTAAGAATTAAACCCTAAATCTTAAACCTTTAAAAAATAATAATAATAAAAAAATTTAAGAATTAAAATAAAAAAGTAATCATTTCATATAGTTGATTATTATTTACTATTATAAATTATTATTATATATATTTATTATTGGTCTCAATTTTATAAAATAAAATTTATATATATTAAAAATTATATATGTTTGATGTGAGTGAGTGTGATACACGTGTGTGTGTGTCAGAGAGAGAGAGAGAGAGTGTGTGTGTGTGTTTGTGAGTACGTGATGTTGTGGTTTCTAACCACGTTTTCTTTACAACATAGCTTTCTTTAAAAGCGTGGTTAGAAATCACGTTTTCTAAAGAAATTTTTTTTTTTAAAAACGTGGTTAGAAACCACGTTTTTTTTTAAAAAAAAAATTATTTAAAAGTGTGGTTAAAATTAAAAACAACGCTTTCTTAATTAAAAACGTAATTTGTAACCACGCTTTTACGATTTTACAAATTTTCTGCGGTTGGATTACAAAAACAATGAAAACGTGATTTCTAACCACATTTCAACTTATTTTAAGAAATCCGTCAAAACTAGGCCTAATTTAGAAAATAAGTTGGTATTTTAGCTTAATTAAGAAAAAGTCCCCCAAAACGATAGTCAAACCAGAGCTTTAATGGGCTTGTTTGGTTTGATTTTGGGAAAAAAATTTTAGAAAAATTCTCTACAAACAAATTTTCAAAAGTAATCAAACCAAACAAATTTTTCCAGAAAAAATTTGAAAATTTTGTTTGGTTTACTTCTTTCCAAAATCACTATCTCTCTCATACACATCAAATCAATCACTTTTTTTAAAACTCTCTCTCCAAAACAATTTTCCAAAACCATTTCTAAAAAAAGACAAACCAAACAAGTTTTTGTACTTTTTATCTAAAAAACTACTCTCCCAAAATCAAACCAAACATACCCAATGTGTTTCAAAACAGAGGCCAATCAAATCAATCCATCACCCAATAAAACCCATATCACCATTTTTGGCCAATATATTTTGCTCATCTCCAACACACAGTCACCATCACCTCTCTCCTTCGTTGTATTCACTTATTACTATATATACATTTATATTGTCTCCATTTATTAATGAGAAGAGAAATACATATGGTCCTAGAGAGAAGATGATCATGGGTAAGTTAGGGTTTATGGACAATGGCGTAGAGAGTAAAAGGGGAGAGAAAGTGAGAGAATGAAGCTCTGGGTCATCAGTCTGAAGAAAGAGAGAGATTAGAGATAGGGGTCTGTGTGGCTTTGTAAAGAGAAATTGGAACCCAAGCGATAACTATGGTTGAGTTAAATGGTCCTCTTAAATCCAGCGAGGGATATTTTTAATTTTGGTGATAGTGGCAGAAATCTATTGGTCATCCGTAAAGTGAACTTTCACGGCTCAGCCGTGTAAAACACAAAGTCCTATCTAGCTTGCTATATAATATAACCACCATCGATCTCCGACACAACCAAAGTCCAAACCAATTGAAGAAAAACGTTCGGAACAGTTTCACAAGAAATACAAGTAAAAGTGGCAGCAAGCCAAGCATGGGAACTGTATAGCACCCTCCAACTGGCCAATCTAACCAAACAACAACTCACTACTCTTATCGAAAAAATTGAAGTTGTGGAAGGTGATGAGGCGTTGGAACTGTACTCCACCTAATATTTCCACCAGGTATGTATACATATATATAGTTATATAGTTATATACCTACCAACTGAAATAACTGTGTATTGTTGTCTGATTGAACTAGGCAAATCTGTGTCTACCTCTTACAAGGAGAAGTTTACCAAGATTGATGATGAGAAGCGAGTGAAAGAAGCAGAGGCGGTTGAAGGAGGACATCTTGACATAGGATTCATTCTCTATTGGGTTCGCTTTGAAATCATAGAGAAAGGGGAGGATTGTTGCATCACCTGATCGATGATTGAGTACAATGTCAAGGAAGGGGCTGCTACTAATGCCTCCTCTGTGGTCAGCATTCAGCCACTCGTGATGATTATGGAAGTGGCTGCCAATCATCTGGTGATCAAGAACAACAAAATAGTCGAAGACCACTGAATGATCAATCATCATCAAGTATCAACATTCCTGTTTGTCTGTCCTCCGATCCATCTTATGCATAACAATTATGAAATAATCCTTTTCTGTTGTTCTCATCGAATATCAGACACTTGCAAGAGTTTCATCGGTCTTTATAAAAATGCATTCTATTTTGAGTTCTTAGAAATTATTTCTTTGAATGGACATGATACAATAGAAGGGATACGGGAAGGGGAAGGAGGACCAGAAAAAAAGGGGAGAGAGAAAAAAAAGAAGATAAGACACATTAAATGATGAGTCCATATTCAACAACATCAGCAAAATAAAATTAAATGACTACACACATTGAAACCTGGTACCTTGAGTCGTAAGGATTGATCTCTTATTTTGCGTTGATGTTAGAAGGCAACAGGTTTCTTTATTATTAGGCCATCTAGAGGCCTTCTTCCCATCATTTTTCCATAGCTTTGCAGTAACCAGCTTAAGCCCATTCCTCACATAAGCTGCAATGCGCATCAGAAGCTCCCTGCAAAACAAAACATTAGATTTGACCCACGTATTGAGCACACAATCCTGACATTCTGAGCAATCCTTGCAGTCACAAGGAATCTTTTTGATAAACAGAACAAGTTTGTCATGTTATGTCATATTCATCTAGTGCAGTCACTTGGGCTTGAACCTCGACACACTACCATGTGCTTGGGCCAAGGGCAGAGCCCATGAGCTCAATGCCTAAACCTGTCTACAATACTGGGGTTTTGTGGCACGGTGGCCACAACTAGGCTAGACACTCGCATCTTTAGTCTCACTAATGCAAACATTTCAAGTTAATGATGTTATAGCAATGAGGCACATCTTAGCCATACTATAGAGCAAGCCAGAGAGGAGGTGGCCTCTGAGACACACGCCATACTTGCCACGATTCTAGCAATAATCAAGTTTTCTTCAAACTTGAGGCAGACAATCTCAAATTTCCAGCTGGCTAAGTATCTTGAGACTTAATCATCTGAGCCAAGCCTTAATAACCTGATGCCTCCGGCTACACCCTGTATGTTGAGACCGGATCCTCAATCCTCATTTCTCCTGTCCCAAATCACCTCTCTACCACATCATCAAAGTCAAATAGACTCATTGTGTGGTAAACAAGTGCTGGTTTGGGACATAGTGGCAGGAGGATGGAAATAGAGGATCCAGCGTGCCATACTCCAGAGGGCAGGATAAATCTCAATCAGAGTTTTTTACCAAACCCGAGTTACTACAAAACTTATTTCCCAGATGCAGTTTGTTTTTAGTTTACTTCCCAAAATCAGGTTGTTTTTTCTGAAGTCATGTTTTCACAAACATAAGTTTGGAAAAAGTTCAAAACTACTTAGGTTTGGGAAATGTAATTTAAAATGGCATGAGTTTGTAAAAATCTCCTCAATCCACCAAAAGGGATAATGAACAGGTTGGTCCCCTGCATGTATACAGCATCTCCTCGTTCTCCCTTGTCCTCTTTCACCTTCCTCAGTCCCCTCCCTAGCATGTTTCCAATTCTCCCACTCATCATCTTGTGTGTACTATCTCCGCATGCAACCAACACCACTTCCCACACAATAGTTAAAATAACATTCAAATAACACCCGGCTTTTTTGGGATAATAAACAAATTTTGTAAAGGAGAAGCTAAAGATGAAGCTAGTAGCACATGAAAGAAGTCATGTTGCCATATATTTCACTCAAAGTCGGAGTGTTGAGCGGGCTCAACCCGAGCAACCCAAGCCCTACCCAAATTTTTTTTAAGGCTTGGGCAATATATTTTTGAATTCAGTGCAAGCTTGACCAGAAATTTAGAAACCCAAATTAAAGTCAGGCCAAGCTTGGGCAAAGACACCAACAACCCAAAGCCCGAAGTGTATATCAATATTAAATATACATATAAATTATTAGCCGTTGTATGATGTTAAAATGGATTGTTAAATCATATGCACTATATTATATATATTATATACATAAGTCACACAACACAAAACCTTACCCTTTTCTTTTCTCTCACAAATTGCAAAGACCACTGCAGAGTCGCATCGATTTCTTAATTCCCATCTCTCTCCTCTCCATTTCTCTCACATAAATTATTTGTTTTGATGTTATTAATGGTTTTACCAAAAAAGAAACACTAAGAGTCTAATTTTAACGAAGTAATCAACCTAACTAAAAAAAAAAAGTAAATTACACATTAGTCTCTATAGTTTAAGTAAAGTCTCACTTTAGTCCTTGTAGTCTTAATTTAAACCCTACACTTTCAATTTTGTTGCAATATGATCCACCCGTCACTTACGATTAGAATTTGAAGTGGAAAAAGACTACGTGCAAAATAAGAGGGACCAAAGTAGAATTCAAAACAAACTATAAAGACCACCGGTGTGTAACGAATAAATTGCGCCAATGGTCCCTTTATTTTCTTTTGAATTCCACTTTGGTCCCTCTAATTTTGCACGTGATTTTTTTCCGTTCAAAAATGTATGATGGAGGGACCATATTGCAAGAAAATTACAAGTGTGGGGTTCAAATTGAAACTATGATGACCGAAGTGAAACTTTGCTCAAACTAGAGGAGCCAGTGCTATATTTTACCCCCCAAAAAACTGAAATTTATAGGCAACTCAGGCAATTTGGACCTAACTCGGGTTGGGGCTGGACAACCTCTCAGCCCACCCAAGTTGCACCCATAACCAAAAGTCATGATGCATGGAAAAATCCTTAAGATGATAACGAGTAGCAAAAAAAAAATTTAAGGTACAGAAAATTATTGTTTAAGATTACTAAACACTATACATTTCCCTCCAAATAATTAGATAAATTAGTTAACTTTGTAAGTACCAGTCATACTTACTAAAGGCGCAACTAGGCCACAAAAAAACTCCAAACTTATTAAGGCTAGAAGAAAGCGCCACCAAGCGCCTTCAGTCAAGCCCACATAAAGCCCCCACGCCATATGGCCTTTTAGCAAGCTCTAGGTCAAAAAAGTGTGCCCTTTTATTAAAAATAGTTCGATCATATATTTATCATTTTATTTTTCAATAGTCACCAATTGATATGTCTTATATTTGTATCCATAGTCTCATGTGTAGATGATAAGAAAAATTACCAATAAGAGTCCTATTTTGTTTTGGGTAAACTACCAATAGGTCCTACTTTGGAGACTTATTATCCAATAGGTCCTACTTTGGAGACTTATTACCCATTAAGTCCTATTGATAAATTTATTAAGTGATAAAGATAAATTTATCAGTCTTTTATTTTTATGAATAAATTTATAGTGATAAATTTATCAGTCTCTTTGTTTTTATGAATAAATTTTTAGTGATAAATTTATCACTCTCTTATTTTTATAGTGTTAAATTTATTAGTTAGGACCTGTAGGTAAATAAGTCTAGTTAATAGGACTAATTGGTAAGTACCCCTTTTGTTTTTAAGATTGCTTTTGAGTTCTATCAAGTTTCAATATGACAAGTTCTAGTCATAAAATATTCCCAAAAGGTTCATTCCTTCACAATGATGTATCTTATCCTAATTTTACCCCTTGTTTAATATAAACAACAATTTCATAAATATTTTTAATCTAAGTAAAATTATATTTTTTAATTATCAATCATAAATTATATTAAGAAATCATAAATCACAATGAAAAATTATCAATAAATTTTACTTTATTTTAAAAATTACTATTGAGTTATATCAAATTTCAATATTAATAAATAAGTACTATTTCTTTTTATTTTATAAATTATCATGAATATAAAAAAAAAAGTTCAATTATTCATAATAGTATATTTTATTTTTCCCATTAAGATAATTTATATAAATTTTATTTTATATCAAATTTTATAAGAAAAATATTTTTAATTGTTGAAATTAAATAAGTTTTCATAAACAAAAGCACAAGTATAAGATTTATCGACTAGTTCATGCATTGAGAAATATATGTTATAAATCTGTCATAGTATTATTTTCATAACTCTTTGGCATAAGTATAAGATTTATCGACTATTTTATGCATTGAGAAGTATATAAATTTGTCGTAGTTATTTTCATAACTTTTTGGAATTTTAATAAAATTTAGACTTTTAGATTGCTTACACCAAAAAAATTCATAATTTGAAATAACAAAAAATGATGCTTTTTATACTATGGTCGTTTCGATCCAATTGTTATTAATATTTTTTTAATATAATATTAATAAATTTTACAATTAAATTTTTTAATTTTAATTAAGTTAAAAAAATTTATAAAATTGTTGTTCATATAAATGAAAAGGGGTAGTTCAAAAAAATATTAAATGCAAAGGGTAGAATTAGGATAAGATATACCATTATGAAGGAATGAACCTTTTGAAAATATTTTATGACAAATATGATTAGTTGTCCATATTGAAACTTGATAGGACTCAATAGTAATCTTTTTTTTTTTTTTTTTGAGAACAAAATAGGACTTATTGGTAATTTTTCCTAGATGATATTAATCAACTTTCATATTTTGTATTCTAGATTCATGAGCATGTACTCGACTACTTGAAATAGATTGTTTTTGGTATTCAAAATTATAAAAAGGTTACAACTAGCTTTTTCATTATTGCAAATTTATGAAGGGTATTTAATTTATCTAATTCTCTCAATTGATATGCCAAAAATTTCACATTACCGTATCAATGATACATATTTCAAATTACTTTTAATTGTAAGTATGTTAATATATAATTATACATGCCTATCACATGGCTCCTTACTTGACTCAAGCTCTAGGAGGCTTTGTTGCTTGGTGCTCGTGCATTGAATTGGGCCTTTAACAACTATGGTGCCAATTTTGCACCATTGCAAGAGGGGATTCATGTTTTGACAAGTAAATTCAAGAAAAAGGAAATCATACTTACAGTGGTGAGCAAGGAGATTGACCTCCATTGAGGTAGTAGATAAACAAGAACGAATCATAATGCTGCCCATTAATGAAATAAAAACCATGCAACTTTCGCACACATTGGAAAGACATTTTCTCGTAGAAATGGATGGCAGGCATATTGTAAGAAATCACATGGAGGTAAACTGCTCGGCACGTCGGAATACTTGAGGCATAGTTGATAACCTCTCTAACAAGTGAAGTGGCTGAAAATTTAAAAACAGACAATCTATTGGTGCAAGAATTCAAGAAGTTCAAAAAACGTGTGAAGAAGTAAAAAACCTCTTACCTATACCAAAGTTTCTATAAGATTCAACCACTCCCAGTGTCAGAATGTAAACTAGTGTTTGATCTGACTTTGAGGAGTCAAAACTGATCAAATCTTCTATCTGCAAAGCTAATGTTTACCTTAATTGAAGAGAACCTCATGAAACATAAACTATAAGTGCCAGTTATGCTTTAAAGATAAGTAAATTGTTAAATGAGGGAGCAGTTCCCTTCAAGCAGACTAACTTTCATATGTGATGCAGAATGTCAGAAATAAACAGGTCATTAAGGACTCACCTCACTGTCTTTTGCTTGAACAACTCTTGCAGTAACAAATCCAATGAGTTCATCATTTTGACCGTTTGGTCGACTGCAGTCAACAGCTCCCCAAGATACAATGTCATGGCCGTTAACAACATTATGGAAGAACTCAGACTCGTACCTGTGAAAATCAAAATATGCTTCTTGCTAAAGAAAGCAACCACATAATCTTAAAGTTGGTCATCAAATTAGAGAGCCAAAGATGAGATCAGCTGACCTAATAGGGAATAGATCACAATGGATTTTCTCAAGCAACACTAAATCAGAGGGTCGTATACGCCTATAAGATATGGTTGGATGGTGGACACCTTTCAAGTCTACCATTGAAAATGGTTGCATTAATCCCCAGCAAAAAATTGGCGTATTTCTTGAAGAACTTCTTCCATTTATGCCACATCAGCTAGGAGGTCCATGCAGTAGAAGCTGGTACGCAATAATGTAATTTTCCTTTGCATTAATTCCATGTGATTGCAAACCACGCCATGCAGAGATTAAAGGTAAGAAGCTGAGCCACACACATACTACTACTAGCCATCCCAAATTAAAAGTAAATTGAGTGGGCATGATTATTTTCAAAGACAACAGGTTTGATAGCTTTGTGTATGTCAGGCCTAATGAATCATATAAACCTTATATCTCAATCAAAGTTCTAGCAGCGTACTGTCACAAGACTGCTAAAAAGTTTTTCATCCTACTTCTCTACTTCAAGGTTCAAATTTCTGGCCAAGATTCCAAAATGTTTACGAATTCAATGTGTGGTTTCACAAATTGAATGTCATTATGTTTCCAATAGCAAAATACACTAGACCAATGCTCTTGAGTAAGAAATAAGTACAAGTAACTGGTGGTCGAATTCTCTTTTTCTCCATGGGTTGTGGAGATATTTGAAAACCTATGGCATTGAAGCCCAAACGAGTAACATTCGAAGTTCTCTATTATTTTCCTCAATCTTTCAGTGAAATAAATAAAGCACTACATCCTTCTATCATCTTAAGCAAGCATAGTAGAAATTACACATTTAATTGCAACTGCAATGCAAAAATAAGACAAACACAGATTCGTAACATTGTAATTTATTACTCCTGATATGTCAGATAAATGACATGGACCAGAGTCGCCTTTTCTAGATGGCATCTGCTGCTGGCATCACACACGAACAATGTCTGAGAGTTTAGTAGAACAGAGTTGTTTTCAATGCTACATGCTTACATGCAGAAGTTGTACCGACAAAGAGGATACAACTCTTCATAAAAGTAAAAAAATAAAAAGTATTACCTTGACTTGTCCCTTATCAGTTCCCAAACTAGCACCAGTCTTACTGGACTCTTAAAGGCAATTGTTGACACACAGCCTGCAGGAGTCAACCAGATTTATCAATTTCCCAATAGCCTAAGTTCCTCAAGAAAAGAAAGAAGACACACCCATGTTACAATCCTAAAGTTGTCCCACATCAGTTAACAAATGAGCTTGCACACATGAATATCAATTCTTGGACACCCTCCCCTTGCAATCTGGTTTTCAAAGGTAAGTTAGGGTTTGCATAATTTGTTATCAAATTCAGCCACCACATCGAGTATGGGATCAGATGCAACCTATGTGAATATGGGATCGGATGGACCGAGACTTTGTGATTCGAGCTGCGGAGGAGTAACCTATTTATCAGATTAAAACACCTTAATATTGTGTGCACATAGTACTATCGTGTTGAATATTGATACGTGAATGAAGCCGCCAAAAGGGAAAGAGCTACCTTCCGGGTTAATGCTGATAGAGTAGGCCGCCGTAGACATCAACTACGGAGCATGGTGGTATATTATGATCCTAAAGTTGTACGATATCAGTTAATAATGAGCTTGTCCATGTGAATATAAGCTCTTGGACACTCCCCTCGCAATCCAATCTTCAAAGGTGAATTCTACCCAAGAGAGTTATCAAACTTTTACTAAAATAACTAGCAGGACTATGTTTACCCAATGGTAAAGTATATCTATAGACGAAACACTTATCGTCCAGTGGTAAAGTTTATCAATAGAAATGTCACTTCATTGTAAATTTGATCTGCTAGAATAGGCAAGATCATTTCATTGTAAATTAGATCTGCTAGAAAAAACAATGCAACAGCAAAAGCAAAAGCAAAACTGCACAGAAACTGGTTACTGGAGCTAGAATAATGCAATTAGGAGTAAGAACCAAGTGAGTAACCATAAATAAAAAAAACATTAGACAAGTGTTGCCAAGAAAAGCATACAGAAGTCCAGAAAATCACAAAATTAGATGATAACAAACTCCTCGAAATGACAATGAAAGCAATTGGAAATTAATCATAAGAAAGCAATATTGACCAACAAACCAACAACACCATTGACTTTTTTGCTGAGCCCATTTTGATCAAACAGAAAATTAATCATAATAAAGCAATTGTCAAAGTGAAACATTCTGCATGATGCTTGTAAAACAACTCTCAAAACCACTAGCATGAATTTAAACATTTAAGGCAGAAAGTCAGTGCATTAGTTCACTTCTTGAGATACAAACATCAATTTTTGTTTCCCAGCTTAGCCAGTTATGAGAAGATATAATATACAAGATTATAGTTGTAAAGAGACCGATGGGTTTCAAAGTCTAACTAAGCTATCACAAAGGGGCATCCCTGTCATTTTCAAAAAAAGGGTTATCTAACATCCCAAGTAATGTTTGTGAAACCTCCCAAGAAACAAAAAAGAGAAGGGGGGGGAGAATAACAACAATAATCATAACAGTAACTGCATCCCTCAAGATAGATATGACATGGTAACAACAGCATGAACCATCAAGCATGAAATCTGCATCACCCAACAAAGCCCAATCTAGAAAACAAAATGATGATGATTTGAACAAAGACAGACAAAGATTTGCCAGAAAAAAAAAAACAAAAACAAAAACAAAAACAAAAACAAAAACAAAACAAAGACAACGATGAATTAAACAATTCAAATATAACCATCAACTACAACAAAATATCAAACAACTGAATGTGTCCTGACAAGGCCATTGGTCTTAGGCTGCACCCATCCTCAAACCCTATCCCAATGGTTGAGTTTCACAGTTAATTGCCCAATCAAATAATATGGAAAGAGAAGACAGGCTGAGGCAGCGTCCTGAGGAGACAATGCCTAAGCCTATTATTATATCATCTGGAGTTGTCATCTTTACAAAGAAGTCACCCAAAAACAGTCATAAAATAAACAAAATTTCATGACAAGTTCAAATCCTGATTAAACTTGTAGTTTCTTGCTAAAAAAATCATTAATTAAGTATCAGAAACATCAATTACAAATTCAAATTCTTTTTCTGTCACTGATTAACTTGGAGTTGATTGCTAATATTTCATATTAATATATCTAAAAACACTAATTACAAGTTCAAATTACTTTACTGCATATCTCAATATAAAAAAATATAAAAAAAATCCAGCCCCAATTAGAGAATAATAGCCATGTTGAACAGCAGGAAGGATAAGCCAGGATCGTTTCAAATCAAATATCAAAACCATTCCATTGCCGACTAATAAGAGAATTTCACAGGATTAATTTCATGTATCAGACGAATGAATGATATCAATTAAAAAACTCCATTAAAAAAAAGATAAATAAAATTCATTCGTTAAATTCGATGAGATCTCTACAGCGAAATTGAGACAAAGCTCTTACCTCGACCGATGGCGTAATTATACCAAAGTTGTGAGTTGAGAGAGAGAGAATCAGAGAGATGCAAGCAATAAAATCAATGCGTTAATAACCCTAGTAAATATTTTCTGGGAATTGTTTGTTTGTTTGTTTGTGTTGGATTGGATGGAGAGTGAATTGGGAAGAATTGGAATCAAACGCTTTCTTTCTCAATCTTTCTTGCCTCTCAATCTTTCCTTCCTTATGACTTTTTGTTTCTGTCGACGACTTTTATTGTATCCCGAGTTTGGGACTCTAAACGTGTTTCAAGTTTTTTCATTTTATGTCACGGTTCTACCCCAGATTAAAAAAATAAAAGAAAAAAAATTAATTAATTAATTGACAGACAAAATTAAATTATTATTAACGATACCATCTAAAAAAACGAAAAAAATCTTAAAAATTTAAGGACAAAATTTCTCTTTGTTGGAGAGATGGGAAAATTTTGAGGTAAATGAGACAAAAATATTTCATTCCAAACTTAATAATCTAAGAACATAATGATTGTTTTGAAAAGTTAGTTAAAAGTTAATTTTTTAAATTTTTTTGACAACATGTAAAAAAGTAAAAAAATAATATGATCCAAAATAAAACAGTCCAGAATAACAAAATAAATATTATTAATGTATTTAAAACTCATTTCGAGTTTTATTTTATATTAGGTAAATTGACGAAAACACTCCCTTCATCTTTTTTTACTTCTTCTTATCTCTTTTAGTAAATCACTCTATAGTTTTTGTTCATTATATCAATTTTGATATTGCCCCCTTATCTATCTATCTATATATTATATAAGGAAAATGAAGTTTCTAATGAAAAGCCTCCTACAAGTTTCAAACTCTCATCCTAAAATTATTAATTTTTTAATTTATAAAATAGATTTAAAAAAATCTATTGGCTAATTTATTTATTTAATTCTTTTAGAAATAATAATTATCTCTTAATTTATGGATTTCAAATGGGAAAATAATAAAAATATTTCATAATCTCTCCATCATAATCTTTTTTAATTTTATAAAATAAATTTAAAAAAAAAAACCTATTTGCTTATTTATTTATTTAATTATTTTAGAAATAATAATTATTCCTTAATTTATGGATTTCAAATGGGAAGATAACAAAAATATTTTATAATCTCTCTCACCAATTTTTTTAAAAAAAATATTAAAATTTGCATTCCTTTTCTTTCCTCCAAAAAATCAAATAATATTTTTCATGAAAGTTGTTATATTATAACGTAACAAAAAAAATTAAAAATCAGATATACAAATAGATAAAATTAATAAATTTGATTTTTATTTATTCAGTTAAAATATTTATTTACCTCTCAATATCCAATTTAAAATTTTAAAAATCTATAAAGTCTATCTAAATAAATCTGATTTAAAAGGATTTTTATTGATAAATCCATTTTAGAGTTGTTATAACCCATTAGGTCCACAGAGGATTATTATAACTTGATTAGCCTCATATACTTTTCTTTTTATTCCATGAGGTCCATTTTACTAATTTTATATTTTTAACTAGACTATTATGCCCTTATATATATATATATATATTGTGTTGATACACATACCACGTTAAATCTTTTTTCGTTTATTCTGTTTTAGTAGTTTCTATCTTCACATTTTTTTATCATCATTGTAATTTAGACGGATACGTTTCAATTTTGCATGTTCATTTCAAGGCTTTGATGTGCTAGGGTTTCATTATTACTGTTGCAGTATGGTTCGGTGATTTTCGAGTGAAAACGACGGATTGGACGGTGTTCGGTTGTGACATTTTCTATAGTATAACTAGTTGAAATCAGTTGTTTTTGAGTTACAAGACGAGTGTAGGATTGCATGATTAAGGTTAGTATCATTTTGGTTATGAATACAAGTTCAGTTTATGTTTTGATTTGTATGATGGATGAGATACTCTTTTTTTTGATTGATATGGATTGGATGCTCTGTTTATTCAATTATATGCATTTTACGTGGTCCTGTGGAGGGGAGGTCATTCAGATTATGTAAAGAATGTAGATGTTCTCATTTTACTTTGATGTTTGCTTAATGAGGCTCTGTGTGGGCGAGATAATTCAGAGTATATGTAATAATATGAATGTTCACATCTTGTTAATATGAAGTTATGGAGGGTTGCTTGCATGTTGTGTACTGTCACCTTATTGTGATGGTGTCATTTTGATATTGTAAAATGTTTTATGTTGTGTAAAGATGGTGGTGATAGATTTTATTATGGATTTAGCACTTGAACTGTACACATAGGCATTTAATTTTGCCACAATGTGAATTTTCATAACGTTTGGATATTGTGGCTGTTGTATTGTTGTGTTTTTACAGGAGATGGTTGAATTTTCATAACGTTTGAATTTCATAACGTTTGAATTTTCATACCTTTATGATGTTGGTGTGCACATATGGTTGTAGTACAACTATAATAAATGTTGCTCGCACATTGTGTTATTCGCGTTTGGTGGAGTGTTTGTGTGAAAAATGAAGTGAGTTGTCTACTGGTTCTATTTCATTGTTCTGTCAGCTACTTGGGATTAGTAGGTGTGATTTGGATAATGAGGAAGAATTTCAGAACATGTTATTATTTGTTAAATCAATGGGGGTAAAACATGTAGAAGTTGTCATTGAGTTGAAAAGTGATATTGGTCAGTCGTGTAGCTCTGGGTCGCTGCGTGTGGGGGGTGAGGAAGAAATTGATGCACTACGGAGATTTTGCCACCATAAGGAAAAGGTGTTGTTGTCAGCCCCTTGGGCAAATGGTATTACGCATGCGGGACAACAGTTTGTTGGAGATGCACAAGAATTTCGTAATGTTTTATGTAAGTATGCCATCCAATGTGGGCTTCAGTTTACGTATGTCAAGAACGAGACAACAAGGGTTACTGTGGTGTGTGCGATGCGCGAGGAGAGAGGCTGCTTTATGGGCTATACATTGTAGAGCACAACGAGCAAATGATTTTTTCTACATCAAGAGGTTCGGTGATGTGCATGTGGTACGAATGTTCAAACATCAAAGAATCTGAGAGTTAGTTCTGATTTGTTGTCGAGTACTATATCTGAAATTGTGAGGGACAAGCCGTTGACTCGGCCGTGTGAGGTGGTGACTATTTTGAAGAGGGATTATGGACTAAATGCAAGTTACCACGTGGTATGGTTGGGCATGGAGAAAGCAAAGGTTGTTATTCATTAAGATCACTCATTATCGTTTGACCAGCTGCGGTGGTATTCGGATGCTATGATGCGTTACAATCCGAGGAGTTATGTCAATATTGACTATGATGCGAGTAGTCAACAGTTTTGTCATTTCTTTGTATCATTCACTGCGTGTATTTCCGGGTTCAATTCGTATCGGCCTTTATTATTCTTGGATGGAACATTCCTCAAAGGAAAGTACAAAGGTCAGTTACTTGTAGCAACGGCAAAAGATGGAAACAATGGTTAGTATTTTTTTTAGCTGTCTATTCATGTAAATATTCACATTGAGCGGCATAGTGTGGACATATAACAGACGATTACACAGTGTGTTCCACATTTACACTGGTGTCAATGTTTATATCAATACACATTGATGTAAACAACAACATAATATAACTGATTGAGAAATTAACAGTAATGTGAACATTCACATTATTATACACTGATGTGAATGTTTATACCGGTGTCTACTAATGTGAGTTTATCCATTAATGAACAGTAATGTAAATGTTTACATCATTGATGTTTACGAAATCAAATCTAAAAACAACAATAGTAATAGGCCAATGTAAATATAAACATTCACATGACCTGTTTCCTTTATAGTGTTTTTATAAACTACTTGTGTTACTATTTACATTGGAATATTGTGAACAGTTGTTTAATGGTGTTGTGTTGTAGGTCTATTTCCTGTTGTATTTGCGATTGTTGATTCAGAGACTATAGTCAATTGGTCGTGGTTCTTGCATGAACTTGACAAGGTTGTTGATGGTAAGCGTCAAATTACTTTTATTTTGGACTGTAATCTTGGTCTGTTAGAAGCGATACCAAAGATGTTCCCATCTGCTCACCACGGTAATTGCTTACAACACTTGAAGAACAACTTAAGAGACCGAATGAAGGGAATTGATAATGGATTTAGGGACCACCTCGGTAGTAGTTTGGATGACTATGCTTATGAGCCAACTGTGGTAGGGTTCCATAAAAAGCTTGAGAAATTAAAAACGGAGAGTAAGCAACGAGCACATAATTTTTTCAAGAACTTGGCACCTGAGCATTAGGCGAATTCATACTTCAAGTAATAGTAGTTTTCTAATGTATTCCATTTGTCAAGTTTAGAATGGTAACAATGCGGATTTTCAATTATGTTTTGTGGCGATGTGAAATTTCATATTCAGTTTCGAAGAAATTAAATTTAGTATTGTGCAATGTTTGTGATGTTGTGCAGGGGCATACGTTATAGGGAGATGACATCCAATGCGGCGGAGTCATTTAATAATTAGATTAAAGAAGTACGCAATCTTCCTGTCACTCAAATGATGGACACAATTCGTACTCAGTTGATGAGGCAAATGTCTGTACGGCGTGACCAAGCAAACAAGTGGAATGAGCTTATTTGTCCTATATTCGAAACAATGCTTCTTGATTCGTTCAACGACAACAGGTCTTGGCAAGTTAGCAAAGCCAATGAGGATGTATTTGAAGTTCATTCGATACCATCTGTTACAGTTGATATTGCAAGGCATACATATTCTTGCTTCAAATGACAAATCAACGAATTTTCATGTGACCATGTTGTTATTGCTATTCAGAAGAGCCGCTACAATCTCAATGATTGTGTAGAACATTACTTTCATGTAGAGACATATCGTGCAGCCTATTCGGGTGTCATATTCCCTATACCATCGGTGGAAAAGTCGTTTTTTGATCCCACGAACTTTACTATATACCCACTAACTGTGAAAAGACCACCCGGAAGGTCAAAAAAGAATAGAATCCCATCAAGGAGTGCAAAACTAAAGCAAATAAGGTATGGGAGATGTGACAAGTTGGGAAGCCACAATCAGAAATCACGCAAGGAGCCGATATAGGGTGTACATTTTTTCATTTCAACATTGTGTTTTACATGGGATTCTTATATTGATTTTTGAAATAAGATTGTGTTATGTTCGCAAATATTGTGTTGCAATAAGATTATGTTGCGTTGGCAAACCTAGTAATGCATTGGCAAACCTAATAATGCATTAGTATTTGATTTGCATTTTTTTTTTTTTTTTAAGGTAGCAAACTGACATTTTTGTTGGTGTGTTAAGGATGAATACATGATGTGAACATTCACACTTGTGTAAGATAATCACATTATGTGAATAATTGCCAATGGGTTAAACTTTTTAACATTATTGTAGTGTGAATATTCACATTCTTGTTACCATTGACAGCATCAAAGTAGATGACATAAACATTTACATCAATGTAACCATTCACATCATCAACTCAGAAGATGTGAATATTCAGATATGTATTACGAAATGTAATTGTGAATGTTTGTTGCTAGCAAAAATAAGATGTTCTTGTGTATATTATGATGCATACATGGGCGTGGTGTGAATATTGACATCGCTGCTGCCATTCACATCATCAAAAGTTATGATGTGAATATTCACATCATCAAATTATTAGCTGTGAATATTGATTTATGTGTTAAGAAATATCATATTTACACATGTCATATTGTGTTACAATAACACTTTAAACAATATTCACATCCATGTAGTAGGGCTTTAAAACATAAGAATGTGTATGATCCTTCCGTGATGTGGAATTTCACATCATGTCGTGTGTCAAAAAAAAAAAATACAATCTCAATGTGCATGATCAACACAAAATAGGCCTCAAAATGCATATTCATATATTGAATGAAAAATAGCAGTACAAGTAGTGATATAGAATTGATTTACAATTAAGCTAGTCTGCTCCAATATATCAAATCTATTGACACTAAATTGTCTTAAATGTAGATAATAGTTTCGGGTAATAGTGATAGGTGGACATCCCCCGCTTATAGGTTTTCATATTGCACTATCTTTTTGTGATTCAGAAAAAGGCGTACTAATGAATCTCTTATTTAACACCATTCAAAGCGATTTAGGCTGTCAACAACTTCCTCACGGTATATATGCGCCCTCATGATGTAACACATTGCGGGCCCGCAATCCACCCTAAAAATGCAAAGTTGTTGTTGTTAGATTTTGAAATTTAGGTATGTATAATGGTTGTGGAAGATGTGTACAAATTGATTTCAAACTTACGAATCTGATGCTTGCTGAGGACAGATGTCTACTGATATGATTGGTTGCGATGGATTTTGGTCTGATAATTTGGTCTATAGTGGTAATGATGGTCCGATGTTGCGCACCACAACCTCCATGTAGTTCCTCTGCCATGAGGGGAACAATGAAATTTCATATTAGACACAAAGCAACAAAGTGCATACGTTCAAGTTCAAATATTACACATCATTGCAAGTATTATATGTGTCAGCCACTTACCACTATTTATGCTTTGTCAATATATGGGTCATGTACGCTCAGTCTTGGTCATAACAAGTTATAATGCCTCTATAGATTGTCTTTGACGTCGTACATAACAATCGTCTAGTGGAAGTTGTAGTGTATTGGGAAGGTGAAGTATCTCTGGCCTTGATAGTCATTGATATGTACATCAATCAGTTTATTTCTCTTGTGGAGGGGTACTCTTGCATGACTTTTTGCACACAATGGGTATACAATGATGTACCAAGTATTTATATCAATGTTCACTGTGAATGATGTAAATGTTCACATCTGTTAATTTGTCAAATAGGCCTATAATATATTACAGATGTGAATGTTCACACCAGTTAATTTCTTAAACTTCCCAATATATGAATGTTCACTGTGAATGATGTGAATGTTCACACCTGTCATATTATGTTGTTGTTAACATTCACATCTGTCTAGCATTAAGTTAACAATATAAGTATATAATGTTGAGATGAATATTCACATCTATTGAACATGCAAATCAAATACTATTCCTGTGAACATTGTCATCAATATTAAACATAAACAAACCAAAAGTATAGTTGTTACCAAACATGTGCTTGTAAAGATGAATATCGAATCCTCCAAAGTTGAGTTGACCAGCTTTTGTAGTTCGAGTAGAATTTCACCATATGCATCTATCACCTGCACAAACAAAAGGGTGGCAGTACATTATTTATAGTGTCTTTACAGTGTGTGTGTGTGTGTTTGTGTGTTTTGTACACATTTACGATTACCATACATTGTTGTGTATTGATTCTTCCTTGATGATGTGTATGATGTCATCAAAATACACATTTCTAGTCTTTGAGTCCCCTTGCCACACAAGCAACCTGTGCATTGTGATTACAGAAAATATCAATGTTAACATTGCACAATTATAAAATGATCTAATCTATTAAGTACATATGTGAAGCTTAACATCATCATAAAAATAAGGCCCTGTTTGTCTTCACAGGTAGAATTGAGGGAATTCATAGTGAAGGGATTAATAATGAGGGGATTAAGAAAAATTGTGTTTGTTTTTATAATAGTTGTTAGTATAGAAATTGTTAAATTATTTTTATATAAAATAATAAAACAAATAAAAAAATACAAAAAAGTAAACATTAATGTTCCAAAAAAAATGCCCAACATGTAAAAAAAAAAAAAAAAAAAAAAATTCTAGTCCCCTCACTATTTTTCTAATACCACATCCACCTCCTCCATCTAGGGATGGCAATGGGGTTAATGGGGTGGATATTAATTCCCCATCCCCATTCCCCTATAATAAATTTTCTCCATTCCCCATTCCCCATGGGTACCACTCTCCCCATTTCCTAATGGGTTTGGATTTTCCCCAACCCACTTTAATCCCCATTTTTATTTTATTTTTATTTTTTATATTTAATGTTAACAACCACTTCTTTTTTTTTTTTTTTAATGTTCACAACAAAAGCTAAATATACCTTCAATCTTTTTTCTTTCTTTTTTAATATATTTAATGTTAACATTTTTTTTTATTTTAATGTTCACAACAAAAGCTAAATATACTTTCAATCTTTTTTCTTTCTTTTTTAACATATTTAATGTTAACAATTTTTTTTTTTTTTTAAGGTTTTAGCTAAATATACCTTCAATCTTTTTTCTTTCTTTTTTAATATATTTAATGTTAACATTTTTTTTTTATTATTTTTTTAATGTTCACAATAAAAGCTAAATATACTTTCAATCTTTTTTCTTTCTTTTTTAATATATTTAATGTTAACAACTTTTTTTTTTTTTTTTTTTTTTTTTTTTTAAGGTTTTAGCTAAATATACCTTCAATCTTTTTTCTTTCTTTTTAAATATATTTAATGTTAACAACTTATTTTTTTATTTTTTTTTTAAGGTTCACAACAAAAGCTAAATATACATTCAATCTTATTTTATTTTATTTGGTTCAACAACAAAATCAAATACACATTAATTAATTAATTAAAAAGTTTGTTTTATAATAATCAAATATATAATTTTGAGATAATCAAATAAGTTTTAGTAATTGAAAAAAAATGTGAAAGAACGTGGAAGATTAAAAAAAAATTACAACCATCTCTCTCTCTCTCTCTCACCCTCACTCTCTCCCCTACATGTTATAAGAACCTGTTTACAATGTTATAAGAGCTTGTTTGAAGAAATAAAATGTGAAAGAACCTGTTTGAAGAAAGTGTTATAAGACCCATATTAAATTGTATCAGGACATAAACAAGGAATTGTTTGTTGATCTCTTAGCCACGGACATTTTAGACATTAAACCATCTTTCTCTTAGCAAATTTGAACCATTCATTTTAATTTATCCAAAATCTAATTATAACTTTTAACAAATCTGAACCACTCATTTTAAGATATCTATACCTTACCACACCCAATCCATCCTCCATCTTCTTCCTTTAGTCCCCTACGAATTTTGTTGTTTGTTACTTTTAAAAAACAAAAAATGTTTTTTCAATTAAATTTTTACTAATTTCACAACACCATCACCACTATTCTCACCTTCACTATCACACTGCTATCACCATAACCACTACCATCATCACTGCCGCCATCACCCCACCACTATGTCATAATCTCTACTTTCACCTTCGTTCCATCACCACCACCACCAAATATAAAAAAATATATTTTTAATTTTTTTTATAAAAAATATTTTTCATTAAAAAATATTTTCTATCTAAATAAATGAAGCATAACATTGGGAAACTAGCTGATTTCAGTTAAATCTGTTCATAACTAAGAAAAATTCTTTTATTTTTAAAAAAATTATTTAGTAAGACTTTGTATCCCCTTTTTGTTTTTCCAGCAAATAAATCTTTGTACCCATCTTTTCTAACCAATCACGACTCATGCTTGTTTCAATTCTCTACAATTTTCCTATTTTCAAATACATTCATATATATATATATATATATATGTTGTATAAATTGTGTGATAACATAAAACAATAGATTCATACTCGTTAATTGAAATTTCAGAACAAGCAAACCATTCTAAAAATTACAATACATAACAAAATAAAATAAAATAACATAGAAAAGCAAACCGAAACCTGCACTAGACAGTGTCCTTAATTTTTTTAAATAAATTTAAAAAATTCTAGATATGCATAAAATTTGACAAGAATAATGTGACAATGTTAATTAAAGTGTATTTGATTTTATTGTTGAGCCAAATAAGATAAAATAAGATTGAATGTGTATTTAGCTTTGGTTGTGAATCTTAAAAAAAAAAAAATGGTTGTGAACCTTAAAAAATAAAAAATAAAAAAAATAAAACAAAAGAAAAAAGATTGAATGTATATTTAACTTTGGTTGTGAATCTTAAAAATTAAAAAAAATTGGTTGTGAACCTTAAAAATAAAAAATAATAAAATAAAAAGATTGGAGGTATATTTAGCTTTGGTTGTGGATCTTAAAAAAAATAAAAAAATAAAATAAAAAAATAAAAACAAAAGTTGGGTGTGAACCTGAAAAAATAAATAAATAAATAAAAGAAAAAAGATCGAATGTATATTTAGTTTTGGTTGTGAATCTTAAAAAAAAAAAAAAAAAGTTAGTTGTGAACCTGAAAAAATAAATAAATAAATAAAAGAAAAAAGATTGAATGTATATTTAGTTTTGGTTGTGAATCTCAAAAAAAAAAAAAAAAAAAAAAAAAAAAAAAAAAAGGTTAGCTGTGAACCTGAATAAATAAATAAATAAATAAAAGAAAAAAGATTAAATGTATATTTAGTTTTGGTTGTGAATCTTTAAAAAAAAAAACAAAAAAAAAAAAAACAAAAGTTGGTTGTGAACCTGAAAAAATAAATAAATAAATAAAAGAAAAAAGATTGAATGTATATTTAGTTTTGGTTGTGAATCTTAAAAAAAAAAAAAAAAAAAGTTAGTTGTGAACCTGAAAAAATAAATAAATAAATAAAAGAAAAAAGATTAAATGTATATTTTGGTTGTGAATCTTAAAAAAACAAAAAAAAACAAAACAAAACAAAACAAAAGTTGGTTGTGAACCTGAAAAAATAAATAAATGAATAAAAGAAAAAAGATTGAATGTATATTTAGTTTTGGTTGTGAATCTTAAAAAAAAAAAGAAAAAAAAAAGTTAGCTGTGAACCTGAAAAAATAAGTAAAAGAAAAAAGATTAAATTTATATTTAGTTTTGGTTGTGAATCTTAAAAAATAAAAAAAAATAAAAAATAAAAAATAAAGTTGGTTGTGAACCTGAAAAAAAAATAAATAAATAAATAAAAGAAAAAAGATTGAATGTATATTTAGTTTTGGTTGTGAATCTTAAAAAAAAGAAAAAAAAAAAAAAGAAAAAAGTTAGCTGTGAACCTGAAAAATAAATAAATAAAAAAAAGAAAAAAGATTAAATGTATATTTAGTTTTGATTGTGAATCTTAAAAAAAAAAAAAAAAAAAAAAAAAAAAAAAAAAAGAAAGATATGGGGAAATTAGTGGGTACGCATCCCCAACCCATCCCTGTGGATATTTAAAAAATATCACTTACCCTACCCAATAGATAGGAAAAAAAGGGGAAAACCCATGTATTTGGGTTGGGTCTCCATGAATACCCACAGGGTAGGTTATCTATTGCCATCCCTACCTCCATCTCAATCCCCCTTCCAACCTCCATCATAATCCTTTCCCTAACTTTACAAACAAACACAACACTAAATGGGCCCCACCTCCATCCTAATCCCATCCCACCCTTGGCACCCCAAAACAAATGGGGCTTAAATTCAATCTGAATATGTATGATTGCTTGCTCATCACCGCCATTCTTGTGCAAATTTTGGACTTTCTGCTTGTTGAGTTTGCTCGTTGTAACATGCCCGGGGGGTACCCGCGCTCGTTAAACAGTTCAGACTCCCGAGATCTCTTTGATCTCAATGTCTCACGAGTGCAATGTGAAACATAGATGAGAGTCCAGATTAGGCAACTTTTATTGAAAATCCATTTTATTGCAATTTTGTCAAAAATGGACTGCGTCATCAGATCTCAGAGTCGCCACCTAATATTTTGGGAAATTAGGAAACCCATGACTCAGTGCCAAGGCCACTGTTCGTCGTAACCAAGGATGCTTGGCTCGGAACCTTAGGTATGAGAGGGGAAGGTCAATAATGAGCACCCCCGCTCACCCGATCAAAAGATCGGCCTCTACTAAACCATGATATGACTTTTATTTTCTTTATATGTTCATGTTCTGATTATTGAATAAATCCTAAAATTTACTATGTGAAGCATGCAAGTATAGACTAGTTTGCTCAAATTGGAACAATTCAATTTCATATTTGTTTTTCGAAAAGGGTTTGAATTTGCTACTTGACAAAGTGGGCTTAAAGTTTGTGAATTTGCCACTGCAAAGTGGGCTTAAAACGTACATTTATTAAATTATTCCAATTCAAACAACAAGCCTTCATCCACAGGCATTCATACAGTTATATTAAGTAAGCAATTAGCCACATGGTAGGATGCTAAGCATAATAAAAAAAATCACATACAAAAGGGATGCTAAAGCATAAAAACTCACAGATTGACCGACGTCCCTCAAACAACTACAAAACAAAGTTAGTAAAATATGCATGATCTTATATACAGAATCCTAATGCAATTCACTCATGAGATGCACTAAAGATTCAGCTTCTAAAATATGGCATGTGAATCATCTCAAGAACATGAGATAGCGCATAGAATCACAGAAGAATTGATTAAATCCACACATGTAAATGTAGCCGAATCTTAATGCATAAGACATAAATGTAAAGCATGGATATACATGACATGTCAGATATATACATACACACAGTTAGGGAAAGCGATTAAAGAATGGGATAGAAAGAAGCGGGGTAGGGGAATTATTACAATACTTGAATTATTACAGACCCGAATGAGGGAGAGAAGAGAATAATAAAATAAAATAAAATCTCACAACAACTCAAAATAAAAATAAAACCAACCACTTCATCACTGACACATGTCACTCCTTTTCGCATGTCCCGGGTTCCGCAACATCGCATGATTCACATTTTCTAGATTCAAGCGGCAAACCAAGGAACAGATTTGAAATCTGACTAGCATGGCTTATAGGGAAATCACTATTGGATGATGTGCAAATTTCCTGAGAGTGTAGAGAGAGAAAGGGTGACTATCTCCTCTTTAGAACCTCGGAGTTGTACTTGTCAAGAGAGAGAGAGAGAGAGAGAGAGAGAGAGAATGGGTTTGGTGTCTCCATGTCCGTGTGTGCGTGTGTGTGTTTGTGTGAATGGTGTTGTGGTGTCTATCATGCATGTTGTGTATCAGTGGGTGAGGATGGCAGTGTTGCTGCCGTGGTGTGGTGTGGTGTGGTGTGGTGTTGTGTGAATGGTATTGTGGTGTGTATCATGCATGTGTGTGCATCAGTGTGTGTATGTGTGTGTGAATGGAGCCGTGTGTAAATGGAAGTTGTGGTGTAGCTATCCTCTCCTCTCTCTCTCTACCCGTGTGTATTCATTTTAGAGAGAGAGGGACCGAGAGAGAAAGAGAGCAGTGTGCATGGGTGGTGTGGGTGTCGTGTAAGTATGTGTGAATGCCGTGAGTGAGCTGCTGGGTGTATGGCGTGTGATGTGCTTGATGTGTATGCATGTGTTATCTCTTGATCCCCATGAGTGAGAGAGGTGTGAATGATCCATTTCCATGTGTGTGTTCTTCTCCTCTCTTTGTCCGTGTGTCTTTGTGTTGTGTATATCTCCTAGCAGATATAGAGAGAGATGAATGTTAATCGTGTATGGGTGGCCGGTCTCTCTCTCTAAACCGTGGGTGTCATGTGTGCATGTGTGGAGAGAGAGACCCAGCTAGAGAGAGAGAGAGAGAGAGCTGCCAGTGTGTGTGTCCATGGTGTGGAAGGAGCTCAATGTGTGTTGTGTGCTGTGTATCCGTGTGTGTATGTGTCTTATGGGTGTTGGGTCTGCGTGTGTTGAGAGTGTGTGGTCGGCTGCCGTGCTCATGCATGTGTGTGTTGGCAGCCGTGTGGGTGTGTATCTCTACATGCTGGGGTTGTGTATGATCAGAGAGAGAGAGGTAGAAGAGAACAGCCTTGAATGGTGGGTTGAAGCTATGTATGTGTGTGTGCCGTGTGCATGAGTGTGTGTGTGTTCTGCTGTGTAAAAATGGGTGTGTGATGCATGGCTATGTTGGGTGTTTGCTGTATGTGTGGTGTCTGTATCAGTGGGTGTATGCAAAGATGAAGCTTGGTGGATGGATGGTAATGTGATGTGTAGCCGTGTGTGCTGGGTGTGTGGGTGTGTGGTCTGCCGAGAGGGAGAGAGAGATGGGTGGTGTGGCTGTGTGATTCTCTCCCTCCCTCTCTCTCTCTAAACCATGTGTCTCAAGCTCTGTCTGTGAGTATCTCCTCCTCCTCCCCAAGCCCAGAGAGAGAGAGTGCCCTCATCCCCTGTGTGTGAGTTCTTGTATATTTGTTCTCCCGTATCTGTGCTGTGTGTGAAACTGTGTATCAGTATGGCCCTGTGTGAATGATGTCTCCCCCCCAGCTGTGTTATGTCTGTTGTGTTGTGTCTTTATCTCCATGAGTGAGAGAGGTGTCAAGCATGTGTTTGTGTGAGTGTGCATTTTTTTATTTCCTCAAATCTCCTCCATTGTCTGAAGATCATGATCATGTCTCCTCTATATTCATTCCACTACGAAAACCTCATCATGCTACTCATACACACCAGGTTTAAACACAAAATCACCACCACCTTTCTTTCTTTTTTTTTCTTTTTCTTTTTTAATCTTTTCCTTATTCCTTATGCCCCAGCACAAAAACACTAATCATCTCTCTCTCCTCAAATATTCTTGGTCACCCTCTTCTTTTGTTTTTTTTTTTATTTTATC
This sequence comes from Camellia japonica, assembly GCA_030407325.1. Classification (NCBI taxonomy): domain Eukaryota; kingdom Viridiplantae; phylum Streptophyta; class Magnoliopsida; order Ericales; family Theaceae; genus Camellia; species Camellia japonica. Next base: position 168,057,486 of record JAPPVO010000032.1, read on the forward strand.
ATCCTCCACCACATGCTATTTTATCTAATCTTCTATTCAAAAACCAACCCATCAATTCTGACCATCTTTTTATTTTCTTTCTTTTTTTTGTTTTATTATTTTCTATTTTTTTTATTTTTTTATTTTTTTTATCATTTTCTTTTTATCAAATATCAACATAAAATAATAAACAAAATATTTTTAATTTGGCCAAAATGAATGAGGTTTGGGATTCAAGGTTTCAATTTGATTTTTCTGGTGAGGGTGGTCAAAATAAAGTGCCCAAGTCATAGGGCTGGTCAAAATGGGGTGTCTACACTCGTGTTGGCCCAAACCTTCAGTTTGTTGGTCAATGTTAACTTATTGTACTTTGTTGGGTGCTTTTTTTGTGAATGTTTGTCTAAATCTTGTACAATTTGGACTACATGGAATTGCTCTTCAGCTCCATCTTTCCCTTTCTTTTGACCAGGGAAGTCGGGATATTGAAACTCATCCAAGTGGTGCTCTTTCCTTACCTTTTGCTTGATGCGCTTTATCCTAGATGGTGGGCAGCTTCTTAAGGCTGTCATGAGCCTTTTATGCTTCAACTTGCGTGATAATGTAGACGGACTGATCATCGTAAGGTCTTGAAGAATTGTTTTTTCACATTCTAGATTGATGAGCAATTTTTTCAACCATTGAATTTCTGTATCTTTCCACTCCATGCAATTCTTGATGTCAATGCCCATATTGGATGGGCCCCGATTGGTCGAATAATTTGGCTTCAAGGGCAGCGATCACCCTTGCCCTCAACTTCCACGATTCTTCCAACTGTTTGTATTTTGCTTCCCATTGTCGTACGAGACCCCAAGCTTTTTGGTTTTCTTTTATAAGTGCATCCACAATGTCTAGTTCACTTGGTTGTGCTATGATGATACCTCTTTCAGCATTGGGGTTGTTAAAGTTGGGGTTGATGTCATCTTTAACATCATTTAGGTCCATTGCATCGCCAGAAATTTCATCGTTGTTTTCACTACCTTGATTGTCTTTGCTTTCATCGTTATTGCTTTCATCTTGCTTTGCTGGTGCACTCGACAAAACCTCATGTTTAGGCTCCACATTCAATTTGGTATGATGGTACATCTTTGCTTCAGTTGGGGATGCCATCAGCTCGCCATCATATACCTAGAGTTGGAAACATTATATTAGTTACATAGTCCATTGTCTCACTATGTGAATGGGTACAATATTTTTGGTTGTACTTTTACCTCATTTAAACCAAACTTCGCCAATGATATGGATTTCATGTTGGTATGTAAGGTTGTGAGATCCCACTTCACACACCACAGAATGGCATTAGGTTTGCGGAGTTGTAAGATGGTTGTGTGCTCACATAACCACTACTGAAACAAATAACAAACATCAGTAATGTGAATGTTCACATCATTGATGTCAACTTCCACACCATTACCTAGTAATGTGTGTTCCACATTTGTTTTGGTGCTAACATTAGCAAAACATTGGTGTCAATGTTTACATCAATACACATTGATGTGAACAACAACATGATATGACTGATTGAGAAATTAACAGTAATGTGAACATTCACATTATTATATACTGATGTGAATGTTTACACCAGTGTCTACTAATGTGAGTTTATCCATTAATGAACAGTAATGTAAATGTTAACATCATTGATATTTACAAGATCAAATCCAAAAACAACAATAGTAATAGGGCAATATAAATATATACATCGGTGATCACATTATGTTATCATTGGCTGAAAAACAGAGAGTGGAACCAATAACACCCAACAACATCAACAAGTCTGACATTGATCTCATAACACTACAAGAAAATGCACAATTGGCGACTAAAAAAAGCATTTTCGTCGCTAAAAGTCGTAGAAATGGCGACTAAAGTCAGTTTTGTCGCCAAACCTAAGCACTTTTGCCGACTAAAGCACTTTAGTCGCCGAATGTAGGCCTTTTGGCGACTAAAAGTCGGTTTAGTCGCCGAATATAGTAGTTCTAGCGACTGAAAAAATTTTAGTAGCTAAAGGCACGGTTTTTGGCGACTAAAAACCATTTAGTCGCGAAATCTATAGGTTTTGGCGACTAAAAAAAACTTTAGTCGCCGAATATGGGTGTTTTACCGACAAAAAAAATTTTAGTAGCTAAAACCTGGACAAGTGGCGACTAAAATTGATTTTAGTCGGCAAAATTCGAGCTTTTGGCGACAAAAAATGAGTTTAGTCGCCGATTGTAGTTTTTTTGGGCGGAAATTCAAGTTTTTAGCGACAAAACAGAATTTAGTAGCCAAATGGCACAGAATTGGCGACTAAAATTCACATTTAGTCGCCAAAAGTCCTCTCATATTTTTTTTTAATAAATACTTTATTTTTTTACATAAAATACATTAAATAATAATTATTTATATATATAGTTTGTATTAATACCGGTATAAATAGTATATAAATAATATATGTTGCATTAATATTCGCGTGAGGTTGTAGTGGCATAGTGGGGGAGAGAGTGTTGCTAAAGGTTGACAAAGTTGGGACTTGGTGGTCACGGGTTCGAAACTGGGCAGCAGCAAAGGGAAAAAATTTTTTTTTGTGAAAATACTTTCAGCGACTAAATCCTTTAGTCGCCAAAGGTGTTTTAATTAAATTAATAATATAAAAAATTAAGTATTGGCGACAAAAGGTTTAGTCGGCAAAGGTTAAATTCCCAAAAATGAAATTGACAATTGGCGACGAAATCTTTAGTCGCTGAAGACCACAGAAATGGCGACTAACAGATTTTTAGTCGCCAAAGGCATCCGCGACCAGATTTTGGCGACAAGATGGGCGACTAAAACTTTTAGTCGGGGAAAGTCGATTTTTGACATTTGGCGACTAAAATGGGACCTTTGGCGACTAAAAATTTAATCGCCAAAGGTGTGTTTTTTTGTAGTGTAATGTGAGTATTTAAATTATATTTCATCATATTTTTAGGTGAAGATTGGGGGTTCTATGGACATCAACAATCAACAATACCAACATTGACAATAATGTGAACATTCACATTATTATACACTGATATCAATGTTTACACCAGTGTCTACTACTGTGAGTTTATCTGTTAATGAACAGTAATGTGAATGTTCACATCATTGATGTTTACAAAATCAAATCCAAAAATCAGTCGACCGATGGGAAACACGAACAACGAACCACCCTCCTTCTGATGTAAACTTTGCAGCAGTGAGATGAAGTGGAATAGCAGTGGGCGACGACGGTGGTGAGGCGATGTGAATCTAGGGTTACGGTTTGAGAGTTTTTGGGGGTCAACGATGAGATTTTCTTTGGAAAATCAGTATTTTGTGGATTGAATAAATGGAATAGGAATGGTTTGTTTTCAGAATGGAGTAGACGCGGGAGAAGTAGAGGGAGAGTAATTTCGTCCTATTATAATGAATGGACCTAATGGAATAATCAAAAACGATTTGGGTTTTATGGAATAAAACTGTTAGGAATAGGATTTATGAAAAAAGAGCCCTTGAAATATCTCCTACTATCATACTTTAAATCAATAAAACTTACATATCTATTACATATTTAACTTGCATCATAACTTACTTAAATAATAATAATTAAAAACAAATAGAAACCACAGCTAAATTAAATTTAAAAAAATAGAAACCCACAATTCCATCTAAATAAATTGAAGACAAATAGAAGATAAGAATTTGGATATGGATCTCAAAAAGATATAACAATATCTAAATTTGAATTATGATTTAATAATATAATTATTTATTTTTTGATGTATATTTATCAAAATTTTAAATCACTTAATGCGACAAATTAATCAATTTGCTAAAATTATTGATTTTTTAATTATTTTAGAAATAATAATTAACTCACATGTCTACCACATAAATTTAAAATATATATATATAATATATAAACCCCAATTCCATCTTAAATAAATTGAAAAAAAAAAAACTAAATAGAAACCACACAAACTAAAAAACAATAGATAAGAATTTAGATATGGATATAAAAAAAAAAATGACAATATCTAAATTTGAATTATGATTTAGTAATATAATTATTTATTTTTCTGATATATATCTATCAAAATTTTAAATCACTTAATGGGACAAATTAATCACTTTTCAAGTCTTATTTAAAGAATAGTCTGATTAGTCATCTGATCTCCTAGACTTCGCGGGCACTGGCAGAGGAGCTAACGGACTGAGTTAAGTGAGGTCTAAGTTGTTGGAGGTAACATTCTCCTACTCCATAAATTTATTTGTTTTTTTATTTTTTTTTTCCTATGTGATTCTTTTTCTATGATGTTGGTCTGGTTTTGGTTTTGATTTTAATGAGATTTATGTGTTTGTTTACAGGTTTACATAGTGGAAAAGAATTATTAATGATTATGGCTGCAATCGAAGTATCTATATCCGTTCTGTGCTAATAATTTTGATCGGATTTTGTTTTCTTCAATGAAGATCATAAAATTGAAGTAAAAAAAATAGGTATCAAATTTTTTATTTTTTATTGTCATTTTATTTTATAAAAAATGTGAAAATTTATTGAGAATTCAAAATTTTAATATAATATTAGATTTTTGTATAACTAGGTAAATTTAAAACGTTTAAATATCGTTGTGTTTTTTATTTTTATCCTCTTTCTATCCCATTATATCATTATTGCTATTTGTTAGTTTGTTAATTATAATTTAATTAATTGAAAATGAAAGTTTAATATAACTTTTCATATATATTATAGTTAATTTGTTACAGCTATAGTTGTATATAATAACATAATATATAGGGATAATATCTAAATATAATTTCTATTTTTTTATGTGACTAAAATAGTCCATCTTAAATAGTATATAGAAGATTTGGTTGTTTGAGATGTTCTAAATAAGTGCACTTTTTGACTTTTTATAAAATATGGGTTGGGTTTAAAGTGATGTGGTAGAGAGGTGATGTGACTTAAATAAGATGATGTGACTTAAATAGGATAGTGATTTTTTGACTTTTTTCAAAAACCCCCAATCTATTTTTTTTTTTTTACTTTTTAATTTTTTAAAATTGAAACATCAATTATTTATATAAAATAAAACTGATAAACACATATCCAAAAGCTACATATATATTTTTTTTCTTTTTTGAATATGTAAAATATTTACAAATGGAAAATGTTTGACACCTCAAATTTTTTTTCCATAATTCAACTTATAATTATGTAATCATAAGTGTCAATTTTTATGAGAAGATAATTAATTAAATTATATATTTCAATCAACCACATACTCAAACTTTCATTATTTCAAGATGTTATTTCACTATAATTCCAATTCAAAGAATCTTCAACCCTTAATATTTTTTTAATCAAATTATGATTTGATAAAACTTTAAAAAAATGAAACGTTGAAAATTATTTATTTTTTCAGCAAAATTGGTGAAAAGAAAAAAAATTGGGATAAGAATGAAAGTTTTTTTAAAAATTGATAAAAATTTAATAAAAAAGTTAAAGTAATTCATATCAAATCAAAATTTTTGTTCAAATTTAAAATCAAATTAGATAATAAAAATTAAAAGAAAATGATGTAAGTTTGAAAATATTTTGAAACCTTCTTATTCTTAAAGACTAAAAATGCGTGTGTGTATTATATTTATATTGTATTTTTATTGGAGCTTTTTTGATAAATCCTCTTTTCTAAGAATTTTATTCCATTAACCCATATTCTTTTTTACTATTCCATTAGATCATATTTAAGGTAAGAAGACTAAAACATCCTTAATCTCTCATGCACCCTATTAATATTGATATTTAAGGTTGATTGTCATTATGTTTTGATAGTTCACATGCATCAGGATGTTGACTGTCATTATATTCGTATTAATTTAAAATGAATTTTTGTCATTGTGTTATCAATTACATGATGTGAATATTCACATCATGTAATTGAAATGAATAATCACATCATTATATTTACATTAATTTGAAATGAATTTTTGTCATTGTGTTGTCAATTACATGATGTAAATATTCATACTAAAACATACGAATGCGAACGTTCACATCAACACATTAGATAAGAGAGAATGTTCACATGTTGTGAACGTTCATATCACTACATGTTATGAATAAAAATGTGTTGTCAATTAAAAATATAATGAATGTTATTTTTAATTGTTTGTCAATTAAAAATAAGAAGGTTCACATGTTGTGAACGTTCACATTACTACATTAGATGAGAGAGAATTTTTTAAAAAGGTATTGTGAACGTTCACATCAGATGAGAGAGAATGTTCACATTATTTTTTAATGTGTTGTCAATTAAATATATTTCACATTATATAATAATATAAAATAATAATATCAGTATAATTTAATTTGTGTATGAAATTTCATATGCCTTGATCCCCTTCTCTCTCCTCTCTCAACATTAAATATCAACATTAAATATAAGGTTATAAGAAAATAGTGTAAATTAAGAAAATAGACTTCATAGAATAAAACTCGTTTGGGAACAGGCTAATTTAGTAACTTTTTGGCTATTTGGCTAAAAAGGTAAGTAAAAAAAACTTGTATGTTTGGCATGACTTTTTGGCTAATTACGAAAAGATGTGCAAAAAGTAGAGAGAAAAGAGAATCTTTGACTTTTTGGTATGAGTGGTTGGCTTTTTGGCTAATTGGCTAATTTAGTCAGTCCCCAAACGGGGTGGGTTAGAACACTTTTAAATAAGATTTATCAAGGGCAAATTATACTAAAGGTCCCTATAGTTTGGGACTTATGCCACTTTGTTCCTTGATTTTTTAATTGTGACACATTTAATCCTGAATTTTGAATCTTATTCCAAATAATGACAATTGAATATACTATTGCTCAATTTCAAGGCAAATTCGTCAATTTGATAAAATATAAATTAATTTGACAAAAATAAATGTCAAAAAATATTTTAAAAATTATTTCTACCCACTAGTGATAAAATTATGTAAAATTAATAAATCTTTTATACATTATTTATTTATTTATTTTTCCAAATTAATTTTTATTCTGTGTTTGGATGATGATCATGTAATGGATGGTTGTTTTATTTTCCTTAATTTAGTTTTTATTTTTCTAAAAGTCAAATTTGGCGATAATTTTTGATATCATATTATTAAACCAATCCATCAAATAAAAAATTCAAAACTAAAAACATTTCATATATTAAATATATCGATTACACATTTAAAGCCTAGTAACTACTCATTACATGATCATCACCCAAACACATAATAAAAATTAATTTGGTAAAAAAATAAATAAATGTGTAAATGATTTATCAATTTTACACAATTTTATCTTTGTTGTGTAGAAATAATTTTTAAAAATTTAAAAATATTTTTTGACATTTATTTTTGTCAAATTAGTTTATATTTTATCAAATTGACGATTTTGCCCTTGAATTTGTGAAATAATATCTTCGATTGTCCTTATTTGAAACAAAATTTAAAATTTAAGGTCAAATGTGTCACAATTAAAAAGTTAGAGACCAAAGTGACACAAGATTTAAACTATAGGGACCGTTAGTGTAATTCGCTTTATTTATCAATAAAATCCCTATAATTTATGAAATATGAAATCAAAAGAAATGTAATTTAAATTATTGAATTAATAATAGAAATATCATATTAATTATTATTAAATATCACTTCACTTCACATTTAAATAAAATTATATATTTGTCTTAGAATTTGTGAAATAATATCTTCGATTGTCCTTATTTGAAACAAAATTTAAAATTTAAGGTCAAATGTGTCACAATTAAAAAGTTAGAGACCAAAGTGACACAAGATTTAAACTATAGGGACCGTTAGTGTAATTCGCTTATTTATCAATAAAAATCCCTATAATTTATGAAATTGAAATCAAAAGAAATGTAATTTAAATTATTGAATTAATAATAGAAATATCATATTAATTATTATTAAATATCACTTCACTTCACATTTAATAATAAAATTATATATTTGTCTTAATTATAACTTTTAAATTTACATATGTCCATAACAAGAAGAGATATGTCAAAACTTTTTACAAATTATCAACATTGCACTAAATATATTTATTATAATTTTTAATTTTTCCTAAACTAATAATTTAAAGAGTATAAACATAAAAGTTAACTTATAAATTTTATGTATATCAAGAGATAAAATATTAAATTATTTTAAAATAATTATAATAATTTTTATTTTTTAATTTATAAAGTCTTACCCTTAGTAATTGACTATATTAAAAAGAAAATTGAGATCACACTATATATGACTAATCATTAATGATTTCATATCAAAACAAGCGTGAAGAGACTACCAAATAAATTTTGTTCTTTCTCATTGAAGTCCTCCATATCAACATCTCTCTTTTTTGTTACAAAAATATATTACCATTTAGGACTAAGGCGTAATTTAAAAAGCTAACTAAAAATTAACTTTTAGCTTTTAATCCGTTTTAAATTATATAATTCTCACATTTTTTACACACAAAAAAAAAAAAAAAAAAAATTTACCAACTTTCCAGATCACCTCTAAATAATTTGAGGGGAAGTGTTGATCAACAAACAAGCTATATAATTGTTGACTTGACGCAAGAAATGACAAAGGGAAAAATAAAAATTTAGAATAATAATTTTAAAAAAAAAATGGAGGGGAAGAGTATAAAAAAATGTGAATGACACTTCTGGCTTTCAAAATTGGCTTTCAACTTCAAAATAATATGATTTTTGACATTTTGGTAGAAATGTTTGTTTTGATTAGTTTGAGTTAATTTAACCTAATTTTTTGATTTTTTAGTTAATTTAGCCTAGCTAAATCAGTTCCATTTGGAAAGAACTTTTGACTTTTTTTTATTTAGATGTGTGATGATTGTGAGAGAAAAAATAAAATGATTATGATTTGAATGTGACATTTTGTCTAATTGACTTATTTAATTTAATTTATTTTTTGTACTTATTTAAACAAAAAGGTTGTTTCCAAACGGTAACTAAATAAACTTGTCAAATGATGATGATTATAATTCTTCATTTTGATAAGGACTTATATGACCATTCAAATTTTCTCTAACTAACCCAAGGATGTTTGGCAACTTGGTAAAGGTTTGGAGGTTAAGACTGCAGGTCTCAAGTTCGAAACTCCTTGGGCCAATTTCTTAGGCGTAGCGCAGTTGGTTAGAGCACTTGGTAAACGCCCCTGCTGGAGAGTGGGAGGATTTTCCTGTAATAAAAAAAAAAAAAAATCCCTCTAACTTTCCTAAACCCCTATAAATCCTAGTATCTTTCATAATCCCATTCAATCTTAGAAGATGCATTATGTCCTTAATTGACACACACATAGAGCTATGAATACGCCGAATTGTGTCAGGTAGTAACCATTTTAAATTTGATCCATTTAAAAATTTAATCGACTTTCAAAATATATTCAAACTTAATTTGTTAACCTTGGGAGGTGATCCCAAACAAATTTTGATTGAGCCAAAATTTGAATGAATTTAAATTTTGTTTAATCTTGGATTATTTATATAATAAGTCAATCTCAAATGAATTTTTAGTGAGTTAAACATGAGTAAAGCTTAAATAATTTTGGAATAACCAATCTCTATAATAATTGATTATATTCTTAAAGTGAATATTTTAGGATCAAATTATAATTAAGGAAAATATTAAAAGGAAGTATTAAATTGAATAATGAAGCCCCAGGTTACTTTCAAATGTTGTATCAATTCTTAATATTATTATGTTTTATTTATTGGGGAAATTACTAATGAGTGGTACTGTTAAAAAATTATTATAGATTGATGAAAAAAAAATTTCATACCTTTAATTATTAATACTTTTAAAATTTGTCACGTATTTGTAATTTTTTTTTTTAAATCTATCTTGCATTGAATTTTTTTCTTATTTATTTATATTATAGTGTGTTTTGATGCTAATGTGGTTAATAAGGAAAAGTCAAAAGTCAGCAGTCTTAAAGACGAGAGAGGAGAGCTCTGTTTGGTAAGGTTTATTTTCAGTTTATTTTAATTTTTAAACTTAATTTAATTTATTTTGATGGTGTTTGGTTCAGTTTAATAATACAGATTATAACTTTTTGTAAGTCAAAAATCAACTTATTCTTTGAGTGAGGGAGGAGAAGCTTAATTTATAAGTAAAAAATCAATTTATATTTACAGTTATACTATAAGCTGTTAAGTTATAATTTATAATCACTTTCTCACAGCTCTACCAAACGGGGTCAGAGAGAACTTGTCATTGTAGTAGCTTTAGATTTAGGCCTCACTTGTCATAACTTAGAAAAGTTAGAAAGTCATTATCATATTTAAGGCCTTATTTATCATAATTTAAAAAAAGTCAAAAAAGTCACTATCCTATTTAAGTCACATCATCATCACACTCTCAACCTCAACCCATATCAAATTCATATTTCATAAAAAGTCAAAAAGTACACTTATTTATATTATCCCAAACCACCCTAAGTCACATCATCTTATTTAAGTCACATCACCTTTCTATCACATCACTTCAAACCCAACCCATATTTCATAAAAAGTAAAATAGTGTACTTATTTAGTCACATCACCTTTCTATCACATCATTTCAAATCTAATCCATACTCAACCCGTACTGCTTGTGAATAATTCAATAAAAATGATGGTTTCATAATATGAACAAAACAAAATAAAGAATAGTTTTTGAAATAGAAGACTTGACTAGAAAATGGAGGAGTGTATTTGTTGGATACGGTTTAGATGATTAAAAAGTTGTAAATTGTTTATTGAGTTCTTAAATTTTTTTTGTAAGAAATTATTTTTAATAATTATTTATTTTATAATAAATTGTTTATTAGTATATTATTTTAGTGTGGGTTGGAGACATCCTAAGTTGACACACTTGGTGTAAAACCCCCAACCCACATTATCTGAAAGTTGATTGCTTGCAAAATAAATATAAATAAATAAAAATAAAAACTGCACCAAACAGTGGGAAGCAACTCACTTTTAGAATTAATCAATAGATGGGAATATGAGTTGTGGGAAGCATCAGGAACACATCTTTTTTATATAAATAAATAAATGCAAATTACAAAGCTGGTTTAATAACCGCTCTAATGCAATGCTAAATATGATTAACCGTTCTAAGATAGCCAAAAAACAAAGGTGGTGGGTCGAGTGACTCATGCAAGCCTCTCAGGTCAATCTACATTCTGCATTTCAGTGTTTCAAGGACAACTCTACAACATAACTGCTTGATGCAGGAATCAATTGCCATACTCATCTCTAGCTGCAATACCAGGGAAGGCCACCCTCTATTCATGTAGACATGCCTCAGTCTACCCAGGTAACAAGAAGGTGAATGCTAGATGATGACCAAGTTTAAGCAAAGGCAGCTTCTTGCAATCAAATGAAAATTTTGCAAAATTTCACATTTATTGACAGCATAGAGTTCGCATTAGTCAGCCTCATAGTAAGAGGTGGCCTGCCCCACTGGTGTAGAACCAGAATATGAAAAACAGCACAAGAACCACAACTAGGGTTTCTGGAAAAATATTCTCAAATCAATATTAATTCACTCAAAAGTAAAAATCTTCCTTACACCATCCAAATACATATGCACCAATAGAAAATTAGAAAACAAGAAATAAATAAATCTCCTAAATTAGTATTTGATTTCCTATAGACTTCTCTGGCGCCTAAAATAGGTGATCTTTTTTTCTCCTTGATCCCTATCACCCACATTTGAAACAAACCTGTACATAGGAGATCAACCAGGAACAACATCATATGCTTTGCGGTCAGACCAGATGTGATCATCTCAAGTCAGGCAGCATTTTGGTAGCAGCTTCACTAAAGAATCAACGAAAAGGACAACAATTTAAGACCAACATTGCTGGTCATGCTACCACAACTACAACCACAATAAGAAGAATGATCCCAAAGATTACCAACATTAGACATGTCTGCACACCAAAAAATGAAAAGGTGAAAAAATGTCAAATATTTTTCTCAAAAGAAAAAAGAAAAAAAGTAAAAGGTTATGCGAGATGTCACATTTCTCCAACTTAAAATAAACAGACTCACTCAAATTAGCTGCATGAAACCAACTCTGCAACTTTCAATTTGAATTTACCAAAACAATTCTACTAGATACTTTATATAGTTTAAAGATGGATGGCTATATGAACTCAGCTTTCATAAGTTTCCAATGAAACAAAAAACTCCACCATGTAATGCCAACACTGGCAAGGGCTAGAGTTACTCAAAGTGTAACTATAATGGTCTCAAATTAATACACAAAACCATAGATTGTTTTTGGTAGATGCTCAACTATACAATGGAATAGGTACAAGTTACTTGGTTTCAATGCAAAAACAAGCTCAACTGTAAATTAAAATTTTTCAGAAGCAATGTAACTACAAACATTGACAAGCATGTTATGTTGGTGTTATGCACACAAAACAGTGTACAAGACAACAAAAAGAGAATTATGCTTGTTTATCTCTCTAGACAACTACATATAGATGACATTTTCTATAAAATTTAAAAGATAAAGAAATTACAAAATTAATAAATATTTACCATAGATGAATTGGATCTTTGGATCTTCGATGCTTTTGCCAGTTGGCAAGTAGCTTGTGCAGTTCCAGCATGAGAGCTCTCAATGTTTGAGCTAATGTCATCTGAAGGAAGATAAAACGGAGATCTTGTAAAATTAAAGCGTCAGTGTGTACAAAAAGAAGATTTTTTTATAAAATAAATTTAAAGAAGAAGAAGAAGAAGAAGAAGAAGAAGAAGAAATTTTTTTAAAAACTATCTTACCAATCATAACTCCTTGCTCATGAACTAGCACAGCCAGATCCTTAAAAATCTCATTCACCTCACCAATCTGCTGTTGAATTTCTTCGATCCCTTGTTCTCTTTCTTCAATAATGGCTTCATTGAAAACAATATCATTCTCCAACATTGCCACCTCCTGTCTGCACTAAATTACATTGCTCCAGAGGAGCTTATTATATATAATAATAACAATTCACACATGATACAATGAATCATTTACAAAAAAAATAACCATTATAGTAGTCTCCATATAATTGCTACATAGTCAGGCCTAAAGTTTCTAGCTAAGTTCAGTTGTTCACCTTTTAGATTGCACAAGAAGAGCTAACTGTTGATGACTCGTCGCTGAATCTGTCTCCAGCTCATTGCCATTGTTGCTGCACAAAATTTGATCAAGGACATTAGATGAAATATTCCAAGTCAATCAGCGGCAAATATGTGGAAGACATCAACTAATTACTCCTTAGAATTTAGCAAGTACCAAAATGAGTAACAGAGTCAAGACTTGGTCAAATTTCAACCAATACTGATGATATTGGCCAACTCACCTCAATATTTAGTGAAGAAACTAAGACCCTTATCACAAATCTAGCCAACGCACCTGGGCAGAAGAACTTCCTTAGGAACAAAAGGAGCATATGCTGTTTCCCTCTCAGCTGCAAGCTGTTGAGCCTTCTGAAATTCTCTAAGAACTGCCTGGAAATCTTTTGCCAGCTTAGCATCAGCAATCTTCTTGCTGGCCTGGAGTAGAACGAGAAGATTTCGAGGTATTAGAAGATAAGTTTTTCCAAATCACGCAAATACAAATTCAACAGAGGGTAGGAAATTTTCTCACAAACAATATGATATGAGGCTTAAAAAATGCAAGTGTTAGCGAGTGTAAATAGAGGAAGCAAAAAAAGTAGGATGGTAACTATGTGTAGCATAAAAATGGCTAATTGAGAATGCCAATCACACGTGAACTCACACTGACTTCAGTACGCTGATCTGTTTCAGTAGCTTGCTTAAGCTTAGTTGATGTCTCTTTCACCAGTTGTCCAATATGTAACCTAGTCTTGTGCCTGCCAGTGCCAATGAATTCAATCCAATGTAAGAACTACAAATCACAAATTCAGGACCGATGATGTGGCAACCAATCCATCTATATTACCTCAATTGATAAATCCAAAGAAATAACAATTAATTGAGAAGACAAAAATTACACACTACACAGTTAGAAAGAAAAAGTACAAAAATACGACAGTATGGCACAAGAAATGAATAGTACAAATTCACATACATAAACTAACCTACCAAGGGAATCAGGAGAAATAAATTACATATATAAGCAATGGATGAAAACTATGGCCTAATGAGTGATATAAACTAACCTAGTTATAATATTATTATGATTCCACTCATTATACAAATTATAAATATTAAAAATATTTTAAATTAAATTATGTTATATCATCAATTACTGCACTGCACTAATCAGTGATTGCATATAGCATTAGTAATCTTCTATACTATTAGTACGTGAAGACTATGGCCTAAAATAAAAAATTATTAATGAAAGGCGTGAATACAGATGAACCCTTGGTTTCATTAATAACACACTTTAGGTAACATATATTAATTTTTTTTATTATTTATTTTTATTCTTAATTACAAATGTGTACACTAGTATTAATATATGAGAAGAGAACAGCAGAGCAGAGCATTGAAAGCACAGAAACAAAAACAATAAAAGCGAGAAAGAGAGAGAGAGAGAGAGAGAGAGAGAGGACAGACAGCTTTTGGCGGAGAAGAAGGGTGTCCTTGGGGGTTCCGAGGGAATGAAGAAGGCGTTGGAAGGAGGCAAGGGCCGTGTTGATCTGAAACACGCCGGCGGCGACGCCCTGCGAAGGCTCTTGTCTCTGTTTCTCTTGGTGTTGGTGTTGGTGTTGGCTTCCATTAAAACTGAAAGTCCGGCCCAGTTCAAGATCTTCAAAACTCATCCTTCTCTTTTTGCAAACGGTTGAATATATATACACACACACACAGAGTTAAAAACAACACAGATATTAATTGTGTTTGTGGGTTTATCTTTATCTATATATATTAGTTGTGTTGAAGAATTGGCGGGGTTTCGTTGAAGGGAAGGTTTAGGGGGAGAGAAAATATAGGTGGAGAGAGGGAGGTTGGGAAGGTAGAGGGAGAGAATATAATATGGTAGTCCGAATTGAATTGAATTTGAATTGGAATTGGAATTGAAAATGGGTGGAAGGAAGAAGGTAGGTAGGTAACGTGTACGGTATTCAGGAAAGCGGCAGGAAGGTGCACCGTGTCCGTGCGGATCCCAACGCCTCCCCACGCCCTTTCTATTTTTCTTCGCTAATGATGTGAGGGTTTTGGTTGTTTTCAAAATTAGTTTGTTTAGTTAATTTTTTATTAGTATAAAAGATGTTCAGAAAAATAAAATGATACTATTTTAATTTTTATAGTAATTTTTAAAATTTTTATATATTACACTATTATTAAACTTAAGGGTTGTTTGGGGTATTCTAAATAAGTGTACTTTTTGTCTTTTTGGACTAAAAAATTGAGAAAAAAATATGAATGTTTGGGTTAACTTTTTGACTTTTTATGAAAAAATGTGTATTAAAAAATTGTATAAATTAGTGTATAGAGAAAAATTAGAATTGGGAGTTGTGCAGCCGTAATTTTTGACTTTTGGTGAATAGTGATAATTTTTTAACTTTTTAACTTTTTTTCAACTTGCCAAACTTTACCTTAGTCTTAATATTATGAGTCATAACTTAAAAAAAATTAAGTATAAATAACTACCATTTAAAGTATAATTACAAAATTCTTAAAAATATTATAATCAATATCATTATAAATTATAACTGACACTATAATATGTGATAATTTTTTTTTGAACAATTGGCACATACTACAAAAATCATAACAAAGGTACATATAACTTTTTTTCATTCTTTTGGCAAATTGCATTTACTTCTCTTCTTAAATTAAAAATATAAATAACAAATCTCAAAATTTAATATAGTTGTAACAGTGGTGTTATATGTATCAATTAGTGTACTAATAAGTATATCAACATTAATTATTATATTATTATTGATTCTACTCATTATATAAATTATAAATATTAAAAATATCTTAAATTATGTCACATCATTAACTGATACACTAATTGATACATATAATATAAATATTTTTTTTCTTTATCTTAAGTTTTTTTTTTCAATAAAGATTTGTGCCTCGAATTCCCCTGCCCCGAATGCCCCTAATGCCCAAAACGATCGTTTTGGGCATTAGCCTATTTTATTTTTATTTTTTTTCCGCCATTTTTGACTCTGCAGAGCTCAAATTCGAGTCTGCAGAGAGAGAAAGAGAGAGAGGGAGAAAGAGAGAGGAAATGAGAAAGGGAAAGAGAGGGAGAGAAGAGAGAAGAGAGAAGAGGGAAAGAGAGGGAGAGAAGACACACACACAGAGAGGCCCGTGCATTCCGGCCGATCCTCCGATCGTCGCAGCTCAGCGGATCGTCGCAGCCGGCGGATCGTCGCAGCTCGTCCGGCTGCCTCCGCCCGGCCACCGTCGCCTCCCCTCTGCCTTCTTCTCTTCTTCTTTTTCTTCTTTCTTCTTCTTCTTCTCTTCTCTTCTTTGTTCTGCTTCGTCTTCGTTCTGATCGAAAAAAAAAAAAAAAAATTAAAACCACGAAACGATGTCGTTTCGTGGTTTCGGGGCATCCGGATTCGAGCTCTCAATCAGTTCTATTTTTTTTTTTTGCGGAGAAATAACTTGAGAGTGTTAAGTCACATCACCGGTTTCGAGTTGACTCTCCTTATGCCAGACACCCAAGCAGAAGTATATATAAGGTGAGTAGCACGAGCTTTTTAACTATAAACAAACTGTAGACAGTGTTTAGAAATTTGAACCGTGAGCGTTGTTTGTGATGATTTAAATAAGTATATTTTTTTATCTTTTTATGAAAAAATATGTAGAAAAATAAAGAGATGATGTGATAAAAAAAAGATAAAAAGATAAATTATTTGAGGGACGCAAAACCACCCCCTTACACTATAGACGGTTCAATAATTTTACCAACAGCGATTCGTAGCTCGAAAGTTGCACGGCTCGAATGGCTCGAAAATGCAAAACGACGTCGTTTTGCATTTTTTTTTTCTTTTTCTCCTTTCCGTCTTCGTCTTCCTTTTTCCGGCTTCGTCTCTGTTATCTCTCTCTGCTTATCTTCTTCTACTTCTTTTGTTGTTTTCTGAAGTTAAATCTTCATTTGGGTTTTAATATTTAATAAATTTATTTCTTATTCCTCAAGATGTTTCGATTCAAACTTGGTTGAGATACCTGTGGAGGTGGAGACTCCTGACCATCATTATTATCATGTATGGATCTCATATACTTCTGCACATTCTTCTGCCTCTGGCCAAAACCTCCTTCATCTTCTTCTTCCTCTACTTTCTTTCCCTAAAAACTACCAAACCCATCACAATATTGAAGCAAACCCACTTTCTCTCTCTAAAAACTATGAAACCCATCACAAAGCTGAAATCAAAATCAAAATCAAAATCAAACCCACCCACCCGCCAATCAAACACAAAAATCAAACCCACCAAAAAAAAAAAAAACCCCACCCACTGAGAGAGAGAGAGAGAGAGATAGAGAGAGATCTTCCCAGCAATGGCTTCCATTTTAGCCTCTTAAGACCCCAGGTATAATTTTAGCTTCGGATGAGAGAATGGTTGATTTTTTGGGAAGTAGGTTGATTTTTAGCAGGTTGAAAGAAGACAGAAGAGAATCAACCTGCTTTTTAGCTTCGGATTTTTAGCAAGTTGAAAGAAGAGAGAAGAGACTAAAATGAGAGCAGATGAGAGAATGGTTTTTAGCTTCGGATAGAGGTAGTTGTTAGAGAAGAGAGGAGAAGATATGTTTTTCGAGCCACTCACGAGCCAAATAATTTCGAGCTACGAGTCTTTTCCCTAATTTTACTATGTAACATCGCTTAAAGTGACCTTTAAAGTTTTTACTCTTTTCAAGTTTATTGGAAGAAGTCATGGTTAAACTTTTAAATTAAATTGAGTTTTTTTTAAAAAAAATTTATATAATACTTAATCACTTTTCTATTAATAATTTATTAGTCAAATAAATAAATAAATAATTATATTTGTCATCTTTTGTACGATAATATATATATATGGGTCCGGCTTCTGTCCAGTCCGGGATCGGACTGGACCGTGTTGTTGGGCCCGTGGGGGCCCACCACGGGTCCCGTTTTGAAAATCTGAACCGTTCAATGTGTAGAACTCGTCGAGTACTACATGCCTGTAAAAAATTACGTTGATTAGATATCGATAGCTATGTGATCAAATCAGTTTTGTATAAAAAAAAAAATGGACGGTGAAAAATTTAACGGTTGATAAAAAACTGTTTTGTTCACATAGCTATCGATATCCGATCAACGTAATTTTTTACAGGCATATAGTACTCGACGAGTTCTACACATTGAACGGTTCAGATTATCAAAACGGGACCCGTGGTGGGCCCCCACGGGCCCAACAGTACGGTCCAGTCCGATCCCGGACTGGACAGAAGCCACGACCTATATATATATACTAGTTTCAAATCCCGTGCTATGCAAAATTTCTATTTAAAACTTTAAAATTCACAATTAATAATTAAATATAAATATTATTAAATAATAAATCTGAATATATATACCAAATAGTTATGTAGTCAAAGTATAAATGTACTTTTAATTTTTTGTTTGTTTTAAAAGAAAAAAAAAATACCTGTCAAGTAAAAAAATTTATCAACACCTTTTCTATTATCTCAAATGAAAATTATGAAATAAATCATAGTGACTTTAAGATAAATTTTATAAATTAAATTCATTTTAATATAAATATATTTATTTTGTTTGATTGCAATCATTGTATTTTTTTTTTTAATTAAGAACATTTTAAATGTCATAGAAAAGTTTAAGCATGATGAAAACATTATAAGATGAGAATATTTGTTAGAAAATATTTTCAAATAAGTCAAAACTCAATGTAGTATATCATAAAATGAGTTATTAAATATAATTTTGTAAATGATTTTATATCATCCAATATAAAATTATTTTATTAACATTTTATGTGGTCAATATCACAAAATGCAAAAAATATTTTTAATGAAATAGTTTACAACAAATAAAATGAGTTTAAATGTTATGATACCCACACAATATCAATTCAACCTTTTTTTTTTTTTTTAGTGTGATATTATTATAAAACTAATCAGTGTATTTGGTTTGAATTTTTTGGATTAAATTTTTTGAAAACTGAATTTTTTGGTTTTCGTGTTTTTTTGTTTTTAGTGAATATTTTTAAAATTTTAAACATTTTTTTTACTTTCTTAAATGCACCTTACTTAGATGTATCTAAAAAGTAAAAAATTTGTAAAAAAATATTTTAAAAAATTAATAAATACATAAAAATACAAAAAATGTACTAAATTCTCGTATTTTTTTTTAATATATTTTGGTTTTTAGTGAATTTTTAAAAGGTTTTTTTTCACAATTTTTTTTACTTTTTAGGTATATTTATGTTAGGTATGTCTAAAAAGTTTTAAAAAATTGCTTAAAATATTAAAAAAATTTAGTAAAAACAAAAAAACACGAAAAACAATAAAGTAGAATTTTCTAAAAAGTGTTTTTGAAAAACTGTAACCAAGCAATAGAACTAACAAAATTAATGATGAAAGTCATTGACTACCAACCTTTTTTTTTAACTCAAAGGTCTTTGTGGGGGCATATTTTGTGAATAATAGCACGTGGCCGAGGTGATGCCTACGTGTCAGCCAGAGTGCCATGTAGCTTAGTCATGATGCCGAGGTGATTTCGGCTAGGTTGAGGTTATCTACGGAGATATCGGAACCCGAGTTAAGCGAATAAAGGACAAGAGTCCTAGAATAGGGGAGGACCTCAGTCTGGATAAAGATAAAGCTCTTAGGGAGTTTATCACTATTTAACTGGGAGTCCAAGATGAGCATGGAGCAAAAGTCCATTAAAGCTAGGCTTCTACAGGGATCAGGTTAGTGCTGACTATAAAAGTAAGGCACTCTCGTGGGTCTAAGGTATGTTTTTTATGCTTTGTCTAGTGAGAGATAATTACTGACTTGATCGTCGGAGTGCCCCAGGTGGACGAATCACCGCCGGATTCTTATCTTTCTATGACAGGTTGTTTGGGCTTAATCTATTATGTCGGTGCTCTCCTGTTGAGTTTCCTTGTTTGATTGTGTAGTCAAAAATCAACACTCACAATTTGGCATCGTCTGTGGAAACGTGAGGAGAATAGATGGCCAATGACGAGCAGAAAGAAAAGGTCGAAGACGACATCCCTAGTGGGAGTGGCAAGCACACTGATCCTAATGTGGAGGAAGAGAACTGTAATAAAGAACCCCGGGAGCAGAATCTCGGGGAAAATGATGTTGGCCAAGAGGGAGACGTACCAAAGAAGGTAGGCCGAGGCGGGTATTTCAACGAAAGCGACCTCCAGGTATGGAAAGATAGATGCTTGAGGAGGGACAGCAAGATGAAGGGAATGGCAAACAAATTGGCAGACCTACAATCGGTTGTTAACTTCATGATGCAAAACAACGCCATGCAGCCACCGTTTCCATTGGAGGACACGCCGATTCTAGTGACGAAGAACGATGCCTAGAAAGGGAGGCAGAAAGCAATCCCTGTAGTCTCTCAGCATGATAGGACAAAGGAGCATTCGCATTGGCCTTCACGGGAGGTCGAGCGAGGAGAATGGATGAAAGAAGAGTTTTAGAAGACACCTCGTGCCAAGGAAACTTATGTCAAGGAACATCGGTATGTTCAAGGGAAGAAGCTTTGTTTTGACACGATGAATGAAGGGAAGTCCAAGATGACTCATAACAACATTGGGAGCAGTGCACCAAAAAGGCTAAAATCCGTTGCAGCCGAGCTCCTAGACAAACTAAGGAGGATTTGAGGGATTACCTTCAGAGGAAACGACAAGATGCCAAGGTTACATCTCTAGTCAAGCTGAGAACGCCGTTCTTAGTAGAATTGGATAAGTTTGAGGCCCCGAAAAGATTCCACATGCCAAGATTCCAGATATACAACGGTAAGTCCGATCCTAACTTTCACGTCGGCTTATATTTGAACTCAACAACACTGTATATTGGGAACGAACTGTTGCTCTACAAGGTGTTCCCCTTATCCTTTGGGGAAATCGCATCAAATTAGTTTTACAAGTTGTCGAAAGAAACTATGAAAAGTTGAAAAGGCCTTGCCGAGATGTTTGTGGCCAAGTTTGTTACAAACAAACTGTAACCGTTGAGGGTAGACTCCCCGATAGCTCTAAGAATTGGTGAGGATGAAAGCCTCAGGGCCTATGCCAAAAGGTATTATGAGGTGTTTAACAAAATACCAGGGTGCAACCAAGAGTTGGCAGTTGTATCTTTTAAGAACGGCCTGAACGATGAATGCATGCTTCGAAAGTCATTGGCAAAGACACTACCAAAAAGTATGGAGGAACTCATGGCCAGAATCGAGAAATATGCGAGAGTAGAAGAAAACACTACAAGAACAAAGGCGTCAAAGTAAGAGAAGAGGAATAGTTCGCCGAAGCGAGACCGAGGTAATACAAATTTTAATAGACAAGAAACAGGACTGAGGGCTGCACAGGCAGTCACCACAGTGTTCTGGATCTCGTTTTATAAAGTCTTGGAAAGGATCAGGAACCAGCCGTACTATAGAGCACTAGAGAAGATTCCTGGCAAATTTATGTGAAGAAGCCTTGGGAAGCACTGTGCCTACCACAATGAGGATGAGCACCTAACTCAGGGGTGCAGAGCCCTGAAGACACATTTGGAAGATCTAGTCAGACAGGGCCACTTGAGGGACCTGGTAGATGAAGTTAGAACGAGGGAAGAACAGGCAAGACTGCCTGAGGCACCGGCAACACCACCTCCACCAGTACCGCAACTGCAAGCAGAAGGACCTCGAGTGATCAATGTGATTCACTCAAAGGTCAATGAGAATGAGGTACGTGGGGAGACCCAGAGGGTGAAACATTTACAACATGTGTATCAGGTCCAGCAAAAGAGGCCTAGGACAGACGAGTACCAGGGACCAATGGTGTCCTTTACTGAGGCTGACCTGGACATGGTGCAGCATCCACACAACGATGCTCTGGTGATATCTCTCAAGATTGGAGAATGCCAGGTAAAGTGCATTTTGATTGACCAAGGCAGCTTTTGTGACATCATGTATATCAGATGTTACAAGAAGTTCGCCCTTCACTGAGATGATCTGGAGCAATCCAACAGTCCAATGGTCGGGTTCAATGAAACGCCAACCTGGCCCCTGGGAGCAATAAATTTGGAGGTGCAGGCAAGCACCAAAAAGATAAGCACAGAGTTCACAGTAATTGACACCCCCTTCCCTTACAATGTCATCTTGGGAAGGCCATAGTTATACGCAATGAAGGCTGTTCTTTCAACACTACACCAGCTATTGCGATTCCCAACAGAGTATGGAATTGAGAAGATTAGAGGGAATCAGGTGTAGGCAAAGGATTGCTCCATGGCAACAATGAAATCCACCTGCAACATGCAAGAAGTAAAAACAGTAAAGATTGAGGACGAGGACATGGAGGTCCTGGATGACGTCGACAAAGAGCCAGCCGACAAAAACTAGAAAGCGTTGAAAAAAATTCTGGTCCAGCAAGGGAATGAAGAGCGCTTCTTCCTTCTCAGCTCAGGCTTGGCCGAGAAGGAGGAAATGGAGTTAGAAGCATTCTTGCGAGCAAACATAAAGGTGTTTGCTTGGATGCCCTACGAGATGCCTGGCATTGACCCCGAGGTTACACACCACAGATTGAATGTAGACAGGTTGGCTAAACCCGTCATTTAGCGAGCAAGGAGGCCGATGTTGGTTCATGTGGAGGCAGTAGAGGAGGAAGTGAACAAATTGTTAGAGGCTAGAGCTATTCGAGAGGTAAACTACCCAACTTGGTTGTCAAACACAGTTGTTGTGAAAAAGAAGAATGTGAAATGGAGGGTTTATGTGGACTTCACTAGCCTGAATAAAGCTTGTTCTAAAGACAGTTTCCCACTCCCCAAGATCGATCAATTAGTGGACGCCACTTTAGGGCATGGAATGATGAGCTTCCTGGACGCTTACAGGGGGTACCATCAAATAGTAATATACCCCCATAATGAGGAGAAGACTGCATTTATCACCCCAAAAGGGCTGTATTACTATAGAGTAATGCCTTTCGGGTTGAAAAATGCAGGAGTAACCTACCAGAGGTTAGTGACCAAGATGTTCAAACATCTGATTGGCAAAACAGTAGAAGTATACATTGATGACATGGACGTGAAGACCAAAGAACCCGAGGATCATCTGACCGACTTAAAGGCAAGTTTCGACATCCTTAGAACATATCAGCTCCGACTCAATGCTTCAAAATGTGCATTTGGAGTTGGGTCTGGTAAGTTCTTAGGATACTTGGTTACAGAAGGGCATTGAGGCAAGCCCAGATCAAATCAAGGCTATCCTAGACTTGAAAAGCCCAACATCGGCAAAACAAGTGCAGATGTTAACAGGAAGGGCCACAGCCCTCAATAGGTTTATAAGCAGAAGTTCAAATAAATATAAACCATTTTTAGTTTATTAAAGAAGGCCACAGATTTTTTATGGATAGAGGAGTGTGAAGTCATCTTGGCTAACTTGAAGAAGTACCTGACAACAGCTCCAGTTCTGTCAAATCCAATGCCTGGAGAGGAGCTATTCTTGTACTTGGCGGTTTCAGAGCATGCAGTGAGTGCAGTGGTGATCAAAGAAAAGATTGGAGAACAAATCGCAGTATACTATGTAAGTAAAACCTTAGCAGGCGCAGAGACCAGGTATTTGCCCCAAGAGAAATTGACACTGGCCTTAATGATGGCTTCCAAGAAGTTGAATCATTACTTCCAAGCCCACAAGATTGTGGTATTGACTGAGTATCCCTTAAAGTCCCTGCTACAACAAGGAGATCTGACAAGCAGGATAGCCAGATGGGCAGTAGTATTGGGCCAATACGACCTGGAATTTAGGCCCAAAACAGCAATCAAAAGCCAGGTTCTAGCCGACTTCGTGGCTGAGTTCACACCTGGTGTCATCCCACGTCGGGCTCCGGTGAGCCACAGCTTAGGATGTCCAAGGGAACAAGAATAGACCTAATTGAGAATGAAGAACCCCATAGCAGAGCAGAAGAAAGAAGAGAAACTCAAGCCCTGTGATATTTACAACGGCGACTCCTTCCGCCTATTTGTTGATAGGAGTTCAAACCGTTAAGGAGCGGGGGCAGGAGTGGTGTTGGTATCTCCAAACGGGTGAATGTTAGAGCAGTTTATTCATTTGAGGTTCAAAGCCTCAAACAATGAAGCAAAATATGAGGCGCTAATCGCAGGATTAAAATTAGCAGCAGCAATGGAAGTCGACGAAGTAGTAGTCTTCTGTGACTCCCAACTTATTGTGAACTAGGCAACAGGTGAGTATGTAGCCCGAGATGAAAGAATGATAGCCTATGTGTAGACACCCCATTTTTGACCGACCTTAAGGCTCAGACGTCATCGACTGAGCGCTCGGTGATGGTGCATGTTGTGCTCGTTTTGAAGTTTTGGAGTTTCGGTTGAGAGCCTTACCCCCGGACCTCGGGACCCTTTTGCGCTTTGCCTCGGTTTGCAAACCAGGTTCTGTTTTCTCTTCCCGAAGGGAGGGAGAGGTCTTTTAGACCATCTCTCAGTGGCCGTAGGCTACTTTTCGTGGTCGTAGACCACTGTTCCCGTTTGGAGACTAGTTTTCGATTTTCGGAGCCGTTGGTCGTGCGCCTCGGTTCGGGACCGCTTAACTTTCTCCGTTTACTCCGATTTTTGGTACACACCTTGTTTCCTCTCTCTAGAGGGACACTGTGGTCTGGGAGACCACCTTCATGGTCACACGCCACCTTCGATGCTTAACAGTCAGTTTTCGGGGCACCCGGCTGCGCGTTTTGGCCCCCGAACCTTCGTTTTGCATCCGTCTTGGTTCATTTTTGGCATGGACCCTATTTTCTTTGTTTGGAAGGTGGTACTAGGGTGGGAGACCACCTTTTCTCTTGGAGACCATCTTTTTTCCCCCCGGCCGATTTTCTTGACAAGAAGCTGGTCTCCTTGGTTTTTGAGCCACATTTGTGGGTCTCCCATCATACCACTTGCTTGCATTTCATGTGGAGACCACCAAATAGCATGGCCGACCACCTGGACCACTTGAACTGGTCGGCCAGCTCCCATCAGTCTTGTCTCTCTGAGTTGATTCTAGTTGTGCCAGCTAGAGGGCACAGACTGGATCCTCCATTCACTCTTGGTTTTAACCTTCTAGGAGAAGATTTGGCCCCGTTTCTCTATAAGAGAGGCCCTCTCCTTCATTTGCAAAGGTTGAGAAATTATTTTGAGGCATACATACACTCTCTTCTCTATTTCTCTCCATTTTAGCTCCAAAGGTCCCTTGTTCTTGGCCTATTGCACACCACTTCCTATCCTAACACCTCCACCATCACTCTAAGCACCTTGGAGCTGGTTTTCAGAGGTTGAAGGCTTGCTGTTTTGGTCCAGAAGCTACTGGAGTTCTTGGCTACAAGGGTAACACTCTATTTCCCTCTTTTTGGCATTGTTTTGTTCCATCTCTTAGCCTAGTTTGTAAGCATATTTGGGCTTTTTCATAAACTAAAAAAAGTCTTATTTTGAGATCCTTAACATGTTTGTTTGAGACCATTTTTCTGTTGGGGGTCATCTACCCCCTTGCATGCTTCATTTCATCTTGCTTTAAGCCATGCATTAGGGCCTTTGTGTTGAGCTTTGTTGGCCCTTTTGACCACTGAAATCCAGCAGATTTTCAATGGTTATTATGTATTTTTGAGCACCAAAATCAGAGAGGGGTGACCCTCTCACCTCTTGTCTTGTTTACTAGCATTTTTGGCCTAACAAAGGAGCCCTTATTTTCATGCTTCCAAGCCATGTTTTAGGCCATTTTTGGTGGGTTTTAGGACCTGCATAGGCTCTTTCCTGAGCCTATTTTTCCATTTGGGTGTCCATCTTGCATGTGTAGAACAACCCTCTTCATAGCCTATCAAAGGGGCCTATCATTCTTGCATGCGTAGACCACATTTCAGTGCGTTTTTGGGCTTTATTTGGCATGTCATACGTCTGACTGTTTCTGGTTTAGTGACCTCTTGAATGTTCCATATACTTGTAGTGTAAACCCTCTTCACTAGCTTGTATTGCATGCTATTTTGGTCCTTGATTCTAGCACTCTTTGGCCATGCTTTAAACTGATTTTGTGCATGTTTTGGACTGCCTTAGCTCTATTTTTATGCCTCATGGTCGAATGATGCTTGCTATGCATGGTTATAGTTCAATACCCTCACCTAGCTTTGAGTTTTGGAACCTATTGCATGCTTATATTGAGGTGTTTCCATGTTTTGGGGCCATTGTGCATCATATTTCAGAGCTTATATGTATGCCATATTCCCATATTTTCCACTCTTTAAATGCGTTTGAGAGTTGTGCATAAATGACTCGTTTTTGGACCATTGCATGAGCTTCATTTCCATGCCTTTCGAGCCATCGTTTTAGACAATTTTCCCACTGTCTTGGACCTGCATAGGGTCTGTTTGGGGCTGATTTTTTCATTTGTGCATTGCTTTGTGTACCTCTAGTGTAATGCGCTTCACTAGTTTCGGTATTCGGGCCATCTAGCATGCATCGTGTGAGGTGTTTGCATGATTCGGGACCATCTTACATGTAATTTCAAAGATGAAAAATGTGTGATTGTATGCCATATTTCATCCCTTGCCATGCTTTGATAGAGTTGCATTCGGTGCCTTAGGTTGGGTCTCTTGCATTGGTGCATGTTGGCATGTATTTTTGTTGCCTAATTCCATCATGTTTGGCCACTGATTTGGATGTGGCTGAGGTCCATCCATCTTGGTTTAAGTCCATCTTGCATTGCATATGCCATATAGTCCATGTTGTTGCATGATTGACCATTGCATTGTGTATGCCTTGATCATTTCATTGTTAGTCTCCATGTGTGCATTGCGTATGCCATATAGTTTTCATGTGCATCGAGTATGCGTTTGATTATTTCATAGCATTGTGTATGCTAGTAGCATGTTTACATATCATTATTTGCATGTTTGCATCATTTAGTGGCATTATGCTTAGGTTGCATGTTAGAGTTGCATTCATGCATGCCATGTGTATTGCATTGTGTTTGGAGTAGGGTTTAGTCCAAACACGGGAAACAAGGGACGTTTCGTACTCCAAGTGACGAAACGTGTCTCGATTCTCGGTCGCCGACACTTCAGATTACCCATGATGGAGTTTAGGCCTTGTTGTGTTTATATGTGCATTTATTTTACATCGAGTCGTGCAATCCGACTCCTCGGCCATCATGCATCGAGATGCGTGATTGGTGGCACGAGGATCGAGGACTACACCCCCTAGAGCTCATGCAATGACGGGGAGAGTGGTCGCGTACACATATGTTGAAAATACTTTGCCATGCCCCTTTCTTGCTCTCTGTTGCAGCAAACCGAACACCAGCAGCAAAAACTGGTCAGGCAGCCTTCTGGAGCTTTGTACAGTATTCCGGGACCAGTCGCAAACAGAGGCAAATCGGGGCATCGCGATGGATTTCCCGACAAGGCGGCCCGAGCATGCATGCATCCCTATCATTCGGAACAGAGTTGAGGCAGTCCGTTTTTGTTTAATTTGCATGCTAGCTTATTTATCTTAGTTAATTTGTTAATTAATTAGGGTTATGTAATAATTACCTGTAATTCGTTATTCATTCGGTTGTGTATTATTTATTCGGACCCTCCGCGAGAGGGCGAACTTTGTAATAAGTGTGCGTGTGTGGGATGCATGTCTTCCAACCCCACGTCTTTCTCCCTTTTATTTACTAGCTTATGATGGTTAGTTTTAGGGCATGTTTCAATTAGCATCTATATGTTCACATGTTTGCATTCATTCATCTGTATTGCATGCACCGGGCTCGGCGTATCATACTAACTGCATTGTATTTCAATTCCGAGTTGAATACGTGTATCAGTTGTTGCATTTCATATGCCATTTTTAGAATAGCGGAGCCTATCTTAGTTGCATTTTTGCATGCGTTGCATTAGGCATTTCAGCATAGTTAGGATTCATGCGTGATTTCTAATTAGTTTTTTTTTTCTTTGGCTCGAAGTACTCGGTAAGTGTTTATGCTTTAGCATCCTTACATGTGTGTGAGTGACTGCCATGATAGCATGCTTACCATGAGGCTATGTGTTTATGTGATATAATTGCCTGAATGCCTGTGGGTGAAGGTTGGATTACTCGAATTGGAACAATTCATCGAAATGTGTGTTTTAAGCCCACTTTGCGAAGTGGCAAAATCATGTTTTCTTAAGCCCACTTGAGGGTGGCAAATCCACGTCTTAGCCTACTTGCGAGTAGCACCATCAAACCATTTTCAAATAAACATACATGAAATGTTTTGTTCCAATTTAGGCGATCTAGTCTATACTTGTGTGTTGTGCGCATCACATAGTAAATTCTAGGCTAATAACCGGAATAAGAGCACATAATGTTTTTAAAACTCGATATCATGGTTAGTAGAGGCCGATCTTTGATCGGGCGAGCGGGGGTGCTCACGAAGTGACCTTCCCCAATCGTACCCAAGTTCCCGAGCCGAAGCAACTTTGGTGATGACGGACACGTGGCCTTAAGCACGAGTCAGGGTTTCCTAAATTCCCCTCAAATAAAATATTTAGGTGGCGACTCTGTATCTGGCAAAGCAGTCTATATTTGGCACTTCTTTCTAAAAATCTATTTTTCAAAACGATTTGCCGGATTTGAACTCTTTGGTGATTTATCGGTCTCGCATTGCACTTTGCGGGATTAGATTCAGAACCGTGACATTTGAGTCCGAACTATAGTGAGCCCAAATGAACAAAACGGGATTCCCTCCCGGGACGTTCGGGGACGTCTACATTATGTCAAAGAGGTTTTCAGACTGTTAACCTTGTTTCAGGATTACCAACTACAGCAGGTTAGCCGAGATGACAACAACCATGCCGATGCCTTGGCTAACCTGGCTAGTGCAATGAAATCAGGGGAGACAAGGATAATAATGGTTGATTATTGTCAGGCCCAAGTGTGAAACCACTAATCACAGAGTACAAAGCAATATGTGTGGAGATGGGCCCAAGTTGGATGGACACAATAGTAATGTTCCTTAGAGATGGGAAGCTACCAGATGATCGCAAAGAAGCGCACAAGACCAGGCTGAAGTCGGCAAGGTTCAGTCTAAAAGCAGAAGGAAATTTTCTACAGAAGGTCTTTTACTGGCTCCCTTTTGAGGTGTGTGCACCCATTCCAGGTTGAAGACTTCTTATATGAAATATATGAAGGAGTATGTGGCAGCCATGCTGAGGGCAGGTCACTTGCTCATAGGGCTATTACTCAAGGGTACTGGTGGCCCTATATGTAGAAGGATGCTGAAGCCTACGTTAGGAAGTGTGAGAAGTGTCAAAGGTTTGCACCTTGATACATCAACCAGCAGCAGATTTGAACCCAGTATCCAGCCCTTGGCCAGTTGCCCAGTGGGGCATGGATCTTGTTGGACAATTGTCCCAAGCAATTAGGCAAAGGAAGTTTCTGCTGGCAGCAACTGATTACTTCACAAAGTGGGTAGAAGCTGAACCCTTTGCGAAGATTCGAGATATTGATGTGAAGAACTTCATATGGAAGAACATCATCACCAGGTTTGGAATCCCAAGAGCAATAATAGCAGACAATGGTATGCAATTTGACAGTAAGCTAATCAAAAGTTTCTGTGCAAAGTATAAAATTAAGAATTACTACTCCACTCCAAGTTTTCTTCAGAGTAATGGTCAGGTAGAAGCATCCAACAAGACTATCTTGGATGGGATAAAAAAGAGGCTGGAAACAGCAAAGGGAAAATAAATAGAAGAGTTGCCCAATGTACTCTGGGCATATTGGACTACGCTGAGGAGATCAACTGGGGAGTCCCCATTTGCCATGGCTTATGGCATTGAAATAGTTATTCCATTAGAAGTCGGCATTCCGGGGATCAGAATCCAGGGAGTGGAAAATGGTATTAATGAGGCATTTCTAGCCTGAGATCTAGACCTACTAGAGGCAAAAAAAGAGAGAGCAACAATTCGGCTGGGGACATACCAGCAACAATTTGCTAGGGCTTACAACAAGAAGGTCAACCCAAGAGAGTTCAAAGTTGGGGACCTTCTGCTGAGGAAAGTGGTCGGCAACAAGAAGGATCTTAGGGAAGGCAAGCTTGGCTCAAATTGAGAGGGGCTTTATAGAATTATCTCGGTTGCCAGCAATGGGGCATATCGGCTTGAAGACAGTGAGGGAAAAGAGTTGCCAAGACCTTAGAACACTTACAATTTGAAGTTTTTCTATCATTAGATTTTTGTTTTTTTGAAGTTTATGTCATTAGCCGAAGTAATAATAAAATTTTAGCTTGATTTTGAAATTTGTGTAATAGGACTTACCAGTTCTCTGGCAATGTTTCTGATTGAAACATGATGAATAACTTAAACTTTTTATATGGCAAAGTTGAATTATACTTGCATATAATAGAGTTGAACTAAGTTAGCGATGTTTCTGATTGAAACATGAAGAATAACTTAGACTTATTATATAGCAGAGTTGAATTATGCTTGCATATAATAGAGTTGAACTAAGTTGGTTATGTTTCTGATTGAAACATGACGAATAACTTAGACTTATTATATGGCAGAGTTGAATTATACTTGCATATAATAGAGTTGAACTAAGTTGAATTGAAACTAGACTCGCCATGTCGGCAGAATTAAACTTAGAATGGAACTAAGTTAGATTAACAGAGAAACCAAGGCTGAGAACCTCGGCTAGTCTTTATTTGAATCTGACTTTGGCGAAACACTATGCGTGCTTAATGTGAGCTTAAGTGAAACTTAGGTTCACATTAGGGGGCAGGAGGTAGGAGTGATAAAATAAACTTGAGAGCAAGAGCTTGGGACTTGTTGAAATTTTTTGGAAAAATTTACAAGCTAGAATGGGCTTAACACTTGTTGAAATTTCTCAAAAATTTACAAATTGGAGTTAGTCGAGATAACTACGAATAAAGTATCCAAGATATATCTTACCTGAGGTAACCAACCAGGTCGTCCAAACTTGGAAAGGGTAAAGTCTAAGAAGATAGCATATGAAGGTAAAAAGTGATACTGAATAAACACATGTAAAAATATTTTGATATTTTTAAGTGTTAACAGAGGTATTTCGATAGTTGGCCGAGGAAAACATTCAAGGTTTGTATCCGAGGTATTATTCCCGGAGTCATTATACAGCCAAGGTATACTTTGAAGAAATGAAAAATTATTCTAAGCATGGAAGTAGTAAACATACATAGAAGAAAAGAAGGCACATAACACTTGAAAGAAGAGATCAGACTTGCATTCAAAAGAGAAACTTGTCCATGGGCAAAAAAGGTACTTCGGCCTACAAAAAGATTACTTGTGCAATTACAGAAGTGGCACTTCGGCCCAACTAAAAGCAAAAAACTATTACAAAGAAAAATTACAAAGTTCAGAGAGGAGATTTTAAACAGACTGTTCTGCATTGGCGGTTGGCTGTGTTTCGGCCTCAGCAAACAGTTGGCAGAGCTTCTCGGCTTTGATCTCATCGTCGAGCTCTAAGAGAGTCTTGTCAAGGTTCTTCTCGGCGTTTTCGACCTCGACTTTAGGCGCGTTCTTGGGAACCTTGTCCTCGTCATCCTGAGTCAAGTCAACGGTTTGCTCATTTAGAGTTGGGAATTTGGCCCCAGCAACATCAGTCTTCTCGGCCTTAACTTTTTCGTCCCCCTCAGCCTCGTCTTCAGACTGGCTTGGAGCAGGAGGGAACAACAAAACAAGTCGGCTTTCGTCCCTAAGGGGCGAGTCTTCAAGGACAACCAACTCCTTTAAGACAACCATCCAACCAAGGGTGTAACCCCTGTTGCATGCCTGTTTGACTTACCATATGTATTCATCACGGACGTCGGTTACCCTTTTAGTGTAAGCCTTCTCGTCCGCCTCCTTTATCTTAGCTGCCTTAGTAGCAAGCGCCATCTACAGCTCTATTTGGGCTTGGACCTCCTTTACTTTGGCTTCTTTTACCACGGCCTTAGCGACCTCGGCAAGATTTTATGCGGCCTCGGCTTGGTCCTTAACATTTTTCAAGGCCAGCTTAGTAACCTTGGCTTGATCTAGGAGACCTCGGATACGGGCCTCAGCCTTGTTGAGTGAGGAAAGGAGTTTGGCAGCCTTCTTTGTTTTTTAGGTAAGTTCTTTTTTGAATTCATCGGTCTTAATTGCAAGGGAGTGACCCTGCTAGATAGCCTGCAAGAGTGCAAAGGAAATTCGTTAAGTATGAAAACCAGAGTTAAAACTAGATAAAAAGTTACAAGTATTGAGACTTATCAAGACACAATGTTACATCATCATTGCATAATTTTCATACTCCGAAAGCTCAGCCATTCTATTGATGTCGGCTGGGAGTAGGACAGCGGTGAAAATGGCAGCACCGATCTTAAAACTGTCTAGAGCACTGTCCCCCGCTAGAAAAGTCGGTCTCCGACTGTGACAGATGGAATCTAGGGAGTGTCGGCATGGAAACCAGAAGGATTAGAGGAGCCGCTAGATCTCAGCTTTTTGGATTATGGTGGGTTAGACGCCTCGGCCTCGGCTGGCTTCTTGTTGCCTGAAAGAGTACTCTTTTCAGCCTCGGGCAGTTTGGAGATTGGTACAGTGTCCTCAGAGTCGATCTTAGTCACTGTTGCCTTGGCTTTGGCTTTCTTTACCCTCTTTGGGTTAGCCTTAGGCTGGGATTGCGATGGGGAGGATTGAACTGTTATGACACCAGGCAGGTCAGCCAAGAGGTCTTCAACGATAGCCTTGTTACGACCCATTTTGTTGGCAGTTTAAGCAATGGTAACTCTGGTGCCGAAGTGGAATGCAGGAAGAGCAATTGGGGGATTGGCTGGGTCGTAAGTCAGCACCTTAGAACCTTGATGTTTGAGGCTACGAGTTCTATTTACTGATATGTTTGGTAGAGCTCGACGTCGCTGTTGTGATGTCGGGATAAATTGGAGGGCAAACGTTGATGCAACCTCAGTTGGATCAAAAGATGAGGCCTGGTCTGGCCTTGGTGAGGAAGCGATTGTTGGAGTTGTAGCAGAGGGAGGAGTCTTGCTCCTCTTGGTAACGTCGGGCAATGTAGATTTGTAAGTTGGAATGTAATTGAGCAGCAGAAGGGCTTTGCGTTAGTCAATCGGCAAGCCCAGCAGCCTTTTCAAGTCCTTGTTGGGAAAGAAGGTCTGGCAAAAATCTTTTGAGGGTTGAGAGAGAGCTGCAAGAACAAAATTCATACATTAGAACATATAAAGGCAATAAAGTGATAAGTCTTAAGCAAAAAAGTTGACACTTAGTTCTTACCCTCATCCTCTTTAAACACTGATCGGCGCAGAGGATAAAGATGAAGGTCGTCGTCAAGTGCAAATTCCCAGTTGCCTGAGACGATGAAGTAATCATCTCCAGCACCTTTGTTGGAGTCTGAGAGTTCGGCTATGAGTTTGTAGGCTGTGGATCTCGGCTTGAGGTAATAGATATAGCCTTTTTTCGAATTTTAAGCCACACATGGTATAACAATATTGGATGTTGGCTAGTGTTATCCTAGCGTTTTCTCGGCTAGCTAGAGCAATTATACCATTGATGACCCTATAGGAGTTAATGGTCAGTTGTATCGGGTTGAGCTTGTAATAATGAAGGATTTCTCAGAAAAGAATGTCTACAGGGAACCTAAGTCCACACTCTATGAAAGCAACTTCTGGGAAGGGCATGGAGTCCTCACTAGGCATTATAGAGTCTTCCTCCCCAGCTAACCTAAGCTGGACGTCAACGGGGATGGAGAACTCTCTTCTAAAATATTCAAGTTTTTCTGGGCTGTTTATTCTCCACCTAAACATTCCCATGATATCGGCTTGGGATGGATTGGTGTAAAATGTCAGAGAAAAATATTTTTTGTATGGGCTTAAAAAACCTCAGCTAAACCCTAAGCAAGAATTGGGGCAAGGGCTTTTCAAGATCTGGAGGGGATTTGTTTCAATTTTCCTAGAGATTGTGATTTCTATCAAATCCAAAAACCTAAATCTATAATGAATGAGGAATCAAAGGTAAGAATCTGGGGTCAAAACAAGACAAAGCAAAAGGAACGCGGATCAGAATCAAGAAAGCCACAACAAGAAACATGGAGAGTACAGATTCAAGCACATGAACAGTTTGTGTGTGGATATGTACCCAGAGACAGATTGAACAACACAAAGTCGCAAACAAGAAAAAAAAATTAGATCAAGTCGAGTATGTGATACTCTGTCCTTAAAACAGATTCGCCCTGCTCCGGTGCTTACAGTTAAATGGCGTCTATCTCTCAGGATACAATGATCTACATAGATTGTAGTAGCACTCCAAACAATCTGTATGGTGAACCAAATCTGTGTTCTATACTCTCAGAATTTTTCCTTAAATAACTAATATGAAGAACAATGCAAACAGAGTGCAAAATCGGAGAGAGAATAAATTTTCTGAATGTGAAAAACTGCTGGAAAAGATCTCTATTTACAGGCAACTTGGTGACCTTCAGATCTGTCCGAACAGGTACAGATTGAAGTGAACAAGTTCAGAATTCAAACTGAACAGGTATGAATCTGTTTGAAACCAGTTTTGAATCTATTGGAAACTGCTGACAATTTTAAAATTGTCTAGGAAGAATTGAATCTGTCCAATGCAAAATAGGTTGAAAAACTTGTTTAAATCTGCTAGAAAATGGACTGAAAAATGGCACTGTTTGGACAGGAAAACTTGGCGCAAAAATTAAATTAATTTCGTTTAGAAATTCAAATAATTTTTGTCCAAAAAATTAAAGTCCGGACCCAACCCACAACTTGCACTTGGCCCGGTCGACCAGATGGACGGACGGGCGGCGGTAGCGGCGTACGCATGTGTGGTGGTTTGAGCCAAGGCTTACTTTGTCCATAACTTCTCCTTTCTATAAACTTGGGGTGTCCCTTGAGGCCCAATCCAAGTGTGTCCAGCTAGAGCTTATATACATACACAAACTCTCTTAAAGTTTCAATATGGGACAACCATATAAAGGAAACCCACATTTACCTCTTCAACTTCCCTTTCCACGAACCCGAAAATGACGTCAAGTTCTCATTCACTCATAAATGGTTTTGATGAACTGCCTTCACCATGTGACTTGCCATGCGACAATGAATACGTCACCTTTTTGGACCCATCCTAAAAGATGTGAGGGCCCCACTCAAATTTGGGCTCAAAGTTGGCCCAAAATAAGCCTATAAAACCATACTTTTCTAACAATCCCCCACATGAATGGAATTTGATGGAGAGAAAATGCAACCACATGATCTAATTACAGAGAGTACAAAAATTAAAAATATTCTGCAAATGATAAGTAGTTTTTGGTTTTGAACCTTTCCTTGTGAGACATTATCGGATTTACTAACTAATCAGTGAACATGATATCTTGAACTGTTTAGCCATTTGTGTAAACCAAAACAATAGAACTCACACAGT
Organism: Camellia japonica; assembly: GCA_030407325.1. Taxonomy (NCBI): domain Eukaryota; kingdom Viridiplantae; phylum Streptophyta; class Magnoliopsida; order Ericales; family Theaceae; genus Camellia; species Camellia japonica. The sequence continues at coordinate 168,093,079 of JAPPVO010000032.1, forward strand.
ATATTGCTAGACACAGTTTAGTTCTCATTATTGTGTTCATTTTGGCCTTGAATAACCTGGTCTTTCACGAGTGCTCTAGAGAATTATAGCCTTTCACAAATCTCATAGAACCGGCCCAGTTCACACTCATATAGGTGATTCTTATGAAGAGTATCCTGCCATATTCCATCAGGTATTCCTAGCTATAAGAATCATTAAAAGTACTACTTAACCTAAAACGCTGCAGATATCACTATTTCATCATAGAAATGGGTAGAAGATTAACTCCCTAGTGATCCTTATGAGTCATACATAACTCGATTGTCCCTTTGAACCTAGATCTTGGGATCTCCAGTCAACTAGGTTGGGTTGTCGTTCTGGTAACTCTTATTTGATAGGCTTAAGTCTCATTTCCCTCGATGAATTCTCAACTAACTCTATTGTTAACCCTTTGGTTAGTGGATCCACTATGTTGTCTTTAGACTTCACATATTCAATGGAAATAATTCTATTAGAGAGTAGTTGTCTCACGGTGTTATGTCGATGATGAATGTGTCGTGACTTACCGTTATACATATGATTCTGTGCTCTACCTATTGCTGATTGATTATCATAATGTATGCATATAGCATGTACCAGTTTTGGCCACATTGGAATATCTTTAAGGAAGTGTCGAAACCATGCTGCTTCTTCCCTAGCTTTATCTAAAGTTATGAATTCTGATTCCATAGTAGACCTCGCAACGCAAGTTTGTTTGGAAGATTTCCAAAATACAGCTTCCCCACCAAGAGTAAAGACATACCCATTTGGTGGATTTTGAGTTTCTAGTATCCAATATGTAGTTTGCATCATAGTATCCTTCAAGTACTGCTGGATATCTAGTATAATTAAGCCCAATGTTACGAGTAAATCAGAGATATCTTAGAATTCTTATAATTGTTTTCCAGTGTTCTACTCCTAAATTACTCGTATATCTACTTAATTTACTTACTGCATAGGCTATATCTGGGCGAGTGCAGTTCATCAAGTACATTAAGCTTCCAATAATCTGGGCATACTCTAATTAAGAAATACTTTCCTGTATATTTTTAGAAAGAAACAAATTAATATCCACAGGTGTGCTAGCAAGATGATCATCATCTTTACCGAATTTGTCAAGTAGTTTCTCAATGTAATGTGATTGTGACAAAGTATATTCTTCTGATGTTTTGGTAATTTTCATACCAAGTATTACATCAGGAATCCCCATGTCTTTCATGTCAAAATGTTTATTCAACATTTTCTTGGCAATTTTAATCATGTTTTATTACTACCTATGATGGGCATATCATCCACATAACATACTATCACATAATCTTTGTTTGTGTTTTTAATATAAACACATTTGTCATATTCATTAATTTAAAAATCATTTGACATCATTGCCTTTAAAAAAACCATATAATGATTTAACCAATTTACACACTTTTTTTTTTCCTGGAATAGAAAAACCTTTGGGTTGCTTCATGTAAATTTCTTCATCTAACTCACCATTTAAGAAAGCAGTTTTCACATCCATTTGATGAATTTCTAGATTGTACAAAGATGCAATAGCAATTAGCATTCTAATGAATGTTATTCTAGTAACTAGTGAGTATGTGTCAAAGTAATCAAGACCTTCTTTTTGTCTATATCCTTTGACCACAAGTCTTGCCTTGTATTTAGGGCTGCAAACGAGTCGAGCCGAGCTTTAGTATGTTTGGGCTTGTTTATTAAGATTTTAACGAATTTAACGAACTGAGTTCGAACCAAGTTGGCTTAGGCTCGACTCGAGCTCGAGCTCGGGCTCGAGCCTGTTCACGAGCCTTAATGAGCCAAAAAATTTATAAATTCATACATGCATATGAGACTAAAGTTACAATTAAAACTTTGATTGTACAATTATATATACAATATATATAAACATACTAAAAAAAAGTCCATATTTTACTAAAATAATAATATCTACTACCACTATTATATAAATGTACTATTTATAGTTAACTATTATTTACATTTATATTTTTTAAATATATAAATAGCATATTTCTCTTATTTTTTATACATATTTTTATATTATTTAATATATAAATATAAATAATAAATATTAAACGAGCCAGCTAACGAGCCGAGCTTACGAGTCGAGCTTTAGAATGTTTGGGCTTGTTTATTAAAAATTTAACGAGCTCGAGCTCGAACGCAAAAAAAAAAAAAAAAAATTTACAAATCGAGTTCGAACGAGCTCTTACCGAGCCGAACTCGAGCCTGTTCACGAACAGCTCTGTTCATTTGCAGCTCTACTTGTATTTGTCAATTGATCCATTTGTTTTTATTTTTTATTGAAAATCCACTTGTATCCAAGAGATTTACAACCTGGTGGCAAATCCACCAATTCCCAAGTGTGATTTTGCAGGATGGATTTAACTTCACTATTAACAGCCTCTTTCCATAAAGGAACCTCAAGACTGGACATAGCTTCTTTAAAAATTAAAGGCTCATTTTCTAACAAAAATGTTAGAAAATCTGGACCAAAAGATTTTGAGGTTCTAGCACGTTCACTACGCGCTTGTATTTGAGGTAGTTCTTGAATTCCTTCCAGCCTTGTGGTAATTTCTCAATTAAGATAGCAACTTGGAAGGATTCACTGAGAGACATGCCTTCAACATGGATCTCATGCAGAATAAGTTGGAGATTTTGAACTTGGCTGATCACAATCTTAGAATCAACCATCACAAAATCTAAGAATTTGCCAACTATGAATTTCTTCGAGCCAACATCTTATGTATTGTACTTTTTCTCCAAAGACTCCCAAAGTTCTTTTGCTATCTTGATAGGACTGTAGACGTTGTATAATGTGTTGTCAAGTCTGTTCAAGATGTAGTTCCGGCAAAGAAAATCAGCATGTTTTCAGGCATTAAAACGCAGCAACCACTTGCCAGTCGATTTTATCCTCTTTCAAAGTAGGAGCATTTTCACGGAGAAAACGAGCCAGGTTCAGAGTAGTAAGATAGAACAACATTTTCTGTTGCCATCTTTTAAAATCAGTTCTTAAGAATTTCTCTGGCTTTTCACCATGATTGATTGGCATAGTCACAACAAGAGGAGAGGTTGGAGCAATTGCAGCCACTATACCAGTACCTGTTTGATCATTAGTTTCAGTAGCCATGAATTTTAAATTATAAAACAAAATTATAATTAGAACTTTATACTACACAGAAAATTAAACCATAAACACAAAATTCAAATTCTATAAAAATTAAAAAAAAAAACAAGAATTGTAACTTTTATTTCCAATTAATTTGAAAATAAAATTTTATTTCAACAAATTAATTCCACACAAAAATTATTTTTGTAACACTTCAAAAATTAAAATATTAAAAAACAGAATTTTAATTAATGAAAACTCAGAAATTATTTCTGAAAACCAAAATTAATTTCTGACCAACTTCACAAATAAATATTCTGAATTGTTAATGACTACCAGTATATTACTACTAGTTGTCTAAGAAAATAAATAGTATATTACTACTATTTGTCAAACAGTATATTACTACTATTTGTATTTTCCAACCAGAATATTATTTTGAATAAGCACAGAAAATAATTTCTGTAAGAAGAAGAAAGAAAGAAAAGGAAACAAACGATAAATAGAATAATTCGAATCTGTATTAAGATTGTTGAAATAATCTTCTGTGTAAAATAAATAAGTTGAAACCAAGTCAAACAAATAAAATAAATTACTTACAGAATTTATTTACCAAACTGAATAAGTAAAAAATTAGATCAAGTTGAGTGTGTGACACTTTCCCCTTGAGACAGATTCGCCCTGCTCCGGTGCTTACAATTAAATAGCGTTTATCTCCCAAGATATAATGATCTACACCGATTGTAGTAGCATTCCAAACAATCTGTATAGCGAACCAAGCTTGTGTTTTATACTCTCAGAATTTTTTCCTAAATAACTAATATGAAGAACAATGCAAACAGAGTGGAAAACTGGGAGAGAATAAATTTTCTAAATGTGAAAAATTGTTGGAAATGATCTCTATTTATAGGCAACTTGGTAACCTTCAGATCTGTCTGAACGAGTACAAATTGAAGTAAACAGGTTCAGAATTCAAACTGAATAGGTATGAATCTGTTTGAAACTAGTTTTGAATCTATTGGAAACTACTGGCAGTTTTAAAACTGTCTGGAAAGAACTGAATCTGTCCAGTGCAAAATAGGTTGAAAAACCTGTTTAAATCTATTGGAAAATAGACTGAAAAAGGGCACTGTTTGGACAGAAAAATAATATAAATTTTTTATACAGGTTATACAGTATTTTATTGAATCAAATTTAGTGGTTATTTATTTATTTAATTGTGTAAAAAAATAAATTTATGTAAAAAAAATAAATTTAATTTATATTATTAAATTAATGATATTTTTTGTATGTAAAAAACAAACACAGTAACGTTTTGTATGTAAAAAAAATAATGATTTGTTATACAGTAATGATTTAAAACAAATTTTATTGATATTTTATTTATTTATTTATTTATTTAAAAAAAACAAATTTATTTAATTAATAATAATTAAAATATTAAAGATATGTTTAATATTGCTATTCCTTAGTAAACAATTGAAAAAGGGCAAAATAGTCTTTTGTTCATTTATCCTATCCAGTCCGTCCAACCAAACGTTGGATTCACTAAAAATAGTCCTTTCCAGACATCTAATCCCATGAAAAAACAAACGCAGGATACATATCCAATCCGACTAAATAGTCCGGGGGATTCACAGTCCCAGGACTCAAGTCCGATGGATTCTAATCCCCCCTTATCCAGTCCGTCCAATCAAACACACCATGTATAATCAATGTGTTTAATTTATGAAATGTTTTAGTTTTGAATTTTTTGATTTAATGAATTGGTTTAATAATGACATTAAAATTGTCGCAATGTTTGACTTTAAAAAAAATATAAACTAATTTAACAAAAATAAATATAAAAAAAATATTTAAAAAAATTATTTCTACCCTCTCAAAAGATAAAATTATATAAAAATGATGTGTTTTAAATTTTTTTTCAACAATTTAATTTTTAGTTTATTAGGAAAAAAAAAAATAAAAATAGTTCCTAAAAATCAAACCAAACAGAACTTTACAATCAAGAAAATTCTAACATTATTCATTAAAAAAAAATGTCATTTTACATTTCAAACAACATACAAGTTAACCAACACAAAATAAGTTATATGATGATTTTGGCCTTAAAATGGACCGTGTACAAATGAAACATCTTTGATTGTCATTGTTTGGAATAAGATTTAAAATTTAGAATCAAGTGGATCACAATTGAAAAGTTAAAGATCAAAATCATACAATCCCAAAACTATTGGGACTGTTTGTGTAATTATGTACACGTTTTTTATGTCAGTGCTTCACATCTTATATAGAAAAATTATTAATTGGTTTAGGAGTGTCACATGGTCATGTCCCGCATTAATCACAATACTATACCTCTCATCTTCCTTAATCACCTAACATAAATTCATGAGTTTCATCTCTTTATAAAATCACAACACTGTTGGAACATCACACGACGGTGTCCCAAGACCAAATAATAACTTCTCCATTACACGATAGAACCGTCCCTATTAAACCATCTCCAATGTATCACCTATTATTTTATCTAATTTAAATTTAATAAAAAAAATGTATTTTTTACTACTTTGATTGTTTCATCATAGGAGTATCAAATTAAAAATATGATAAATGTTTCACCAAATTTAAAAACAATTGAGACCTTTAATCATTTGACTATTCATAATTGTTGAAGCTATGGATTATTTTTATTACCGAACGACTAGCCGATTGTCTTCCGAATGACTACTTCCTTACAAAATTTTGTAAAAGAATTTAATATCTGTTCAATTAACTGATATTTTTGATAAAAATTTAAAATCCTCTATTAAAACGCGTAATACTAAATAGAATTTTTTCTCAAATATCTACTCAACTTTAATAAAAAAATAAAATAAAAAAAATACAACATTGAAATGCTCTTGCGTCGCTCTCCATCTCCCTCCCCAAACCCCCAAGGAAAGAGCTTGACATTTTTTTTAGCGAAGAAATCACTCACTATTACCAAACCTCTCCCACTAAGTTTCTCTCTTCTTATTAGTATTCCTGATCTTTGCCGCCGCCGCCACTGCAATTGATTTCTGGTTTACTGCAATTTATTGGTTTCGATGTCGGTTAGTATCTCTATTTCTATTAATTTCCCCTACACCACAATTTTATTTTCTTATGTTTTTTGGTGGGGATTGAAAACCCAATCATATGCATATGTATATGTATTCGACGGTTTGAAAGCATTTAATTACTTATAATATCAGTTTTGGGGGTTTTTGTAAGCAGAGTGATTATCGTGTTGTATATCTACTAGGTTTTATCTCGCAGTAGTAGTAGATCTGTTTGATTGGACGTTTTCCACTTGATTATCTCATAGTTTTGTTTTGTTTGTGCCTCTTAGCTTTCATCAACTGCTTTGCGTGTTTCTTATCTTATCTTATGTGTTCTTCTTGTATTGTTAGTTACTGTTTCATATTTACAATAAATTTAAATGCTTTAAGGAAAGCTTATTTACGCTTGAATTACTAGTGGTATGCTTAAAGTTAAAACAATTACTTAAATTACTCCTCTCTCGCTACTATCACTTCTTGTTTATGACCTGTCTCTAGATTCCTAGTGTATGTTTTAAGTTCAAAAAATAAATTGGATGTGACTAAAACCATCACGTTCTGCATATTAGCGTCTCATCTCATTATTCTTTGCTTTTGTTTGTCATCGTGGTTCACAGATTAGTGAGCATGTGTTTCATAACAACTTTCTTGATTGTTTCATTAACACATAAGTTAGTCTTCTTTACCAATTAAAACAACCTTGGAATGCTGCATGATTTTCCTCAAACTAGTTTTCTTCCTCTTTGTAAATGTGTGTATGTATGTTAGCATAACGAAGGTGATTACATGGATTTTGTTAAATTTGTGAAGCTTTAGTGTTGGACATGTGACATTTGGATTAATGTATGTGGGATGTGTCCAACATGTCTAGTTGAACATGCACCCGACAATATATATATATTTATAGTAGAGTTTGTTATCATTAATTCATAATCATCAAGAATGCTTGTTGCTAGGAGCCTAGTATGTACCTTTTTTTTTATGAAAGGGTATGCTTTTCTGTTGGAGAATTCAATTCGAAGTCATGTTAATAACTTGAGGGTGGAACAAATCTTTATGTTGTTGTATGTTCATATTAGTTCGTGATAATATTTGACGTTTGAGTAATGTTCATCCATCTTTTGGTTTCACATGTTGTGTTACATTTGTTTTAGTCATTGAACTTGAATGTAATCATCAGAAAGAATATGAGGATTATGGTTAGCCTAGAACTTCTGAAACGCAATTGCTTTTTGTTTCATAGACATGATATGCTTATTTGTGTTTGCAAGCTGTGTTTTCAAATGTCAATGGATTTTGCAATTATGTACAACAACATTGTTAAAATAATTGATTTTTTTTCTTTCTTACCCACAGTTTTGGATTGGTTCCTTATCATTGCAGGTAAGAACTGTGCAAATCAGCAATGTCTCCTTAGGGGCGACTGAGCAAGACGTAAAGGAGTTCTTTTCCTTTTCTGGTGAAATTGAATATGTGGAAATGCATAGGTTAGTTCAAGTGAGCATATGGAGTTGAGCAATCTTTCTGTAGCAGTCATGGAGTTGCAAATTCTACCCCATCCCCCTGCACCTACCATTCTCCTGCACCTTTCTTTTTTCTTCTTGGCAACCTAGTCAAATGATAGTGAATCCTATGGATATCAAGGTTCATGCGGTTTTATTTGATGTTATTTTTATTCTATTATATATATTTTTTGCAGTGAGAATGAGCGGTCTCAGACTGCATATGTTACCTTCAGGGATCCTCAAGGTGCAGAGACTGCAGTTCTTCTTTCGGTACATTCTCTTCGCTAGGCATTTGGAATTATTTTATCTGTTCTTGGTTTTTATTTTTAAGTCGTATTAGTGAGAGGACATTTGTTTTTATAAAAGATTGTACTATTCTAACATTCCTATCATTAATTTTATGTTGTTTTCTATAGGCTATTTTTTATGTACCTAATCTTTAGCTGTGTTTGTACATTAGAGCATTTTGTTAAGACAATTTTTTAATGTTCTTCAAGTTTAAGTACTTGGCACGGGATGTTGTAGTAATAAAGAATATGAATTTCTTTAAGTTAACTAGGCATATATAACTTGAGAGAGCAAAATGAAGGAAAAAGATTCATGTAGCCAAGGGCGGATCTATTAAAGGACAAGTCCCCAATTTGAAAAGTTTCATTTTTTTGTTGTTTTGTATTGTGTTTATTATATTGGTCCACTAATATTTTGAAATTGCTCCCACTGATCGAATCAAATTACAAATCCAAATCCAAATCCAAATCCACATTGACCTCTTGTTCAATTTCAGATCTAATGCCAAAAACGAATCGGGCCTCACATAGTTGATGTTGATGCAGTTATGCTTTATGTTTCGCACAGGTTTTCTGTGTATCAAATATCAATGCAGAATTTATTTGGGCCTTACACGTCTATATAAGATATCACCTCTCTCATACCACTTGTCAGATTTTCGGGACCAATATTTCTTCTGCAATTGAGTCATGTATTTAGATTCTGTAGTTTAGAAATGTATAGAAGAAAGTTTTCATATGTTGATCATCGTTTTCCGGCTGTGCTTTAGTTATTTGTAGATCGAGGCTTCTAGTTGTTGCTTTAGTTGAAAAACGACTTGTTGGTGCCTTGCCCTTTATGTTTATTATACATTTCAAGTTCCTTTCATATATTGTAAAGCCGTTTGGGTGTTTGTCAGGGAGCAACAATAGTTGATCAGTCTGTTGCCATAGCTTTTGCACCGGATTACAAGTTGCCACCAGCTGCTTCAGCAACACCTATTGTATGATCTAGTCCATGTTCTTCAATTTATATTCTAAATGCATAGTTTCTTGTATGACCAAATTGTTCAACCCGTATAGGCAGCAGAGAACAAAAATGCTGGTGCTGCTGGGTCTGCTGTCCAAAAGGCAGAAGATGTTGTCAGTGGCATGTTGGCCAAGGGCTTCATTTTGGGCAAAGATGCACTCAACAAAGCGAAGGCCCTTGACGAGAAGCACCAGTTTACTTCCACTGCCACAGCCAAAGTTGTTTCTCTGGACCAGAAGATCGGTCTTACTGATAAGATCAACATGGGCACCACTATTGTGAATGACAAAGTGAAGGAAATGGACCAGAAGTTTCATGTTTCTGAAAAGACCAAGTCTGCTTTTGCAGCTGCCGAACAAACGGTTAGTACTGCTGGATCTGCCATAATGAAGAACCGCTATATTTTGACCGGGGCTTCGTGGGTCACTGGTGCTTTCAATAGGGTCGCCAAGGCTGCCGAAGAAGTGGGGCAAAAGACAAAGGAAAAGATGGCCGAGGAAGAACATGGAAGACATTTGTCAGAGGGTTATGCTCAGATTCATGACCCAGGATCCCCAAAATCTGGTTCAAGTGAGCAATCTTCCAAGCCCATGCCTGCACAGGGCTTGATCCTTTGATTTGCTAAATCTTGTGTAGATATATGCAAAATCTAGTTTGAATCTTGGGAGTTCTAGTGATTAAATGCCCTTTTAAGCCCGTTGGATACTAGTAAATTATATTGTTGGGGATTGTTTGCATTGATGAAACTTCTTTGTCAAATATTATGCATCTAGATCTTTACAGTATGCAACACAGTTCTATCTGTCGTCTTCAACTTTTGGCATCTATGTAGTATGTGCAGCTTCAACTTTTGGCGTCTATACAGTATGTTATGCAGCTAGGGCTCGAGCTTGGGCAGATTTTTTTACACTTCAGGCTAAACTTGAACAGATTCTTTGCCCGGCTGGACCTGTTTGAGTTGCAGCCCGACCACTACATACGACTATACTAGTCTGCTGAGGGAAGTTTTTTGGTAGTGGCGGGATATTGTTCCAACATCTTTTAAAGGTCATGCAATCAGGCGAGGCTTGTCCTAAATGTAAGGGGCTCATAATGATTGTGTGGCTCCTAGGAGAATTAGGCAATGCTTCAAAAAGCACCAAATAATTTTTTTTTTTATTGGACTCTTATCGTTGATTCATTGATTTATGTGAAACTATTGCACACTTTAAAGTGGTGCATACCATCTATACCCTAATTTCTAGTTATATTTATTTATTTATAAAAAATGAATATGGATTGTTGGTTGTAGCCATTTTAATTCATAACTAATAACATTTTGTCTCAAAATGAAAACTATTTTGTCATAATCAAAACCACATTTTTATTTTTTATTTCTTATCTTGAAAGAATTAATCAGTACATCATGGACCCCATATTTGTATCTTGAGCAAGGTTGTCCTTTAGGTTGGGACTTGACTTCTACTAAAGAAAACAAGGAGAAAAATCTTCATCAACATTGAAGAATCTTCTAGCTAAGAATGACTAGAGGATAACATCTACATTGACAACAAGAAAAATATTTTCCAAGTAGTTATGTATTCTCCTTCATAAAAAATAATGGGGTAAATATGTGATGTCCAGATTCAAGCCAACTAGGTTTGATTAGGTACCAACATGGCTAAGTTTGAGCTTCATGTCCAAGATGACCAGGATAATTAAGGATAAAAAATGTTGGGACTCCCATGACTCCCAAAATGATATGAACTAATCATGTGTTATTATTTTTTTTTTTTCTTTTCTTCCTGGACCAATCACAGGTGAGTGGGGGAATTGTGGGGGTTGTGTTTTTTGAAAGTTTATAACATTGTTGATTAAGGATATAGGTCAAATTAAGGGTAAGATATAACACTCATCTAATCTCTTCATTTGTTTAAAATAACCTAAAAAATCTAATCAATCAAATTGATCGATCATTTTCAAATAGATTTAATATTCTCAAGAAGACAACTCAAGATTACTCAAACGTCACATTCTAAGTTAATCTCAAATAATGACCAAATAATGTGGTACATTTGAGTATCATAATGGTTCTTGAAAGAGAATCTTTTTAATCATATAAGAGATTTAGCATAAAAAAAAGAGAAGATGAGGCCATAAAATAAATAATACTAAGGCTTTATTTGGCATGTGTTAAAATAATACGTATTATTTTAACAAATTATTTTATTTGAATCATAATCATTTTATTTAAGTCATATCATTTCTTTACCATATTATTTTCAAATTTAATCCATATTTTACGTTTTTTTTCATAAAAAATCAAAAAATATACTAATCTAACTAACACCTAAAACCCCTAAAAATCCCAAACATCATCTTTGATTAACGTGGTATCCAAAGATTGTTAACTTGACGTATACACTGATTCGATGATGACAGAGCTTCGTCATGTGTTGTTATTAACTTATTATTATATTGATGGTTCCCTTTCTTTAATTTCAGGAGTGGAGGTAGACAAATCTGAACTCTAAAAAAATTAAGAAATGGATCAATCACTCAAGAAACCGACCTTAGCTCAGTTGGTAGAGCGGAGGACTGTAGTTGTACACAGCATATCCTTAGGTCGCTGGTTCGAATCCGGCAGGTCGGATTTTTGTTTTATTTCTTCCCAATTTGTTTTTCTGCTTTAGAATTCTTCATGAAGCACTTACCTATTTTTTTGTCTTTTATATCAAAGACAACTCCAAGAGTTTTTCGTTTTTTCAACTTGCTATTTATCACAATTATTAATTTGATATATTTTCCCAAATATCTACAGCAACTATTCTTCTCATTATTCAAAACTTGCAAAGTCCAATTACATATATATTATTATGGGTAAATTACACTTTTACCCTTTAAACTATACGCGTTTTTTCTATTTAGTTCCTTAACTATTGCTTCTGTTTCTTTAGTCCCTAAACTTTAATAATTTGTGTCTATCAAGTCCAATTTGTGTCTGCCATCCAAATCATTAACGGAATAGCGTTGCATGTGCATTTCATGTGATACGAAAGGCTGATACGAAGGTTAAAATGGACATTTCCTCCTCAACCGCATAAGCCATACATGTGAGGCGAATTGGGGTAACAAAAATGGGGGGTTTGTGGTTTTCAGATCATCGATTCAATCTTCATAACTTCGATTAAGTCTTTAAAACGTCGATTGAGGCTAGGGTTTGTGGTTTTCTTGAAAAATCGAAGGGTTTTACAATATTATTGGTGTTGATTGAGGCCGGATGGCCATAGTGAAGTGTGTACGACGTCAAGATAGTTATATACCGAAATGTAAGTATAATTTTTGTAATTTTTTGTTAAGATTTTTGCATGATTATGATTTTTTGAGCATTTTCGGTCAATTTTGTATATTTTTGGTTAATTTTTTATTTGTTGAATCTTTCTTATTTACTGTATTGTTTTGAAGTGTATGTACTGTTTCAAAAAGTGAAGCCTTATTGTACGTGTTTGTTTGATTGTCCCCTGTCTTTTAGTGTGTGTTTTTTGAGTGTTCCGCAATTTTTTGTTTGTTTGTCTGATTGTCCTCTGTATTTTTTGTCTAATTGTCCCCATGCATTTGCATATGTTTCTCAATTTTTTGACAAGATAACATAGGCCCTAAGATACACAAAGTGTTAGAGAAAAATAAGACAAATGCAGTTACATACATTCCAGCGTTGACAGGAGATAAAAAATTTGAAGTAAGAGGAATGCATGGTGATCAGTTTATAGTGGAGCTTAAGGAGGAGACATGTTCTTGCAAAATATGGGAGTTGACAGGAATTCCTTGTGCACATGCAATATCTGTTATTTGGACATCAATGGAACAACCTAAGGAATATGTCCATTATTGTTACAAAAAAGATACATTTATGAAGGTTTACACACACATGATGTGCCCAATGAATGGTGCTAAGATGTGGGAGCAATCAGGGAAAAAACCAGTTCTTCCCCTAGAATACCTTAAACAGCTTGGAAGGCCAAAGAAGGCAAAAAGAATGGAACCAGATGAGGGACCTAAAGGTCAAAAACCTACAAAGCTAAGGAGATTTAAAAAGAATTTGAGTTGCAGAAAATGTGGACAGAAGGGCCACAACACCAGGACTTGTAAATCAGAGCTTCAACCCTCTATAAGTAAAGCCCACAACATTTGTTTGTTTTCATTCACTTGGTGATCACTAACTATGATACATCTTGTGCTTTGTAGCAGGATAATATAACAGCAGGTGAAAGATGTAATAACCTCACACTGTCCTAACCATACTCATATGCATTTATATGATTTTGTCCTGTTAAGCTTGCATTTCAGATCTTGTCTTCGTTTTGCTTAAGTGTTATTTGCATGCTTTGTTCCTTGTTTGGTGTGTGGTTAGCCTAGACTAATCCAAGCCGAGGTCACCTTAAGCCTAGAACTATCTTGGAACCCCTTTTCTGGTTGGCCTCCACCCCTGTCCTAACATGTTGGCCGAGATGTCACTATCTAGGCCGAGGTGTTCACCACCAAGGCCGAGATGTGTATTGTCTAGGCCGAGATGTTACCCTTGAACCCAAGTGATCTTGCTCCTGGACTGGTACGACCTAGACCGAGGTGTGGCACAGCTAGGCCAAGTGTTGTCCTTTCTAGCCGAGGTCATTGTCCCTTGCTTGCCGAAGTCTTGTTATTAGCCGAGGTTGTTACTTGCCGGAGTACCCTTGCAACCTAGCTTGTTGAACACGCTTTGTCATAGTCTTGTCTTTTTAGTCAGTCACCTTTTTGAGCTGAACCAACCAACCATTGCCACGTGTCCGAGCTGAGTGTTAAGTCAGCCGGCAAACCTAGAAATGTATCATTTTGTATCATATCTTGTTCTTGAGGTGAGAGAAGCTCTAGAAGAAGAAGAAGAAGTCCTTAGAGAGAGAAGTAGATCCCAAGCTTGATTCCTAGAGTTCAAACTGTTTGATTTGTGTTCTGAGGTTAGAATCTTGATCTACTCTTGTTGCTCTTATTGATCATCTAGCTGCATTGCATGATCGAATCTATTCTGCATTCCATGCATTGATTTAAAGTTGGTTTTAGAAAGAGAAGTTAGTGTTCACATGTTCTTGAAGAAAATCCTTGTTTGATCCGAAAGTTTGTAACAAGTTCCATGTTTTTGTGTTTGTTTTCATAAGATCTTCAAGTATGGGTACCCAGGTCCATGTTTTCGAACTCATAGCATGAAAATCCCAGATTTTGAAATAACAAGTTGTGATTGAGCATTCATGTTTTTCATGTTTTTCATGTTCATGTTCTTCATGATCTTCAGCAGAGGGAAACCCAGATTTTCCCGACTTCATATCCTTGAGTGTGGCCCTCGGGACCACACCTCGGCGAGAAGGTGTGGAACCTCGGCCTAGACCTGGTTGGTGCCCAGCGTATTTTCCCGAGATGAGAAACAGTGTTTCATTTTGATTTGACTTAGTTTTTGAAGAATGTCGAGATCATCTGTATGCATGTGAAACTTGTTTGAAAGTGCATTCAACAGACTTTGCCATGTGTTTGTAGGGCTTGGACTTGCCTTGACCCCGACATTTGAAGAACTATGTGAGTGATATTTTTAATAAAGCTATGTTACGATGTTTTGATAAAAGCCTTGTTTTGCTTTGTTTTGGAAAGTAATTGTAAGCATGAATGATTATTCCTATTTTGTATATCAAGTAATATATCTTGTTTTGATGACAAAATTTGAAAGTCCGTACGTGCTAGGGGACTAGAAGCATTTGTAGCACAAAGTTTGGAAGTCCGTACGTGCTAGGGGACTATAAGCATTTGTAACACAAAATTTGGAAGTCCGTACGTGGTAGGGGACTCAAAGCATTTGTAGCACAAGTCCTTAGTGTCCGGGGACTATAATGCAACGACACCATTGTTTGAGATATCTCCCTTGTTTTGTCTTGCCTTGCCACTGACGGTTTTACCGCGTGGGTTTGTTTGTTCGGAATGTCATCCCTTGTACTATATTGATGTTAGTAAGCATTCCTTGAAGCTTTGAAAGATTTGATAGATGAACTTCATTCATCCCATGTATTGTTTTGTTAAAAGATCTCGGATATCATTCATGTAAACCCTTTATTACTTATGTCATTCACTGAGTATCCAAGCTCACCCTCTCTATATATATGTAGGTGGTGAGCAGGACGGCGGCGACGCCTAGATGTGTTTTGCCGATGTGTTTTTGGATTCGTGTTTTGCAAACATCTTGAAGATCATGCTTCTTGGCTTGTAGTTAATTTCTTTTGTATATGTCGGCTTGAGAAGCCTTTTGGTCATGATGTATTTTTGCACTTCATTATATTTGTATTCAAGTTGTAAAGTTATGTAAAGATGCATGCTATTTCATTTGACTTATGCACAGCTCTTATGGACTAATTAGATTTACATATATTGCTTCCGCACATGTAAGCCCTATATATTGTACTCTGTTGTGTGAATTTTGAAAGTAGGCCTTCGGTAATCTCGGATTACTGGCCATTATGGCACCATTCTACTGGGGGCGGAATGGGGTCGTGACAGAAAGAGATGTTGGAACTTTTGCAAGTCAAGGGCCAATGCCAAAGAGGCCACCACCTGTTGCTGCTGCCAATTTTGTAAATCAAGGGCCAATGCTAAGGAGGCCACTACTTGCTACTGCTATTTTTGCAAGTCAACCTCCAATACCAAGGAGGCTACCATCTGCTGCTATAACTTTTGAAAGTCAACCTTCAATGCCTATGAGACCAACACCACCTTCTGATGCAACCTCTATCACTCAAGCCTCAAGACAGAAAAGGGTAGCACTAGCCAAATGAGGCATATCCAAGAAGAGAGGGTGAACACAGTAGTAGAAATGTAGGATTGCTTTTGTGTTTGTAATGACAATGAACTTCATGTCAACTATTTAGTAATTTAGGATTTTTTTTTTTATTTTTTTATTTATTTATTTATTTTTTTTTTGGTGTTTGTGTTTGTAATGACAATGAACTTATAACTTTTATGAATGGAAATGATGACGATGTTTATCTTTAAATAGGGGGAGGGGGGGCTGCACTGTTATTCTGTTTGTTTGTTTGTTATTTATTTATTTATTTTTGCGTGTTTGTTTTTTGTTGGTAAACACAATCAACCATTATAGAAGATTTGGACACACAATTTTCCATACAAAACCTTCCATTCATTATATATCCAATAACTTACATAGCAAATATATTACATAGGAAACCCAGAGTATCTTCTACAGCAACAACACCAAGATGATAAGCCAAGACACAACCAAACAAACCCAGAGTGTCTTCGCCTTCCTTTTCATCTCTGATATTTGCTCCTCCATCTTAGTAATCCTTCGTAGGAGTCCTGGTATAACTTGCTTTGACCGGCCACACATAGATACATCAAACCACTGGAAAAATCCACATCTTCCCCCATTGAGCCCATATCCATTGCAGCATAAGAATCGTCTTCCCGGATTCAAGTTTGTCCAAGATGTCTTCATCACAACAACTCTGCCACATGAGCAATGCATTGCATCCATCCGATACATTGTTCTTCCTCTTTCTCTTCTTTGTCTTCTTGATGCTTTTTTTTTTTTTTTTTTTTTTTCCATACACAGCCATGTATATATATGTGGGTATATATTAGAGGACTGGCAGGAACATTCCCTCCAGTTTTATTTGTGTAAAATGTCTCTTTTGCCCTCCACTAACATTATTTCGTTAATGATTTGGACGGCAGACACAAATTGGACTTGACAGACACAAATTATTAAAGTTTAGCGACTAAAGAAACAGAAGCAATAGTTAAGAGACCAAATTGAAAAAGCGCGTATAATTTAGAGGGTAAAAGTGTCATTTACCCTATCATTATTATTATTATTTTAATGCTTTTTGGTTGTTTGGACATCAATTGCCTCAACAATAGCACATTCAGAATCTAGCATCGGTCTCACTCAATTGTACTCTAGTTCTTCCTTGGCTCATGCATCTTTGCTTTAAAAAGCCGTTGCATCATCTCTTCTACTCTCCAAAAAAGAGAAAGAGCCCCTCTACACCTCTATAAGAAATTCGGGGTTCAATTTCTGCCACTGCTTACCGCTCTCTCTCTCTCTCTCTCTCTCATATTCAAACTTGTACATATTTATAATTTCTTTCCATTGTACCCAAAAAACCAAGAAGATATAACTTTTGTGTTGGGTTTCTTAATAACAAGAAAGAGTCATGCCATGAACCCACATCTTGAACATACAAATCAAACAATACTAAGCTGAGCAGCCAAATTGGGATAAGAAAATTTGCCCAGCCATATCCCACATATATGTGATGAACTGCAAACAAAGTCACCTTCGAAGCTCTGCCACCTCCTTAGTCTAATTCAAAGCTTACAAGCCTAACCCAGCTCAATAACTCAACCTGATCATATCCCAGATAGAGTACAAAAGTCACTGTTGCATTCATGGTGCAAAAACAACTCAAAAGATGTCACCAGGTTTTGAGAGACAATGGAGCATCATTACAAAGCAACAAACCAATCACTTGGTTGCAAATTAAACGGTGATGTGATTCAGTTTCACTATCACCAATCATATCCAACTCAAAAAGAATAATTCCATCATTGATAATGGGTCTATATAGAAAAAATTTCATCATCATCATCATCACCAACGAGATCCTCTGCCCATTGTCCAATCAAGGGAGTAGATTTTGTAACACTCAGCCATAAAACTGAGATCTCAGAACTCTACCATGTAATGTAACACTCGTAGCAGTCAGATAGATACCAACCCTAATGAATCAGTCCCTACAAAAGCTTCAGTCCACCTGTTACATCATCAACCATTTCAGCAGGTCCTGCACATGCATGAGCATGAGAATTAGTCCAATGAACTATGGGAGACCAAAATAAATAAACTAATTAATAAACGTGACAGGATGCGTGTGCTGAGGAGAAAAAGTTTTTGTCGTGACAAAAACTGTAAGTATGCTATGCAATGAGTTCTCCACATGAAAAATTCCCATCTCAATCACACATGGGTGGGGAGGGAGATGGGGGAACAAGTAGAGATGAACTTACCAATGATGGCCATTACGGTCCTTGAATCTGAAAGAAAAGAAAAGAATGAGTAACATAGTTAGGCAAATGTCAATTGGGATAATATGCTAGAAAGAATTATAAGTTTTGTTGCAACTTGCAAGTATCGAATGAAAAAGACTTGGCAGACAATGTGAGGGTATCACAGAACATAGTTGACACAAAATTGAGAAAAAAAAATTGCACATTGCTTGAAAGCTAATCCAAAAAGTTCTTTATTAGGCCTGCTTATAAGGGGGAAGAGAGCACACAGTGTTCTACACATTACCATAATTTTACTTTCTGGGTGTCTAACACGGATATTTAATTTATTTTGAAGAGTCCTCATAACATAGAGTGTAAGCTCTACAAGTCTATCCCTATAATACCACATTTTAAAGCATGTGGCATACCATGCTCTTGTTCCTGCTCCTATTCTCATTCCACATCCCAAAACGATCCACATTACAAGTAACATAGCTTATAACATTCAAGTGGATCCGGATGTGTTTGTTTTTCAAATTTTTTGGATGACTTGATTGGTTAGGGGGTGTTTTCACCTTTCTTGAGGGTTTATTTTTTGTATTCTTTTGCATAAGCTTGATGCTGCAAATCAATAATATTGCATTTTATTTATCCAAAGAAAAAAATAAAAGCAAAGCCTATGTAGAAGGAAAGAGCTTAATTTTCCGAGTGGCTTTAGTCTGGCTGATTCTAGCAGACCAGGAACGGTTTTGTACAGGTTCCAGTTTTTGCTGGTTTTGTCCAGTTTTTAGTTCAAAATGATTTAGGGGTGCATTCAGACCACAACAAAGGCCAGTTGATGGTTTAACTGATTGAACTGGCTGGTCTGGTCCAATTTTTTAAATATTGCCACACTCCACATCAACATACATCAATCAATACAAAGCCTATATGCCGAAATCCAGCTTTAGCTCTCCACATAATTCATGAAAACTAGCCAACTATGGTTGCTAAAAGCATATTCCAATGGAGGCTCTAAGCAAGTCCCAAAATCCACAAATTTCACTACATTCCAGAAAACCTTGAAACTTATAATCAATGCAAAAAACAACAAAGAAAAGTTACAATGAAGGGAATTAATTTACGACTCACTCGGTGCAATTTGTGTCCTCCCTGCATCAATTGTGACGTGGGTTGGTATGTTCAGTGATTTTGCCTTTTCCTGTCAAAGTAAAGAAGAATTTGCCAAAAGGACGAGAAGATGAGATAAAATAATGCACAGGCAATGAAACTACAATAAAAGTGAAAGGGGAAAGGCTTAACAGTGTAATTAAAGGAAAAGTATTTTTTTGCTCAGCCAAAATTAGTTTATATCCATCACAATGATCTAAATCATACTAACTTGCAGAACTAGCAAATCTTCCTCGCTTTCAATTTTCACAACCACCTTAACCTGCCCACACATCTCCCACCTGCATATGGACAAAATTGGATCAGAAGGAATAGGTTGACACAGAACACATGTACATAGTCAGGGCTCAACACAAAACAAGTCCTAAATAAATTTTGAAAAGTACCTGTTTAAAGCTTTTGGTGCACGATGAAGCAGCTTTTTATAGAGACCCAAAGTTGCATGACTAAAAACCAAGGTAAATTTGTCAATAACAGATAAGAAGAACATGCAAAACCAACCACAAGGAGAATGCAAATAAAACAAAATAAACCAGAGTGTGAAAGGTTTTCTGCAATTGCAATAAAATAAAGTGCAAAGCAGAACTGCACAGCAATTAATGAGTCAAAGATACCAACATCTCATACCCTTAAATTTTTTTTCTTATAAGATTGTAATGTATTTCTAAAATATGACACCAAAAGAGGTGGTACCTTTGTACAAAAAGAGGAGCGGAAAAGTTCCAACACAAAAAGTTGACCTCGGCTAAGAAATCTACAAGAGAATCCTTTACACAAAAAATGAAAAGTATGACAGGCTCATCTTAACTTTTGAATCCCTAAATCAAGAAAGGAAAAAAAAAAATTGAATCCCTAACTTCTACTATCAAAAGTATGTATATTCCTCTCCCTCCATAGGCACCACGTGAGGCATTATTGAGTCACCATCCAAGCTTTCTTCTTTGTTTTCCACCCACAACCATTTCCCAACACTCCAAAAATAGAAAGTAATAAATCCCATAACTTTTTGCCTACGACAATTGAGAAGTGGATGATTCATCGTCTCTTCCGTCACACACAGCCTCCAGCTCCCATACCAATTTCCAATGCTAGAAAAACTCAGATAATTTGCCAACAAAGCATTTTTGTAAATTGCAAAGTTGAACAAATCTGGGAAGGCTACTGAAATAGGAAAGTCTCTACACCAAATATCATGCCAAAACTGAATCTTGTTGCCATCCCTTCCTCAAATCTTACAAACTTCGCAAATTTTGGTCATCCTTTCCTAATAGCTTTCCACACCCCAACCCCTTATAGTTGACAACTTTCCTTGGAAGTCCATCTCCTCTATAATCCACTCCAAACTTACAATCAATCACCCTTCTCCACAACAGATTCTCCTCAACAGCATACCTCTAGAGAGCCACTCTCCCATCAATGCTTGCCTTCTAATACATTATTTATTAATATCATATTGAAAGGTTTTGTAGCTATTACAAACCACTTCATATGTTATTCTATGCCTTATTCAGGAGACCTTTAACATTACAAGTGGAATGACCAGGCTCTATGCACATTTAAATAAGGGGCAAAGAAGATTTTGATCTTACACATTCTAAACGTCTATGTTCAATGACAAGTCTTCAATTTCTCTTGGCCAAGATATTTATGCCTTTAATTACTTTTTATTTTACTAAATGCCTGAGCTCAAACAAGGGCACACTATGACTATGTTGGTATTTTTTACAACAAAATTCATAATCTTCTGCTCAGCAAAACTCCTCTGCAAATAAATGAGTTTATTACCAATCAAATATTTTGTCTCTTATATTGAAAGATGATGTTAAGATACCCATAGATTGGCTCTTCACTTTTGCTAATGAAGTCGTAAAAGCATCTTAACGTAAGAACTAGACTATTCACTACGCCTGCATGAAACCTAACAAACCATATTATTAGGTCATAGTTGAAAATGCTACACTTCAAAATTTACAGAACAATATACCCGCCCGCTAGTTTTTATTTATTTATTAGATGTCCAAACCAAGATCAAAAGCAAAGCATAATTGATGTTTGAGACTGCAGAACAAGTTGCTACCTGCATTGGGCAGCAATCTTTCCTTTCCCCATCTTTAAGTCATTCCTCACAACCAAAACCTACATTAAATAAGAATAAAGCGAAATTCAAGTCAATTCTCCTTGCCGCCATATATATATTACTAGCAGTCTTCACACACAATACGTGCACAACTCCAAAAAAAAAAAAAAATTATAAGAATAATGGCAAAAAGAAAATGCACATATAGTTTGTGTTGCTCAAGTGGTAAGAGCTCTCATTATTAAATCCATGGTCATGTGTTCGAGACTTGTCCTCCTCGTTGCATAATTTTTACAAAAACTCAAAATATAGGGGTATTTTGGAAAAACCCAAAATATAAGACACATTTGTGTCAACACCACCAGCACCTTCACTTACAAAAATTCCAAATACAGGGGTATTTTGGAAAAACCCAAAAATATAAGACACATTCGAGTCAACACCACCAGTAGCCTTCACTTTATAATAGACTACCGGCCGCACACGCAATGCGTGTGCAATTCAAAAAACTATAATAGTATAAGAATAATGATAAAGAAAAATACACATATTATTTGTTGCTCAAGTGGTAAGGACTTGTTTTGCCAAACTCATGATTTTGGATTCAAGTCTTATCCTCTTCTTTTTTACATAAATATCAACTACAGGAGAATTTTAGTAAAACCTAAAATATGAGACAATAATGTGTCAACACCACCAGCAGCCTTCACTTTATATATTAGAATAAATATGTGTGTGTGTGTGTGTGTGTGTGTGGTGTACACACATAGAGATAATGTTAGAGCAAAGAGACGTGAAACCATTTTGAAATCTTCAAGAATGTCAGCCAGCTTTTCAATCTCAAGGGGTTCTTTGGACCGATTCTTCTTGTTTACATCCACAATTGAGGTCTCTTTAGCTACCCTGGTTGAAACAAAATTTCGAGCAAGATGTCGTGCACTCATGAGGTATCCCAGAGCAAAACAGCCTGCCCCTACTAGAAGAGCATTGATCCATGTCATATCCATCATCTCCAAACGCAAACACACCCTACATTGTTATCAAGTCACCGCCAGATCAAGCCACAAATAGAACAAAATTCTTAGAAACACCAATCTAAAACCCACATCACTGGGCATAATTTAAATCATCATAATTTCATGGGCAAAATCATGGACATGGGACACAGTGATCTCGAAAAAAAAATGGGGACACAAGTAGGACAAAAACAAGGCAACAAAAATTATACTTTTATTTGCTATGTAGATTAATACTACATCCACAAACAATCAAAAATTAACACTACTTCAATATTAAAAATTTTTAAAAAAAAAAAAAAAAAAAAAAGCCTAAGTTAGCTCTTGCCGTTTGTCTTTTTTATTGATGGTCTATTAATTATTTAAATCTAAAAAAAAAAAAAGTAATGAACGTTTAACATCTAACATCCATCAAAAGCACTAAAGAAGAGTGGGAAAAAATCTAGTTGGCATGTTAGGAGTGTGTCCACTGAAAACAAATTAATTAAATAAAAGGACATGCCACATGGCATATCCCATACATATCCATACCATGTTCCAATGTTTGACACTACTATGGCATTTGTTTTGAAGTGTCGGTAATTCATAGTTCATGAGTTATACAAATAAGGAAACATCATTTACTAATAAATAACTAACTAAATACAAATTTTTCATAATCTAAGAAGAAAGACAATCGTATCAAGGTTCTTTTAGTACTGTGAAATCAAAGTAAGTGATGGAGGGAATCCAGTTTGGAAAAACCATAGGCACTTTCATTCCACATCTAGAAATTCAATTGCCTTTTTCATTTCAGATATTCCTTTTAACTTTTCCAACAATATGACTTAGACAACCCTCATGAAAAAATGTCATATTGTAACTCATCTCCATTAATTTTTTCCAGTATTGCGACTGCAAATTTTTTATTCATGATCCTCTACAAAGTGACACTTGTTTAACCCTCATAACGTAGATAATTAACATGTCTTTTCATAAGTTTGTTCAGCGTCAAATTTTTTATTTTAATGAATTTTACAAAGAAAAAATAATTCACATATCTCGACAGAATAAGAAAATTGAGATTTCTAGATGAAAAATCAATTTAAGCTCGAAACCTAATTTTAAAGGAAAAAACATCACAAGCACTAGAAAATGGAGGGAACAATTCAACATATAATGAAAACCAAATATGTGTTCACTAGTTTGATCTAGGCCCACTGGCCCAATATTTAGCAGCCAATATATCATCATTTACCATTACATAAGGCAATGATATGCTTTTGTGGCAACTAAACCACCTAGCACATTGTATGACGATCATTCAGAACTTATATATATATATATATATATTTACTATTAATTTTAAAAACTAGCATGCCCAAATTTTGTTTGTTTTTATATGAATTATCCATATGTTTGAATGCCTCTTGCATATAATAAATCTTAAAAGCAGCTTTCTAACTTTTTTGACAATTTTGACAACTCTTTCCTATTTTTTTACACAATTTTTCAAAAATAAAAAGAAAAAAGTCAGCTTTTAACCGACTTCTCAAAAAAGTCAATCAAAAGGAATTCTTGGCAATCAAAAAGAAAACTTCTATAATGTACACACACACACGTATATATATATATATATATATTGACTGTTAATTCTAAAAACTAGCATACCCAAATTTTGTTTATATTCAGATGGATCAACCCACCAACCCATATGCTTCAATGCCCTCATGCATTGACGATAAAACGTTAGTATTAAAGAAGGGTTAATGAAAGAAGAGGAAAATAATTATAAAAAAAAAGAAAAAAAGAGGACCTTCTTGGCAATCAAACGTTGGAACTGTTTCTAGGAATTTATGCAATGTAAAAAGTAACTATGAATCCGACAATTAGGGCTTCAGGACTTGTGAGCAATCAGACAAGCAAATTAATTGTAAAAACCCCCGTCTCCAATAGAACAAAGACTAAAGTCAAACGATGGATCAGAACAAATCGTAAAGTGAAATACAAGTAGCGATGTTTTGTTTGAAAAAAAAAAGGTTTTGTAGCAAGAACAAGTACCTGCAATCGGATCGGAGGCTATAGAAACAGCATTTGTAGAGTGATCGGCCGTATATCTATATCGAACGCTTCTCAACTCTCAAATGTAGACTAGACTAGAGACACTTCTCTGATTCGATACTGCTATAACTGTACTATTCAATAATAATCAAAGCTAAATAAGGGTGGGAAGCCCCAGTCTTCAGTTTGCTCCAATCAGACTCAGATTGCCCTTTTCATTGTTATTTTTCCATCGTTTGTTAATTTCACCTCTTTTTCTTCTTCTTTTTTTTTTTGTTTTTTTTCTTATTCATTTTTTAAAGGGTAAAAATACCACTTCTTTTAGCTCTTACACTTATATTTGAGAAAAGAAAAGAAAATGAAATGAAATGATTACGAGAAAATATAAAAAATATATTGTGTTTAGTTAAGGAATTTGAGGAGGAATTGAAAAGAAAAATAGAAAAGGTAACTGAAATGTGAATAAAACATACCTATATTTCACCTAGTTTCACATATCTTTTCCCTTTTCCTTTCAAATCATTTCTCAAATCCTCCAACCAAATACAGCGTAAATGATTGTGATTTCTCTCCTTTTTATTTGGATAAATAAAAAAATAAAATGAAATAAAATAAATGATTGTGATTTTTTTTTTCCTTCTTATTTGATTAGATTTCATAAGAGAAAAGAAAAGAAATTAATTTATGTTATATTACCAAAATAATCTTTTTATATTTTGTCAATCATTTTATTTCTTTTATTTTTACAGAGACAAAATTGGTATTATGAAAATATAAAAATCTAATGGTTTCTTTTCTCTCCCAATCTCTCTACTTTTGGAAAGATTAAAAATAAGAGTTATAAGATAAATGAGTTTCCCTCAATTTCTTTCTATTTTTCCCTATATCTCACCATTTCTTTTCTTTTCTTTCCAAATCATTCAATCCAAACATATAAAGTATATGTTATTATTTATTACTTTGGTCCGAAATGAATATGTAAAAATATTTTTTTCAAAAAATATAGTAAAATGAGGTGAAGGAAAAGGAAATTATTTTTTCTCTCGGGTTCACTTGTTAAGAAAATACAAATTATTTCTTACAAAAATTTGTGTTTTTTGTAGGATTAATTTTGAGAAAAAGTATATTCTGGTGAAAAAGTAAGAGATGCACATTCCATTTTGTACTAACAAAAAACACAATTGTTAGAGTAACTGGAAGTGATTGTCCAAGGAAATTACGGTTAAGCCTTAATATTGGGCCTCTATAGTCTATACAGTGGTGACTCCAAAAAAATTTTTTGTCAATGGTTTCAATTAAAAATTTAAATTCCATAAAGAGTGATATTATTAGTACCCTTTTTCAATAAAAAAAAAAAAATACACACAATATTTTGTACTCATATGCAAATTTTTGCAGAAATATCAAATCTACCCCTCCGAAGGAGAAAAAAATATTCAGATTTAATAGAAACAATAAAAGAAATTAACAAAAATTTGGCTTTATTGCAATTTTTCCTATTAAATAAAAAGTAGAGTGCTTTTCGGGAGTATAAACAAGCCAACCTTTTGTAAATCCCATATCATATTTATTTTCAATAAATCAACAAAAAAAATTAAAATTCTTAAGTCAAACAATAGAAAATGAGAAATACTATTTCTCATCGAATTTATTTCGCCTCACCTTTTGTAGATCCTATATCATATTTATTTTCAATAAATCAACAAAATAATTTAAAATTCTTAAGTCAAACAAAAGAAAATGAGAAATGCCATTTCTCATTGAATTTATTTCTCCTCCTATGTATATAACAAAATAAAAATTATGTATATGTGTAAGACTTATTATATTTAACAATTAGTGAAAACTACATAGAATGTGAAGGTGCCGTTTGGTAACACTTACGTTTTTAGTTTTCAGTTTAAATTTACAAAAATTTAAAAAACTCAAATAAAAACTTGTTTGGTAAATTTTTGATTTATAAATCAGTGGTCTCAGTTTATAAATTTTGTTAAAAAATGTAAACTCAAAAATGTGTTTCCGTTTTGAGTTTTGAGTTTTGAGTTTTTTTTTTTTTTACCACCCAACACTAGCCACCACCCGCCACCATTGTCTACCACCGTCGTCCGCCACCACCACCACCTGCCACAACCACTCGCCACCCGCCACCACCACCCCACCTGCCACCACCACCCACCACCCACCTGCCACCCACTCGCCACACCACCACCTACTTCCGCCACACCACCACCACCCACCACCCACCACCGTCCCCACCCACCGCCACCACACCACCAACACCGCCACCCGCCATCCACCTGCCACCACCATCCACCCACCCATCACCGCTTTCCACCACCGTCTTCCGCCGCTACCACCCGCTACTTGCCACCACTTTCCACCACCGTCTTCCGCCACCACCGTCTTCCGCCACCACCACCACACCCCACCACTTGCCACCACTTTCCACCACCGCCTTCTGCCACCATCATCCACCACCTGCCACCATTTTCCACCACCGTCTTCCGCCACCACCACTCGCCATCATTTTCCACCACCGTCTTCCGCCACCACCACTCGTCACCCCCACCATCCCCGCACCACTTGCCATTTCTCACACTTTTTTATATTTTTAAACATTTTTTTCTAAACCAAACGCGTTTGTAGTTTATGTTTTTCTAAAAATAAACAAAAAAATAAACAAAAAACCTATTTATAAATTTTTGTAAATATAAACTGAAAATGTAAACATTACCAAACAGGCCCGAAGAGTTTCAATGACAAAATGTTATGGTGATATACAGCTATCCAACAAAATTTAATATATTACTATTTTTTAAACAGAAAAGCTTCCTAACATATAGTTGGGATGTTCCGCTCAAGCTATGTTGTAATTTTGGCCAGACTTCATACTGTAATATCTTTTCTAGTATTATTAAAAAAAAATCTTTGCTGATAAAAAAAAATATAGATAACCAACCACAAAAAATATAAATAGAATAATTTGAGTGAAATTATTATTTTTATGGTGACTTTTTTTTTTTGGTTATGTAATATGGTGACTTTAACGTATGATGTATATGTTTTTTCAATTATGCTACGTAGCTCGAATCCTTTCTTCCCCTGAATCCCCCGAACTCAAAATGACGTCGTTTCGTCGTTTTGAATTTTTTTTTTTTTTTTTTTCAATTAGAAAAGAAGAAGAAGAAGAAAGAAAGAAGAAGAAGAAAGAGGCAGAGGCGGAGGCGGGGGCGGGGCTGCGACGATCGGCCGATGAGCTGTGACGATTGGCCGGGCGATCTGCGATCGATCGGCGAAGGCTGCAATCAATCGGCGGAAGCGGATGGGCCCTCTCTCTCTCTCTCCATTCCTCTTCCCCCCTCTTTCTCTTCTCCTCGCTTCTTCTCTCTTCTCTTCCTCTTTCTCTTTTCTCTCCCTCTGTTTCAGACTTTTAGACTGCATAAGGAGAAAAAAAAGAAAAAAAAAAAAGAAATTGCCCAAAACTACGTTGTTTTGGGCAGTCAGGGGATTCGGGGGGACAAAATTCGGGGAGAAAATCATTTTCTATGTTTTTTTTTGGTTGATATTTTGATTAGTTATGTATTTTTAAACTTATTAAAATGGAAAAATAAGTAAATAATCAGAAAGTAATAGTTTTTGTGATATATTCAAAGTAGTGGAGTTCAGATAATGAGGTTGAAAGCTATGGGTTCATTGTTATCATTTTATTTTATTTTTTGCATGGTTATTTAAGATAAAAAATTAGATTTAATTTTTAAACCTAATAATATAGTAATCAATTATGATATTAAAGGTAACAATCTCTCTCTCATATCTTCCCTAATCATCAACTAATCATATCACTTATACATCATTAAATTTATAAAATGAATTTAAAAGTAATTATATATATATATATTATATATATTTAGATTGATGGGTTCAAAGCTATCTTTGAGTGTGTCCATAGTATTAACATTTCCCTAAAATC
Source organism: Camellia japonica (assembly GCA_030407325.1). NCBI lineage: Eukaryota > Viridiplantae > Streptophyta > Magnoliopsida > Ericales > Theaceae > Camellia > Camellia japonica. The sequence goes on from JAPPVO010000032.1 coordinate 168,121,438, forward strand.
TCAAATTTATGCAGTAAATTTATTTATTTATTTTATTTTATTTTATTTTTCAGTCTTCTAGTGGGTGTAAGTGACACCACCTGTAATAAGCTAGCATCACCACTGACTTATAAGAAAAAATTGTAATTTAGTTCAATTTTGAACTCCAATTTTACGAACTTTATTACCATTCACAATATAATCACAAGTTTAACAATAAAAAAAATAAAGTTATATATTGTGGGGACATAATTTTTAAATGATAACACGTGGCCGAAGTGGCACCGAAGTGTCAGTCGAGATGCCACGTGTGCTAGTCATGATGCCGAGGTAATCTCGGCAAGGCCGAGGTTATCTGCGAGAATACCGGAATCCGGGATAAGCGAATAAGGGACAAGAGCCCTAAAATTGGGGAGGACTTCAGTTGGATAAAGATAAGACTCTTAGAGAGTTTATCTCAATCTACTGGGAGTCCGATTAGCAGTAATCTAGAGACCATTGAAGTTAGGCTTCTGTTGGGATTGGTCAGTGTTGCCTATAAAAAAGAGGCACCCTCATGGGTGTTGGTACGCTGTTGATATTCTGAATAGTGAGTTAAACACTTTTGCTATCTTTGAGAGATAACTGACTTGATTGTCGGAGTGCCCCCGGGTGGACGAACCACCGCCGGAATTTTATCTTTTCTGTGACAGGTCGTTCGGGCTTAATCTATTCTGCCGGTGCTCTCCAGTTGAGTACCTGTTTGGTTGTGTGGTTGAAAATCAACACCTACAATTTGGCGCCGTCTGTGGGAAAGAAAGAAGAATAGATGGCCAACGACGGACGGAGAGAAAAGGTTGGAGACGACATCCCTATTGGGAGTGGGAAACATATTGACCTTGACGTCGAAGAAGACAACTGCAACGAAGAGACTCGTGATAAGAATCACGGAGAAAAAGACGTCAGCCAGGAAGGCGATGTACCAAAGAAGTCAGACAATGATAGCGAAAGCGACGGAACGGTGAAGACTTTGCTGGAAGAGGTGAACGGAGCTAGGTGCAGAGCTTGGAAAATTTTAAAAGAACGAAAATGGCGATTTTTAGAGAGAGAAAGCTTGAAACACAGAGAGAAAACGATGGTGTGAAGTGAAAAGACGGAGAAAGAGGGAAGTAATTTTGTTGAAACACGGAATGGCAGCAAAATGGCAATTAGTGCGCCTAGGACGACGTGCTTGTCAGATGGTGCAAGCACGAGCGATGCGACTTGATGGCGCGTGTCAGGAACGGCTTAGTAGGGGAAAGACGCATGGCAGAAACGGTTGAAATGTTGTGCGTGACAGCTCACACGCGTGTTGAAACTCTTGAAGTTCTTGGTTTAGTGAAGCAAAGACCTCGGCTAGGAGGATGATTTCGGCTAAATAACTTGAACTGACTTGGTTATTCGTTCTAAGGCATTGATGAAAACAGATTACAAGTCTTGGCCATATGGAGCCAACGAATGATGACCTCGGTAATGAAGAATAAAGCGAGTTTAACCGATATGCTAAATGGAATGAACGATATAGGTTCTACCACCTCAGGATGCCGAGGTCAATTCTGTGATGCTAGTTGGTTAGTCTTGTAGAAGGTCTGCTGGAGTATAAGTTGGGTTTGTGGAAGGTCTGCTAGAGTATGGTCTGTTAGTTCAGTTGGTCTACTAGTTTTGTGCGGGTCTGCTGCTGTTATCAGCTAGAGAAGGTCTGCTAGTTCAGTTGGTCTGTGCTGGTCTATTGCATGTTGGCTGTTATGGTGTTTGTGTTCTTGTGCTCTTGCTGCTTTGTTTTTGTCTGTGCCTTCTATGCCCATCTATCTGTGCTCAGGTCTGCCTAGCAAAATTCTGGAATGGTTCAAGCTTGTTTGCCCATCTGTTTTCTTCTGGTTTGGCCTTGGGCCTTGTGGTGTTTTTTTCTCTCTTTTCTTGTTGGTTTCTCACCAACCTTTGGTGGTGCTAGCAAATGATTGGGTATCCTTCTTGGTGCAACCTCGTTGGGATTGGGGGGGCGTACTTTGATGCTTTTTGCACCTCTTTTCTTTATTGATGTTTTTCATATGTAATGTATGTTTTCCCATCAATAAAGTTCTTTTTTGCTGATCAAAAAAAAAAAAAAATAGAACCTAGGGGGCAGTTGTGGGGACATAATTTTTTAATGATAACACGTGGCCGAGGTGGCACCGAAGTGTCAGCCAAGGTGCCACGTGTGCTAGTCATGATGCCGATGTTAGGAAAAATAAATGATTCCCCACAAGTAAATCAATCAATGGGAATAAAAACTAATGCGGAAAAATTAAATCAAAGGCAACACAAGAATTTTTACTTGGTTCCCTCAATGTGAGGTATGTCTACGGGATCGAAACCTGATTCCACTATCAACCAAAGAGTTTCCAAACGATTACAAACGAGATACGAATAATCTCACAAAACCACCCTTAGGTGAATTCCAAATAATCACAAATAAACAAGAGGAAAGACCTCACCAAATAGATGAACAAAAGTCTTCAAAAACAGAGTTGAAGAAGACTCAAAATAATAACCCAAATCAACTTCAAATCAGGAGCAATAACATCCACAAACCAAGCACAATCAACTCACTGAATTGATCATCACGGCTGCTCCTCTACCAAGCAAAAAACGGCTGCCTTTTTTCTTGGGAAAAACAATACCAATAAAAAATTGTGAATCTAGGGTTTTTTTTTATCAAAACCTTAGTTGTTTCCAAACTGAATTGGGTTTCCACAAATTAGATATAATATATAAAAATATATTATAACTAATACCAAACCAAATTAAACTCTTTTAACAAATCAATTAGGTCCCACACTCCAATAAGGAGGTATACCCAACAATTCTCCCTCTACCGACTTAGGTGGAAATATCAATCATACCCGCCAAAGTTCGACACTTTAAATATTTGTCTCTCGACAAAGTCTTAGTCAACATATCCGAAATATTATCATCTGTGTGAACCTTTTCGAGTTGCAACAATTTCGAATCTAACACATTACGAATCCAATGGTATCTCACATCAATGTGTTTCGATCTCGAATGAAAAGTAGAATTTTTACTTAAGTGAATAGCACTTTGACTATCACAATAAAGCACATACCTTTCTTGTTTTAAACCCAACTCTTGCAAAAATTTCTTCAACCATAACTCTTCTTTGCAAGCTTCTGTAATGGCAATAAATTCAGCTTCGGTAGTTGAGAAAGCAACACATTTTTGTAATTTAGATTGCCATGCCACAGTTCCCCCTGCAAATGTCATCAAATACCCCGAAGTAGATTTCCTAGAATCAACATCACCGGGCATGTCAGAATCTGTGAACCCATCAAGCATCGGCTTACCATCCTACCTTCGAAGTCCCTCGAAGATACCTTAGAATCCATTTTACCGCTGCCCAATGTTCTTTACCTGGATTAGAGAGAAAACGACTCACCACACCAACGGCGTGAGCAATATCCGGCCTTGTACAAACCATGGCGTACACCAAAGAACCAACTGCTGAAGCATAAGGAACTTTCAACATCTCTTCCTTGTCTTTCTCACTTGTAGGACATTGATTCGAACTAAGTTTGAAGTGACCTGCAAGTGGACAACCAACCGGCTTTGCTTTATTCATGTTGAACCTCTCAAGAACTTTCTCAATGTAGCTTTCTTGAGACAACCAAATCAGTCCCTTTTTGCGATCACGAACAATTTTCATACCAAGAATTTACTTTGCCGGTCCCAAATCTTTCATAGCAAAAGACTTGCTCAACTCCAATTTCAACCTGTTAATCATGGTAGAATCTTGACCCACAATTAACATGTCATCAACATAAAGCAAAAGAATAATAAATTTACCATCTGGGAAATTTTTCACAAACACACAATGGTCTGAAGTGATTTTAGAAAAACCATTATTCATCATGAAAGAGTCAAATTTTTTGTACTATTGTCGCGGGGCTTGCTTGAGGCCATACAAACTTTTCTTCAATTTACAAACAAATTTCTCTTTCCCTTTCTCCACAAAACCTTCTGGTTGCTCCATGTAAATTTCTTCTTCAAGATCACCGTGAAGAAATGCGGTCTTCACATCAAGTTGTTCAATTTCAAAGTTTATACTTGCAGCCATGCCAAGTACAACCCGAATAGAAGACATCTTCACAATTGGAGAAAAATTTCATCAAAGTCAATACATTTCTTTTGCCCAAAGCCTTTCACAACAAGAAGTGCCTTGTACCTCAGATTCTTGCCATCATTCTTCAATTTGAAGATCCACTTATTTTTCAAAATTTTCTCCCCTTAGGCAACTTCACTGAATCATAGGTGTGATTTTCAAGTAAGGAATTCATCTTCTCTTCCATGGCCTTTTTCCAATCACCTTTCTTTGTATGCTCAATTGCTTCTTGGTAGCTCTTGGGCTCCCCTTGATAAGAAATCAACACAAATTCATTGGGAGGATACTTTCTCGAAGGTTGTCGGTCCCTTGTAGATTTTCTCAACTCAAGTTGTGGTGACAGTTCTTGAGTTGGATGCTCTTCCTCAATTTCTGGCTCAACTTCACTAGGATTAGCATCATCTTCTACATCTTCAATAGGTGGCTGCACATCTCCCCCATTTTCATCATCAACTGAAGATGAAGGAGATGGATCTATGTCAATGAGATCACTAGTTTTTGGCTCCGGTTGATCACCTTTGCCAAAGTCTTTAATTGTTTGGTCTTTAAGAAACACAACATCACGGCTTCGAATGACTTTCTTGTCGACCGGATCCCACAATCTATACCCAAATTCATTACGCCCATAGCCAAGAAAAATACATTGTCTTGACTTACTATCAAGCTTGGACCTCTCATCCTTTGGAATGTGAACAAAAGCTCGGCAACCAAACATTTTCAAGTGCTCATAAGACACATCTTTACCGGTCCAAACTCTTTCAGGAACATCACCATTTAAAGGATAGGAATGAGACAAATTGATCACGTCAACTGCTGTCTTCATTGCCTCACCCAAAAGGATTTGGCAGTTTAGCTTGTGAAAGCAAACACCTTGTTCTTTCCACAATGGTGCGGTTCATCCTCTCGGCAACGCCATTTTGTTGAGGAGTCTTCTTAACTGTCTTTTGGTGCCGAATACCTTGGCTGCGACAATACTCATCAAATGGCCCAATGTATTTACCACCATTGTCTGATCGGATGCACTTCAATTTCTGTCCTGTTTCTCTTTCAACCATGGCTTGAAAATGCTTAAATACCTCTAGAACTTGATCTTTAGTTTTTAGTATAAAAACCCAAACTTTCCTTGAATAATCATCAATGAAAGTAACAAAATAAAGTGCACCACTATGTGTTCTAACTTTTAAAGGACCACAAACATCCGAATGAATCAACTTCAACACATTTTCTTTTCTAGAAACAACATTTTTATGAAAAGAAACTCTATGTAGTTTACTCGCCAAACAATGAACACAAGTTTTAAGATGTGTACCTTTCAAACCGGGTAGAAGCTCTTTCTTGAACAAAACTTGCAGCCCCTTTTCACTCATGTGCCCAAGCCGCTTGTGCCACAATTCGGTAAAAGTATCATCTTTAAATGCATTGATAACACCTTTACAAATTTTTTCTTGCATCGAGTAAAGTGTATGAGTCTTCTTGCACTTAGCCACCACCAAAGAATCCTTTGTGAGCTTCCATATTCCATCACAAAATTTGTTGTTGTAGCCTTCATCTAGCTTCCCAGTAGAGATCAAATTTAGGCAAATGTCGGGAACATGCCTCACATCTTTGAGCAACAACTTGCAGCCCAAATTTGTTTCCAAGCAAACATCACCCATGCCGATAATCTTGGACAAACCTTCATTACCCATTCGAACAGAACCATAATCTCCTTCGATGTAGGTAGTGAAGAAATTAACTCGAGAAGTCACATGAAAAGAAGCACCAGAATCAATCACCCAATTGCTCTCTTGGCCCACAAAATTGATACAAACATCTTCACAAACGACCATGAGATCATCGATAGTAACTGCTGTAGTGTCTTCTTGCTTCTTATCCACACTTTTGTCACGCCTTTTCTCATTGTTCTTGAGTTTTCGGCATTCCCGCTTCATGTGCCCTTTCTCATGGCAATAATAACACTCAATGTCTTTCTTTTGAAAAGAACCATATCTTGATTTGTCACGGCTTTGATCACGGCCATGAGGAGTCTTACTCCTCCCCCTTGTTTTGCTTCGACCTCTCACAACAAATGCTTCCGAATGAGAGGAACCCGCTGATTTTCTTCTAGTTTCTTCATTTAACAAGCTACTAGTGACTTGGCCCATTCTGACAACTCCATCGGGCGCCGAATTACTAACAGTCACAACCAAAGTCTCCCAACTTTTGAGTAAAGAACTAAGTAGTATCAAAGCCTGCAACTCATTATCAAAAATAATTTTCATAGAAGCAAGTTAGTTAACAATACTCTTTATTTCATTCAAATGTTCTGGAATGGGGCTGCCATCTTTATATTTTAAATTAACCAACTTACGAAATAGAAAGGCTTTATTTGTGGCTGATTTTCTATCATAAAGACTCTCTAATTTTTTCATAAATCATGTGCCGAAGTTTCAGTAGCAACATGATAAAACACACTGTCATCAATCCATTGACAGATAACACCAACGGCTTTTCGATTAAGCCTATTCCATTCATCATCTTTCATACCCTCGGGTTTGCCACTATCACCCTCAATGGGTCCATACAAATCTTTACAAAATAATAGGTCCTCCATTTTAGTTTTTCAAGTTACCGAATTGCTTCCATTGAAGTTAGACAAACGACCCACATTCCCCTCCATTGATTTACACAAATAAATAATCCAAATAAACCGTAAGCTTTGATACCAGTTGTTAGGAAAAATCAATGATTCCCCACAAGTAAATCAATCAATGGGAATAAAAACTAATGCGGAAAAATTAAATCAAAGGCAACACAAGAATTTTTACATGATTCCCTCAATGTGAGGTACGTCCACGGGATCAAAATCCGATTCCACTATCAACCAAAGAGTTTCTAAACGATTACAAACGAGATACGAATAGTCTCACAAAACCACCCTTAGGTGAATTCCAAATAATCATAAATAAACAAGAGGAAATACCTCACCAAATAGATGAACAAAAATCTTCAAAAACAGAGTTGAAGAAGACCCAAAATAATAACCCAAATCAACTTCAAATCAGGAGCAATAACATCCACAAACCAAGCACAATCAACTCACTGAATTGATCATCATGGCTGATCCTCCACCAAGCAAAAACGGCTGCCTTTTTTCTTGGGAAAAATAATACCAATAAAAAATTGTGAATCTAGGGTTTTTTTTATCAAAACCTTAGTTGTTTCCAAACTGAATTGGGTTTCCACAAATTAGATATAATATATAAAAATATATTATAACTAATACTAAACCAAATTAAACTCTTTTAATAAACCAATTGGGTCCCACACTCCAATAAGGAGGTATACCCAACAGCCGAGGTAATTTCGGCAAGGCCGATGTTATCTGCGAGAATACCGGAATCCGGGATAAGCGGATAAGAGACAAGAGCCCTAAAATTAGAGAGGACTTCAGTTTGGATAAAGCTAAGACTCTTAGAGAGTTCATCCCAATCTTACTAGGAGTCCAAGATTAGCAATAATCCAGAGATCATTGAAGTTAGGCTTTTATTGGGATTAGGTCAGTGTTGGTTATAAAAGAGAGACATCCTCGTGGGTCTAAGGTACGCTGTTGATATTCTGAATAGTGAGTTAAGCATTTTTACTATCTTTGAGAGATAACTGACTTGATCGTCGAAGTGCCCCCGAGTGGACGAACTACCGCCGGAATCTTATCTTTTATGTGACAGGTCGTTCGGGCTTAATCTATTCTGTCGGTGCTCTCCAGCTGAGTACCTATTTGGCAGTGTGGTCAGAAATTGACACATACATATATTATAATTTCACAAATAAAATTGTTTAAATTATTATTTATAACTATATACAATAACACTTGTAAGTAAAGATATGCAAAATATGCAATAAACCAAAAAAGTGAATCAAACCGACCACTTTAAATTGGGTTGTTTAGATTTTTTTTTGTAGTAGATTTGTTTGGTTTTGGGTTTTCAAATCATTAACTCAATTATTATGTAAAATTCTATATATATATTGACAAATAATTAGTCTATTACAATGGATTTGAATATATTTAATAAAATTTCACAAAAAAATTATTTTTTTATTTGTGTTATACTTAAATGTTAAAGAGTTGTTTATTATTGATTAATTCACCTTTTTTTTTTTCTCTTCTTTTTTGTGTGTGCGCATGTATAATGAAAACATAGTTCCGACTTCAACTTTATTAGGTTGGGTTTGGACCGTTTAGAAAGTTGGCTATTTTAGATGATCTCTAATATAGTTATTTAAAACTATTATCAAATTTAAATTTGATGAAAAATAGTTTCAAAACCTGCTGCAATAATTTTATCAAATACATATCAAATTCAGGATTTCACTTTTTCTTTCATCAAACTGAGGACCAATGTGCTTTTTATCAAATCACTGTTTATTGCCGTTGGATTTTCACCACCGGATGTCCCCAGATGTCCTCCTAGCCGTCCCCCGAATGACCACCTCAGGACAAAAATTTGTGAAAAAATTATACTAATTGATCGACCGGTGGTTTGATGAAACTCTAAAAACCTTCATTGGAGCACTTAATGTTAAGGAAACTTTTACTCAAATTTGGTGAAAAAATTGATGCATCGTTGGAGATGCTCTTAGTAGATTATTTTAATTTTTAGCTATTTTAGTCGGCTAAAATATTTATGTTTAGGAAGAAAGTTGAATTTTTTTGTAGTTAGAGGTGATATTTGTGAGAAAAAAAAGTAAAATAATTATGGATTTAATGTGATATTTTGTCTTATTGATTATTTTAATTTATTTTTATCTTTTTGTAAATTTTAACTAAAAAAAAACTTAAAATTAACTTCCCAAACACAGCTAGTGTATGATTGATTTGATCATATGATTCAAAAAAAATTTGAAACCAATCATGTTTGTGTTAAATCTAAATTTAATATCAATCCCAATTAAAGTGATCCACTAATACATCTATTTGTAAGTAAATAGTTAATAACTTGGCATTATGGTTTGGATGTAGATTGACTTTTTAGTTTTTTAACTATTTTAGTTTGGGGTTAAAAATTTTTATTTGAGATAAATTTTTTGACTTTTTTAACTTTTGTAAGAGAAAAAATAAAATAGTTTAAATGTGATATTTTATTTTATTGATTTTTTTAATCTATTTTGTCTTTTTATGACTATTATAGCCAAAAAGCCAACCCAACCAATATGCCAAACGAATGCATAAGGAACTAGCAGTTGATACACATAATGTATGTATAGGTGAAATAAATAAAAATAAAATAAAATATTTATTATATATTGTGTTTAACTCAAATGATAAGAGCATTCTTCATCAAATTTATAGTCTAAAGTTTGAGTCTCATCCTCTTCTCCATTTTTATTTTTTATTTTATTTTATTTATTTATTTATTTATTTTTTTTAAAATAGATAATTAGCCATTTCACATAAGGAGAGATCAGGACACCCAAGTAGGTGCTCACTGATGGGGTCTAAATAGATATTCAAAAATGATTTAGACCTCTAAAAATAGACATCTAATAGAGCACTAATTTGTCTTTTTCTTCTCTATTTTTTGTCTTTTACTTTACTGTTTTTTTTTTTTTTTTTTTTTAATGGGTGGACAGCTCATTAGAGCTGCACTGTAGCAGCTCTGCACTGTAGCAGCTCTAATTAGAGCTCTACAGCATGACTGATAGATATTTTATTTATTTTCTTTTTTGTTCCCCCAGTACCCCCAGGCAATTCTTATATTCCCATCCAGCGCAACCGTTGGGTCCAGAAGATTTGGTTTGGAAAATGGTTTGTTTCCCTGCCCTCCTAAATATATTAAACTTTCATTCTTATGATCTAAGAAATCAAATTAAAGTGAAATTGTTTAGGCCATCATTGGGCTTCTTGGTTCTTTATATATGAGAAAATTACTTTACACAATTACACATTCAAGTTACTGTTTGCTGGATTAGTTTTGTAGTACCTGCACTGAAAGTTTCATTGGTGTTCTGTTGCCTGCCAGAATTACAGTCAGTGCAGATGGAATAATGAAAGTTTCTGCTTTTCAAACCAAAAAAAAAAAAAGAAAGAAAATATTAAAAGAAGACAAGTTCACGCGACATTGTGTTTCAGTATTTATATGCATATGAAATATGAATGCTCCTTTGATCTTTGCTGGTGTGAACAGATGGCTGGTAAGTTGAACATAAAGCTTCACACCAGGAGATCACAGCGTGTGGTGAAAGAATCTAGAAGCCTGTGCACATGTGATTGCAGGCGTGCCAACTTCACAAGCCCAGGTTCATCGTCTTATTAATCGTTCACCAAGAATTGTTCTCAATCAGTATATTCTTTTATTTGGTTTGTCAGGTTGCTCATCCAAATCACATGCTACAATGGAAGACTATGAATTAGTTCAGTTTTTGTGGTGTATTTTATATATGTATTGCATTTAAAAAAAAAAAAGCAAAAAGAAAAATTATGGATTATATAATTTGTACAAAATGATGTCTCGCTTCAGTAATTGATCTAACATCTCTCTCTTGCTTGAGCTGGCCAAGTAAAATCGAGAAATGGGGTGATTTTTACATTGGATTTGGAAAAGGAAAGATAAAATGTATGTGAAATTAGGTAAAATATAAGTATATTTTATTTACATTTTATATATATCTTCATTTTTTTCTTTTCAAATCTCTTCTTAAATTTCACAACCAAATACAGCGTTAAAGGAACTTTTTTTTCCTTATTTGATAGCCCACATTGTACTTACATTCTGTTGTTTATAATTTTATCAAAATTACGAGGCTCAATTTGACAAGAATAGTTTGGAGTCGCCCAAAATTGATGAAAAAATGGGTGGAGTGTATCAAATGATATTGATCATTTTATTTTATTTTATTTTTTAATTAGAGGTTACAAATAAAGAAGAAAACCAGAATAAAAATCCCAAACAGTAGAATTGATGTAGTGTTTGGATTATTGAAATGAATATGAAATGATTACTTGTTTATAATGTTGTTTATAATGGTAGATGATAATTGTATGTGTATTAGATATTTTAATGAAATGATGATTTTATTTTACTTTTATTTTGATAAAGCAAACAATTAGAATCCAAACACTACGTAAAGGCTATCAGAATTCCTATGAAGTTATGTTTGCTAGTCTTGCTGGCCATCGAGACTGGAATTATTATCATTTGTTAAAATAAAATAATAATAATAAAAAACCTTAAACCTATCACAGAGAACGATGAGCTCGGCTCATGTGGTTATTGATGGATGATCCATGAGACAAATAATTGTTCCTTCCTCAAAACCCCAATGTTTGATTTGTTAAAATGAAATAAAATAGAATAATTATTTTATCATAATATTTATATCATTCTCACGTTTGATTATTAATTTTCACAACACAACAATCATCACACACACACACACATTCAAAAGAAATAGCTTTAGCTTCGGAAAGATGGAGGATTTTATTTATTTATTTATTTAATTATTTTTGAGTCCATGGACCTCAACACAACTAAGGCTAAGTTTGGCTACTACAAAATAATCTATCTTTTTATCTTTTTTTCATCATATCATCTCTCTACTTTTCTGTACATCTTTTCATAAAAAGACAAAAAATATATTTATTTAGGTCATTCCAAACAACACCTAACGTGGAACCAAGTGTACAACAGTACATGTATTGCTTGGGTAGGCAAAAGGGAAGTGATTGGAAAGTGCAATTGGCATCCATAGTTCAACTTCAACACCAACGATGCTATTGTATATATTATTTAAAAACAGTTATAAAAAAAAAAATTCAAGATTGGATCCTTATAATCTTGAGTTTTTTATTCTATCAATTTAAATTCAAAATTAAAATTTTTTATTTATTTTTAATATAAACTATTTGTCTATTTTTATTAATTAAAACCGACGAAAAAATAATATTTTAATTATTAAACTTAATATAAATATATATAACATATCTAAAATATATATTTTTATTGAGTTTAATGATTAAAATACTTATTTTTTGGTATATTTTATTTAACAAATATATATATATATTTTTTGGTAAAAATGATTTTATTTAACAAATATAAAGAAATAGTTTACATTAAAAATTAATTAAAAAATTAAAATTAATAAAACTTTAAATTTTAAAATTTATTTTGCTATAATTTAAAAAAAAAAATAATTTCCCCATTATTTAGTACAAATCAAATGCATGATGATGATGATGATACAAATACAATCCAAGTGAGTGAGTGAGTGAGCGAGCGAGTGAGGCGGTGGTCAGAATATGAATATGGTGTATTGGGGAGACAGCTTGGCCCCAACATGGATCGTGGGAGCACTTCATGTTTTTGGGGCCCACATCACACAGAAGTAATTGCATTGAAATTTCTCCCGTTTGACGTGCCCACCATTAACCCTCAACGTGTGTTAAGAATACAATACATTTTTTTTTTATATTTAAATTCAATATATTTTTACTAAAAATTAATGCATGTTTTAATCTTTTTATATATTTTTAAAACACTTTTTACTAGGGATACAACTTGAGCGGACTCAATCTGAGCAACTCAAACTCATTCTGAATTTTTTTAGGGTTTGGATAAGATATTTTCCAATTCGGTACGAACTTGGGTAAAAATTCAAAAGTCTGAATTAAATTTGGACTGACTTGGACAAAAATAACAAACAATCCGAGCAACTCGAAACCCGAATTATACATATATAGATATATAAAAATATTAAATATACATATAAATTGTTAAATTATTAACACAACTTAGATTGAACTTAAATAACCTTTCAATCCCGACTAAATCCGACGGAATTGCACCCTACTTTTTACACCTTTATTTATATTAATCAATACATAACGAACACTTCATTAACTAATTTTCTTTACTTTTTAGACTCTCATTCAATGTTATTATTATTATTTGCTAGGCACACTGCTCTACAAACTCAAATAATATTTATAATCATTAAATTATTAATTTTCTTAAAACATAATTAGATTTAAAATTTTAAAATAAATAAGAAAAAATATTTAAAAATAAAAAATATCTCATGCTTTGAGATAAGTGAATTGTCATGTTAAAAAGCCGAGTGCATTTTTTACATGGCTAAGAAATTTTATTCCATTCATTTTATCATTTAGTATTTTTGAATATGCTAATCATTCATAAAGTTGAAATTCTTTATAAAATAAAAATAAAAACCATACATAGAAAATCTTTAAAAGTTATATGTGGAGTGATTTGAGAAGTTGGTTAATTAAAAATTGATTTTTTGGCTTTTTATGGCTTTTTTTAAAAAAAAAAAAATCTTTTTATGTGTAAAAAATGTGAGAGTAATGTGATTCAAAATAAATTAAAAGCTAAAAACTAACTTTTAATTGGTTGCTAAATTGCCCCTTTATGATAAAGTTTTGATGTTGAATCAAATTAATTATTGAACTAAGCATATGAATCAAGGGATGTGTATGTCACTATCTTGAAACAAGATTAAGAAAAATGATATTAAATCCTTCTTAATTTACTATTAAATTATTGTCCACAAAATGCATACCATCTCTCAGTTCCACATGAATAATAAAAAAATGAGAGGAAGATTAATACAAAAAGTCAAGTCTGGTAATTACCAAGAGAGGGGCAATTAAAACGACGTAGTGGAACACGGATTGGATAGGATATCCGAAGACAATGAAGCATCATCGCCTGCCTGTATGTAGAGTATGTCTGAAACTTCAAATTTTTTTTTATATATATACATACTAGGATCAGCCCATAAGCACCCTTTTATATCTCTCTCTCTCTCTCTCTCTCACATGTACACACACACACAGAGCAGCAGCAACATGGCCTTTGTTAGTATCACCATTGCTTTGTTAAACTCTGTATAAAAGGTTTCCCACCATTTGTTTCCTCTACGCTTCTACCTTTGCCCCCTACTTCCTCTCTCTCTCTCTCTCTCTCTCTCTCTCTCTCTCTCTACAGGAAACCACCTCCCTCAGGCCTTGTGGACCTTTTCAGAGATTTGTGAAAAAATGAGAGACAGAGAAGGGTGTGTCTGATTGATCTGGCTTCCAACATCATGATTCCATCTATCCCTGCTTCTTATTGTTAGGTATCTAATCTCTCTCTCTCTCTCTCTCTCTGCTATTGTTCAACCATAATTTCAACCCAATTTCCACTTCTTCCATGGCTCTTCTAACCACATACATTATTATAAGACTTGATTCCTTTGCTCTGTCATACTCCTTTCACATTAACAAAATTTTAAGATCGACTGATCATATCTGTGCTCAAAATTCAATGCAATTTTAGCCCATTTTTAAAATTGAGAGTTTCAAGGCTTTGATTTATTCTGCTCCTCCTTATACAACTTCACTATGTTTGATTTATTTTCAACTCTTTCATTTCTCAAACTTGTTTCAATTTTTGTAATCGCAAGATCCAAGTCAATACTTACTAATATGATTAAAGATCCAAGGACAAATTTGTGATGATTGAATCTGATTTTTTTTTTTTTTTTGGTGTGGAAATTTCAGGATTTGTAGATATAAGTTTCGTGTCAGTGTATTAAGACTTTAGATATGGCATCAAAACCCTTCATGGCAAGCAGATCGTCTCTATCGACAAACTCAGATGTGCCGGAGTCACAACAACATGTTAAGCCTCCACTGCCCCCCAATGTGACATTTGCCCGGAAGACTTCATCAGGACGATATGTCAACTACTCGAGGGATGACCTTGATAGTGAACTTGGGAACAATGATTTCATGGACTACACGGTACACATGCCTCCAACACCCGACAACCAGCCAATGGATTCGATTTCTCAGAAGGTAGAAGAGCAATATGTGTCCAATTCACTTTTTACTGGTGGATTCAGTAGTGTTACGCGAGCTCATCTCATGGACAAGGTGATTGAATCACAAGCAAATCATCCTCAGATGGCTGGTTCAAAAGGATCTTCATGCATGATACGTGGATGTGATGCTAAGGTGATGAGCGATGAACGGGGTCTGGATATTCTCCCCTGCGAATGTGACTTCAAGATATGTAGAGATTGCTATTTGGATGCGGTTAAAACTGGAGATGGCATTTGCCCAGGGTGTAAAGACCAATACAAGGCCATGGATATGGATGAATTGGTAGAAAACAGGCGGCCACTTCCACTTCCACTTCCACCGCCAGCTGAGATGTCAAAAATGCAGAGGAGGTTATCATTGATGAAATCAACAAAGTCAGTGCTGATGAGGAGCCAGACTGGAGAATTTGATCACAATCGGTGGATCTTTGAAACAAGCGGCACCTATGGGTATGGCAATGCTATATGGCCAAGAGGGGGAGGATTAGGGAATGGGAAAGACGATGATGTAGTTGAGCCTTCTGAATTAATGAACAAACCATGGAGGCCACTGACGCGCAAATTAAAGATACCGGCTGCCATTATCAGCCCATATCGGTACATTTTTTGATTCATGCTCACTCATCCTTCATATACACTATTCTTATCTAACTTGTTATGATGATACCTACATGAATACTGCTTTATCTTAGTATTTTGTTTACTCTAAAACTGTTTGATTCTTCCCATTGATATGATCAAGTTTTTGAAATCACCATCTTGCCATATTTTGATACATCATTGTAGTGATTGAATCGCAGCGACCTGACCAATACACCCAAGAATGCACATTGCAACATAAATGAGGATAGATAACTAATTTGGTGAATAAATTTTGGATAACATGATCAATTAAATTTCTACCTTTCTAGTTTGTTTTTGGTCAATTTCTTTCACTCATGCTGTGCTAGTAATTTTGGAGATGATGATGCAAAGAAGTAATCTTGTTTGGTTTCAGAAAATTCAGCTCACTTTTTATAAAATTGAGTTTTTTATTTTTTATTTTCTGTGTTTTTTTGTTTTTAGTTAAAATTTTTAATATTTTCAGAAAGTTTTTATTTTTTAGATGCACGTAACCTAAATACACTTAAAAAATATAATATTTATGAAAAAAATCTTTAAAAAATTCATCAAATACAAAAAAATATAAAAATTCAGTACATTTTCGTATTCTTATGTATTTATTGAATTTTTAAAAAAAAAAATTTCACAAATATTTTAATTTTTAGGTGCATCTAGAAAGTAAAAAAATTATTTAAAATATTAAAAAAAGACAAAAAAAAAAAAATCTCAATTTCTAGAAAATCAATCAAAACCAAACCACTTCATCTTAGCACATTTACAATTCCAGCTAGAGGCCAATGCCAATTGATTATCAGTTGAGCCATATGATTCATGCGCATATCCATCTTGGCTCGTTGTTGAACTGACTACAGAGGGAGATGTTTATCATAAATCATATTCATAGGAGAATTGGATTTTCAGTGGATCAAATGTATATTGTCACTTTCATGACTGCCATGCTCTGCAACCAAAAAAGTAGTAGTTTGCACTTGGGTTGGGATTATAACTTCAAGCATGGTCGACAATTTTTTACTGAATTGGATAAATATCCCTTTTAGTTTGTACATATAATGTAATTATTTACTTTGGTGTGTGTTTGTGTGTGTTGTAGGTTTTGCTTGTAAGTATTTTGGTTGTGTGGTCACTGCCACCGGTGTTGTTGACTACTTCCCAGTTTGTTTGATTTCACATATTGTTGCGCATGGTCTCTTTATGTGATGCATGCTAATGCATTCTTCTGTCTGTCTGTTGCATAAATGCCCTCAGGCTTCTGATTTTCATTCGTATGGTTGTGCTTGGGCTTTTCTTGGCTTGGAGGGTCAACCACCCAAACAATGATGCAATCTGGCTCTGGGGGATGTCTGTGGTTTGCGAAATATGGTTTGCCTTCTCTTGGATTCTTGATCAACTGCCAAAGCTCTGCCCTGTGAACCGTGCTACAGATCTTAATGTCTTAAAAGAGAAGTTTGAAATGCCTAGTCCCAACAACCCCACAGGGAAATCTGATCTTCCAGGCATAGATATTTTTGTCTCTACTGCAGATCCAGAGAAGGAACCCCCACTTGTCACAGCAAATACCATCTTATCTATTCTAGCTGCTGAATATCCTGTTGAAAAACTTTCTTGCTATGTTTCTGATGATGGAGGTGCACTTTTAACCTTTGAAGCCATGGCAGAAGCTGCAAGTTTTGCTAATATATGGATTCCATTTTGCCGTAAACATGACATTGAGCCTAGGAATCCAGAATCTTATTTCAATTTGAAGAAGGATCCTTATAAGAACAAGGTGAAGACTGACTTTGTCAAGGATCGTAGACGGGTAAAACGTGAGTATGATGAGTTCAAGGTTCGCATCAATGGCCTGCCCGACTCTATCCGCCGTCGTTCTGATGCCTATCATGCTCGAGAGGAAATAAAGGCCTTGAAGCAACAGAGACAGAAGACCGATGATGAACCTGTGGAGAGTGTGAAGATCTTGAAAGCTACATGGATGGCTGACGGAACCCATTGGCCTGGGACTTGGTTGAATCCTGCACCAGAGCACTCTAAAGGTGATCATGCTGGAATAATACAGGTATTGTTTGATTAGTTGACATACTATTAACCATTAATTCTGTGAAGAAACATATGTGAATATTGTCAAAACTTAATAAAGCACTAGGATTAAAAGAAGGGAAACAAAGCTAAACATGGCCTTCTTAAATGATGCAGGTGATGTTGAAACCTCCTAGCGATGAACCACTACAGGGCACAGTAGATGATGCCCGGCTAATTGACCTGAGTGATGTTGATATCCGTCTTCCAATGCTTGTTTATGTTTCCCGTGAGAAGCGTCCTGGCTATGATCACAACAAGAAAGCAGGGGCCATGAATGCCCTGGTTCGAGCCTCTGCAATTATGTCTAATGGTCCCTTTATTCTCAATCTTGATTGTGACCACTACATCTACAACTCCCAGGCTCTGAGAGAAGGCATGTGTTTTATGATGGATAGAGGTGGGGATCGCATTTGCTATGTCCAGTTCCCTCAGAGGTTTGAGGGTATTGACCCTAACGATCGATATGCCAATCACAACACAGTCTTCTTTGATGGCAACATGAGGGCCCTTGATGGACTTCAAGGTCCAGTTTATGTTGGAACTGGATGCCTCTTTCGAAGGATAGCCCTTTACGGCTTTGACCCACCTCGATCAAAAGAACACCAACCTGGTTGCTGCAGTTGCTGCTTACCTGGTCGTAGAAAGCATTCAGCAGTTGCAACCACCCCAGAAGAGAACCGATCCCTGAGAATGGGTGATTCAGATGATGAAGACATGAACCTTTCCCTAGCTCCTAAGAAGTTTGGAAACTCAACTTTCCTCATCGATTCAATCCCTGTGGCTGAGTTCCAAGGCCGTCCCCTTGCAGATCATCCAGCTGTGAAGAATGGACGGCCTCCTGGTGCTCTGACCATTCCCCGAGAACTTCTTGATGCATCAACTGTGGCAGAGGCAATCAGCGTCATCTCATGCTGGTACGAGGATAAGACCGAGTGGGGACAGCGTGTTGGATGGATTTATGGGTCTGTTACTGAAGATGTGGTCACAGGGTATAGGATGCACAATAGGGGATGGAAATCAATTTACTGTGTGACCAAGAGGGATGCTTTTCGTGGGACTGCCCCAATCAATCTCACGGATAGGCTCCATCAGGTCCTACGCTGGGCTACCGGCTCAGTTGAGATATTCTTCTCCCGCAACAATGCCCTCTTCGCGAGCTCAAAAATGAAGGTTTTGCAGAGGATGGCATACCTCAATGTTGGAATCTACCCCTTTACCTCCATTTTCCTGATTGTCTATTGCTTTCTCCCTGCACTATCCCTCTTTTCTGGCCAATTTATCGTCCAAACCCTCAATGTGACTTTCCTTGTCTATCTCCTTGTCATCACTGTCACACTCTGTATGCTTGCTGTTCTTGAGATCAAGTGGTCAGGCATTGAGCTAGAAGAGTGGTGGAGGAACGAACAATTTTGGTTGATTGGTGGAACTAGTGCCCACTTGGCTGCAGTGATTCAAGGGCTACTGAAGGTTGTTGGAGGAATTGAAATCTCATTCACTTTGACATCAAAATCAGCTGGTGATGATGAGAATGATGAGTTTGCTGATCTCTACATTGTCAAATGGACGTCCCTTATGATTCCTCCCATCACAATTATGATGACGAACTTGATTGCAATAGCGGTTGGCGTTAGTCGAACAATTTATAGCACTATACCACAATGGAGCCGCTTGCTAGGTGGTGTTTTCTTTAGTTTTTGGGTTTTGGCACATCTCTACCCCTTTGCAAAAGGGCTTATGGGAAGAAGAGGGAGGACACCCACCATTGTTTTTGTTTGGTCAGGACTTATTGCAATCATCATATCTCTCCTTTGGGTGGCAATCAATCCCCCAGCAGGAACAACCCAGATTGGAGGCTCATTCCAGTTCCCCTGATAAGTCATTTTTCTTAGTAAACCAGTTAACAATATTCCTTAATTTAATTATTTTTTTCAACAATTTGACTACGCCGTTGAAGGCTGTAGAGATGTTTCTTTTCTTATACTTATTGTTTTACTTCAATTTTATCTAATGTTTTCAGCAATTTGAGCAAGAGGATTGGACTAGAAATTTTGGATAATGGTTTTAGTGGCAATTTATTTATTTATTTTTTATGATGTCTGATATGTATAATCATTTGAACAATACTATCTTACATGGAGAATTTGGAGTTGCACTTTTGTGCCATTATTTTTGAGATTTGTAGAGGTGATCTTGTAAACTAGTTGAATCCTTCCTAGTTCATCTTCTATCTTGAGAACTGTGAGCTGAATTATCAAATTTCAGTTTAATTTTTCTTTCTTTTCCTTTTTTTATGGAAATGTATTACGATGGTAATTATTATTATTGGTGTTGTTGTATGTTGAATAACACATACATTTTTTTCATGGGAAAAACCAGATTTAATAATAAATGTAGGACTGAAATTTATGTTAATGTAGGTTCAAGATAAGAATTGAGTTGTTTTCTTGCTCACGAGGGCATCTGTAGCATCCCCTGACTAATCCCAAGTAAGTAAATATAATTTTCCAAACTCTTACTCATGCAGGAAATATGAACCAAGTTAGTTGGAGCAGCAGAGAAGCATGTTCAAGCTATAACCTCAATTCGCGGAGCCAGTTAACATGTTCAAGCATACCTCAATCATTCTTACCAAGACCATCAAACCATACCTCACATGGCCACTTCCATGGCTTTGTCAGCAATTCGATCCCATATCCTCTGCTTTTCGACAACCTACTTCATATCCCAACAGAAAAGCCCGAGTTCATGCTTCATGTTTCCAACAATGGCAGGTCGAGTTTCTATCTAAACAATGTGAAAATAATTAGCCCCAATATATGCACAACAGCGGGGTCTTCCATCGGATGCCATGGCATAGATAGGGCAGTGCAAGGGGACAACACTACACTTCAAGTCCTCCTACCGTGGTTTCTGTGCCTCCTGCCCCATGGCGGCCACCAACACCAACACCACCGCCGGTGGGTGGTGCTAAACCGACGGCTCCTTTAGATGCCCCACCTCCAACTGATCTGAATGGCCGTCCTAAAAAATCAGGCTCTTCTTGGCATCTTCCTTTCAGAGGATTGTGTAGGAAATATTATATCACTCACTTCCTACTTTATAAATAAATGTCTTCCAATCTATCCAGAACTTGAGTGTCGCATTGATGAAAAATCACAGGCCTATTTATAGCTGCTAGGTCAGGGACTCTTATCAAATAAATACATTATCAGATAAATCTTGTTAGTTTCTTTCCATCAAGGAAACTTAATTAGTGAAAATTAATAGGCCTTAGCCAAACCATCATTTAGAGTTCTTGATTTTTTAGACAACTTCAATAATTATCACCCATAATTATCAAAAGATAAATATACATATAAGGATAAATATATAAATAATATATAATATATATAATTTACAAATATTAATATGTATGTGGGTCACATTAAGTCTCCTCTTAGGAGACGCAGCTTACAGATTGTCCTTGGAATTGATGATGATCATGTCTTCTTTGATGTTGTCAACATAACAACGAAGTTTTCTCTATGGTTTGGTGTTCACTTGTGTGCGCTTCTCAATTGTTGGTGTTAATATATATCAGTAGTTGTAACCAGATGTAAAGTTAGTGCCAGATGTAAAGTTAGCTTTGTATCATTATGTTTGTAGCCTTTGTATCATTATGTTTGTAGCCTTTCGGTGCTCCATTAGCTTCTCTACTCTCTATAAAGAGAGCTCATTTCTCTTTGTAATATATCACAGAACATACATCAATATACAACTCTCTGTTGTTCATTCAGTCTCTCTCTCTTCTCTCTATAAATCTTACATGGTATCAGAGCCCAGTAATACAATTCTGGCATTTTTCAATTTTGGTGTTTAGTCCCGTACACAGTGGAACTACACTTTTATTTTTTTTCACTTTGGTGTTTAGTCTCGTAACTACACCAAACAGCTCGGAATCTCCTTACGATTCCAACGACACCAAGCCCGTCACCAGAAACGCTGCCACGCGCCTCCACGCGCCGCTCTTTTGCTCGGCGCGTCGTTGCTTCCGTTGCCACGCTCACATGCGCCTTCCACTCAGCTGGTTCGTGCGCCGCGCATGCTACCGTGCACCCGCGTGCACCATTCGTCTACCGTGAGCCGCGTGTGCGCCGTTCCGCTATTGTGCACCCGCGTTCGCCGTTCTGCTACCGTGAGCCTCGCGTGCGCCGTTCTGCTACTGTGCGTTGCACGCCCTTCCTGCTAACGTGCGCCGCTGACATCATTTTTCCTCCTGCTGACATCATCACTGCACAGCCCACCTTTCCTAGCTAATTTCGACCTTCCGGACTCATTGGTACACTCTGTTTTACCTAATTTTGCTCCTACAGGTCTATTCCTATCAATTTAGCTATATTCAACTCTTATAATGGATCGTCCTGATGCCTCCCATCCCATTTCCGTTATTTTAAATGGTTCCAACTATGTCCTATGGGCCCAAGCCATGTCTTCCTTCCTCAAAGGAAAGAAGCTCTGGCGCATTATTACCAGGGATGTGACTCAACCCATAAAAGACACTGCTGAAACCACTGCTACTACTGCTACTGCTACATATGAAGACCGACTTGAGGAATGGGACAGCAAGAATTACCAAATCATTACCTGGTTTCGCAATACTTCTGTTACCTCTATCAGCCTCCAGTTTGGACGCTTTCAGCTTGACTCTGTCACTACCCCTGCAAAGGACATCTGGGATTTTTTGAAAGAAAGATACCAGACTACGGGTTTAGCTCATCAATATCAACTTCAGAGCCAACTTCACCGCATGCGCCAAGAATCCAATCAGTCCATTAATGACTTTCTGTCTCAAATGTACTCTGTTTGGGATCAGCTTGCTCTTTCCGAACCGCCTTGGCCTCACCGAGAAGATGCTATTTTATTCACTGCCTATCGTAATCAGCAACGATTGGTGCACTTTCTCATGGCTCTCACTTCCTCTTTTGAGCCCGTCCGTGCCTCTCTGCTTCATCGCCATCCCTTGCCCACTTTGGAACAAGCTATTTCTGAGCTGCTATCGGAAGAGACTCGTCTTGGTACTCTCCAAACTCATCATGTGGACTCTGTTCTTGCCACTCCTCCGTACCGGCCACCCCAGCGGCCCACTGACTGCCTCTATTGTCACAATCGGGGCCTCCCTTCCACACATCTCCTGATCAATTGCCCTGTCAGAACCTGCCAACACTGCAACAAACTCAGTCCTGGTCATCTACAGCATGATTGTTTTCGCAATCCATCTCGCTCATCCTCCAACAGCCACTCTTCTCGCGGTGGTTCTTCCCGGGGGAACTTTCATCGTTCCGGGAATCGATCTCATTCCGGGAATCAGTCTCATCACACTGCTGCTGCTGCCTCTGAGGGTTTTTCTGAGTCTCCTGCTCTGTCTACCCCTCTCTTTTCTCCAACGGATGTCGAGGCCATGTTCAAACGCCTTCTCTCCCCCTCCGGTACACCTCCTCCTACTGCTTTGTCTGTGACTCCAGGTAACTCTTCTTGGTATTTTGACTCTGCCTGTTGTAATCATATGACCTCCAGTTCTACTATATTTTCTTCTATCTCTTCATCTTCTCATATTCCTTCCATTCAAACTGCTGATGGTTCTCTCATGACTGTTCGTCACATCGGTACTGTCTCCACGTCTTCTTTATCTTTACCCCAAGTTTATCATATCCCTGCTCTCACTTTAAACCTTATTTCTATTGGTCAATTATGTGAACTTGGTCTAACTTTCACATTTTCTTCTACTCATTGTTCGGTGCAGGACCCTCAGACGGGGCAGACTATTGGGATCGGCCGTAAGCACGGACGTCTCTATGAGCTCATCCACCTTCATGTTCCTGACTCTCCTCAGCTCGCTGCTCCTGCTTCTGTTTCCTCATTATCTCCTTTTTATCTTTGGCATTGTCGGTTAGGACATATTTCTGTTAATCGTTTAAAGTCTTTGGTTTCTAGTGGTCAATTGGGTCATGTACATCCAGAGACTTTTGATTGTATTCCCTGTCAACTTGCCAAGCAACCTGCTTTATCATTCAATAAAAGTACTTCTGTTTCCCATGCACCTTTTGATCTTATACATTCGGATATTTGGGGCCCCTCCCCTACTACTACTATGGGGGGATCTCGTTATTTTGTTATTTTTATTGATGACTTTTCCCGTTTTACTTGGATTTTTCTCATGAAAACTCGGTCTGAACTTAAACACATTTATTATCGCTTTGCTCAAATGGTCCACACCCAGTTTTCCACAACCATCAAACTTTTTCGCTCTGACAATGCTATGGAATATCGGGATTCAGATTTCATTTCTTTTCTTCAGAGTCATGGTACACTGCCTTATCGTTCCTGTGCCGGCACGTCCCAGCAAAATGGCCGTGCTGAACGGAAACATAGGCATATTCTTGACACTACTCGCGCTCTCATTCTCTCCTCTTCTTGCCCTGAAAACTTTTGGGAGGAAGCTGCCCTCACTGTTGTCTACACTATCAATTGTGTACACTTTGTTCTGCTTCAATCCCATGAACACACCAAGCTTGAACCTCGTTCTCGTCTTTGTTGCTTTCTTGGGTATGGAATTGAACACAAAGGCTTTCGCTGCTGGGACCCTCTCTCTAAACGACTTCGTATCTCCCGCCATGTCATTTTCTGGGAGCACTAAATGTTTTCCTCCCTATCCTCCTTTCACTTACCCACACCTTCCACTACTAATGTACTGTTTACTAATCCTTCTATAGATCTCTTTTCTGATGAATTTGATACAAGTTCCTCCTTCATCGAGACGCCCTTGCTCACTCCTGATCCCGTTCAGACTGCTCTCCCTGAAGGTCCACCTCTCACTGTACCACCTCCTTCTACTCCAGTTCTTCCTCCCACTGATCCTTCTACGGATCGACCACGCCGGGTAACTCAACCTCCTCTCCATCTTCGTGATTATATTGTTAGGTCTGCTGCATTTTCTACTTATGAACCTACCTCCTATCGTGAGGCTTGTACTAATCCTCTTTGGCAGCAAGCTATGACTGATGAGCTCCAGGCTTTGGACAAAACTCATACTTGGGATCTTGTTGATCTTCCTCCTGGCAAAACCGCGATTGGCTGCAAATGGGTTTAAAAATCAAGACTCATTCTGATGGCTCTATTGAGCGCTACAAAGCTCGTCTTGTTGCCAAAGGCTTCAACCAGGAATATGGCATTGATTATGATGAGACCTTCTCTTGTGTTGCTCGGCTTACCTCTGTTCGCAGTTTACTTGCTGTTGCTGCTGCTCGTCACTGGGAGCTCTTTCAGATGGATGTCAAAAATGCTTTCCTCAATGGTAATCTTCTTGAGAAGGTTTACATGCAACCTCCACCTGGGTCCACTTTTCCACCTCATCAGGTTTGCAAACTCCAACGTGCTCTTTACGGCCTCAAACAAGCACCCCGAGCTTGGTTTGCTAAGTTCAGTTCTACCATTCATGACTTCGGGTTCACTTCTAGCTCCTATGACTCTGCTCTGTTTATCCGGACTACTTCTCATGGTACCACTCTTCTCCTTCTATATGTGGATGATATGATTATCACTGGTAATGATGCAGCTGGTATTCTCCACCTCAAACGGTTTCTTCACCGTCAGTTTGAAATGAAGGACCTTGGTACTCTTAACTACTTCCTCGGCCTTGACGTATCTCATGATTCTACTGGTTCCTATTTGTCACAGGCCAAATATGCATCCGATCTTTTGGCGCGTGCTGGTCTTACCGATTGCAAAACTACCTCTACTCCGGTTGATCCTCAGATTCGTCTCACTCCTCTCGATGGGGATCTCCTCTCGGATGCTACTCTTTATCGCCAGCTCGTCGGTAGTCTTGTCTATCTCACAGTGACTCGTCCTGACATTGCATATGCTGTTCACATTGTTAGTCAGTACATGTCGGCTCCTCGCACTCCTCACTATACTGCTCTACTCCACATACTTCGATATCTTAAAGGCACTTTGTTCCATGGCCTTCACTTCTCGGCTTCCTCATCTCTTGACCTGCGTGTCTTTTCTGATGCTGATTGGGCTAGAGATCCTACGGATCGACGCTCCACTACGGGATTCTGTTTCTTCTTAGGGGATTCTCTTCTTACTTGGCGTAGCAAGAAACAATCCCTTACTGCTCGTTCTAGCACCGAAGCTGAATACCGAGCTCTTGCTGATACTACTCAGGAACTTCTCTGGCTTCGCTGGCTCCTCACTGATATGGGTGTTTCCTCTTCTGGTGCTACCTCTCTTTATTGTGACAATCAGAGTACCATTCAGATTGCTCACAATGATGTTTTTCATGATCGCACCAAACATATTGAGATTGATTGTCATTTCATTCGACAGCATGTTACACGTGGTACAGTTCATCTTCTTCCTATTGCTTCCGCCGATCAACCTGCTGATATTTTCACCAAGGCTCATCCTCCTGGGCGCTTCCGTGATCTTGTTTCCAAACTCAACTTGGTCGATGCTTACCCTCCTTGAGTTTGCGGGGGGCTGTTAATATATATCAGTAGTTGTAACCAGATGTAAAGTTAGTGCCAGATGTAAAGTTAGCTTTGTATCATTATGTTTGTAGCCTTTGTATCATTATGTTTGTAGCCTTTTGGTGCTCCATTAGCTTCTCTACTCTCTATAAAGAGAGCTCATTTCTCTTTGTAATATATCACAGAACATACATCAATATACAACTCTCTGTTGTTCATTCAGTCTCTCTCTCTTCTCTCTATAAATCTTACAGTTGGAAACAGGATTCATATGGCACTGGCTGAAATGTTATTGTTTGGACAATGGAAAAGTTATATTAAAAAGTATTTCAAAAATAAAATATATGATGTAAATTCAAAATTAATGTGGTGTGTTTAGGATTGCAGATGAATAGAGTCGTTTGTGAATAGACTTGAGCTTGGCTTAGTAAGAGCTCGTTCGAACTCGGTTTATTAAATTTTTTTTGCGTTTGAGTTTGTTAAATTTTTAATAAACAAGTCCAAACATACTAAAGTTCAGCTCGTTAGCTAGCTCGTTAAATATTTATTATTTATATATTAAATAATATAAAAACATGTATAAAAAATAAGATAAATATGTTATTTATGTATTTAAAAAATATATATGTAAATAATAGTTTACTATAAATAGTACATTTATATAATAGTAGTGGTAGATATTATTATTTTGGTAAAATATTGACTTTTTTTAATATGTTTATATATATTGTATAATTAAAATTTTAATTATAACTTTAATTTCATATGCAAGTATAAATTTATAAATTTTTTGACTCGTTAAAGCTCATGAACAGGCTCGAGCTCGAGTCAATTCTAAACCAACTCGGCTCGAACTCAATTCGTTAAATTTTTATTAAGCTCAAACTCGAGCTTGAACTCGAACTCATTAAAATCTTAATAAACAAATACAAACATACTAAAACTTAGTTCGACTCGGTTTGGTTCGGTTTGGTTTGATTGTAACCCTAAGTGTATTACACCCATAATAAATTTGATTTACATATTTCAATCTGGGCTACATTCTAGATTTATATATAAATCATGTTTCCTACTTGTTCTGTTTTAGTTTTTTTTAATTGTTTTTGAGTTTTTTATTTTTCATATTAGTCAAGTTTTTATATTTTTTAGATGCACTTAATCTAAATACACATAAAAAAATAAAATACATGTGAAAATTTTGAAAAAAGTTCACTAAAGATAATTTTAGAAAATATATAGCACTTTTTCATTTTTTTTTTTCATCTGTAGTGAATTTATTTTTAATTTTTTTTTTGCAAATATTTTTAATTTTTATTTTTTAAATGCATTTTAAAAGTAAAAGAATAACTAAAATGAACAAAGTTCATTAAAAATAAAAAATCTCAAAAATAGTTGTTAAAAACTAAACCCACAATAAATTTGATATATATATATATATATATTATTTTTAGAATATTTTTCTTAAGTTTTCTTTGGTATGTAGTTAAATAGGAGCTAACAAAACGCTTGTGGATAGTACGAATGGAAAATTTTGTAATACAAATCCGTTAAAAAGTATATATGGCGTGGGAGATGTTATAATGTGCACTTTAAAAAAAATACATATGGTATATCTTTTATAATTTTTTCACAAAATTTAATAACTTAAACCTAAATGTTATAACTTTTTCATTACAAAAGTCATAATTTTTTTCTATTAAAACATGTCATAATAAAATCTCAAAGTGTCATAACAAAAATTATAAAATGTCATAATATTATCATTTCTAACTTTAAGGTGCACATTATAAATTCGTTATTTATAACTTTACTATAAAATATCATAACACACATCACACAAATCATAATATTCATCACAAAATATTATAATTTTTTTGCAATATGCACTATTTGAAATGGTATAGATTGTAAATTTCTCCGTATGATGTACACTTGTCATGTGTGAAACATATTAAATCGTAACTAGTATGGTTGAATGACAATTTAAATTATATACGGAGCTATATTTATGAATCAATAATACCCCATTACTCAATCTATAAATGCCCTAGTCCAAATCAACAACTGCCAAATTGTCCTAGTCCAAATCAACAATTGCCAAGACTTTTTTGTGTCATGGGCTGTGTGTGAGGCCCTTCCGATCACTATCCCCACAGATACGTGGAATTGGTGATTAGAGAAGAAAAAATAAATAAATAAATAAATTATCCTAGTCCAAATCAACAATTGCCAAGACTTTTGTGTCATGGGCTGTGTGTGAGGCCCCTTCCGATCACTATCCCTACAGATATGTGAGATTGGTGATTAGAGAAGAAAAAATAAAAAATAAAAAAAAATTAGCCAATCACAGTTAGAAAGGTCGTGGGGGTGCCCCTTGTGGGGGTTCAAATCATTTTTCTTTGTATCATTTTGGAGGTATTTTGAAGAGACATCAAGAGTAGATTAGCGGTGACTTCTTTACGTGATACATTTCTATTATTAACAAACTTAATAACTCTAAGTTCTTAAAATGTAGACAAAAAAAAAAAAAAAATCAACCGTGTGATGATATTTATAGTACCATTTATTAGTCTTATAACATAAAGATAAGATAAGAAAAACCAAACATGTGAGATTTCTTTCTACATTTATTTGTTTGATGTTAATTGTTTGAGATGACAATTTTTTGAAAAATGTTTAAGACCTATAAAAAAAAGTTTACATTCTTTATTATATCATTATGGATGAATTTATAGGTTTAAACATTACTCTAGATTTTTAATAAAAAGTCACTATAAATTATTATATTATTTTTTTTATTATTTTACATAATTTTTTATAAAAAATTAATTAAAATAACGAATTCTCAAAAAAGCCCTCTATTGTTCAAATTAATAAAATGAGTATAGATACAAGTTGCCTCCCATTTCTGTTGCAAATCCCTTTGTATTTACCTTTCAAATAACTGTCTTGTCATATAATATTATAGTTTAGTCAGTGCTATAACCAGCTTTTGACAGTGATACCCAATGCTAAGTGTGGGGATGTATTTTTTGGATGACAATACATGGTCAAGGTGGCACCAAAGTGCCAGTCGAGGTGCCGCGTGTTTTGGTTATGGCGCCGAGGTGATCTCGGTTAGGCCGAGATTATCTGCGGAGATACCGGAATCCGAAATGAGCGGATAAGTTACAAGAGTTCTAGAACGAGTGAAGACTTTAGCTTGGATAAAGATAAAACTCTTAGAGAGTTTATCTTTATCTATTTGAGAGTCCTGGATAGGCATTGAGTCAGAGTCCATTGAAGCTAGGCTTCTACAGAGATCAGGTTAGTGTTGGTTATAAAAGTAAGGCACTCTCGTGGGTCTAAGGTACGCTTTTGGTATTCTGAATAGTGAGTAAAGTACTTTTGCTATCTTTGAGAGATAACTGACTTGATCGTCGAGTGCCCCCGGGTGGACGAACCACCGCCGGAGTCTTTTTCTTTTTGTGACAGGTCATTTGGGCGCAATCTATTCTGCCAGTGTTCTCCAGCTGAGTACCTGTTTGGCAGTGTCAGAAAACGGCACACACAATTTGGCGCCGTCTGTGGGAAAAAAAGGAGAATAGATGGCCAACAATGCACAGAAAGAAAAGGTTGGGGACGACATCCCTACTGGGAGTGGTAAGTACATTGACCCTAATATGGAGGAGGATAACTGCAACGAAGAAACTCGAGATCAAAATCCCGGGGAGAAAGACATCGGCAATGAGGGCGATGTACCAAAGAAGTCAGACCGAAGCGGGTATTATAACGAGGACGACCTCCAGGTATGGAAAGATAGATAGCTGTGGAAGGATGGCGAGATGAAGGGAATGGCGAACAAATTGGTGGACCTGCAATCGGTCGTCAACTTCATGATGCAGAACAACGTCATGCAGCCACCGTTCCCGTTACAAGACACGCCGATTCCAGCGGCAAAGAACAATGCCCAGAAGGGAGGGCAAAAAACAGTCCCTACAGCCCCCCCAGCACACCAGGACCAAGGAACACTCTTACCGGCCTTCAAGGGAGGTCGGGCAAGGAGAGTCAATGAAGGGAGATTCTCAGAGGACGCATCGTACCAAGGAAGTTGACCCCAGAGAACATCGGCATGTTTAAGGGATGGAACTTTGTTTCGATGCAACTAATAGAGAGAGGTCCAAGAGGACTCATAATGATACGGGGAGTAGCACACCAAAAAGGCTGAAATCCGTCGATAGCCGAGCTGCTGGACGAACCAAGAAAGATTTGAGGGATTACCTCCAGAGGAAGTGACAAGATGCCAAGGTAACCTCTTCGGTCTAGCCGAGAACACCGTTCTCGGTAGAATTGGACAAGTTTGAAGCCCCAAAGATGTTCCACATGCCAAGATTCCAGATATACGATGGGAAGTCTGACCCTAACTTTCACGTCGGCTTGTACCTAAACTCAGTGGCATTATACACCGGGAACGGGCCGTTACTCTGCAAAGTGTTTACCTTATCCTTTAGGAAAATTGCATCAGACTGGTTTCACAAGTTGCTGAAAGGAACTGTGAAAAGCTGGGAAGGCCTAGCCGAGATGTTCGTGGCTAGATTTGTGACAAACAAACTACAGCCATTGAGGGTGGACGCCCTGATGGCTCTGAGAATTGGCGAAGATGAAAGCCTTGGGGCCTATGCCAAAAAGTATTATGAGGTGTTCAATCGAATACCAGGATGCAACCAAGAGGTGGCGGTCGTGTATTTTAAGAACGACCTGAAAGATGATTGCCTACTTCGAAAATCACTGGCAAAGACATTGCCAAAAAGTATGGAGGAACTTATGGCCAGGATAGAAAAGTATGCCAGGGCCGAGGAGGACACGCCGGGGACGAAGGTGTCAAAATAAGAGAAGAAAAACGGCTCGCCGAAGTGAGGCCGAGGTAATGGTGGATACAATAAGCAAGAAATAGGACTAAGGGCTACACAGGCAGTCACAACCGTATTCCAAATTCCGGTCTACAAAGTCTTGAAAAGAATTCGGAATTAACCCTATTACAGAGCACTAGAAAGCTTCCTGGTAAATTTATGGGAAAAAGTCTAGGGAAACATTGTGCTTATCACAATGAGGATGGACATCTAACTCAAGGGTGCAGAGCCCTAAAGGTACATCTGGAAGACCTGGTAAGACAGGGTCATTTAAGAGGCCTGATAGATGAGACCAGGACAAGGGAAGAGCAAGCGAGACTGCCTCAGGCACCAACAGCACCACCCCCGCCAACACCACAACCACAGACAGGCGGATCTCAAGTGATCAATGTGATTCACTCAAAGATGAATGAGAACGAGATACGGGGGAAAACTCAGAAGGTAAAACACCTCCAACATGTGTATCAGGTCCGATAGAAGAGACCTAGGGCAAACGAGTACTAGGGACCAGTGGTGTCCTTTACTAAAGATGACCTAGAGATGGTGCAACATCCACACAACAATGCCTTGGTGATATCCCTCCAGATTGGAGAGTGTCAGGTAAAGCGAATTCTAATCGACCAGGGTAGCTCTTGTGACATCATGTATGTCAGGTGTTACAAGGAGCTTGGCCTTCACCAAGATGATCTGGAACAATCCAATGGTCCAATGGTCGGGTTCAATGGAACGCCGACGTGGCCCCTGGGAGCAGTGAGTTTGGAGGTGCAGGCTGGCACCAAGAAGGTAAAAACTGAGTTCACAATAATTGACACTCCCTCCCCTTACAATGCTATCATGGGAAGGCCATGGCTGCATGCAATGGGGGCTATTCCCTCAACATTGCACCAGCTGTTGCAATTCCCAACAGAGCATGGAATTAAAGAGGTCAGAGGGGATCAAGTACAGGCAAAGAATTGCTCCATGGCAGCAATGAAATCCACCTGCAACATACGAGAAGCAGAAGCAGCAGAGATTGAAGATGAGGACATGGAGGTCCTTGAGGACGTCGGCAAGGAACTAGCCGAGAAAAGTAAAGAAGCCCTGAAGAAGATCTTAGTCTAGCAAAGGGATGAAGAACGTTTCTTTCTCCTCGGCTCAGACTTGGCTGAAGAAGAGGAAAGGGAATTAGAAGCATTCTTGAGAGCAAACCTTGAGGTGTTTGCTTGGACACCGTACGAGATGCCTAGTATTGACCCCGAGGTCACTTGCCATAAACTGAATGTGGACAGGTCGGCTAAACCTGTCATCCAGCGAGCAAGGAGGCTGACATTGATGCATGTTGAGGCAGTAGAAGAGGAAGTGGATAAACTTCTGGAAGCCGGAGCCATTCAAGAGGTAAATTACCCGACATGGTTATCAAACACGGTTGTTGTGAAGAAAAAGAACAGGAAGTGGAGGGTCTGCGTAGACTTTACCAGCTTGAATAAGGCTTGTCCCAAAGACACTTTCCCACTTCCCAAGATTGACCAATTGGTGGATGCCACTTCAGGGCATGAAAGGATGAGCTTCCTAGACGCTTACAGGGGGTACCATTAGATAGCCATGTACCCCCCAGACGAGGAGAAGACTGCATTCATTACCCCAAAAGGGCTGTATTGCTACAGAGTGATGCCTTTTGGGTTGAAGAATACATGAGCAACTTACCAGAGATTGGTGACTAAGATGTTCAGGCATCTAATAGGCAAGACAGTGGAGGTATACATCGACGATATGCTCGTGAAGACCAAGGAACCTGAAGATTATCTGGCCAACCTAAACACAGTCTTTGACATCCTAAGAGCATTTCGGCTCCGACTCAATGCATCGAAGTGTGCATTTGGAGTTGGGTCAGGGAAATTCCTGGGATACTTGGTCAGCAGAAAGGGCATTGAGGCAAGCCCGGATCAAATCAAGGCCATTCTGGAGTTAGAGAGCCCAACGTCGACAAAGCAAGTGCAGATGCTGACTGGAAGGGCTGCAGCCCTAAACATATTCATAAGCAGAAGTTTTGATAAATGCAAACCTTTCTTTAGTTTAGTAAATAAAGTCACAGACTTCTTATGGATAGATGAGTGCGAAGTCGCCTTGGCCGACTTGAAGAAGTACTTGACCACAACTCTAGTTCTCTCAAATCTAGTACCTGGAGAGGAGCTGTTCTTATACTTGGCGGTTTCAGAGCATGCAGTAAGTGCAGTAATAATCAGGGAAGATAAGGAAGAGCAGAGGGCAGTTTACTTCGTAAGTAAAACCCTAGCAGATGCGGAGACCAGATATCTACCTTTGGAAAAGCTAACACTAGCTTTGGTCATGGCCTCCAAGAAGCTGAATCATTACTTTTAAGCCAACAAGATTGTGGTGTTAACTGAGCATCCTTTGAAGTCTTTGCTGCAGCAAGGAGATCTGCCAGACAGGATAGCCAGATGGGCAGTGGTGTTAGGCCAATATGACTTGGAATTTAGACCCAAAACAGCAATCAAAGGCCAAGTTTTGGCCGACTTTGTGGCCGAGTTCACACCAGGCACCATCATACATCGGGCTCCGTTGAGCCGAGGTACGCGATGTCCAGGTGAACAAAGAGAAACCCAGCTGGGGATAGCAGAACAGAGGAAAGAAGAGAAACTCAAGCCCTGCAGTATTTACGTCGGCGACTCCTTACGCCTGTTTGTTGATGGAAGTTTAAACCGACAAGGAGCGGGGCAAGAGTAGTGTTAGTATTCCTGAATGGGCAGATACTGGAACAATCCATTCATTTGGGGTTTAAGACCTCAAAGAACGAAGCAGAGTATGAAGTACTGATCGTAGGATTAAAGTTGGTAGCAACAATGGAAGCCGACTATGTAATGGTCTTCTGTGACTCCCAACTTATCGTTAACCAGGCAACAGGCGAATATGCAGTCCGAGATGAAATGATGATGGCTTATGTAAAGGAGGTAGGCAGACTGATGGCATTGTTCCAAAATTGCCGACTACAGCAAGTCGGCCGAGATGACAATAGCCATGCCGATGCCTTGGCCAACCTGGCTAGTGCAATAAAACCAGGAGAGGCAAGGACAATAATGGTTGACTACTTGCCAGGTCCAAGTGTAGAACCACTGAACACAAAGCATGAAGCAATGTATATGGAGATAGGACCAAGCTAGATGGATGCAATAATAGTATTCTTTAAAGAGGGGAAACTGCCAGATGATCATAAAGAAGCACACAAGATCAGACTGAAGTCGGCAAGATTCAGTCTGACAGTAGAGGGGCATCTCTACAGAAGATCTTTTACTGGTCCCCTTTTGAGGTGTGTGCATCCTTCACAAGTTGAAGACTTCTTGTATGAGATACATGAAGGAGTATGTGGAAGCCACACTGGGGACAGGTCACTTGCTCATAGGGCCATTACTCAGGGGTACTGGTGGCCCTATATGCAGAAAGATGTTGGAGCCTATGTCAAAAAGTGTGAGAAGTGTCAGAGGTTTGTACCTTTGATACACTAACCAGCAGCAGACTTGAACCCAGTATCTAGCCCTTGGCCATTTGCCCAATGGGGCATGGATCTTGTTGGACAATTGTCTCAAGCAACTGGACAAAGGAAGTTCCTACTAGTGGCAACAGATTACTTCACAAAGTGGGTTGAAGCTGAACCCCTTGCAAAGATTCGGGACATTAATGTAAAGAACTTCATATGGAAGAACATCATCACCAGGTTTAGAATCCCAAGAGCAATAATAGCAGACAATGGAACGTAGTTTGACAGTAAGCTAATCAAGAGCTTCTGTGCAAAGTACAAGATCAAGAATTACTATTCCACCCTAAGTTTTTCTCAAAGCAATGGACAAACAGAAGCATCCAACAAAGTTATCTTGGATGGGATCAAGAAGAGACTGGAAGCAGCAAAGGGAAAGTGGGTGGATGAGTTACCCAGTGTATTCTGGGCATATCGGACTACGCCGAAAAGATTAACTGGGGAATCCCTATTTGCCATGGCTTATGGCACAGAAGCAGTAATTCCACTAGAGGTTGGCATCCCAGGGATCAGAACCTAGGGAGTAGAAAATGGCACCAATGAGGCATTCTTGGCCCGAGATTTGGATCTGTTGGAAGAAAGAAGGGAGAAAGCAGCAATCCAACTGGGGGCATACCAGCAGCAGCTTGCCAGGGCTTACAATAAAAAGGTCAACCCACGAGAGTTTCAAGTTGGGGACCTCGTCCTGAGAAAGGTCGTCGGCAACAAGAAGGATCCCAGAGAGGGCAAGCTTGGCCCAAACTGGGAGGGACCTTATAGAATCATCTTGGTCCTGGGCAATGGGGCATATCGACTTGACGACAGTGACGGCAAAGAGTTGCCAAGACCTTGGAATACTTGCAACTTGAAGTTTTTCTATCATTAAAGATTTCCTTTTGTTTTTAAGTTTTTCTGTTATTAGTCGAAGTAATTAATAAAATTTTTAGCTCGATTTTTGATTTCAAACTTGTGTAAAATGATTGGCCAGTCACTTAGTGATGTTTCTGATTGAAACATGATAAATAACTTAGACTTATTATATGGCAGAGTTGAATTATACTCGCATATAATAGAGTTGAACTAAGTTGGCGATATTTCTGATTGAAACATAACAAATAACTTAGACTTATTATATGACAGAGTTGAATTATACTTGCATATAATGGAGTTGAACTAAGTTGGCGATGCTTCTTATTGAAACATGACGAATAACTTAGATTTATTATATGGCAGAGTTGAATTATACTTGCATATAATGGAGTTGAACTAAGTTGGATTCACCTAGATTTGCTATATCGGCAGAATTAAAACTTTGAATGGCACTAAGTATATATCAGTCAGATTAATAGAGACCGAGGTTGATAACCTCGGCCAGTCTCTGTTTGAATCTGATCTCGGCGACAAGATCATAGGTACATACTTAATGCGAACATAAGTGAAACTTCAGTTCACATTATGGGGCAGAGAGTTTGAGAATAATATGCTTGGATGTTGGAATTTATAAGCTAAAGTTGGTTTAACACTTGTTGAAATTTTGAGAAGAATTTACAAGTTGAAGTTAAGCCGAGGTCATGTTGAAAGAAAGTTGGTTTAACA
Source organism: Camellia japonica (assembly GCA_030407325.1). Taxonomy (NCBI): domain Eukaryota; kingdom Viridiplantae; phylum Streptophyta; class Magnoliopsida; order Ericales; family Theaceae; genus Camellia; species Camellia japonica. The sequence continues at coordinate 168,157,660 of JAPPVO010000032.1, forward strand.
CTTATTGAAATTTTACGAACAATTTACAAGTTGAAGTTAAGCCAAAGTTATTTTTAAAGAAGTATCTGCGCATTTGCCGAGATTACCATAATACCAAGATTTGGAAAAAAATGGAAGACATAAAGAAAGTGAAGTGGCATGTTTTAGTTAAACACTTACTTTCTTACAATGCTTTTCAAGTGTCAAAGATAAGGCCGAGATAAACAGTTAGTAAATATATTCGAGGTATTTTACCCCAAAGAGATTACACAGTTAAGGTGTACTTTGAAGACATGCAAAATATTCTAAGTATGGAATCATACAAGACATAAAGGAAAGACAAACATACAAACATTTGAAAGAAGAAGTTGAACTTGCATTCAAAGATAAAAAAGGGCACTTTGGCCTACAAAGGGATTACTTGTTCGGATTACAAAGGTGGCACATCGGCCAAATTAAAGCTAACAATGTTTCAAAAGTAAGAAAAAAGTACAAGGCACAAGAAATAAAGAAAAGCATCAAAATGGACTACTCAGTGCCAACAGCTGGTTGTGTCTCAGCCTCAAAAGACAATTGTGAGCCTTTCTCGGCAGCCTTCTCAACCTCTAGCTCGGCGTCGATCTCTCGTAGAGTCTGATCGATGCTCTTCTCTGCGATTGGCACCTCGGAGGCTGTCTTTTGGGGGGAGGCACCTTTAGAGACTTCATCCTCCTCATCCTGAGTCAAGTCCAAGACTTGCTCATTTAGAGTTGGGGACTTGCCCCTAGCAGCTTCTTCGATCTTCTCGGCCTCAGCCTGATCCTCGGACTCAGCTTCATCCTCGGACTGGCTTGAAGAGGGAGGGAATGGCAGGACGAGTCAGCTACTGTCTTTAAAAGAAGAGTCCTCGGGGACAGCCAACTCCTTTAAAGCAGCCATCCAACCAAGGGTGAAAGCTTTGTTGCATGCCTGTCTCACTTGCTTCTTATAGTCCTCACGGACGTCGGCTGCCCCCTCGGCGTATGCTTTCTCGTCCGCCGCTTTTATCTCGTCGTCCTTTTTGGCCAAGGCAGCAATGAGCTGGGCTTGGGCTTCGGCGGTCTTTGTTTCGGCCTCTTTTTTCTCAGCTTCAAGGACCTTAGCAATAGCCTCAACAGCGCCTGCTGTAGACACCCCATTTTTGACCGACCTTAAGACTCAGACGTCATCGATTGAGCGCTCGATGATAGTGAATGTTGTGCTCATTTCGAGGTTTCGGAGTTTTGGCTGAGAGCCTTGCCTCCGGGCTTCTGAACTCTTTGTGCTTCGGCTTGGTTTGCGGACCAGGCCTTGTTTTCCTTGCCTGAGGGAGGGAGAGGTTTTGTAGACCATCTCTTTGTGGTCGTAGACCACTTTTCGCGGTCGTAGACCACTTTTCCCGTTTGGAGACTAGTTTCTAGTTTTCAGAGCCTTCGGCCGCACGCCTTGTCTCGGGACCGCTTAATGTTCTCCGTTTGGTGTGGTTTTTGAACCACACCTTGTTTCCTTGGCCTAGAGGGCCACTGTGGTTTGGGAGACCACGTTTGTGGTCTTAAACCACTTTTGGTGCATGTCAGCTAGTTTTCGAGGCTCCCGGCTGCGTGTTTTGCCTCCCGAACTTTCGTTTTGCATCCGTTTTGGTTTGTTTTTGGTACAAACCTTATTTTCCTTGTTTGGAAGGTGGTACAAGGATGGGAGACCAGTATTTCTCATTGGAGACCAATTTTCTTCCCGCCAGCCAGTTTTCTGATTTGACAACTGGTCTCTTGGGTCTTTGGGCCACCTTTTCTGGTCGGCCACCACCCTGGCTTGTTTTCAGTGTGCTGATCATCTCCCACCATGGCCGACCAGTGGTCTTCTTGGGAGACCACTTAAAGTGGTCGGTTGACCACTTGAAGTAGCTGGCCGACCACTTCAAGTGGTCGGCTGCTTTTTGCCACCTTTTTGGAGATATTTTCCTCCAATTGGTACAGCTGGAGGGCACTGAAGCTATCCTCCATACACGTGTGTGGAGGGATTGCCTTGAACCTTAGCTTCCTCAAGAAGCTTTGCTTTTGGTTCTCTATAAGAGAGAACCATCTCCTCCCTTCTCTAGGTTCAGAAATTAGAGGTGGGAGTGATACATATAGCTTTGTATCTATATCTGCTTGTTTGATCTTATTTTGTGCATAAAAGTGTCATTTTGTCTCACTTTAACACACAAACACACACTCAAACACCTTGCTTGTGTTGCTGAGGCTTCTTGAAGTTATTTTTAGTGTTCTTGGGCTGGTTTGAGCTCAAAGAGGTTGCTGGAGTTGCAGTAGTAAAGAAGCTCTTCAAGGGTGAGTTTTTAACCCTTAAATCTCCCATTCTTGCTTAAGCTTTTGGACCCTCTTGCATGCTGTTTTAAGCTTAACTTCCTACTGAAAAAATTTCTATTTTTGTGTGCTTTAGATCTTTGTTTAAGGTCACTTTTGTGTTTGGGGTTGTTTACCCCCTCTTAGGCCTTGTTTGGCCTTGCTTTTGTGCCTTCTTTGTGAGCCTTTGGGACCACCTTGTTTTGGCCTTCTCACCATTGAAACTCAGAGGAATTTCAGTGGTGGAAAGGGTGTTTTGAGGTCCCAAATGGGAGAGGGTCATCCCCTCTCCTTGTGTCTTCAATACTTGTCTTGAATGCCTCATGTGTGAGCATGTTTGTTAAGCTTATGTTGGCCATATCTTAGCTTGTATTTGTGGTTATTTTGCTATGGCATGCCACTGTTTTTGCTTGGTTTTGTCACTCCATGCATGCCTAATACACTTGTAGTGTAAATCACACAAACTAGTCTTGTATGCTTCATGAAGTAGCATGTCGTTCTAGCTTGTTTTCTTTCCATTTCAGCATGTTTTTGGTCATGTCTTGCCATGTCATACCTCTGTTAGGGTTTGGTTTGGTTAGCCTTTGCATGCTCCTTGCACTTGTAGTGCATTTCCATGAAATAGCCTAACATGCATCATGCTTTGACATGTCATTCTAGCATGCTTTTGGCTTAACTTTAAGAAGCTTTTGTCCATGTTTTAACATGCTTTAGCTCTGATTTTGGTTGTTTTGGCCATGCATGACTTGCTTTGTATAGCCATAGTTCAATCTAGCTTGCTAGCTTTGTGCATCAAGTCCACTAGCATGCATTACTTGGACTATTTGAATGATTTGGCATCATTTATAATGTGATTTCAGTCCATGTTTCATGGTCTTGCACTTGCATTTTTGTGCTCTTTCAATGCGTTGGAAGGTTGGCCCCTTTATGCCTTAACATGAGTCATTGTGTATGCCTTCATGCCTAAGCTTGCGAGCCATCATTTCAGTGTATTTTTGGGGTTATTATGCCATGATATAACTCTGAGTTTTGCTGGTTAAGTCATCCCATGCTTGGTCTTAATAGGTGTAGTGTAATCCACCTTATTTACCTTGTATGCATCATGTCTTATGCCCCTCATGCTAGCATGTTTTGGCTTCCTTTCATGCATGTTTTAGACTTATTTTGACATGTTCTAGGACTATTTTGGGTTGCCTTAGCCATATGCTTCATGTTTTGTATAGCTATGGTATAAGTGCTCTTGCTTGCTTCAAGCTTTGAGCATCATAGCATGCTTCATTTGTGTTGTATACATGATTTGGCATCACTTAACATGACATTTCAGAGCATTTAGGACTGCCATGTTCCCATTTCTTTCATGCTTTGAATGCCTTTGAGTATTGTGCATTGTTGCCTTACTTGTAGCCTAGCTTGTATGCTTGCATGCCTAGGTCTTTGAGCCTCCATCTTAGCATGTTTTGGTCCATGTTTTGACCTATTTCAGCTCTATCCATGGTTGGTTCATACATTTGTTCCATGTATTGCATGTCCCTAGAGTAATCCTCTTTGTTAGCTTTCATGCTTTAGGATTCTTGCATGCTTCACTTGCTTTGTTTGAATGATTTGGCATTATTTCTTATCTAATTTCAGTGCATTTAGTGTTGCTACACTTCCACTTTTGTAATTCTTTGAGCACTCTTGAGAGTTGTGCCCTTTAGCCTAATTGGAGCCAATTGGCATGCATGCTTATATATGCCTTTGGTGCCTTGGTTTCATCATTATGGCCACTAATTTGGGCATGACTGAGGTCTACACCTTTTGGTTTAAGTCTATTTAGCATGTTCACTTGCATGTTGCTTGCATGCTTATCTTACTTCGCATTGTGTATGCTATGTAGTCCTTTGCATTGTGCATGCCAAGGTGTTCCTTGCATTGAGTATGCATGTTCCTAACATTGCTAGGTTACCCTTGTTGCATTGCATCGTGCATGCATGCTTTACCTTGTGTTTAGAACCTCATGATTGCCTTGCATTGAGTATGCCATCTAGGTCCTAGCATTTAGCATTGTGTATGCCATGTCACATTGCATTGAGAATGCTATCTTACATTAAACATTGAGCATGCCATGTAGTTCATAGCATTGAGTATGCCATGATTGTTTGCATGTAGTTCATATCATTGTGTATGCCATGTTGTTTGCATGCTTAGGTTACATCGCATTGTGTATGCTTTGTTGTCCATTTGCATTGTGAATGCTAGTTGTTACATGCATTAGCATTGTGCATGTCATTAGCCTTGTTAGGTTGTTCATGTTGCATTGCACACTTGCATGCTTGAGTCACATTGTGTATGCCCTGTTTTGTATTATTGTTTGGATTAAGTGTTAATCCAAGCACGGGAAAAGAGGGACGTTTCATACTTAAAGTGATGAAACGTGCCTCAATTCCCGGTCGCCGATGCTCTTGATCATACATGATAGAGTTTTTAGGCTTTATGTGTTTACTTGTGCATTCATTTTATATTGAATTGTGCAACTTCGCCTCTTGGCCATCATGCATTGAAATGCGCGATTGGTGGCCCGAGGGTCGAGAACCGCACTCCCTTGAGTTCATGACATGATAGGGAGGGTGGTTGTGCACACATATCTTGCAAATACATTGCCATGTCCTTTCTTGCTCTCTGTTGCAGAAAATTAGAGTTTAGCAGCAACAACTGGTCGGCCAGTCAGAAAAACTAGCTGGCCGACCACTTTTCCTGGCTTTCAACAAAGATAGGTGGTCGGCCATGGCTGTAGACACCAACAACTGGTCGGCCACCCTCCTACAGGTTCCCCAGATGTGTTAGAAGCTATCTGGAGCTTGGTGCAAGGTTCTGAGGACAATTGAAAACAGAGGCAAATCGGGGCATCGCATTGGATTTCCGAACGAGGCGACCGGGTAGGCATCCAGTCTTCTTCCTCTGAGAACCTCCTGTTTTATTGCTTTCCTTAGCTGCCATGCTTAGATAGCTAGCTTATGTTTTGGTTTGTACCTTTAATAGTTAATGCGTTTAGCTATTTCAATTTGTTTTGTAATAGTTAGTTAACTAGGATTAGTTAATTAATTTGTTTTGTAATAATTAGTTTAATTAGCTTAGATTAGCTAGTTAGCTTCTTGTTCGGTCTCTCCCTCGAGAGGGCCAATTGTTGTAATAATCGTGCGTGTGCGTGATGCATGTTTTCCAACCTCCATTTCTTTCTCCTTTTTATTTAACCGCTTACGATGGTTAGTTTTAGGGCATATTTCAAATTAGCATACCTTATGCTTGCATGCGTGCATTCATTCATCTGTTTTGCATGCACCAGGCTCGGCACATCATACTAACTGCATTGTATTTCAATACATTTACTTGAATACGCGTTCAAACAGCATGTTATTAAGTTGCACCTCACATGACATCTTAGAATAGCCGAGCCAATCTAAATTGCATTCTCGCATGTGTTGCATTAGCCATCTTAACATGAACTAGGATCATGTATGATTTCTAACTAGTTTTTTGTTTTGGCTCGAAGTACACTGTGAGTGTTTACGCTTTAGCATACTGCATGTGTGTTATTGATTGCCATGAAAGCATGCTTGCCATGAGGCTAACTGCTTATTTGATATAACTGCCTAAATGCTTGTGGGTGAAGGTTGGATTGCTTGAATTGGAACAATTCATCAAGTCCCTTTTTTAGCCTACTTGTGAGTAGCAAACTTCAAACCATTTTCAAACAAACGGATATGCAATGTTTTGTTCCAAATTAGGCAATCTAGTCTATACTTGTATGCTGTGCGCATCACGTAGTAAGATTAGCTAATTAACCGGAATAAGAGCACATGTGTTTTCAGAAACAAAATATCATGCTTAGTACAGGCCGATCTTTGATCGGGCGAGCGGGGGTGCTCATTGCATGACCTTTCCCTCTCGTACCCAAGTTCCCGAGCCGAGGCAACTTTGGTGATGATGGATACGTGGCCTTAGGCACGAGTCAGGGTTTCCTAAATTTCTCCAAAATAAAATATTTAGGTGGCGACTCTGTATTTGGCAAAGCAGTCCATGTTTGGCACTTCTTTATAAAAAATCAGTTTTTCAAAAATGATTTGCCGGATTTGGACTCTTTGGTGATTTATCAATCTTACATTGCACTTTGTAAGATCAGATTAAGAACCGTGACATTGAGTCCGAACTGTAGTAGCTCAGAACAAAATGGGATTTCGCGCCCTCGCGCGCATGGATATCGGAGAGTTCCTGGGAGCGCGTCTACACCTGCCCTCTCTTCGGCCTCGTCTTGGGCTTGTTTTGCTGCCTTGGCCTGATCCATCAGTGTCTTCATCTTAGCCTCGGCCTTGTTGACAGTCTTCAGCAAACCAACAGCTTCTTTGGTCCTGTTGACCAACTCCTTCTTGATGTCGAAGGCCTGCATCGTGAAAGAGTGGGCGTGCTGGATCGCCTAAAAGAAATTGACAAGAACAAAAGTTAATAAAACTCTAAGTATGGAAAAATAGAGTATGGAGAGTATTAAGTGTTAGGGGCTTACTTTTATGGAGTGCTGCAACATCAGAGTGAAATTTTCATATTCGCTGGCCTCGGCATTGTGGTCGAGGTCTTTGGGAAGGAGCAAGGCAGTAGAGAGGGCAACGCCGACTTCGATGTCATCAGTGCTGTCACCAGCTCTGACTGGCTTGTCCTCAATTGTGATTGAGGGGGCCCAGGGGGCATCGGATTTGAGAGAGCCCGAGATGGCCGCAGTGTCCGACCTTGGCCTCTTTGACTTAGTGGATTCAGATGGTTCGGTCTCGGCGGGCCTCTTCTCGGTGGCAGAGGAGGTCTTCTCGCCCTCGGCTAGTTTTGAAATTCGCAAGGTGTCCTCAGTATCAATTTGAGTCACCGTTGCCTTGGGTTGGGCTTTCTTCAACCTCTTTGGTTTTGGTTTGGGTTGAGATTAGGAAGATGGAGATTGGACGGTAATAACATTCGGGATGTCGGCCAGAAGATCATCAACAGCTGCTTTCTTACGACCCATTTCGTCAGAGGATATGGCAACGACAACTTTAGTGCCAAGGCGGATTGCTGGTAGAGCTATTGGTGGGTTGGCTGGATCGTAAGAGGACGCCTCGGCACTTTGGCATCTTCGGTGTCTTCGGCTACGGGTCCTACCTGCTGGTGCAAAAAGTAGCGCTCGACGTCAATGTCGGCGCTGAGAGAGTGGGATCAATTGAGGAGCTGAAGTAGATGGTTGTTCTGCTAGAGCAGAAGTTGATCCCTGATCAGCTGAGGTGATGAAGTTGTAGTAGAAGTTGTTGCTGAAAGAGGAGAATTCTTCTTTTTGGGAACGTCGGGCAACGTTGACTTGTAGGTTGGGATGAAATTCAGAAGCAGAGGAGCCTTGCGCTGATTAACAGGCAAGTCCAGCAGCCTCTTAAAATCTTTACTGGGATAGAAGTTTTTGCGGAAGTCCTTCGGGGCCTGAGGAAGAGCTGCAAAGACAAAAACGAACAGACGTTAGCACGTACAAAAATATCAAAGTAAGAAAGACTTGAAAGCAAGTAAAAGTGACACTTGGTTCTTACTGTCTCCCTCTCTGAAAACTGTTCGGCTTAGGGGATAGAGGTGAAGGTCATCATCTGGATAGAACTCCCAGTTGCCCGAGACGATGAAATAATCGTCTCCAGCACCCTTGTTGGAGTCTGGGAGGTCGGCAACAAGTTTGTATTATGTAGATCTCAGCTTCAGGTAATAGATATAGCCATTTTCTGACTTCAGGCCTCACATAGTGTAACAATATTGGATGTCGGCAAGGGTAACTCTAGCATTCTCTTTTTTGGCTAAGGCAATTATACCATTGATAACTCTGTAGGAGTTAATGGCAAGCTGCATTGGGTTCAGTTTGTAATAGTGAAGGACTTCTCGAAAAAGGGTGTCAAGAGGGAACCTAAGTCCACACTCTATGAAGGCTACCACTGGGAAGGGCATGGAGTCGTCATTGAGCATGATGGACTCCTCCTCCCCTACCAACCTAAGATGAACGTCGGCAGGGATAGCAAACTCCTGCCTAAAGTATTCTAACTTAGTTGGGGTGTTTACCCACCACCTAAACATACCCATGATGTCGGCTAGAGGGACGAGGTGTTGGATTTCAGAAGAAAGTGTTTTTTGTCTAGGGTTTGAAGGACCTTAGAAAAACCTAGACGTATGCTGGGGCAAGGGTTTTCATAATCAAGGAGGAGTTTTTGTTTCAATTTTTCCTAAGGATAGGAAGTTCTAAAACAAATCCCAGAACCTAAGACTATGCAAATAAGAATTGAAGGCAGAAATCTGGAGAAACACAACAAGAAAATAGAAACAAGAGTATGATTCAGACTCAATAAGACAAACAAGAACCCAAGAACATTTTTCAAAAGCATACAAAACACCAAAAACAGTGGCAGAATGACGAGTATGAATATGGTTTCGAGACCAGAAAGCAAAATCAAAAGCGATGACAAGCTAGTAAGAATGTCAAGTACACAAACAGTATATGTGTGTATGTATGTGTGTATACCAGCAACAGATTGTGCAAGAGTAGAATCGTGAAACATATGACGAATGGTGGAAATCAACACACAAGTAACAAATTAAGAGCATAAATAAGAACACCATGGCAGTGTACAAGCATAGCAGTTTGGAGCAAAATAAGAAATTGAAATAAAGAGGAACAGTGACTTACCAGAGGGAGTGACGCCGGAGTAGTATATGCCGAAGTTGAAACTACGGTGAAATGAGTAGCAAGACAGTGAGTGTTTCGTCGGAGGAGACAAACGGAGTAGTTGCAGAGAGCTTTGGGAAGATGATAATGGCAGTTTTGGGAGAAAGAAGCTTAGAGAGAGAAAACTTGTGCAAAATCAAAGATGTGAAGTGAAAAGACGGAAAGAGGGAAAGGGTTTTTTTGTCAAAACACAGAAAATACGGCAAAATGGTATTGAATGTGCCTTGGATGACGTGCCTATCAGGCGGCGCACGTAGAAGCGATGCGACTTGGTGGCGCGTGTCAGGTACTGTTCAATAGGAAAGAGACGCGAGGCAAAACCGGTTGAATTACTGTGCGTGACAGCTCATAGGCGTGTGAAAACTCTTGGATTTCTTGATTTAATGAAGTAAAGACCTCGGCTAGAAGGACGAGCTCGGCTAAATGAACTTGGACAAACTTAGTTATTGGTTCTAAAGCATTGATGCGAACACACTGAAGTGTTTATCATATGAAAGTCGATGTGTGATAACCTCGGTAGTGAATGATAGAGCAAGTGTAGCCGATGTGTTATGTGTTCAAATGATATAGGTTCCATCACCTTAGAATGCCATGGTAATAGAACCTAGGGGGCAGTTGTGGGAGTTGTGGGGACGTATTTTTTGGATGACAACACATGGCCAAGGTGGCCCCGAAGTGCCAGCCGAGGTGCCACGTGTCTTGGTCATGGCGCCGAGGTGATCTCAGCTAGGCCGAGGTTATTTGCGGAGATACCGGAATCCGAGATGAGCGGATAAGTTACAAGAGTCCTAGAATGAGGGAGGACTTCAGCTTGGATAAGGATAAAGCTCTTAGGAAGTTCATCTTTATCTATTTGAGAGTCCTAGATAGGCATTGAGCCAGAGTCCATTGAAGCTACGCTTCTACAGGGATCAGGTCAGTGTTGGTTATAAAAGTAAGGCACCCTCGTGGGTCTAAGATACGCTTTTGGTATTCTGAATAGTGAGTAAAGCACTTTTGCTATCTTTGAGAGATAACTGACTTGATTGTCGGAGTGCCCCCGGGTGGACGAACCACCGCCGGAGTCTTTCTTTCTGTGACAGGTCGTTTGGGCACAATCTATTCTGCCAATGTTCTCCAGCTGAGTATCTGTTTGGCAGTGTGGTCAGAAAATAGTACACACACTAAGTACTTTGCCAAAAATTATTCATTATTCTTGGGATAGGGCGGTGTGGTACTGTACTTAATTTTTATTGATTAAAATAATAAGAATAAGATTTATTATTTTTTTATTTTTTAAGAGATAACTGGATACTTGTCCTTCAATGAATGGTGTGAAACAATACTCTAAGACCAATCAATAATCTGTCATACTTTGCTCAGTGTTTATATAGTAAAAAGTTCATTATAGTACACGAGCAATGCTTCATCGTTCAATTTTTCCTTCTCTCAAACTCTTTCCCAATGATGTCATAAAAAAATTTGAAAGAAGAGAAAAATTTGAAAAAAGTTGATTGATTCATTGGAGGAGAGTGTGGGATAAAAAAATTAAGAGATGGAGACCGTACATGTTGAGAGTCATCACTAACTCTCCTCACTCTCTAAAATATTTTCTCTAGAATATTCTAGAAGTTTCCACATAAATGTAGAATACTCCGGAAATATTTAGAAGATTCTGGAAAGATCTAGAGAAATCCGAAGATTCTAGAACATCTTAGAAGGTTCCGGAACATTGGAGAAGTTTGGAGAAATCTAGAGAAATTTAGAAAGTTCCGAAAGGTTCTAGCATATTTTAGAGAAGTATAGCAAGCCCTAACATGTATTAGAGTAATCTAGATTGTTCTATAGTGTAGTGAAAGTATGAGTGTATTCTAGAAAATTCTTCAATTAGTATAACTATAAGATGAGTGCAAGTACTAGGCAATTGGACAATTTGGTGAAAGAAGAGTGAGTCCAAAGTGAGTAGTCAAGCACTACAATAGTGATTTAGTGTGAGATGTCTCAAGGTATTGTGTGAGGAAGACACATAAAGTGTAAGTGCTTGGATATATGTGTGAGTGGATAAGTGAAGTGTACTAGTGAGTGATTGTGTACAAGTATTTTGTGTGCTAGAGTGTTATCAATAAAGGTTGTATTTTTGGATCCACCAATGTGTCAAACTCAACAGTACACACCACACCAGGTCAATATCAAAGTTAATTGCCAGTCTCCTAAAATTGTTAAATGGCACCTTTGACTTAACACAACTTGCAATTTATCCTGTAAAATTAAGAAGAAACTGCAATTAAACCTTATCAACTTTGCACTTTATAATTTTGTGAAAGTTGTACTTTGCCTCTTGTAAAATAAAAAAGTTGTAGTTCATACCTAGTTCTGTATAAATTGTACTTTGCATTCTTAAATTTTAAAGGCAGTGGCTTTGGTCCAGTCCAAGATCGGACTAGACCGTGCTGTTGGGCCCATGGGGGCCCACCACGGGTCCCATTTTGATAATCCGAACCGTTCAATGTGTAGAACTCATCGAGTACTATATGTCTGTAAAAAATCATGTTGATCGGATATCGATAGCTATGTGAAGAAAACTGTTTTTTATCAACCGTTAATTTTTTTCATCGTCCATTTTTTTTTATACAAAACTGATTTGATCACATAGCTATTGATATCCGATCAATGTGATTTTTTACAGGCATGTAGTACTCGACGAGTTCTATACATCAAACGATTTGGATTATCAAAACGGGCCCAAAATGGGCCCCATGGCCCGAACTGGACAGGTCTAGTCTTGATCTCAACTTGAGACAAGCTGGACCCAATTTTAAAAATATTGAAAAAAAGGGTAAAAACCAAAGGTATAGAGTGCAAATTTTACAAAATTATTGGACCATCTCTAACGGTTCATTAATTGTTTTATCAAATTTAAATTTGATAAAATAATCACCTTTTTCCTGCTCCAATGGTTTCATCAAATTAATATCAAATCGAGAATATCAAAAAAATTTCACCGAATTGAGGATACTTGGGAGTTTCATCAAATCACTATTCTTAGCTATTGGATTTTCACCACCGAATGTCCCCTTTGGGCAAAAATTTGTGAAAAAAATACACTAGCCAGTTAACCGGTCAGACATCTGCCCCGTTGAACAGTATTTTGATGAAAGTCCAAAATCCTCCGCTGGTGCACTTGATATCAAATAAAGTTTTTACTCAAATTTTTACATAAATTTGATTAAAAAAACAAAAGATACATCATTGGAGATGCTCTTATAAGGTGCAAAGTACACTCTTTTTTATCTTACAAGATGTAAAGTGCAATTTTTGTAAATGTATAGAATACAAAGTATAAAATTTTTTTATCATACAAGCGGGGAAATGTAATTTTTGAGAAACTATATAGGGAGCAAAATGAGGCTAACCTTGAAAAAATTAGAACATGTAGTAATTATTTATTTCTTTTTTTTTCTTTTGACCAATAAAACAAAGTGTTATTGTAATCTAACTAAAAAATTAGATCTATTTTTTAATCTGATGATGTGAAAAATACAAATCAAATGTGATGGGTTGGGTTGGGAACATATTTTAAATTTTAGTAAAAAAGTTTTATCAATTGAAGTTGGAGTCAGTTATCCATTATATTAATAAGTCTAATTGCAAAGAAGAAGTACAAAATGAGAAACAAATGTCTTACAAGGGATAAGGCCTAAGGTTTACATAATATGAGACCCACCCTTTACGAGATGGGATTAAGTTTCTCACAGATGTGCCGTGAATACCAATTTTACGAACACCCTATCAAGTATTGACACGTCATGTACAATAAAGAAATAGTGGGATAGTTTATTTCATACCATATAGAGAGAGAGAGAGAGAGACAGAGAGTTGGAGCTTCCAATAACTTAACTACAGTTAGAGTTTTAAATAATATAAAATAAATTATAATGAATTGAATAGGTTTGAACCCATTTTCAAAAGCGACGATCAAAAACTTAGACCTCAATTCCGTCTTCTTCGGCAAGAAAAAATTGAGACCATCAAATATGCATATAATCTAGTAAGTTGTTTGATTATCTCAGTTCTTTTCCCTTTCTATTTTTTGAAACAATTTTCTGAATCCTGATATAAATCCATCATTCTCTGTCTGGAACGATTTTGATCAGGTCACAACTAGAGCAAAGGAAATCCAGTGAAAAATACAAGTAATATGGCGTCAAGGACTCAAAGCCAGAGGTCCGATCGAGGATAGTGATATTGGTACTGATGTGGTGGGAATGTGTTTTAGAAAACTCTGCTCATAGGATTGGGATTTCGCCTATAGTGGCCAAGTAAGGAACGAGGATTTGCTTAGTTGAAATTTGCTCTTGACCCTCCAAAGTAGTTTATTTTTATTTTTTGATTAAAAAATTAATTTTTTGATCCTATTTGTTGCTTGTAAAGGTTTTAGTTATTGGCGTTTTCTTTCCCTAAAACACCTATTTTGGCGGATTTTTGGTCTATTTTTTTACTCAAGTCTTGTTTGCTCAAGTCTTAGGATTGGGAATGATATAGTTCTTCTTTGAAGAGTTCAATTTTGTGACTAGTGTTTCTGTTGGGTATACCTCCTTATTGGAGTGTGGGACCCAATTGGTTTCTTAAAGAATTTTAATTTGGTTTGGTTTAGGAATAATATATTTTTATATATTATATCTAATTTTGTGGAAACCCAATTCAATTTAGAAACAACTAAGGTTTTGATAAAAAACCTTAGATTCACAACATATTATTGGTATTGTTTTTCCCAAGAAGAAAAAAGGTGTTGTGCGGCTGCTCCATATTTTAGTTTTCCAAGGTGAGCAACTATTGATCATTATTATGTTGGAAAAAATGATTTTTTGGTGACTTTAATTAAATATTAAAGTGGGTCCCAACCATCTATTGTGTTGGGTCCAAGTGGGTCTAGATACTTTGCATTGAGATCTTTACACCACAAATAGAATGGCCAAAAACCATTGAGATTTGAATGAGAAATTGCCTCATGAAGTTAGCTTCATGAAAAAAGGTAATGAGGTTTGTAACCCCTGCATTAATGGGGTTTGTAACTCCTGCCTTTATTGCAGAGGTTAATGGTGCATTATGGCCAGCCATAAAGGCTGGAGGCTCTTCCTCTTTCCCCTATAAATGTATAAATTGAGACCCTCCTATCAAGTCTCAAATACAGAAATTTTTGCTTCCATTTCACAAGTCAGTTTGCCTGAAAGTTCCTATAGTGAGAGAGTACTGCCACTGTTTTGTTCGCTAAGCTAGACAGAGAGTGCTTCTGCCGTAGCTGGTTTTGACCGTCGTATCCTGGGAGACAGACGCCGGGATTCCTCAAGCACTCAACCCGTGAGGCGGCGAAATCTGTTTTAAGGAAACTGCTTCCGTGCAGGCTTCGGTTTCGTCTCTTTACCCTTTTATTGTTTTGTGTATTTCTGTTGAAATTTAGTTGTAATTATCATCATGTGTTCTTAGTATATATATAATTTGATTTCTTCATAAATCTATTTCTTTAATTTCACAATTTGAACAACAAGCTTAAAACAGATTTCCTTTATATTTTTTCTATGAAATTGATCGAATAGATTTATATAGGCAATTGTATAATGTTACTAGGAACGGTTGCGGAATTTCTCCCTATTTCAATGATTGTAAATTATGCAATGTGATTCTCTAATTGCTTAGTTTAATTAGAATGCTCTATCATAATTTGTATACTTAATTGTATTACTCTGATCTTATTTTATGCGTATGGTTCATCATTCCCCTTCTATGATTTGTATGAATTTTAAGGTTTGACTTGAAGTGCTTGGTTATTAGTTTATTACATATAAACAATTCAAATTATTTACATAAACTGCATGCTACTTATTTGGTTTCATCCAATTTGACTAATGTTGCATATGTATATCTTGGTTTTGCATGCTTCTAGCTTTACTATCTAATTTGCATGTGAAATTGCTTCTAGTTTTCTAGAGTTATACACATAAGTTATTTCCATGTTTATTATTTAATAATTCTTATATAAATTTTAAGATTTGTAATGTGTGGTTTTATTTCCATGAATAGTGTGTGATTTAATTGGATGAATTAAAGTTTGAATTAAATGTAGTTCTTTGGAGTTATAAAATTTGTGTAACTTGCCTATATTTATTTACATGGTTATTGTGAATTAAATTCTTATATAATTTATCGCAATTAATTTTTAATTTAATATAGAAGTTATAAGGTTTTGTAACTTGTATAGTATCTTAATTCCTTAGTTATTTTGCTATTCTATGATTTGCTAGAAGGTTAAATAATATTTGATTGTATGTACAATTGCTTTAGATTAGTTGCTTTATATTATGTTGTCGTTTGCTACTAACTCTCTTTGTAGGCATACCTAAGCATAGAAAGGAATTGTATGGACTACTTATAATCCTCAATTGGATTGGTTTATTTTCCGTTATATTTGAAGAAATTTTTTGCCAAAGGGCTACACTTCTACAAGAGCATTGAAGTTTTGGGTTATAAGTAAATATTCAGCCAGAAGGCTACCCATTGCCAGAGGGCACGAGTTTGAGTTAAGCCAGAGGGCTTCATTTTCTACTAGAGAGCATGAGAACATGTGAAGTTTGCAAAGAATGCATTAGACGGAGGGCTACAGTTTGCCAGATGGCTTCAGCTAAAGTGTCTTAAGGTTTGAGTTTGCTAGAGAGCAACAACCAAGGGGGTTTCAGAGATTTAGTTGGTTTGTTTACCAATTTGAAGCAGCAAGTTTTATTTGCTTGTATTATTAGAAGCATTTTATATGCATGTATTTGATCGTAGCAATTTTTAAATTGCTTGTATGTTTGGAACTTGGTTTGGTTTTCTGTAATAGAAACCAAAGTGTTTAGCCTTGGCTAAAGAGGAGTTCTTATTTGTTCAAAAATGACAACTACGACGGATTTGATTTCAAACCTTTAGGGTTTGAGGAAGTCTTTGGGTTTAATCATTTTATTCCCAAAGTGTTGAAAAACCAAGTTTGGAGAAAGTCTTTGGTTATAATCTGATTATTTCCAAAGTGTTTTGGTTTGAAAAAAGAAACCAAATTTTAGCATTAGCTAAAATATCTCTGATTTTTATTCAGAAATCATGAGCTCAGTTCCGGGAGTACCGGTTAACTTTCATGGGCTCAGTTCCGGGAGTACCGGTTAACTTTTATGAGTGGTGTAATTCTGGTAGCAAATTTTATTTGCTTGGAAATTGGTTTGTTTTAACCTGGTTTATCCCCGGGAAATCTTAATTTTAAAATTGTTTCCTATGGACTAGGAGTCAACATGCTCTTGGCTATTTTGTCAAAAGGTTAACTGGGTTTTAAGTGGGACCGATGTGACCCCTCCAGTCTTCCTAGGAACATTCCTGACCATGTTCGATTCTAGGTTAAATGGTGAAACTAGTTTTGAATTAAATTTCCATCTGAGGGATTTTCTAAGGGTTAATTTTAATTTCTGGAATCACAGAAGTGAAATTCTGTTGTGATGCTTCAGAAATGGCTTTAAAAGGTGACAAAAAGAAATGTTGTTCCACCTGACAACCTTAGCCTTGCGAGATTCTTAAAGGAAGATCTTAAGAGATTAAGTATGATTAAAGGAAATCATAAGATTGCATGATAACATTTCTGAATTGATCAGAGGCAATTAGTATGGTATCCTTGTGTTATTTATAGCATTTATGATTGCTATGTGACTTTGCTTGAAAGCAAAGATGAGACAACCCGTTAGGGTGGGTGAATATAATTTTGAATTTTTATATTCCAAATATATTCTTAAATTGGTGGCTCCTAGTGAGTACAATATCACTAATCACAAAGATAGAAAACTGGTGGTTCCTAGGAGGTGTTAGACCACTGGCTACACAGTTATGAGATTGTGGTTCCTAGTAGTGAACCGATTACTGATCACATGTCAAGACATGATGATTCCTAGTAGTAGAGAGGCTACTGGTCATATGTCAAGACATGATGATTCCTAGTAATGAAAGAGTCTATTGATCCTGTGTCAGGACGTTGTGATTTCTAGTAGTAAAGTGACTACTGATCACAGGTTAAGACATTGTGATTCCTAGTAGTAGAAAGTCTACTGACCACATGCTGAGAAATTAGTGATTTCTAATGATAAGACTACTGGCCATGTTATGAAGTTCTGAATAGTAGACTATTGAACACTGGATTTGTGTTTCCTAATAGTAAGACTATTGGCTTCAGAGTGATAAGTTGGACCAAATATATTTGGGTGCCTAATTCGGTTGATGACATTCTGGGAATGTATTTACTGTGATATCATTTTGAGAGTTTCATAATCATTGTGACACAAGGATTTGTTTAAGACTTTGTATAAATTCTACAAAGAAGACTTAATTATTCAACTCCGAATTGAGAAGGATAATAGAAAGAAAGGAGGGAGTACCTCTTCAGTGAATGCCAATGTCATTGAGCATGGAAAATTTTCTGGAATGAGGGAGAAGCCCCTCTTAAACGAAGTCCTGTATGTTCCAGACTTTCGCATGGTTTTTGAGTCTGACAAGGTCGTTCTGACGAAACACAAGTGTGAAACTTGTGTTGAAGCGAAGTGGACAAGATTCCGTATGAGTTATGGAAAGGCGTTAAGGTTTCTTATAAATTCTTACAAATGTGGGGGTGTCATGCAAAAGGTGGGAATACCTAAACCCAAGAGGGTTAGGATAAGCCTAAAAATCCGTTGACTTTGTATTCAACGGTTATGCACAATATAGCAGTGCATATCGATTTCTTGTGGTTCAATCTGTTATTCCAGATATACACAAGAATACTATCATGGAATCAAGAAATGCATCTTTCTTTGAAAATGTATTTCCGTGTCGTCTCCAAGAAGGGATTCAGAGTTCCATGAAAGAGGTTGAAGGTGACAATGATTACATAGCTAATCAAACAAATGATCACTTGCGTGATCAAGTTGATGATCAAGCTGAAGATGTAGATGAGCTAAGAAGGAGTAAGAGGGCTAGGACTGCAAAGTCCTTTGGTCCGGATTTTTTGACTTATATGTTAGAGGGAGAACCTCAAACTTTTCACGAAGCTGTGACTTCTCCTGAGAGTCCTTTATGGAAAGAAGCGATCAAAAGTGAGATTGACTCCATCTTACAGAACCACACCTGGGAGTTGGTAGATTTACCTCCAGGTTGCAAGCCTTTAGGCTACAAATGGATTTTTAAAAGAAAGATGAAGGCCGATGGGTCAATTGACAAGTATAAGGCGAGGCTCGTTATCAAAGGGTACAGGCAACGAGAAGGCTTGGATTACTTTGATACGTACTCACCTGTTACTAGGATAACATCCATTCGGATGGTGATTGTTATTGCTGCTTTGCGCAATCTAGAAATTTACCAGATGGATGTAAAGACAGCTTTCTTAAATGGAGATTTGAATGAAGAAATCTACATGGAGCAACCCGAGGGGTTTTCAACTCCAGGACAAAGTAAGAAAGTCTGTAAGCTTGTCAAATCTTTGTATGGTTTGAAGCAAGCGCCTAAACAATGGCATGAGAAGTTTGACAACGTAATGTTATCAAGTGGGTTTATAATCAATGAATGTGACATGTGTGTTTATGTCAAAGACACTGACAGAGGTTATGTCATTGTGTGTCTATATGTTGATGATATGCTCATTATAGGTAGTAACGATGAAATGATCAAAACTACCAAGAAGTTGTTAAACTCTGAGTTTGACATGAAAGATATGGGCATTGCAGATGTTATTCTGGGAATTAAGATTACCAGAATCTTTGACGGAATTGTACTATCTCAGTCTCATTATGTTGATAAGATACTTGAGAAGTTTAGTGGATCAGATACGAGTGTGTCATCGACACTTGTAGACTTAAGTCTACATTTTACCAAGAATAATAATGAAAGTGTCTCACAGTTAGAATATTCTCGGGTAATTGGAAGTTTAATGTATCTGATGACTTGTACTAGACTGGATATAGCTTACTCGGTTAACAGGCTTAGTAGATACACAAGTAATCCTGATGCTTCTCATTGGAAGGGCATTGTGCGGGTGTTAAGGTATTTATGCTATACTCGGAATTATGGGCTGCATTATACTCGATATCTAGCGGTGCTTGAAGGCTATAGTGACGCAAATTGGATATCAGATATAAAAGACTCAAAGTCCACTAGTGGATATGTGTTCACTCTTGGTGGAGCAGCCGTGTCTTGGAAATCTTCCAAGCAAACGTGTATATCTAGATCAACGATGGAATCAGAGTTTATTGCTTTGGATAAAGCAATGGAAGAAGCTGAATGGCTTTGCCATTTCCTTGAAGATATTCCACGTTGGTCTAAACCTGTGCCTGCTATTTGTATTCATTGTGATATCTACAATTAGTAGGGCACAGAGTAATATGTATAATGGAAAGTTTAGACATATCCGTCGTAGACATAATTCCATACGATAACTACTCTCGAATGGAGTTGTCTCTATAGACTTTGTAAAGTCTAAGGACAACATTGCGGATCCGCTAACCAAAGGGTTAAATCGAGTGTTAGTCGAAACGTCGTCAAAAGGAATGGGGTTGAGGCCTTTGGAAGTTACCGGAATGGAAACCCAACCTAGTTGACTGGAGATCCCAAGATCTAGGTTCAATGGGACAACCTAATTGCGTGTAACGGTGGTATGTCACTGAGGAGGTTAAACCTCCAGCCATTCCTTCTATCAGTGATACCTGCAAGTGTAGAGGTTAAGCTGAGCTTTTAATGACTCTAGTGTGTTAAGCTGTTGAGCTGAGTATAGCAGGATACTCAAGTAGAGTCACCTATGTGAGTGTGAAGTGGGGCCGCTTCTAGAAGAATTCGGAGGCCAAGATTCTTTGAAACCACTCGTTGAACCAGGCTAGTGTCCAGAGCCACACAGGGCACACCAGTGAGAACAGAATGGTGGTAGGAGTAATTCCCGTGTGAGATCTATTGTCTCAGTTTACATAAACGGCAGAGTAGTTCAAGATGTCATATTCACTGATCAGCCAGTAAACTCGATAGGTTTTCACTGGGAGAGGTTCAAAGCCAAAAGCTACCTTCTCTGATGTCGGGGTTAATTCGTTGTACTCTCTCTCCGAGTCATTATTGTTGAACGGTGTCCGTTTGTTGAGTCATTTGGTCAATTTTTATTCATGTGGGGGATTGTTGGAAAAAATGGTTTTTTGGTGACTTTAATTAAATATTAAAGTAGGTCCCAACCATCTATTGTGTTGGGTCCAAGTGGGTCTAGATACTTTGCATTGAGATCTTTACACCACAAATAGAATGGCCAAAAACCATTGAGATTTGAATGAGAAATTGCCTCATGAAGTTAGCTTCATGAAAAAAGGTAATGAGGTTTGTAACTCCTGCATTAATGGGGTTTGTAACTCCTGCCTTTATTGCAGAGGTTAATGGTGCATTATGACCAGCCATAAAGGCTGGAGGCTCTTCCTCTTTCCCCTATAAATGTATAAATTGAGACCCGCCTATCAAGTCTCAAATACAGAAATTTTTGCTTCCATTTCACAAGTCAGTTTGCCTGAAAGTTCCTATAGTGAGAGAGTACTGCCACTGTTTTGTTCGCTAAGCTAGACAGAGAGTGCTTCTACCGTAGCTGGTTTTGACCGTCGTATCCTGGGAGATAGACGCCGGGATTCCTCAAGCACTCGACCCGTGAGGCGGCAAAATCTGTTTTAAGGAAACTGCTTTCGTGCAGGCTTCGGTTTCGTCTCTTTACCCTTTTATTGTTTTGTGTATTTCTGTTGAAATTTAGTTGTAATTATCATCATGTGTTCTTAGTATATATATAATTTGATTTCTTCATAAATCTATTTCTTTAATTTCACAATTTGAACAACATATTATTGGTGAGATTAATACTTGCTTCAGTGGTGTGGTTTCGGCTACTTCGTTTGGTTCGTTTTTCAGTGCTGATTTGGGTTGTTATTTTGGATCTTCTTCAACTCTGATTGTGAAGATTTTGGTTCATCTATTTGGTGAGGTCTTTCCTCTTGTTTATTTGTGATTATTTGGAATTCACCTAACTGTGGTTTTGTGAGACCATTCGTATCTCGTTTGTAATCGTTTGGAAACTTTTTGGTTGATAGTGGAATCGGATTTCGATCCCGTGGACGTACCTCACATTGAGGGAACCACGTAAAATTCTTGTGTTGCTTCTGATTTAATTTTTCGCATTAGTTTTTATTCCCATTGATTGATTTACTTGTGGGGAATCACATATTTTCCCTAACAGTTTCTTGGCTTTTTTGTTAGGATTTTTTTTTTTTATATTTTGTTTTCATTTTGTTTTTGTTTTTATTTTTATTTCCTTTCTTTTTTTGGCTACAATGCTATTTTTTAGCTTTCTTTTTATTGATGTTTGTCTCATTATCATTTTGTATATAAGATTTCATCAATAAATTTTTTATTTTCGTGAATCAAAAAAATATAAGTACTATTTTATTTGCATTAAAGAAAAATCAAATTTTGGTGCTATTTGTTAGATCTTACTGTGAGCATTGACATCAAAGGCACATTCAAGGTATTGCAATAATCCACTTGAAGCTTTGATTATATATATATATATATGGTGAAGTTACTGTTTCATTAGAGCTTGCAACAAAAGTGATGTAAATGGGGGGTTGGAATTTTTAGATGTATTGTGAATTTTTTAGGAGCAAGTTGTAAATAGGAGATGGAATTTTTGTCCAAAATAATAAATGGAACTCCACTTGTGTACCTGCTTTTTTGTTCCAATTACTAGACGAAATACATGTGAATTCTTTTGAGTCTAGAAACTTGCTCTCTAGCTTCATAAATAAATTCTAATAAAATCACTCATCGATCATGTATACTCTAAGTAATGCATCTCATAATAACTAAATTCAATCATAAAAATTACTAATATCATCGTTAATTGAACTCAAAAAAGACTCAAAGTGGCACTAGTTATTAATAGTTATCACACTCAAATAATATCAAACATCTACCAGTTGGCTATCATTACTCAATACCAATTGCATCAAAGTGGTTATTTTTATCATGTTCTTCAGTAATCCAAAATCAATCCTGACATGTATGTTGTTTCGATACTTTCACTTGTATATGTTTTTTCCGACCTCCATCATTAGATCCTGTAATAAGAATAATCATTAAAGAAATAAGAAAATCGATGAAATTGTAAATTGATTAAATTTGAAATTTTAAAATTTTATTACAAAATTAAAAAATTAATACCCTGAATGTAGAAGGCTTAGGATCTTGAGACATAGTAAATTGAGGACATAGAAGATCCAAAGTTATTGACATGGAGTCCTTCATGTGAGAAAATTCAAGAAACAAAAAATTCATACAACTTTTAAATTACCTGATGAAATATTTGATTGATAGGCGACAAACTTACATTGGCATTATCTCTGAAAGAGGGCAAAAAACTATCACTTAAAATTACATAAAATTTAACTTACTAAGTAAAAAGAAGAAGAAGAAAAAGAAGAAGGCAATCATATCAATCACCTTGGTTGGTTTTGCCGATGACAACTAGTCTTGATATGCCCTGTTTGATTGCAAATGCTACATTTTCGCTTTTTGCCCACATGATTCTCTTTAGGATGTTTTTGTCTAAGTGATTTGGGTTGCCCCTTTGAAGCAACAGGTAGGGGATCTTGCAAAGTGAATTCTATATTGGACAAGACTTGCTTACCACCTTCAAGTAATATTTCATTTCCTGAATTGTCATCATTTTCAATTTCATTACTATCATCAACCATAGCTAAAAGTTCACAATGTGTCTTTTGCAAAGCAAGTGTAAGATAATCATGTTTCTTTTGCGCTTTTTGCCCTTCTTCAATAACTTTCAAAAACTCTATCATCAAACTATTTCTCATCATAGTATAAGAAATTTGTTTGCCTTCTTGTGATACATCCTTCAAATTTTCATGTGCAACATGATCCTTCACATTTGTTGTCCATCTTCGAAGAACATATTGTTTAGGGAGATAATCAACAAGAGATTTTTTAATAAAGACAGTAAGAATGTGTCTGCAAAGAATTCCAACAAATTCAAACATATGACATGAACAAGTAGCTTTCTTTTCAACACCATCAAATACTACTTCATAGATTTGCTTTTCTTTCCCATTTGCCATTACCTTATATGTTTTCATTGTTCCTTCCTCAAGATATTTAGATGCTTTGTGTTTTTGACTTGAAAATAGTTCCTCTTGAAACAATAAAAATATTTTCCTTGTGTACACTTCTCCGGCCTCTGTCTCCATTTTGTAACATGTCTTTAAAATTGCTTTGGTCGTTCTTGTTTTAACATCTTTTTCTTTCTCCTTCTTCTATCTTCTATCTAATGCTTTCTTGTATCGATGGACAAAGTCACTAACCAATGTACTAGAATGGACAAAATCCTTGAAAATTTTGTTCATGCTCCGCTTCTTTGTGTTGTTGACATCCCGACACAAAACACTATCCTCAAATAAGCTGATACCCATCTTTCACGCCGCATGTACAAGTCTTTTAACCATTTATTTTCGCTTAACTCATATTTGCAAACCAATTCATCCCATTCATTTTCAAACTCTTCTATTGTGAGTGTGTCATGAATGCAATGGTGAAATTCTCCTTAAAATGAGGAATACTTGTTATAAACATGAGCCAAATGTTCAGGAACTTTTTGTAAGATATGTCACATGCACAAATGGTGAATATTATTAGGCAATACATATGAAATTGCCTTAGCCATGGCTTTGTCATCATTAGTAACAATAATAGTAGGATTATGCCCACCCCTTGTATCAAGCCAAGTTTTTAATAACCATATGTAAGACTCTATCGTCTCATTCACAAGTAAAGCACATCCAAACATAATTGATTGGTAGTGGTGGTTAACACCTGTAAAAGAAACAAAGGGCATACCATAGCGATTAGTTAAGTACGTAGCATCAAATGTGACTACATCTTCGAAGTGTTGATAAGCCAACCTTGACCTTGCATCGGCCCAAAAACAATTTCTCATGCAATGATTTTCATCCACTTGAACTGCGTAAATAAAGTCTGGGTTCTCTGATTGACTTTTTATAAAGTAATTGTACATTCTTTGTGCATCACCATCTTTTAGAAGTTTTCTTCTTTTACTTCCCAAATAATTTTGAATATCCATTGTAACACAACCACCATTACAATCGCTACTAGATTCTTGACTCAACACTGATGTTATCTTTCTAGTGGGTACACCAGCTTCATTAAGCATATCAATGAGATTTTTTTGAGCAAGAGTCATTTTTCTATGTCCTCGAAGTAGAAGTGTACTTTTTGGAAAGCACACATCATGATTATGTTCAGTTACAAATTTACTTACAACCCATTTCCTTTTGTATTTTCTCAAATGCATCATTGCTTTACATCCAGTCATGGTCATAGGACGAGTTGTGACATTCTTATTTTTTTTTTGGTAACTAGGTTGACGGTATCCTTCTCTCGTACAAGCAAATTCTTCTCCAATCAATGACTTATCTTTACTAGATAGTCGAGTGTGATTTTTTTGAAAGTTAAAACCTTTTCTCCTTGCATATGCATTGTAACAAGTCATGGCATCTTCTAGTTCATCAAAAATCATGCCTTCACATGGCTCTAAAGGATTGTCACATAAAGAAGACTTGATAGGTTGGTGTAACGGCCCAAAAATGCGTGTCACAATTATCTTTATTTAATTATGCGTTAATATGAATTAATTTGAGAATATCTGTTTGAATTGGAATAATATATGTTGGAGCTACGACTTCGGAATTGACATTGACGACCTTAATGGGTTCAGAAATCGAAATTGCGCACATTGTTAGACTAATGGGAATTTTTAGAGCCATTTGGGAAATTTAATTGACAATTGATTCTGTCTGATTCGTTAAGTTATGTTTGGTTGGCCTATATAGATACATATAACATAGTGTATATATATACATATACATTGTTTAGATTTAACAAAGAAAAGAAGAAATATTTGAGAGAGAGAGAGAGAGAGAGAGAGAGAAACTTCTAGAGACTAGGAGAAGAAGAGAAGGAAGAAGAGAAAAGAGATTAGGGCCAAATCAACCAACAAAGGTAAGGATCTTTCTCTAATTTCATGAGTTTGAAGTGATATACTCATCAATCTATGGAATTTAAGTTGCATTAAGGGGAATTCATGTTTCATTGAGAGTGTTTGTTGGTTAAAGTGAAGGAGAATGCATGTATGACCATGTATTGTTAGATTTTTGAAAATTAGCTCATATATTCACCATGTATGACATCAAATCATGTAATTCATGTTCATAAACTTGTTTTCTTGCATGGCTTCTAAGATTTGAAAGAAATTCTTCTATGAAAGCTTGAGTTGAAGCTTTTAATTACATGTTTGAGTTTTGACATTTAATTTTTGATTTTTAGTTGTTTAATTGGAAATGAGATTTCCTTTAAAGTTATGAATTTTTGGTCCTTCAAACACAGATTTTTGGACTCAAAGCTACCCATAACTGCACGTGCGGCTTGGGGCCCTGCACGTGTGGAAAACAGGGCAAAAGTGAGGTTTCATTCTGCAAAAATTGCACTTGCAGGCGCACATGCGATGGCATTTCTGCACGTGTGGCCAGGACTCCTGCACATGCAGTTTTTCAAGGTGGTTCCGAAATTGTTTTTTTTATCCGTTTTCCTTCTTTCCGGACCTCCGTTTGCATGGTTTTGACGTGTTTTTCATGTGCATTCAAATTTCTTGGGCATGGAGGAAGTTAATCATAGATAGTTGAATGAACAAGTAGATGATGAACATAATAAGTTAGCAACCAACTGTACGAGTTGTAAATGTATTGATAAGACATAGGTTGTGTTATGTGCATTGTGCTTGTAGGCCACGAGTCGGGGACCGCGTAATCATTACTGGACGCCCACTGTGTGTAACATTTCTGTAAAGATATATGGATATGCACTATACTTGAAATGTTATACGATATGCTATATGATATGATATGTTTCAGAAATGTGATTTTGATTATGTGAACGAATATTCGGTTTGTGAATCTAGTATGGCATCCAAGGATAGTCCCAAGTCATGGGGGACGACACGTTAGTGCGAATCCATGACATACATGTTATTACAAGATCTCGTTAGCCACTTCATTGTGGTGATATGTAGACGTTACGAAATGTTCCTTTGGGTGTACCATTATGTTACATTCTGATATGAGACTGATATGAATGATTGTGTCATGATTTGTTTTACGGATACGTTATACTTGGAATTCGTTCACTAATCTCTTTACTTTAATGTTATTCACTGGGCTTTAGCTCACGGTTTTTTTAAAAAAAATTATTTATAGGTATAGATGAGTGTTTTGGAGGGCAAGTCTAGAAGAGATCTTTAGTCGAGTCATCGTTTTGAAGCCTACCGAGTTGTTTTGAGTGCTTCTGAGTTGGGGCTAGGCTTGGAAGGCTGTTGTCAAGCTTTTGATCATGATGTACATTTTCGGCACGTGCATATGTTTTGTATGATAAATTATGTTATAAGATAGGTATATGTATGAGGGCAATTAACGATTATGTATGTACATGTTTATTCATATAAATGCATAGCTCATTGGACTATTGGTATTTTTGTATATTGCTTCCATTAGCCCCGATTATTTTGATTGTACAGGAAGGCCTTTTGTAATCTCTGATTACTGGCCGGTTACGACGCCAAACTTATAGGGGTGGGTTTGGGTTGTTACCGAATTGTATTAGAGCACGAGTTAATTTACCCACACACGTGTCCAATTGAGCTACAGGAAGAAAAGACATAGGGACATTGCATTGTCATGTGTGGATATGTGTGCATTTTTCTGAACATGTCTAATAAGGAAATGAAAATGAAAACCATGAGCATGAATAAAAGAATTAGGTGAATGAACATGCAAGTTTGATTTTAATGAACATGATTATTGTTCCAACATGACTAAGCAAGTAAGTATGTGACTATGTGATATCGTAAGCATAGAAATGGGATATAATTTGATTTCAATACATGAAAGTGGATAACCTCTATGAGAATGTGGAATTATGTGGATTCACATGCAATTTTGATTTTGATATAACATAAGTGCCTTTTGTGAACATGAAAGCTCCTATGTTCATTATTACCCTTACTCATATAGACCAATGGAGAACACAAGAAATGTAGATGAGACAGAAACTTTTACTGCCTGAATAGAACGGTTAGAAAGAATGGTAGAGGTTTTAACTGAACTAGTGAGACAACAACAAGAGTAAATGCAACTACCCGTACCTCATCCATCCACCACCTCCAGTTCAAGTGGAGCCAAATACAGATGATATCATTGCTCTTACACAGAAATACAAGAAAATAAAGCCACTAGAATTTTTGGGGGTATTGAACCATTAAAAGCAGATGCTTGGATACTGGAAACTGAAAAGATCTTTGAAGTATTTCTGTGTACCGAAACACATAAAGTTTTGTTGGCAACCTTTACCTTGAAAGAAGAAGCTAGGAGATGGTGAATGCTCGTCTAGGACGAGAATGGAGATTTGACATGGGATCGATTCAAAGAAATTTTCTACGAAAAGTACTTCCCGCAATGCATCCGAGACAGGAAGGTATCTGAATTTGAACAACTAAAACACGGTGATATGACTGTGGCAGAATATGAAGAAAAATTTATTGAATTAGCCCGATATATACCTCATATGGTTGACACTGACTACAAAAAGACAAGAAAATTTGAGGGTAGATTGGATGTCAAAGTGCTTGACCGGGTAAATGTTTTGAAATTGGTAAAATATGTGGACGTACTTGATAGAGCCTTGATGTCCAAAGCAAATTTTAATGCCTTGAAAATGTCCAAGCCAACAGCAACAACCTAAGGAGAATGTAAGAAATTAAAGAAACATAAAATGGAAATGGTTAGTAAATCAATGGCCTCCGTGAATGAGAAATCAAATTCAAGAACCGGTGACAACACAAGACGAAGAAGTAGTGGAAACAATGGCATACCCACCTGTAGAGAATGTGGGAAGCAATATTGGGACATTTGTCGCCGCCTTTCTGGAGCTTGTTCTAGACGTGGACAAAAAGGACACCTAGCCAAATCTAGTCCATAAGCCCACCCAAGCAATGAAAGACCGGTTACCAGTGGGATTGGATCAGCAATGACACCAAGAACAAATACTACTGCTACTGCGGAGGGAAGTAATCTTAGACAGGGAAGAGTTTATACCCTAGTTGCAGAAAATACCCAACATAATGAGATAGCTGATGTAGGTATTATCTTAATCATGTGCAAACATGTGAATACTAGTGTGAAATTATATGTTTTTTGATTTGATATACAGTTGGAAACTCACTGCATAATTAGAACTATGACCTTGCATGATATACCTTGAATTATTCAACGTATAGAACTTTCGGGATTGGAAACCTATGCTGATTATGGGAGAACGAATGTTTGTTATTGAACCCTACTACTTACGAATTTATAACCAAATACTTATGTGATAAATGAATCTGGGCTCATATGTGTGTGTTTTTCCTCGGAATGATTTGTTATGATATGTGACCCTCTGAATTAGCGTCTCAGGACCATGATTTTGTGACGACGGAACCCGTTTGACTACCTCGGACAATAAACTTGATGTTATGCATAATTGTGAGTTTGTATATTTGCATATGGGACGTATTTCAGAACAGTTGAATGTCTATCTAATGAATTGATTGTAATCTTTGGAACGACACTGTGTTTGAAATGGAACCTTTATTTGATTTGCTTTTGTTTATAGGGACTATGAATTGTTATTGAATGAATGACCGGGTTATCTTTGCTAATGGGGTGGTAAACCGAAAACTTGTTTCGTTTATATCTTCGACTGATTGGGGACTGCTTAGGGATTGCTTGGGTACTATTTTTACTATCATGGGATTGGTTGTTTAGAAAATGGATGCTTCTATGCTACTGTAATTGGAAAATGACCTATACTATGAGAATATATAAATCATGTGCTTAAAAGAATGACTGTTACCGTATTACTGTACTTGGAAATTGATACTATGGAACTCATTGATAGGAAACCATTGTGGTTATAAACCCTGCCTACTGGGAAATATATTACTTGTATACATTCTCCGATTGATTACTTCAGTCTTACCTTATCTTACAATTGATCTTGTGAGAAATGTTTATGTGCTTGACTGCTACTGCCTTTATTGATATGAGATATGGAGTTGATTTTGAATTCTGAATGATTGAAATGGATCTTTGAATTGCATTGACCATGTGTGACTGAGCTGAAAAATGATATGAGACTAAGGTTTCTGATCTTGTTACAGGGTAAGATAAGTTAGGAGTGTTACCCAAAAGACAACCTAAGAGGGGGGGTGAATTAGATTTTTACAATTAAAAATTAATAATATCCTAATAAAAATTATGACTAGCACAATAGATAAATATAGTTAATGAAATAAAAATAATTAAAAACAAGTGTTCTAACAACTATGTCAGTTAATGACTTTAGCACAGTAAAAATGTGAAATATAGCTACAGCAATTTAAATAAAATAAAGAGATAAGGGAGAGAGAGGCAAACAAATTTATAGTGGTTTGGCTTCAACTCGGCCTACGTCCACTCCTCAAGCTTCACTTGAGATTTTTCACTATGCTCTAGCTTCACGGGGGTGCTAGCAACACAGACTTTCTAAGTCAAGAATACTGAGTGTACTACACTCTTATAAGGTTGAAAAGAAGGTGTTTTTACTTTTACAGAAAGTTACAAGAATTATCTCTCAAAGATAGATATAAAAATGAAGCTCTGGTTTTTCTGTAAACCTCACATAGGAAAGATAGGTTTAAAGCTATACGTCTCAGTGTATAATTTCTAAAAGATGATGTAAACAAAAATTGAAGAACACTTCTCAGAGAATTTTTTAAAGAATAGATGTGAGTGATTATAGATCAAAGAATATATATATATATATATATATATTTTGTAACTTGTTTACATTAGAGGCTTTGGTATATATAATGAAACTTATAGCCGTTTATAGCCGTTGTATTCATTTGAATATCTTTCATTCCATCATTACTAATTTGAATATCTTTCACTTAAATCTTTTGGCCTATTGTTGCGCTGGGCTGGACTGTTTGAACTTTTGTTTTGGGCTGTTTGAACCTCTGGTTTAATCAAATATTAAATACATTCTAACAACATTTAGGATAAAAGTTTTAGGTAAGAAATAATAGGACAAAATAAATTTTGATTCTATTTTTCTCCATCAAATAAATTAAAACATAAAATCATCAAAATAAATGTTGATTCTATTTTTCTTTTTCAAATAAATCATCAAAATAAATTTTGATTCTATTTTTCTCTTCCAAATAAATTAAAAACATAATTAAATAAATGATTAAAATAAATAAGTCTAACATGGAGGACCAAACTTCCTAAGGTAGGGAGACTGTAACAACCCAAAAAATGTGTGTCACAATTATCTTTATTTAATATGCGTTAATATGAATTAATTTGAGAATATCTGTCTGAATTAGAATAATATCTGTTGGAGCTACGACTTCGGAACTGACATTAACGACTTTAATGGGTTCAGAAACCAAAATTGAGCACGTGGTAAGACTAATGAGAATTTTTAGAGCCATTTGGAAAATTTAATTGAAAATTGATTCTGTCTGATTCGTTAAGTTATGTTTTGTTGGCCTAAATAGATACATATGACATAGTGTGTATATATATATACACATATACATTGCTTAGACTCAGCAAAGAGAAAAGAAATATCTGAGACAGAGAGAGAGAGAGAGAAACTTCTAGAGACTAAGAGAATAAGAGAAAGAAGAAGAGAAAAGGGATTAGGGCCAAATCAACCAACAAAGGTAAGGATCTTTCTCTAATTTCATGAGTTTGAGTGATATACTTATCAATCTATGGAATTTAAGTTGCATTAAGGGGAATTCATGTTTCATTGAGAGTGTTTGTGGGGTAAAGTGAAGGAGAATGCATGTATGAACATGTATTGTTAGATTTGTGGAAATTAGCTCATATATTCACCATGTATGACATCAAATCATGTAATTCATATTTATAAACTTGTTTTCTTGCATGGCTTCTGAGATTTGAAAGAAATTCTTCCATGAAAGCTTGAGTTGAAGCTTTCAATTACATGTTTGAGTTTTGACATTTAATTTCTAATTTTTAGTTGTTTAATTGGAAATTGGATTTGTTTTAAAGTTATGAATTTTTGGTCCTACAAACACAAATTTTCGGACTCAAAACTACCTAGAACCGTGCGGCTTGGGGCCTCGCATGTGCAGAAAACAAGGCAAAAGTGAGGTTTCATTTTACAAAAATTGCACGTGCGAGCACACATGCGGTGGCATTTCCGCACGTACGATCAAGACTCCTGCACGTCCGATCAGCACTTCCTCACGTCCGGTTTTTCAGGGTGGTTTCAGAATTATTTTCTTTCTGTTTTCCTCCCTTCTGGGCCCTCGTTTGCATGGTTTTGACGTGTTTTTCATGTGCATTCACATTTCTTGGGCATGGAGGAAGTTAATCATAGATAGTTGAATGAACAAGTAGATGATGAACATAATAAGTTAGCAACCAACTGTACGAGTTGTAAATGTATTGATAAGACATAGGTTGTGTTATGTGCATTGTGCTTGTAGGTCATGAGTTGGGGATCGCGCAATCATTACCGAACGCCCACTGTGAGTAACATTCTGTAAAGATATATTGATATGCACTATACTTGAAATGTTATACGAAATGCTATATGATATGATATGTTTCAGAAATGTGATTTTGATTCTGTGAGTAATATATGGTTTGTGAATCTAGTATGGCATCCAAGGATAGTTCTAAGTCATGGGGGACGGCACGTTAGTACAGATCCATGACACACATGTGATTATGAGATCTCGTTAGCCACTTCATTGTAGTGATATGTGTTTAATCGGTGTCTAGGACCGATTACTCTAGTCGAAAGACATTATGAAAAGTTCCTTTGGATGTACCATTATGTTACGTTTTGATATGAGACTGATATGAATGATTGTGTCATGATTTGTTTTACAGATACGTTATACTTGGAATTTGTTCACTAACCCCTTTACTTTAATGTTATTCACTGGGTTTTATCTCACTGTTTTTTTTTTTTTTTTTATGTATAGGAATAGATGAGCGTTCTGGAGTGTTTTGAGTGCCTCCGAGTTGGGGCTAGGCCTGGAAGGCCGTTGTCAAGCTTTTGATCATGATGTACATTTTCGGTACGTGCATATGTTTTGTATGATAAATTATGTTATAAGATAGGTATATGTATGTGGGTAATTAAGGATTATGTATGTACATGTTTGTTCATATAAATGCACAACTCATTGG
This sequence comes from Camellia japonica, assembly GCA_030407325.1. NCBI lineage: Eukaryota > Viridiplantae > Streptophyta > Magnoliopsida > Ericales > Theaceae > Camellia > Camellia japonica. The sequence continues at coordinate 168,190,143 of JAPPVO010000032.1, forward strand.
AATATTGGTATTTTCGTATATTGCTTCTGCTAGCCCTGATTATTTTGATTGTACAAGAAGGCCTTTGGTAATCTCGGATTATTGGCCAGTTACGACGCCAAACTTATAGGGGCGGGTTTGAGTCGTGACAGGTTGGTGTTTTTGATTTTCTAACAAATTTGCATTGTTCAAATCACCCCCTAATTCTGAATCCACAAAATATTCTTCTTCTAAACAGTTATTAGAAAATACGATATCAATCCCTTCACTTGATGTGCTTGTCATATCAAATCTATAATACAAAATTAACATTATTCAAATTTATGTACTAGTTAAAAAATAATATAAAAGAAAGTAATGAACAAATGAAATCATCATTCACATTCAAAAAAATAATGAACATACATCACAAATGAAATCATCATTCACCATTAACTGAGTGGGTTTGATTTGTGTTTCTATTATACCTATACTGATTCAAAATTAAAAATGTACGGTATAACCTAGATCACATTCAAAAAAATAAATTTGATCAACCTCGTTTATTTTCGATTCCTAATAATTTCGATTCCTAATAAATAAATAAAAACTATTTTATTTTCAATTTTTAAACAACAACACTACAAATCCACACTTATCAATCCAGAATTTACTCAAAAAAATAAATCAATGGTTTAAATTCATTTTACCCATAGACCCCGTAATTCATTAATTTAATCTCCACCACACGAACCCATTTAAGGTAAATTATGGGTTCCTAAGGGTGAGTTCATAGCATTTTTTTTTTTCAAAATATATTTGATTCTCATTTTTCGCTTTTGCTTTTTCTATCACCCTCCAATCTTTAATCCAAAGACAATAAAAGAAAGACAAACGAAAAAAAACCAAAACAGAGGCTGAGAGTAATTTTGTAATCCAATATACAAAATAATATTGAGATGAACATTCAGTTAATGGTGAATGATGGTTCATCCTTTGCTCTTCCCAAACCTACTCTCTGTTGCGACTTTATCAAAATTGTTCCAGATAGAGAATGATGAATTTATATCACGATTCGGAAAATTGTTTCAAAAAATAGAAAAGGAGAAGAACTGAGATAATCAAACAACTCACTAGATTATATGCACATTTGATGGTCTCGATTTTTCTTGCTGGAGAAGATGGAGTTGAGGTCTGAGTTTTTGATCATCGGAGAAGACGAACGACTTTTTGTACAGCTTTTGAAAGTGGGTTCAACCCTATTCAATTCATTATAATTTATTTTATATTATTTAAAACTCTAACTGTAGTTAAGTTATTGGAAGCTTCAACTCTCTCTCTCTCTCTCTCTCTCTCTCTCTCTATGGTATGAAATAAATTATCCCACTATTTCTTTATTGTACATGACGTGTCAATACTTGATTGGGTGTCCATAAAATTGGTATTCACGGCACATCCGTGAGAAACTTAATCTCTTATGGGGGTATTTGTATCTCTGTAGACGTCCCCGAACGCCCCGGGAGGGTTAAGTCCCGTGCTGTTCATATTGGGTTCACTACAGTTCGGACTCAAATTGTCACGGTTCTTAATCTGAACCAAAGAGTCCAACTCTGGCAAATCGTTTTGAAGAAAAACAGATTTTTGAAAAGTAGTGCCAAACATGGACTGCTTTGCCAGATTACAGAGTCGCCACCTAAATATTTTTTAATGGGGGAATTTAGGAAACCCTGACTCGGTGCCGAAGGCCACGTGTCCGTCATCACCAAAGTGGTCTTGGCTCGGGAGCTTGGGTACGATCGGGGAAGGTCAGCTATGAGCACCCCCTTTCGCCCGGTTCGAAGACCGGCCTCTACTAACCGTGATATCCGATTTTGAAAACATTACATGCTCTTGTTCCAATTGTTAACCTAGAATTACTATGTTATGCGCGCAGCAAACAAGTATAGACTAGATTGCCTAATTTGGAAACAAACATTGCATATCCGTTCGTTTTGAAAATGCTTTGGAATTGGCTACTCGCAAGTAGGCTAAAACACGGATTTCAATGAGTTTTCCCAACTCAAGCAATCCAACCTCCACCCACAGGCATTCAAACAGTAATATCACATAAGCATTTAGCCGCATGGCAGACATATTGTCATGTTAACATTCACACGCATGCGACATGCTAAAGCATAAAACTTACATCGTACTCCGTGCCAAAACAAAAAAAACCAGTTAGCAAAACATGCATGACCTAGTTTATGTTAAGTGACTAATGCATCGCATACGGAATGTAATCTAGACAGGCTCGACTATCCTAAGCATGGCACATGAAATGCAACAACTATCACGTATTCAAATTGGAATTGGAAATACGATGCAGTTTGTATGATGTACCAAGCCCGGTGCATGTAAACAAATGCATGAATGCACGCATGCATTGCATAAGGTATGCCAATTTAAATGTGCCCTAATCTACCATCATAAGCAGGTAAATAAAAGGGTAGAAAGAAATGGGGGTTGGAAGACATACACCCACTCACACACACTTATTACAAATGCGCCCTCACTCGGAGGGACCGAAAGAATATACAAATTAATTAACTACGCAAGCTAATTAAAATATTTCAAATCAACTAAATAAATTAAATAAAATAATTAATCTAATTAAACAGTAAATCGCCTCGGGATGATGACCGGATGCAACACGCGCTCGGGACTGGCTCGGAACCGCACTGCCATGCACGGATTGCCTCTGTTTCCTCTGCTCTCCTCCTCAGAAAATTACCAAAGTCCCAGGAGTGCCTCTCAGGGCACTGGGGATCACCACCGGCTGGGATAGGACACCACCGGCAGTGGGTTGAGCTCATCGGCACTGAATTTATCCATCGGCTACAAATTTACTGCCGGTCGGCACTAAACACTGCCGGCCGGCACAAAATACCTGCAGAACCTGCAACTCACAGCAGCAGAGGGCAAAACTTGCATGGCAATGCAATTCAAGATATTTATGCACTATGCACACCCCTTATCATGTTATTGACTCAAAGGAGCATGTGCCTCGATTCCCGGACCACCAATTGCGCATTTCCATGCATGATGGCCCTAAGAACCAAGAATGCAACTTTGATTTCAAATGCATGCAATGCAAACAAGCAAACAAGGGCACTCAACCTCCATCATACTTCACTTCAAGAGGCCAAATATGCACAATACAAATGCAACCCTAAGCATGTCAACTAGGCATGTAACATGGACTATGCAATATGTTCATGCAAAGGGTTCAAGCAAGCATGCAAGGTAAGCATGCAAACCAATGGAAGGATGGTCTTATACATGAATTAGGCAACTCAAATAGTCCTAAAATCAGTGGCCAAAATGCTAAGTCAAGAGGGCCAAACACACATGCACACATGCACAAGTTAAGGCACCAACACTTAAGCGCAATTAAGCAACTCTTAAACACATCTAAGAGGCACAAACATGGACTATTAGCATACATGGAAAGCTCTGAAATTCATGCAAAACATGGTGCCAAACCAACTAACAAAGCAAGCCAATCAAGGCATACAAATGGCCCAAGCATTAAGGCAAGCCCATGAGGCTTTGAACCACACCTAGTACAACCACACATGGCAATACCTAGCCACTTAAAAACAGAGTTTTAACACATAAAACTAAGCCTAAAGGACCACCTAGATGGCATCTAGGTGACATGAATTAAAAGGCATGCATTAAGGCCAAGACATGGAGCATTTAACACATACTTTCAAAGCATTAAAGAGACAACTAAGGCAAGCATACAAGCACACCAAAGGGACTGAAATAGCATTTTAAATGGTTCCAAACCATCAAAATGAGGTAAGCAACACATGCTACACATGCATGCTCAAAGGCTAGCAAGCCTAAAATGTAAAGGGGCTATATAATGCATGCCAAGATCAACCCAAATGACTATGGACAGAGCTAAAACATGGCAAAATAAGCACAAAACATTCACAAATCTAAGCCTAAAACATGCTAGAAGCTAAGGCATACAACCTAGGCATGTTAGAGCAATACAAGGCATTACATGGCAACTATGCTAAGCATGCATAAGGGACCAAAACCAACTTAGAAACATGTTATATCATGGCAATATAAGCATGAAAAACAAACCAAACATGCTCAACACACACTTAAGCACAAGCTCCCTCAAGAAGCCAAATCTTGTCCTTTTCAAGGACATCAAGGAGAGGGGGTGGTCCTCTCCTTTTGGAGACTTCAAGGCACCATCTCCACCACTGAAATCCCTCAAGATTTCAGTGGTGGAGAGGTCCAAGCACCAAAGTCTCGGATCTCTCACAAAATAGCACAAAAAGGGCCCTTTTCAAGGCCTAAGGGTGGTCAAACTTGCTCAAACCACAAAACACCCTTAACAAACAATAAAGAGGCTTAAAAAACAGAACTTTTATGTGTTAAAGACTAAGCACAAAAACAGTTCAAAACTAAGCAAACATGGAGTGCAAGAATAGGGAAAAAAAAAGGACTACTTGGCTCACCCTTGTAGACCTCTTCAACAAAGATGATGTGTTGGCTTCCTTGAGCACCAAACCAGCTTCAAAGCTTCACAACAGACCTCTGGACCCTCAAGAACCCAAAGAAGGTGAAACACTAGGTGTTGGTGAGCAAAAGTATGACACAAACACCTAGTGTACAAAACAAGAGAGAAGAAGAGAGATAGGATGTGTATCTATCCTAACCCTAAAAACCAGAGCTTGGTCTGTCTAAAATGTCTAAAATTTTGTAACCCTAAGCCAAGAAGAGGAGTGGTCCTCTTATAGGCAAGCAAAGCTTGCAAAGCTTACAAGCTAAGCTAACTAAGAGGGTCATCCCTCCATACACGTGTATGGAGGGGAACCAAAACTATACAGCTGTCTGAAAATATCTCAAAAAGCAACTGCACAGTGTCCGGCCGGCAAAGAGTGTCATTTTGACAAAACTTAGTGCCGGTCGGCACAAAAGAGTGCCGGTCGGCACAATAAAGTGCCGATGGCAACACCAGCCAGCCGGTGGCCTCTAGCCACAGCCGGTGGTATGTGGGGATGCCTCACAAAGCATTCCCTGCCCTTCCAAGGCAAAACACAAGTGTTTGGTGCAAAACCAGACACAAAACGGTCGAGTTCGGAAGTCCTGAGGCAAGGCGCGCGAGCCGAGAACTCCGGGAACTCCAAACGAACACAAACATGGATAATCACCGAGTGTTCCAACGGTGACGTCCAAGTCTTGAGGACGGTCAAAAATGGGGTGTCTACAATCTCATTCTATGTTTATTTGATATATGTATTAGACCTCACTTCTTATGAGACATCTGTATCTTATTCTACTAGTGGTCACTCGTGCGATGCACGAGATTTTAAAAAGTCAATAATCACTAAAAAAAAATTTGCTATTTGATTGTATTTCTTAATATTTTATTTAGTTTGTGTATGTAAATCTTATTTCACATCATTAAAAAATATTTAATATTTCACATTATTGAATTTTTTTAAAAACTATCATACATTAAGTAAATCATCACATATATAATAACTAATTTATCTAAGAATTACTTCAGACAATCAAAAGTAGAGTAACAAAGGCATGTTGTAATTAATCAAAATGACTAATATATTAAATAAAAGTAACACTAATTTTGTTTAATCAATAGTAGATATTACATTAATCATCCCATATAATATAATAAATTAAAATAAAATTGATTTTAATTCCCATTATATGGTTAAAAAAAATTTACATGCTATTTGTTTTTTGGTTATATTGATTCATTAAACACAAATAGGTTTGGAATGATTAAAAAGAAAAAAAGGTTTGGAAATGCATTAAACTTGAATTGATAAACATAAAGAATATAAATATTTAAATTATTCAAAAAAAAAATAAACATTTTAAATATGAGATATCTTCCATTTGCTCAAACTTTGAATCTAAATAAAAAAAAAATTAAAAAAGAAGAAGAAGAAATTTGTGGTTTTAAATCTCAAAGGAAATGAGTTCCTAAAAATAAATTTAATCATGAGTTATTTCAATAGGATAATCAACAATAAAAAATCAACTGATGAATACATTTAAAGTATAAGCTCATATCCAATAAATTTTGATGTGTTTTTCATTTTCAATCTAACATCTACACCAAAAAAAAGTTAAACACAAATAATCAATAAGTGAGAGAGTTACAAATTGATAATAGTAGCACTTTTATAAAAATTAAAAAAAAAAATCTCAATTAAATGACACATTATTAACAAAAAGAAAGAAATAAGGAAAAAAACAAATTGTAACAAAAAAATTTAAAAATAAAATAATAATATCTTTTTATATAAACTCACTTTCTCACAAATGCAAAAACTCATGCAAGTACACATTTCAAATGTAAAACAAATATTTAAGATTTTTAGGCACCGAAAAAGGATTAGAAATGGCTCAATGCTGATTGTTTTCCCCCAATCTTCTGTTCATGATTTCTTTTGCAGGAACTTGTTTTTATATTGAAAATATTATGCTTAAACAAAAGATATATATGGAATTTTATCATGTTTAAAATTTGTATGGATAATTAATTGATGATTTTAAAAAATAAAATATTAAATTCAACTTGAAGATAAACTTTAAAAAGATTAAACTAAAATATATAGAATTCTATAACAAATTAACAAAAGATAAATATAGATCGTTAAAAAAATTATTATCTTTTTGGGATATTTATATCCCAATCACAATCCTTTTTTTTTTTATTTAAATATTTTGTTATCTTTTATTTAAATTTTCATTTTGCAGTTCAAATCTAAATAATTATATTTTTATTTTTGTATATTCTTTCATCACTATTTTTTTGTTGCTCATATATAAATAATTACCTTTTTATTTTAAAAATTATTTGACTCGTACTATTTTTTTTATTTTAATATTATGTTTAAACAAAAGGTATATATGGAATTTTATCATATTTAAAATTTGTATGTATAATTAATTGATGATTTTAAAAAAATAAAATATTAAATTCAACTTGAAGATAAATTTTAAAAAGATTAAACTGAAATATATGAAAATTTTATAATAAACTAACAAAAGATAAATATAAATCGTTAAAAAAATTATTATCTTTTTGGGATATTTATATCCCAATCTTAATCTTTTTTTTTTATTTAAATATTTTGTTATCTTTTATTTAAATTTTCATTTTGCAGTTCAAATCTAAATAGTTATATTTTTATTTTTGTATATTTTTTCATCTCTATTTTTTTGTTATTCATATATAAATAATTACCTTTTTATTTTAAAAATTATTTGACTCGTAATATTTTTTTATTTAAATATTTTTAATTGTTCATATATAAATAGTTAAATTTTTATTTTTAAAATTAATGGACCCGTAATATTTTTTATCTTAATATTTTTTTATTTAAATATTTTGTTATCTTTTATTTCAATTTTCATTTTGCAGGTCAAATCTAAATAGTTATATTTTTATTTTGGTATATTTTTTCATCTCTATTTTTTTGTTATTCATATATAAATAATTACCTTTTTATTTTAAAAATTATTTGACTCGTAATATTTTTTTATTTAAATATTTTTAATTGTTCATATATAAATAGTTAACTTTTTATTTTTAAAATTAATGGACACGTAATATTTTTTATTTAGTTATTTTTTTTTATCTTTTATTTGACTCTTTATATTATTTTTGCGGTTAAAATTTGAATAGTTATCTTTTTATTTTTTATATTTTTATCTTTACCTCTTTGTTGTTCATATCTAAATATTTATCATTTTATTTAAATATATATATATATAATCCTTTTGGCTTTTGAGATTTAGATAATTGACAAATGATTAAAAATTAAAAAAAGTGGGAGAAGAGACTTGAGAAGTAACACGTAAGAGAGAAAATTCATAAGAATTTAGTATTAAGGGTTTGGAGAATTCTCGTACTCTACTACATTTGCTTATAGATATAGTATAGATAGATAGATAAATAGATAGATAGATGTTTGAGTTTTATATTCTATCATTGCTGCCAATTATATATGCCTCAAACCGAAACCGAAGAGAGGGGAAAAAAACGAAGATCCATTTGGAGATCCAAGTCATTTATTATTTTTTTTGGTGCTTCGGAAAGTTCAAAGAACAATAAAGAAAAGAAGAACAAACACAGAATACACCGTCTATATTGGCACGAGTTATTGAGAATGATAGACAAGGAGTCAATTCCTCCAGGATTGTTAGGCTGTGATCTTTCTTTTTTAGCTTGGACCCGTTCCTAACCAAATAAAAAAAGAAAAAAAGAAAAGAAGAACAAACAAACCAAGATGCATTGTGGAACGGTGGTTGTATATACTGTATGTGTCTATGTATGCATTTTGCCAACCAACCCCCCCAAAGTGTACCAACCCCATACACCACCCAAACGTTGGTTAGTTAGCCAAGTATTTGTTTTCTTTATTTATTATAAATTTAATTAATTTAAAGTTAATTACTGCAAGACTTCCTCGACTCTGAATATTTCATTACTCTCTCATTTATGAATTGGCACACGTTAGAGCTATTTGGTGAACTACTTATAATTTTGTTACTCAGCATCAATTTATTCATATTAAAAAGTTTGTAAAAAAAATAAAAAATTTACAAACTTGGATTGTTTTGGATATGATTTACAAGCTGACTTTTTTATTTATTATAAATAATAAAAAAATTGTGCAAAAAAGTAAGAGATAATATGCAGGGCCGGCCCTGCCCTAAGGCAGGTAAGGCTTGTGCCTTAGGCCCCATATTTTGGCCCAAAAATAGGACCCCCAAATTTAAAAAATTGTTATAGGTCCAACCCTTTTTTTTTTTTTTTTTTTTTTTGGGTTTTAAGATCAATTTAAAGGGCCCCAAATGTTTTATTGGGCCCATGTATAATTTAGTCCATATTTTTATTTATAAATGTGTTTGGCCCATATTTATTAAAATGAAAATATATAAATAAATAAAAAAAAACAATAGGGCCCCTAAATTTGGTAAAACATATAAAACATAGGGCTCCTAAATTTGGCCCAAAAATAGGGCCCCTAAATTTGGTAAAATATTATAGGCTCAATGTTTTTTTTTTTTGGTTTTAGGATCAATTTAAAGGGCCCCAAAATATTTTTTTGGGTCCATGTATGATTTACTCCATATTTATTTATAAGTGTAGTTTGGTCCATATTTATTAAAATGAAAATATATATTAAAAAAAAAAAGTGTTTAGGCTCAAGAAAAATAATACATACAATATATGGGCCCTATTTTTTTATTTTTTATTTTTACCTTCTTTATCTATTAGATTTTAGTAGAATAAATAATTTTGCTCAAATTTTTTTACCTAGATCTTTATCAATTTTAATTGAATAATTTTTTCTTAATTTTTTTGTTCTAATTTTGTTTTATTAAATTGTTTTGTTTATAATTTTAATGATTATATGTGTAAGTAAATTTTGTTATACCTACAAACAAATAAAAAAGTTGTAATTTATCATTTTATTCATGAATTTTTTTTTTAATATAAAAGGGCCCCAATTTCTGAAGTTCGCCTTAGGCCCGACGAACTCAGGACCGGCCCTGATAATATGACCTAAATAAGCTAATAAATCAATAAACAAGTTATTTATGGTGTTGTATGAGAAGCAACTCCAAGTCATGAGAGAGAAACTCGTATTAAAGTGTTTACATCTTGATCTTCTTCAATGCAATGCAATGCTTAAAATCTGGTTAAACATTATTTTATAGAGAATATGGCATTTTCCAGCTAAGGTTCTCAAACGGTTGGTTTTGGAAGGTGACTCTATTTTAGTGATTTTTAATTTTTTTTGATTAAAATATGAGAAAATTGTAAATCAGTGGGATAGTCATAGAGTAACTGCACTAAAGATGAAGCGCAGTAAATCTTAGAGAATTTTGAAACACACTAATGCTGTGTTTGGTTGAGGGATTTGAAGAGTGATTTGGAAAGGGAAATGAAAAAGGTAGGTGAAATGTGAATAAAGTATACCTATATTTCACCTAGTTTCACACACCTTTTCATTTTCCTTTTCCTTTTCTAAATCCCTCCTCAAATCCCCTAATCAAACACAACGTAAATCTTTGAGAATTGTAAAGCTTTTATTTATGTAATTTTGATTTACACCAAACACATTAATAGACTTACACTATTTTTTACGAAAAAAGTGCACAAATTGTGTAAATAGAAAGAACCTTTTACTTTGAGAATTTTTAATATTTTTATGAGTTAAATTTTTTTTAAAGACAATTTTAGTAGATTTTCTTACTTTTGACTAAAAGTATACTTGTCAAATGGACCTAAATAATAGAGGTATATGAGCCTTCTCAGAGATGAAAATTATTTAAATTTTAAATATTATATGAGATTATTTATGGTACTCTTGAGAAATAAGAAATCACAACATATGCTAAATTAGACATCATTTATCTCTTTATTTTTTGGTAATAGATATCATTAGTCTCAATTATATAACAAATGTGAGTCAACATCGCGCAATTAATTTTGAATATTATGTAATCAATTGTGCTTTACAACTATTGAATAATGAGTAATACTAGGGATCCAAAAAATTACTAAAATTTATACACAATACTTAATAATTTTGGGAGGTTTCTAGCATTTTTGCTTTAAAATATAACTCGTAAATTTATTTATAATTATAACAATGCTACATCTTTTAATTTACCACCCTTAATGATGTGGCATTAAGATTAGACTCCACATGATGTAATATTTGACAAATTAAAACTTGACATTTGTCAGACACATTATTAGGAGTGATAAATTAAGTATCTCAAGCATTTTTTTTATTATAATTATGTGAATTATTCCGTATTAGTTATTTATTGATTTGAAAATCAATTAATATCTAAGATCCAACCTTTGCCATATTATTAAAAATGAATTTAAGAATTATATTTTAAATTTTTTTAACATTTCTCATCATATGTTAAGGTTCAATTTCTCTTTTTCCTTTCGACCTTAGATTTGTAAATGAATAGAAGAATGAAAGAAAATTGTAAGAAAGTAAAAGATGTTAAAAAATTTATGAGAGCGTTAAAAATTTATGAAAATTATATATAATCTACTTTTTAAATTCATTTTCTAAATTTAATGATGTGTAGGTGATCTGATTGGTTAACGATTATATAATACATGGAAGAGAGTACTGCATTTAATACCTTAATTGATGGTCATATCAATTGTTTTAAAAATCGAGTCTAATTTTTAGTTTTGAATAGTAATGCTCAAAAGTTTATTTAGTTTAGAGTTTAGGATTTTAGTTGCCCATATAAAAAAGAATGTGTACAAGTAATTTAATTTTTTTGTTTTGTTTTTGAAAAATATTTGTGAGAATTAATCGAGTACCCTCAATTCACCTCTACTGACATGGAATGAACCATATGAAAGAGTGGGCTCACACTTCTCATCCTTCCTCCCTCTATTCTCAGTCTTCCACCTAATTAGGAGTTAAAATGGTGATACTAAGCCTATTTTGGCAACTAGAAAAAAGTCAATTTATTGGGTTTATTTGAATCAGATTGCCTTTTTATTTTTTTTTTCTTTTGCATATTTTTTCAAAAAAAACCAAAAAAACTCAAAAAATTAACTTTTTTCTTAGGTACCTAAATAGACCTAATGGATGTAACGTAGTTGTTTGTTTTTTTAGTCAATATCATCGACATAAAATGGTTTGTTATCCTCTTCATGTTTTGTAAAATGTTAAAATATTAATCTCACATAGACCAATTGTAACTACTTTATAATTAATTTAATAATTTAATCATAGAAACTCTTGATTCATTTTCGTTTTACTTGACAAATTTAAGATTCAAAAAAATTGATGATAAATGTATTTTTAAAAATAGATTATTAATTTTTTTTGGCACAAATATGATTAAATGATAAAATTACAATTATTGTATCAATTTAGATTTTTTCATAGATTAGAGATATAGAGAGTCTTACAATATAAACGATTTAGATAATCAAAAGAAGACTCATAGTAGACCTCATGAATTCAACAGTTGTGAATTAAAAATACAAATTGTCCCATGTAGTTTGAATACACCCTTGCTATTCAAAACAAAAAGGGTAAATTAAAAATATACCCTTGAGATTTGCTTAAAATACAAATTGTCCCATATAGTTTGAAAAATTACAAATACTCCTTATTAGAATTTTTTATTTAACAAAATTAACTAAAAAATAAAATTCATAATTGCTCTCTTATACAATAATAAAATTACCTAAATTATTAATTAAAATATATTTCTAACATTACTAAAGACTACTAATTGACTTAATGATTTATTAATAAAATAAATGATTTGTTATGAAATTAGAAATCTCAAATGGTGGAATATAATTTTTAGAACCACAGGAAGCGATTCGTATTTTAATCAAATCTCAGAGAATGTATTTGTAATTTACTCAAATAAAAAATTAGTCTCACTTTTCAACCCTAATGATGTGATAATCAATTAAGATATTAAAGACAATACTCTCTCTCATATCTTTCCTAATTATCAACTGATTATATTACTTACATATCATTGAATTTAAAAAATGAGTTTAGGAGTAAACATGTACATCATTTTTTTAAAAAATTTTAAAAAAAAGTTCCATCCAGACAGAATTTGCGTTTGGAAAGAAAGAAAATGTGTGACAACGCCCAAGACATGGGAGAAAATCAAATGCAGCAATGCAAGTGGAAACTCACGCCCCTCATGCTTGGTTGAGAGAGCATCTCATAGCTCAACCTGCCAATATGTCATTCCAAGTAAGCTTTAAATAAAATAATGTTTAATTTAATTTAATGAAATGAAATGTAATTATTATTTTTTTTTTCAAAAATATATATAATTACAATTTTAATTTTTTTAATGAAATGATAATTTTTTTAATAATATAATAGTTATATTTACAAAATATATTTTAATTTTTTTTAGTCAAAAAGTGAGAATAAAACATTTTAATTAATTATTTATTTATTTTATTCGAAATTTATATTCATAACCAAATATAAAAATGATGAGTATTTTTAAATTATTGAATTTTTTACATCAAAATTATAATATAAAACAAAATTTGAAAACTCAGTAAATCAAGGATGTTTACATGTTTGATGTTAGAACTTACAAGTGACAGACTATGGGTTGTTTTGATAATCTAGTTAAAAGTTAAATTTTAGCTTTTTTATTCATAAAAAGATACAATAATCAAAAACATAAATAAAAAATTAATTTTTAATTAATTTCTCAAAACACTCTGTATAATATTTGCAATCGGAAGTTTGAGTTCTTCCATTTAATTTTTTTAAATGGTGTCATGAGACAATTATTATTATAATTAATTAATAATTAGATCATTGGCAATTTGGCACATATAGTTAGACGGTTAGGTAGGTAGGAGTGTTGATGACCGAGAGAGAGAGAGAGGAGGGTTGGTTCTTGACGCGAGATGGGCGTGCTCCTCTGCTCTCCTCTCCTCTCCTCTCCTCTTCCATTCTCTCTCTCTCTCTCTCTCTCTCTCATCAACTCCATCTCCCTAAGCTACCCCCCTTCTTTCTCATCTTCCCCCACATTCCTACCTACCACCCCCCATCCCCATCCCCATCCCCATCCCCATCCCTTATATCTGTATTTATTTATTTCTTACTTTCCCTTCCCTCTCTCTCTAAACCCCTCCCCTCTCTCTATATCTCTCTCTCTCTCTCTCCCCTCCATTGATCCATATACACAAACAATTATATATATATATATATATATATTAGCAAGAAGAGCTTGAAAGAGATAGGGTAACAATGTTGTCTGTGGCTTCTGCTGAAACCCCAAAACCGGAGCTCTCTCCTCCTCCTCCGCCGCAGAACCCACAGTCTTCATCTTCCGAAACCCATGTTTTCCGATCAAAGCTTCCCGACATACCCATCTCCAACCACCTACCCCTCCACACTTACTGCTTCCAAAATCTCTCTCAATTCCCAGACAGACCCTGTCTCATCATCGGCTCTACCGGTAAATCCTACTCTTTCTCCGAAACCCATCTCGTTTCCCGCAAAGTCGCCGCCGGATTATCACTCCTCGGCATTAAAAAAGGCGATGTCATCATGCTTCTCCTCCAAAACTGCGCCGAATTCGTCTTCGCATTCATGGGTGCTTCGATGATCGGCGCAGTCACTACCACCGCCAACCCATTCTACACTCCTGCCGAAGTTTTCAAGCAATTCAATGCTTCCAAATCCAAACTAATCATTACCCAATCTCAATACGTCGACAAACTCCGTGACGCCGGTGATAATTTCCCAAAACTGGGCGAAGAATTCAGTGTAATCACGATCGATGACCCACCTGAAAACTGCCTTCATTTCTCAGTACTTTCGGAGGCTAATGAGAGCGAAATCCCGACAGTCTCGATCGATCCAGACGACCCTGTAGCTCTTCCATTCTCCTCCGGAACGACTGGATTACCAAAGGGTGTGATCCTGACGCACAAGAGCTTGATAACGAGCGTGGCTCAACAAGTGGATGGAGAGAACCCAAATTTGCATTTGAAAGGGGAAGATGTGGTGTTGTGCGTGCTTCCCCTGTTTCACATATACTCGTTGAATTCGGTGCTGTTGTGCTCGCTGAGAGCAGGGGCAGGGGTGCTTTTGATGCACAAGTTTGAGATAGGGGCGTTGCTGGAGCTGATACAGAGGCACAGAGTGTCGGTGGCGGCGGTGGTGCCACCGCTGGTTCTGGCGTTGGCGAAGAATCCGATGGTGGTCACTTTCGACTTGAGCTCCATTCGGATGGTGTTGTCGGGGGCGGCGCCGCTGGGGAAGGAGCTGGAGGAGGCTCTCCGGACCAGAGTACCCCAAGCCATTTTTGGTCAGGTATGCATAGTAATGCCCGCCTTTCTTAACTTTTTCAACTTTATTTCATGCTAATGTCGTGAATTTTGTTAGTACACAAAAACTTCAAGAATCAAAACTGCTTGGTTTTCCTCCTGCTTCTCACCACACCATACAGTTTGTACACAGTCAACAATGAGTAAAAACGTACACTATCCTCCTTGAATTAATTTATCAATATTTCTCCCATGATTTTTTTTATAATAATTTTATTGTATTTCTTTTATCACAATAAAATACATTAAAAAGTTCATAACCTCACCAAATAGTTTGAATAAGACTTTGCTAAAAACCCCCCGTGGGGGTCAACCCCATTAACGTAACGCACTGGGATTGGCCAAAAATTTAAAAAAAAAAAAATTGTTTTTTTTTTTTTTTTGTCCAATAGGAGCTAACCCTAGCACCCCCAGCTGGGGTCTAAATCATTTTCCGTTTGAATATATCTTAAAATCACACAAATCTCCAACGTTGTATTAGATGTTTCATTAAATTCAAATTTAATAAAAAATAGACTCACAATTTTATATTGAATGATTAAGAAATATGCAAAAACATAATTGTGTGCGTCTTTGACAGTGGTGACAGTGATGGGTCCCATGTTCTTTTTATAATTTTATAATTATTTTATTCTATTGACGTACATATTTAAAATAAATTTGGAGCAAAAAATATATTTGTTTTTTTGACCTTTTCTAGGCTGCGGTATTTTTTTTTTATTTATGGTTTCATGTTGGAGTTACAGCCCAAACTATTGGTGAAAATGGTCAATACGTGGCAACCAATTGCAGTGGGCCATATATATGAAAACCATAGCAAATGACAATGAAAACTAAAGATAATAACAAGGCTGGGGACTTATCTTAACCATGGAATCAGAATGCATTGTCTCAAATTATAATATATATATATATATATATTTTACGTGATATAAATTTAAAATTAATTAAGGGTTTAACTTAATTGAGACTAACTAAACATGAGGTTTAAATTTGAATCTCATTGTTATGAGTGTGGTATTCAAATTTGAGTCTCACTATAGAAAATTATCTCCTCTCATTGATTTAAAAAAAATAAATAAATAAACACTAATTTTTTTTTCAAAAAAATATTCTACAGTAGTGATTGTTTCATGGGATTGAATCATAAGATTGAAGTTCATGTCTAATAATTTGATAGCCTACCGCTCAATTTAAAAAGTAAAAATTGAATTAATAGTTAAATATAAATTATGTTCAGTTGAATAATCCAAAAACTATTTATCTCAAGATTAATAATTTATTGTATTGCAATTTTTCTTATTTAATCTATTCAAACAAATCCATGCAATACAATTTTAAATTTTTAAAAAATAATAGTAGAAAAAATAAAATAAAACAAACTTGGTGGTTACGTACAACAAACTACAACTACAATAAGGTCGAAATGGTTGTGAGACATATTGCCACGTCACTCATGATTGTAATTAATAATAATTGTCCCATGTTACCGACTCTCTCCGTTACAAAGTTGTTGACTTTTTTGAAAATTTCAACAAGAAACTGAAATCATTATATTTAAATTTAAATTTTAAAAAATTTTTTTTTTATTAATGTTCATATTTTTTATATTTTTAATATATTTATAATTACTTAAAAGAAATAATTTTAAAAAATCAAATATTTTTTATTTTGATTTTTTAAATAGAATTATCATTTTGAAACACTGGAAAATAAAATAATAAGCTAATAAAATAGACCGGAATGAGTATATTGTATTGTGTTGCTTAATTCACCTCCCTCACTCAAAATTAAAAGCAGGGGGACAATGGCGTTGACACCCGAACTAATTTTGAGGTGTAATTTATAGATATCTATCATTCCTTTAGTTTGTTATTACATTTATAAGATGGGATACTTACGTGCACGTCCTAATAAGTGAATTTATTATCTAATAGGTCCTATAGAAAAAATTTGTCATGAAAAAAGTCACTAATTGTAAGTTTTAGTGATAATTTATAAAAATCATGATAAAAAAAATCATTAATTATCAATTTTTAGCGACATATATAAAGAATTGTTACAAAAAAATTATTTTTAGCGATAATTTTACCAAGACTTATTTTCAATAAGACTTGATAGGAATTAAGTTTAACTGTTATGACCTATTGATAGTTTACCCTTATAAAATTCATAATATAATTCAAAAAACTAAATAAAATTTAAATTTATTTGTTGCACGAAAAAAAAGTAAAACTTGTTAAACCCTCTCATAGTTTTCTTATTGTACAAAATTCATTAGACTCTCAAAAGTATTTTTACTTCAGTAATGCAATCTTTTGTCCATACATACCTTTTCAAGGTTTCAAACAAACTAAAAAGAATTAGAAATTGTACCTTAAGGTTATATTTAATTCATGAGTTTGAGGAGATATTTGAAAAAAAAAAAAAAATTGTATGAAACTAAGTAAAATATAGGTATATTTTATTAACATTTCATCTATTTTTTTTAAAAATTTTTTTTCTCAAATCTTTCAACCAAACACAGCCTAAAGAATTTCTCTTTCTTTTTTTTGTCAAATAAATATATATAAAAAATAAAAAAGTTATGATTTAAAATTGCAACTAAAGATCACTCCTTGTGAGATACTTATGTCCCATTCGTTTGGCCCTCTATACAATTAGGGCTATTTTGGGAAATAGGTTAAAATACTTCTTAACTTTTAACTCACTTCTCTCTTATACAAAAAAGCTAAAAAAATTAAAAAATAGTTTTTAACCATCTTTTCAAAATACTTCTTAGACGAAATAACACATGACGCCACACAAGTTGGGACTTTTTACCTTTATTTTTACTAATTTATTTTATTGTTTTAACTTTTAGTTTGAAAAATAAAAAATCCCTGAAGATACCTTCTGTTTTTTTTTTTTTTTTTTTTTTTTTTTTTTTTTTTTTTTTCTTAATAGGGGAACCCTAAAGATACTTAAACAAATAAAATTAAATGTTAATTAAAAAATCGAATGTAAAAAGAAAAAATTAATGGAATTTCTCTCTCTAACTTTGGATAATAGGAAATGTCCAATATATATATTTTTTTATTAGTTAAGGTCTTTTAATGAAATTTTTTTGTGAAATCAGAGAAATTTCTGTGTCGGTCGAAATGTTTTTATGTCAAATTTTTTCTATGAAAATATTGAGACCCCAACTATTATAAAAATATTATGTCATTTATCTTATAAAATCTTAATATTAAGAACTTTAAAAAAATTTCATATAAAAACCCTTGCACTGTATTTGATTGAGAAATTTGAAAAGAGATTTAGAAAGAAAAAGAGAAAGAGGGACTTCAAAAAAAATTCCATATAAAAACTCTTGCGTTGTATTTGGTTGAGAAATTTGGAAAGAGATTTAGAAAGAAAAAGAAAAGGTAAATGAAATGTGAAAAAATATACTTATATTTCACCTAATTTTACACATTTTATTTTATTTTTATTTTTAAATTTCCTGTCGAATCTCTCAATCAAACATACCCATAGAAATACCTTGATTTTTGATAAGTTGCCCGCGAGGCACACGTGTGTGAGAGGCTATGCGCTGACAGCTTAGCTTGCTTTGTTCCATGCCCAGTTTGCCATGTTGCGGTTTGTCCAAACTGATTAGATAATTATAGGGGAAATAACCCATCAATGTCTGGTTGGAGAAAAAAAAAAAAAGGAAGAAAAAAATCAGATTTATAGTAAAATTTATAAACTTTAATTATTAAAGTTATAAATTTTTTGACATGGACATGTAATTATTTTTGAAAATCACACTTGATTTGTAATTTCTCACTTATTATATAATGAGGCCAATTTTATTTTTATTTTTTTAACAAAGACACAAAAAAAAGAAATCAAAATAATAAATTTTTATAATATTTTAAAACAATTTTGCACTGATTTGGCAAGAGTGTTTAATTTTAGCATGAATTTTGAATTTGTTTGGGTTGGGTTGGGTATTGTGAGTATAGGGATATGGGATGACAGAGGCAGGGCCAGTATTATCAATGTGCCTGGCGTTTGCAAAGCAGCCATTCCCAACAAAATCAGGTTCATGCGGAACTGTGGTCAGGAACGCCGAGCTGAAGGTCATTGACCCTGAAACTGGCTGCTCCCTTGGCCCCAACCACTCCGGCGAGATTTGCATACGTGGTCCTCAAATTATGAAAGGTACTGCTGCTGCTGTTTTCTCTTTTAATAATTCATTCCCTCTGCTCTGCTCATGAAGTTGCTCAATTCTCATCATGCCCAACAAATGCAAAAAGTATTCAGTATTCTCGGAATAACATAGATATTTCTATAATGATTTTGTTATGGTGGGGTCGGTACGTAGGATACTTGAATGATGCGGAGGCCACGGCTACAACAATTGATGTGGATGGTTGGCTCCACACTGGGGACATTGGCTATGTAGACGACGATGATGAGGTTTTTATTGTTGATCGAGTCAAGGAACTCATCAAATTCAAAGGCTTCCAGGCATGTTCACTACTTTTCTTTCTATATATAGCTTGCACTTCCTTTCCTTAAACTCTCTCCCCTCTATCTTTCTCTCTTCAAATTCACAACCATCACATTACTACATTTCTCTTTCTTATATAATATAATTACCCACAATTTAATATGCATGTGAAGTAATTTGCTTTCATGATCAAGTTAATTAATATTTCCTTGATTCTCCCAATAACATCATACTCTTTTTTGCATACAGGTGCCACCAGCCGAGCTTGAGGCCCTTCTTGTGAGCCACCCATCCATTGCGGATGCTGCTGTTGTCCCGTAAGCACACTTAGATTCATTTGCAGCCCTTATTAATTAGTTTTCTATTTAAGAAATCTGCCTACACATAATTAAAATCACAAAAAAAAAAAGTACCCAAAAAAATTTATATATTAACATAATGGTGTCTACTTTTAGCGAAGATAGTGAAAAAAACCCCAACTAATAAGCATACTTTTGGTGAGCCTCTAGTACTGACATGTAATTAGTTGTGTTTAGTGAGGTTGGGAGTGAACTAGGCCAATGCGTTCAAATAGACATACCTTGCTTAATTATGCTTCTATATGTTGATGAGATGAGAGTAGACTAGGCTGTGTTGAAGCTAAGCTCATTCACTCATACTAGTCATCTTAGAGCTATATACAACTCAGAACAATGTTCACCAACTTAATTAAAAACCCAATATCCGAGCTGGAAATTAACTACGAGCCTAATTTAATTAATGCAAATTAATCAGGCAAAAAGATGACGTTGCCGGTGAAGTTCCTGTAGCATTTGTGGTTCGGTCAAATGGGTTAGAACTTACGGAAGATGCTGTTAAAGAATTCATAGCAAAGCAGGTATGTCTATGTTTATGTATCTATTATTGTGAGTGATGAGATTAATGATTCTAAACATGAAAACCAAACCAATAAATTCACCAAATGGGTTTCTTATTTTTGGCGGTGAATTTTACAAACAGGTGGTGTTTTACAAGAAACTGCACAAAGTGTACTTTGTTCATGCCATTCCAAAGTCTCCTTCTGGAAAGATATTGAGAAAAGATTTGAGAGCCAAACTAGCCATGTCCGCAGCCTCTCAAATTCCCTAGAAACTATATATATGTATCTGTTTGATTTCCATCTTCGTGTAAGCATTAATTAGAAGCCCTTTCTGTGTGTTGACTGAATTTAATTAAATTAATTATGGCATCAAACACATCCAGAAGGAAACACAATAGCTAGTCGCGCCGCCAACCCATTGTTGTTATTGTCTCAATTCCTCTTCTTTTTTTTTTTAGCTGTTTGGGATGTGATTTTGATGTGTATTCAGTGATTTTTTTTTGTGATGGAATAAACTCAATATTCTGGAATACTATTAGAAGCATAATGTAGAGTCCAATATTAATTTTTTGTTTGCCATTGGCTATGTTCATGCATTGATATCTCAATTTATGGATAAAATCGAATCTCTTGATAATTATGGGTGGCTTTTTGAGCACAAATTTACAAAGCAAAAATCCAGCTTCAGCTTGTAACAAGTTCTGTGAGGTGGGTTTATCTTTATGTGAGGTAAGTATGTGTTCAAGTTGATATTTCTAGTTCCAATTAGCATTTATAAATGAAGTAAGTCTACCTCTAGTCCACTAATTGAATTGAAGGAACTAGTTTATGGGCGGTAAGTCCATTTTAAGTCTATTTCAATAATTTAAATTATTTATATTTTAGTATTCACTAAAGAGATTATTTGTATAAATAATTAAGTTAATTCAATATTAGTATCATCATAATTAGATCATATTAACGATCACTTAACACACAAAGTTTAATTTTCACTTTTATTATTTTTTGTCAATTAACTAACACTTCAATACACGATTTTAATTATATCATTGTGGATGTTTTCAATCACTCAACCTTAGTTTATATAGATAAGAGGCCCTTTTATCCATCACTAATTATTTTTGGGTTGGATGGCTCCATTATTCATCCTATCATCATATCAAGACTGATTAAAAGATTTATTAATATTTCAACCATTGATTCAAACTAATTACTTCTAGTGTTCCAAATTGATAACTACTAAAAAGTTATATATATTTTTTATAAGAAAAATTATACTACTTTTTGTATGGATGGCATATTATCAAGTATTACAAACTATGAAATACTATATCATATATATTTTGTATAAATTGACAAAATATTTTGATAAGTTTTTTAATTTAAAATCCCTAATATTAGGATTTTGTAAGATAAGGGATATGCAACATATTCATAATAGTTGGGGTCTCTTAACATTTTTACAGAAATTTTTTTTTCACAAACAAAGTTCAACTTTTAAAGAAAAATTTCAGTTCTAATATTATTGAGGAATTTTAATTAATAAGAAAAAATATATTAGACTTCTCCTATTACTTAAAGTTTGACAGTAATGTTTTACTAAATCTTCCTATTTTAATTGATACTGTAAAAACTATAAAATGTCCATTGTAAAAGTAAAATAAATTTTATAATTGAAGATTGAAATATACAATGTTAATTTAGGATCCGTTTGGGAAGAAAGATTGGGGTTAAAATAGTCATATAAGATAAAATAAACTATTTTAGTCAAATAAGACAAAATATCACATCTAATCTATAATTTTTTTATTTTTTATTTTATAAAAATCAAAAAATTTATTCCAAATAAAACTTTTTAATTTTAAAATAAAATACTCTCTCCGTCCCAAAATATTAGTCCCTTATTCTATTTTTCATTGTCCCAAAATATTAGTCCCTCTTCAGAAATCAAGTACAAAAATAATATAAATTTTCTATTTTACCCTTCTTTTAAATTAATAAACAATATAAAAAGTATAATTATGACATTGATATTTCCAAAAAATGTACTATCAAAAGGATAATTTTGAAAAATTAACTTTTTTTAAATATAATAATTATACTACCAAAAAAAATTAAATTCCCTAAAAGAGAATATTATTTTGAGACGGAGAAAATAATTAAAAAATAAAAAAATCAAGCTATTTTAATTCATTCCAAACGAAGGCTCACTCTGGCTGGCTGCCCACTTCGCACGGCTATGTTTACTTTGGCTATCAGATAAATAAAATAAAATAAAAAAATGAAAAAAATTAGAGAGAGATGATAAATGATTTGATGTGATATTCGAATTGACAACATTGCTGGTGTTGCCAGGCAATTTGGTGGTTTAGTGATGATATAGATAACGAAAAATGCTTGAGAGGTTTAGGACGAGAGTTCTAAAGTATGTATTAATGACATGGAATTGTGTGGGGTTTAGATTGGTGTGATGTTTTTGCTTAAAAAAAATTTCTTTTTTTATTTTTTTGGACATGCCAGCTCAGTAGAGCTCTTTTTAGAGCTCTACTTTTAGAGCTCTAGATCATTGTTGTATAGATAACAGATGAAATTCTTAAATTTTATTCTTACCTATTTTGGAGCATTTTGACAATATTGCTAAAAAGTTAATTTTTTAGTTTTTTAATTTTTTTAGTCGAGAAAATTAATTTTTTTTTATCTAAAAGAATCCAATTTTTTTGTCAAAAAAGTCACCAAAAAAGTCAAAAAGCTAAAATTTAACTTTTTACCAACTTTCCAAAATACTCCTTTAAGTAGGGATATTCATGGTTCGGATGTAGACGGTTTGCGGATCGGTTTGGGAAAAAGTTAACCCGTAACTGTCCACAGTGCGGTTTGCGGTTTGTGTTGATAAGGTTCACAGGTGTGCGGATGGTTGCGAACGGTTTGCGAATTGGATTTTTTTCTTCAAAATTTTATTTTTGAGCATTTTTTTTCTTTCTATTTTGTAAATATTTATTTTGGACCATTTTCTCCCTATTTTCTAAAATGCTCCAATATTAATAATTAATGAATTAAAATTTATAAAATTAAAAATACAACAAAATCAATTCATAACACAAACAAATTATTCAAAATCCTAAATTAAATCATAAACTAAGACAAGTACATATTTCAAAATCTTAAACTATAATTTCATATTCATTAAGGAATTTAAAATTCCAAATCACACTTCATCCGGGACAAGTTCAGTTATAAAACAATAATAATATGATCAATATTTATTCAATTTCAATTGATATAATACTATTAACAAATGTAATGCTAGAGTAAGTTCAAAGAATAAAAGGTGTTTTGTTTTTGGCAAAAATATCTAGGTATGATATAGGAATGAAATCAACGTTTAAAATTAATAATAAATAATAATAAAAAGTGTGGACGGATTCTTGCGGGTGTGGGTTAAACCCGCAACCCGCCTGCAACCCACAAACATGCCATATTTCAAACCGCATCCACCCGTATTGTGTCTGTGAAACCGCTCATTTGTATACGAGTTGGACGGGTTGGGCGAGTTTTGCGGATCGGATAAACCATTGCTTACCCCTAATATTAAGAAATTAGTGGCTCCCTATACCTTTCCATTAAAGGCCTTAAACACTTCTCTAAAATAGGAATTGCTATAGTGACTCCCTATTTGTAGGGAGTCACTGTAGCTCTCTTATAATTATTTTTATTTTTATTTTTATTTTTATTTTTGGGAAGTGATTAAGACCCTCTCCAATCACCACCCCCACCACCCCCCACACACACGTGGCGGGTGGTGATTGGAGGAGAAGGAAAAAAGAAAAAAGAAAAAAGAAAAACTGACCAATCAGAGAGAGAGGGGGTCAAAGGGGATGCCTCCTTGAGGGGGTCCAACTCATTTTCCTTTATTTTTTGCTTTGTTTTATTTAGGAACTGCAATACACATTTATGATTTTTATTTTTTTAAAATTTATAATTAAAAATTATATTTTAATAAAATAGAAAAAATAGGGAGTTTATTAATAGAATAGGAAATAATAGGGGGTCTATTGAGGAAAATAAATGAAAAAGTGATTCTTAAAATAGGAAATAAAATTTTAATAATATTTTAGGATAAAATTTAGGTAATATGATAGGGATGCTCTAATAGTAAAGCTCTGAAAAGAACTCTATTTATGTGGAAAAAAAAAAAAAACTAACACAAAATATCACATCACAAGACTTGGTTGGGCAATTTTAGAAAAAGTCAAAAAATTATCACTATTCACAAAAAAATGTTAAAAAACTAATATACAAATATTAAAATAAATTAACTTTTTGGCCCAAGATTGGTACTGACGTGATCAACTAGTTAGTGACAGAGAAAAAAAAAATTACAACTGGCCAATCACAAAATTAGATGGTAAATTTGGGCCTGTGTGGGCCCACCATGGGTCCCTTTTTGATAATCTGAACCGTTCAATATGTAAAATTCGTCTAGTGCTATATACCTGCAAAAAATCACGTCTATCGGATATCGCTAACTATATGATCAAATCAGTTTTGCATAAAAATTGATGGTGTTATAGTTAACAGTTAACAAAAAAAAAAAAACTAACACGATCATATAGCTATCGATATCCAATTAATTTTTTTTTCTTACAAACATAGTACTCGACGAGTTCTACACATCGAACGGTTCCGATTAGAAAAACAGGACCCGTGGTGGGCCCTCACGGGCCAAACAACACCATCCAATCAAGGGGGATTTGGTCATAGCCCCCTCACTACCTAATTTCTCTTTCAAAAGGACAAGAATTATATAAGTACTTTCAAACCCCCTGATATTTTAAAACTTATTTCTTTTACTATATTACCCTCAGCTCTCATATTAAGACATTTTCACTATGTATTTCAGAGTAAAATTTTACTCTGTATGAAAGTAAAATTTTACTTTCATACAGAGTAAAATTTTACTTTAGTTTCAGAGTGTAAAATTTTACTTTCATACAGAGTAAAATTTTACTTTCACTCTGAAACTAAAGTAAAATTTTACTCTGTATAAAAGTAAAATTTTACTCTGAATGAGAGTAAAATTTTACTCTGTGAAACTAAAAGTAAAATTTTACTCTGAATGAGAGTAAAATTTTACTCTGTGAAACTAAAAGTAAAATTTTACTCTGATTTTGTCAAATGAAAAAAACAAAGCAATAGAACCAGAGTAAAATTTTACTCTGGTTCTATCAAATGAAATTTGATTGCAAGCTCTTTGATTTTGGCTGAATCAAATAATTACACTAAAATTTATAGATAATCATAGAAAGCTTGGTTATTTGTGTGCATATATTCACAGTAGCAGTAAGAATGGAAGTAAGTTCTCGTACAGGAGGAAAAGAGGTTGCAAAGTATGGAGCATTTGAATACATGTGAAATATAAAATCAAGATCAAAACACACAAATATACAGATATATATATAGATTACAGATCGGAATATATATATATATATATATATATATTCGAATTCAAATCTCAAAACACATGTATATTCGAATTCAAATCTCAAAACACACAAACACACACATATAGATATATATATATATATATAGATTACAGATCGGAATATGTAGATATATATATATATATATATTCGAATTCAAATCTCAAAACACATATATATTCGAATTTAAATCTCAAAACACACAAACACACACACACACACACACACACACACACACACATATATATATATATATATATCTATATGTGTCTACTCTTCAATTCGGCCTTCAAGGTCATCGCAATGGCTTGGCTAGTCGACCAACTCATGGATCTCAGGTGAGGATCTTTGATCAAATGGCAACAGCGGTGATCGAATAGTGAAGAAATCAACCGAAGAAGGAGATCGAACTCCGATCTGAGGCGGAGCAGAGGAAGTCGCTGACTGGTTTTGATACCAGATCTTGAAACCCTAGCCATGGCGTCTTGAGAGATTGAGATGGTGATTAGGGAAGATTTAGTTGAGAGTATAATAGTCTGATAAAATATTTAAATAATAAATTTTGTCCTTTATGCAAGACTTTTTAATTATGAGGGGGTTTAGAAAGTATAATTTTTTTCTTAGTCCTTCTAACAATGAAAGGAAGGTAAAGGGGGTTTATAGCCAAATTTCCCTCCAATGAAAGCCCGAGAAAGAGACAATATTTTCTCATCTACTCACCCAGCCGACTCCATTGCCAATCGACTGTGAGTCCGGACGGCCTCCTATCCTATCTTCTCCTACACACTTATATAATTTTTTAATACACATTTTTTCATAAAAAGTCAAAAAGTTAACCCAAATATTTATATTTTTTTCTCAACTTTTTAGTCTAAAAAGACAAAAAATACACTTATTTAAAACACCCCAAACAACCCCTTATCACAATTAAAACTTTCTAAAGCTCTTTTCTTAGATCTCTTAATCATTTTTGTTAAGTGGCATACAAGACTTATTAATGACACCTGTCTTTCT